>OV884047.1:15052500-16252500 GCA_930367265.1 Catocala fraxini | reverse complement strand
TTTGTATCGTAAGGATGGCTGTGCAGCGGTTGTGAATGCGGCTGAGCATTAGGTTAATTCCCTGGATGAACACAGATTATAGGGCTTTGCTTTGAAAAAACTTACATATTTTCAGTAGCAACACTAAATCCGGCATTGTGCCCGGTAGGTGGTATTATATTATCTGCTACATTGGACGTCCGACTATAACTGGCGGTGTGGATCTAATTCACCTACCCCTTCTGAGATAAAGTAACATACAAAAATAAAATGTATATTTTTATTATAGGTATCGTTTATTTGATGCTATTTCACAAAATGGTTTCTTTTGAACTCAACTTGGTGTTGTGTATAGGTAATCTTATCTTATCTTATGTGGGGGCCAGTCAGTGCAGACCAGCGACAATTCGACTCAGTGGGATCTTTTGTGTCGATACTCTCCCAATAACGACTGCCATAGATGTCCATGGCAGCCGGGACCGACGGCTTAACATACTCTCCGAGGCACGGAGCAGGCGATAATTGTCAATGAATATGTATGTATGTATATAAGCCTACCGTCCAACTTATATTATAGATACCTACATGTGAAAGTCTGTGAAGGTGGATTTGGATGTTTGTTACTTAATCACGCGTCAACCGTTAAACAGATTTGGAAACAATTCGGCACAAACATTCCTAGATCATATCTTAGATTAAATCACAGGATAGGTATCTCTTATCCCGATATGTTTTTAATAAAAACTAGTTAATTATAAAATCAAACATTGGCAAATAATTATGATGTTGACGAAGTTTATATAGAATGGGAGATTCAAACTGTCATTCCATGCGAGCTCAGGCGATCTCTAAACACAACACTGCTCTGTTCGAACGGGCAGCTGAGCTCATAGCCGGCGGTACTTTGTCGTAGTTTCAAAACAATTAAACATATTATTATATCGCAAACATAACGGTCTCTACTCTGTGGGAAATGTTACTTCTGTGGAAAAACTTCGTGTTTGTCTAGACAGTGTTTTTTACGGTCGATGGATGGTTTGGATCTTTAAATTATTTTTGGATTTATTTCTTACTAGACTTTGCCTGCGGCTCACGTAAATGTAGATTAGGTTAGGTTACTAACAGTACCTATTACTGGATGAAAGGTACCCTATCCTGTTCTGGAGATCTGACAACGTGTATGCAAAATTTCGTGATGATCAGTCGAGTAGTTAAGGCATGAAAGCGAACAAATTAACAAACAAACACACATTCACATTTATAGTAATGATTAGGATTTTGATTTAGTTTAGTTTTGATTCTGGGGTTGAGGCACAAGCGTTCTTGCGTTTTCCGTGCAGAAATGAGAGTAGTAGAATCCTTGCTGATTGCCGCATAAATAGGCTGGTTAGACCAGGTAACTATCTTACAGAATATTCAGGTAAAGTAGCAGTATACGTACTATTGCCTTTTGTTCGGTGTGTTACAGCGCTGGGGATTCAATCACACCCCCATACGTTCCTTCTATCCCGTTATCTAATTCTTCTACACATAGGTTACGGGAACCGCTTATCATCCGGCAAGTTGTAGGCTGTTTGCCACCTTGTGTTCTCTTGAAATCGTTTCTGTAATAGGTACCAAGAATATATAGTCGTGTTCATTAGCGTCAGTTACGGTTTACTATCAGTTGGTGTGCTGGCACATCTGCCATCAGCAGCAATAAAAATCTCTCGATATCAACATGAAGCTAAGGTAACGACAACGAAGAGATTATTTAAAATAGTTAGTATAATAACTTGACTCCAATCTTGAACTAGCTCAAACAATACTACAAGACAACCACACAAAGCAATTTTACCGTTAATCTTTCAAACAACAAAGCCATTTCTCTTACGGAAACGCGAAGAAAGCCCAAATAAACACTTACTTATCTATATTCGTAAGGATCCACTCACGGCGAAGCATAAAAAAATCTCTTTGACTCGCCGAATTTTACACATTTGTTATTTTTTATTTAGAGCTAAGCGCCACTTCACTCCGCCACTTGAGCCCCGTAACTCAACACGGACATTCTGCTGTCGGCTTTCGGCTTTCATTTGGCCGACAGCTTAACTAGCGAACTAATATTTGAACACCTTTGTAACTGGCCGTTAGTTTGCAAGCTTAAGTTGGGTTGTTCAAAATTGGCAAATGTAATTTGATATTGGATAACAGTCTGATGATGGAAGTATAAAGCTGTGTTTGTTAAGTTTTGGGCAGGAATGGAATGGAGTGAAGAATGGCGAAATTGTTTATTTTTGTATGAAGCATTACAACCTTGTATCTGCGAAGAAGAGGCAAAATACTTTGTATTACCTATATGCTAACATTACGTCAAATATAACTAAGTCCGTGAGGCACTCATAGCCAGTTGCACTCACTGATCGGTAAACGATTAGCGGGGTTACGCAACGTTGGGTGCGGTCAGTCTATAGATGGGTGACCGCTTAGTGGTATTTCATCTGAGCGTCTCCTTGCTTTGGAGGGAAGTAAAAAGTCGGTCCCAGTTGTTGTCAAATTGACAGCAGTCGTTAAGCCATGTCAGAGGCCTACGGGCGGCTTGAACAACTCTTGACAACAGGTTGGCCACTAACCACACGAAAAGAAAAAAGAAAAGAGAAAGAAAGGTCCGATAAGGACAAAGCCCAAGTTACATCATACAATTCTTAACACCATTTAGGATACATAGACTATCCTTACGCCTATTACGTCGTATTAAACATACTGAGTATTTTAACTACCTATCGAGAAAGCTATTGGTAATTTATGAATAAGATCGTTTTATTGTTTGTTTTCTATTACAATGTGCTGGTCTCCGAAAAACCAATTGAATTAAAATATATTTTTTCATTTGACAGCGCAATTCTTAATTAAGGTTATTGGCTATATAACATCAGGCTAGAGTTACGCAAACGGAGCAGTAATCATAAACGTAGATGAAACCGAAGGGGACAGTTAGTTGTAGCATATACATATGTCGAGATTTGCATATAGGCTATCCAAAGAATTATGTTTGCAATGACCAATGCATTTAAATGTTTTTGGGCTGGCCGGGGTATAGTTGATAACATTTCATCCACATAACAAATAACAATATCAGCCCTGTATATTAACAGTCGCACTGCTGGGCTTGGGCCTCTCCTCAGTTTTAGAAAGGTTAAGTCACAGGCCACTACGCTAGACATTGTGGAGTGGCAGTGATCAGAGTTTCTTCGAGACCACTAGGAAGAACTCTCAGGCACACAAGTTTCCTCACGAGGTCTTTATGCGATTACCTATATTTTTCGCCCAATAAACGAGTATATCTATATATGTATATAAAACTCTTCCGTTACTGAGTGACTGACTGACAACGCACAGCCGAAACTACTGAACGCAAGAAGCTGAAATTTGGCATGTATGTTCCTTGGAGAGTGTAGGGGAGCACTAAAAGAGGATTTTTTGGAAATTCCACCCCGAAGGGGGTGAAAGGGGTGAAACACGGTATTCACACGGGAACGGGACTTACGCGGGTGAAACCGCGGGAAAACTACTAGTTCAATATATACATATATTGTTAATGTTGTATTTAGGTATAAACTGTTGCACTGCTGGGAATTGGTGTCTTCTAAGTTTGAAAAGGTTTAGGCTATAGTCTACTACGCTGGCCTAGTGGAGGTAGTATATAGTAAAATGTATTCAACAATTTTATTGTGATCAACTACGCCTAGTATAAAATATTTTTAGCAGCATCGCTTATAAACACTCCTACTTAACCAAATATATTTAGCAAACATCAAAAACGTGTCTGTATGTCGACAGATCCTGTTAAAAGCTTATGTATTTTTTGCCTTTCCTATGTAAGCCCTTTTAAGTACGCAGATAGATAATGCTGCCAAATCCCTCACTTAAGATTTCATACTTCTTAAGGAGCGGTGGTTTCCCTACTTTGGTGGTTTTAAAAGGGTACGTACTGTTTTTGTTACTTTTTGATGTTTCCTGTGGCTTATCTTTATCTGTTTATAAATAAGCAAAGATAAATCAGCTTAGAACTATGTTCTGTTTCTCAAAGGATTTTTTATTAATAATTATTAGTATTTAATCGCTAAAATGAGGTACAGACCGATGTTATAACCAATCTCCAACACATTTACTAACACAAATTGGCATGCAAACATTAAAATCAATTTAAGCGTAATTATCACAAATCATATAGTAATCGCAGATTTAAATAATGACTTAAGTTTCAATAAAATATGTACTAATAAAATAAAATTAACAAATCAGTCGTCACATTCTTTCAGTATTATAAAATTAACATGGATGTTTTTTAAAGGGATTAAATATAATGACCACCAAAAATACTAATTGCGCAGCAAAATATGCTTACTAAAATATATCATAACGAGCACCTATACGCCTCAAATCACTGCATTCTGTCTCGAAAAGGTTAGATTATGTTAGGTTCCTTCTTAAACCTACCCAAAAATAGGAGCCCCGCGGAGCGGATCTCCGTCGATTTAGTTTGATCTCTTTAAAATATTTTAGTAAGCATATTTTGGTGTGCAATTAGTATTTTTGGTGGAACAAAGGCAAAAAATTGAGGAACAGTTAAATACTACCATTTCATTGAAATAAAACTACAATATAACGGATTTTATCGCGTTGTTTATTTGACACTTTATTACATAATTTTGAAAATTGTTACACTACTACTATTCAACTTTACTAATTTTTTTAAGCTATTTAAATGATTACTATACTATTAAAACTATTTAGATTTAATTTAATTTTACACTTTCCCCGACGTTTCGGTTGCTTTTCAGCAGCCATGGTCACGGGGAGACCTTGAACCAACTACTACCCTTTTTTAAAGAAGTCGTCAATAGAATAATATACAATTTAAATGACCACTCTTTCGCAATTTTATACAGAATCTATTGTCACGTAGACTAATAATTATATTAACATTACCTATACCTTTTTTTTTGTAGTTAGTAATGAGACTTAATGTTATGAGTTAAGATAATACTTTCGACAACTGAGTGAATATTAAGTGTAGTATCTATATACAATTTGCTGTACAACGTGTGTACGTCACTAAACTCCTAAACGGCTTTACCGATTCTGATAATTTTGTTGGGGTTTGTTTATGTTTTATGGATGATTTACCAACAATTGGATCCGGTAGATGGCGCTGTGGATTTTATGATTCTTTTTCGTTTGTGCTGGCAACCACTGTTGGGACAGCTAGTTAGTATAAAAAGTGCGTGCGGCATTAGCGGTAACTGCATGTAAGACTAACTTGCCTCGCATCAATATGGTGGGTCTTGTAGTAGATCTTGAGGTTAACTTAAAACTGTCAATGTACAGAGAATATAACAACAGATAAATTGAAAGAAATTTTTGGGACAATTATTTATAGTTCACACAAATTTTTTTTGGTGTGGTGATCGAACCCACAATACTCGACGAGTTGCAAGTAGCGACGTGACACATGAACAGCTGCGCTTGCGCATACTATTCCAAACCAAAATCTTACAACACATAAAGTTGTATTTACAATATAATCTCCCTAATAAACATAAACGCGTTTCTGTCGTCAGGAAATGCGTTAAGAGTAAAATAATAATATATTGTTGACTTTGGAATTAGTAGTTGCCGCCGTTAGCGCCTCCATCATGTGAACAAAGCCTTAGAAGGGCAGGTTCACACATCAGCAATATTTTCTTCCCACAGTTTTCTTAAGTAATTTAACGTGTTTTATACTTTTATGGTGTGTAAATAAATTTGATGGAGGTTTTCTTCGATGTTCTTTAGTTATATGACTGCATGATAATTCAACAATATGTTTCGAAAGGGGTAGGTAGAGATGTGCGTATATACAGGGTGTCCCAAAAATCAACGTCAAGCCGAAAACGGATGACGGGCCAAGGGATGGTGGTTCTCAAAAAAATATGAAAAAAAAATTTTTTGCTGCACTCTAAAAATTATAGCCATTTAAAAAAAAATGAGAAAATTAACACCTTGTTATGATTTTTCAAGTACTATGACTACAAAATGTTTACTTAGCTTAATTATTTTAGTGAGGATTTGTTACTGAATAATGCTAGTATACATTACAATTCAAAATTTGAACACAACTATCTTCATTTCAGAGGAAATATCCCTAATATGCCCAAACATGTACTCAAAATTATTACATTATTCAACTTTAAATGGCCGTGCTGAAAAAAAAATGTACTACACCATTTCAGCACGTGGCATCAAAAGATGGCGCATTTAATGGGCTTTCTAAAATGCTATAACACTTACTACATTTTATCCTAATTATGGATTTTTTTCCTAAAACAACTCGGGTCTAACCTTTTTTGTTTTACTCAAAAATGTTGGTAATGACATCTAGTGTCCCTCTAAGAAACAAATTAGTGTTATACATAACCCTCTTTTATGGCAGTCAGGTAAAAACTACTAGTGACACTGTTTTGCGAAGCTACTGTGAATAGGGCAAATACCTAATTTATTGATAAACCATATTAGATTCCTTTGGTCATTGTGAATCATTATGTGTTCAATTTGAAATAAAAATTCAACCATTCAAATCAACAGTTCATTTTATTTTGTTACAATAAATATTCAAATTGTTTGCCTTCAGCTTCAATGCATGCCCTACATCTCTTTAAAAACGAACGCTTTATTTTACGAGCAAAACTTCTTGAATTGATGTATTCAGCGGCCCCCGCAATTCTTTGGCGCAGTTCCTCTACGTTTGCGATAGGCTTAGAGTAAACTTGATCCTTCACTGCTCCCCAGTAAAAGAAATCAATGGGGTTTAAGTCTGGTGATCGGGCCGGCCACGAGATCGTACCAGACCGACCGATCCACCTATCCGGATATACTTGGTTAAGAAATTCCCTTACTGAGCGAGCATAGTGCGCAGGGCAGCCATCTTGTTGGAGCCACATACCTACGTAAATGTTGAGTGGCACGTCTTCCAATAAATCTGGTAGATGATTTTGTAAAAAGTCTAAGTAAGCCTCACTGGTTAAGGTGTCTGGGAGTTCGAAAGGTCCAATAATTCTACCATTCAGAATACCGGTCCACATGTTTACTTTGAAGCGATATTGTGACCGATCTTCTCGCATTAAATGTGGGTTTTCCACGTGCCACTCATGCACATTATGTAGATTTAAGTAGCCATCTTTCTTAAAAGTTGACTCATCCGTCCAGAGTACTTTATCCAGGAAGTGGGGGTCTTCTCGGTGTCTTTGTAACATCGTTTCACAAAACGCAACCCTTGCAGGATAATCTTGAGGTGATAAAGATTGAACTCGTTGCACATGGTACGGGTGGAGCTGGTTTTGCTGCAAAATCCGGTGTGCTGTACTCTTCGGCACTCCTATGCTTGTCTCAAGTCCACGTACTGAGACACTCGTGTCTTCTGCGACTGCTGCTAAAACTTCTTCCTCGTATGGAATGCTGGATCTTCCTGTACTGAACATTTGATTAGGAAATCGGCCTTCTGAGAGTGATCGGTGCAGATTAATAAATACTCTATGATCCGGATGACGCTCAGCATTGGGGTATCTCTCACGATAGAGTCGAGCTGCAGCATTAGCGTTGCACCTGCACTCTCCATAAATGAGATGCATGTTTGCATACTCCTGTGCTGTGTATCGAAGCGGCATGGTGGCGATCATAGAATACACACAATTACACGGTCAGCGATGACGATAGTCCAAAAGAAAGCCAAGTTAGTCACAAACGGTCAAATCACAAATCAAATCCAAGTAGCACGTAATCAAGTCCAATAAGCAAAGCCAAAGTTAGTAAGTACGAAAACGACACGAAGGAATACAGAACGATGCGCAGTAAACGAAATAACGTAACGTACTGAAGTATTGCAGTTCGTGCGCAGATGATCCGGTCTTGCTATCTTTTTCACTCGTGGCGTCTCTATCCGTCTCATTCTAACTCATGCCGTAGATGATGCTAAGGCTTGCTATCTCTTTCACTCACACTCTCACTAACACGTTGAAGTGGCGTCTCTCTCCGTTTCACTCTAACTCGTGCTGTTGATGATGCTCAGGCTTGCTATCTCTTTCACTCTCACACGTTGAAGTGGCGTCCTAATCTGTTTCACCCAAACTTGTACTGTCTTACTTTAATTTAAGTAAGCTTTAAATAAAATATGCATCGCATTAGAAGCATAAATCCAAGTTGTTTTAGAAAAAAAATCCATAATTAGGATAAAATGTAGTAAGTGTTATAGCATTTTAGAAAGCCCATTAAATGCGCCATCTTTTGATGCCACGTGCTGAAATGGCGTAGTACATTTTTTTTTCAGCACGGCCATTTAAATTTGAATAATGTAATAATTTTGAGTACATGTTTGGGCATATTAGGGATATTTCCTCTGAAATGAAGATAGTTGTGTTCAAATTTTGAATTGTAATGTATACTAGCATTATTCAGTAACAAATCCTCACTAAAATAATTAAGCTAAGTAAACATTTTGTAGTCATAGTACTTGAAAAATCATAACAAGGTGTTAATTTTCTCATTTTTTTTTAAATGGCTATAATTTTTAGAGTGCAGCAAAAAATTTTTTTTTCATATTTTTTTGAGAACCACCATCCCTTGGCCCGTCATCCGTTTTCGGCTTGACGTTGATTTTTGGGACACCCTGTATAATTATAGTGCCCGGTTGAGGGCAGTGAGCTCGCACTTTATAACGTGGCTCCTATATATACTTTGGCCGTCTATATAAATAATATAATAATATCAACCCTTTATTGAATTTTCCCAGTGCTGGGCACAGGCCTCTTCTTGGTGTGCGACGGGTTAGGACATAGTCCACCACGCTCGCGCAGTGCGGGTTGGCAGACTTCACATATCTTCGAGAACGTTATAGAAAACTCTTCGACATGCAGGTTTCTTCACTATGTCTTTCTTCACCGTTAAAGCAAGCAATAATTAACTTCGAAAAGTCAGAGATGCGCGCCTTGGGATTGAACTCGAGACCCGGCGTGGCAGTCCAACGGTTTCCCATTTGGACATCGCTGTCTACTGGGCACTAAATGTCCTAACAGAACCCGAGAGCTAACGATTAATCCTTATCGTAAGCGCAAACATAGCGCCACAGAGGTAACAAGGCAAATAGATTTTTATTTCATAAAATGTTACCTGCACTTTCATTAATTTGATACATTCACGGTCATCAAAACTAACGTCGAACTTATTTATCATACGCTGTATTCACCAAATCAATTATATCACAAACAAAATAACATCTATTCAACATCACTCCGACAAAACGGAGAAGAAAAATACAAACGCCAAATTGAAAACATCAAATTGAAATTAAACGAATCAACTGCGTCCCCAAATACAATGAGAAACCCCCGTTTTTAGGGGAAATAACCCCCATATGAATATATTACAAAACGTGCATACCTAGAGGCTATAAATTGGTCCAATCCATGGGTTTTATAACGTTTTATTGTATGCGCAAAAATAGCAGAACGCGCCAAGTGGGCGGGAGCAGGAAATCCATTACCCGACGCTTATAGCTAGCTATGTAGAGACAAGCTGCGCTAGGGATTGACACGGATTATTGTCGATAATTATTAGTTATCGTGAGTCAAAATCATGAAATATAAAATACCACTTTAAAACAGTACCTACCACTTACATATAAACGTCAAAGTTCATGTGCAAGTCAGTGAGTTGAGTCATGGGGGAAGTTAAACTGCAATCTAATGGTAGACACTGCTCATAGACAATGAATCCAAACTACTGCCTATTGAAACATTTTACCAAGATTCTAAGAAATAAACGTTAAAAATGCTTATTTTGCGAATAGCATGGCAATATTTTCTATAGCTTAAATCCTTTTTTATACAACTGAGGTAGCCAACCAAGGTACATCTCTGATGACGATGATTATGATTAACAGTTACCGTAGACTTGGGTCGTTTAGCGATATATCATAAGCCTTGTGTCTCTTCTTCTTCTCTTGTGTCTAGTCCAACATAGTATTACAAGATAACAAGATTTTTCGGATTCTTGAAGGGCCAGTAACGCACAACTTCTTCTGCCTGACTACGCCAATTGGAGTCAGAATCCAGTTTTACTTACTCCGTGCCTACTTTCCTAAAGTTATATCACTCAAATATAGATAAATGCTAGAAGCCCAAATAGGAAAATATACAAAAAAATAGGGCAGCACTCTATTGTTGAAAGTTTAAGAACATGTAATATGTATATTCTGGTCATTGCAATCATCCATAGGCTACGGTAACCGCTGACCATTAGATCACCCAACTGACTTGTGATATTAGTAATACAGATACGAGTATAAGTAATGATCTAATACGTACTCAGAGCGTATTTAATTTTTAAGAAATAAATAAGAACAACTCGACTGACAAACCACGACAGACTTGTACGAATTAAAATATAAAATACAAATTAATTACAAACTTATCGACAATTACTCTATCCCATCACTAAAAAAAACATATTAGAGTGCACGTAGTCACATTTTCTAATCTATATTCAAATTGGCGCGCGCCGCGCAGCGCCGCCATTGTGAAAATACGAATATTTTTCCAATTTCGCCCGGAAAACTCACGCCACTGCCACTTTTACATACCTAACACACCTAACTTACACATAACAGGCATATTTTAAACCTTATTACAATGAAATATGGGCTATTTTAAAACAAGGTAGTGGTAAAAGCTAAATTTGTCGAATATAGACGTGAAAATGTGTGCTCTACTTTTATTGCCATCCCTTTCTAGCTTTTGTGGCATTTTTATTTGGTTGAATAACGATAGTTTAGTTTTTGTTTGCATATTTTAGATGCATACGTTGGTTTTAAAACATTCATATACATGGAAAGGCTGTTGAGCTACTGAAATCTCACTTAATTATCAATACAAAAGATCGCTTTCAAATAATAAATACAATTTCTAGAGCTTTTTAAAAAAGCGTTGCACTTATCAAAAGAGCCGGGCTGGCTAGATAATTAAACCTACCTTACAGAAAGTCACAATTAAATACCCTTGCGTTGAGCACCACAGGAGTGGTAAATAAGATTTTTAGAGTTTTCTAAGAAAATGCTGCACAAAACAATAGATGTCTTCTGCCTGATGCCTATATCACACCTGGAGAATTACTATCACATTACATGTGATCGCTGTTAAACAACCTATAATAATAACGTAATATAATTTACAAAGTACGCTATGAACGCATGCTGTGCTAAGCAGAGAAATCAGTAATATTTATCCCTTAAAAATACCAAAGGAAGAAAAATGGAATAATGGTAGTATTATCGGTCCTATAGGTATATTTTATATACCTATAGGAGGTTCTGTTGCGGCTGCCTCCCTTTTGTAGTGCCTCGGGCATGTTTGCCGACGCAAGGGTGGATGACTTTTATGCAATAATGCGCAAAAAGTCAGCCTCACTGATTCGCAGAATGAGAGGTAGTGGCAACGGAATCCTGAGGATGATTGCAGATCGACCAGTATCGCCAGTTGTGGGACGGCTAATCGGGCTACATGTGGTCTGATGATGATTTTTATTTTTTATTTGTTGAATTTTTTATTTATTTTATTGTATTTCTATTTAATTTAAATATTTAAGAATGATATCTATATTTTTAGAATGTTAATTTTATTTTAATTATTTATTCATTCTCTTTTTATTCAACTGGACTACCTATAAATTAATACTAACATAGTTTTTAAGATAAATTGTTACTAACAAATTATGGACATTAATTGGTCTGCAATAAACGAATTAATAATAATAATATACATTTTTGTATTGGCAATCATTTTTAGAGTTCGAAAAACTCTTCTACAACAGCTTTGTCCGTCCGTCTGTCCATCCGTTTGTCTGTTATACAACTTTCAAGTCAAGAACCGTAAGAGCTAGAGACTCGCGGTCAACGCTATTCGACTCAGCATAGATGATATACCCCGAATGACTATAACCTTTGACCTCTAACCTCAAGGTCACATGGTATTACGTGACCTTTACATATGACTTGAACCATTTTTTCGAACTCTAAGATTTACGGCAATTCATTGCCGATTCTCACTTATTTGTATATCGTTATTTCTTTTAGATAAGATAGACCATTCAACGAATAAACTATTCACAAGCAGTCAGATTGTCCCGCTTTTATAAATAGTAGGTATATCAACACAAAAAAAAATAATGGATGGTCGGACGCGCATATTAATTGCTGTAACTAAGCAGATCACTTTTTACTACGTCTTTGATTAGTCATTTCCTAACGGAGCAACCTCACAGTGCATAGAATCATGAACGACGCACTTGCACTAGATACGAAAGAAAATTTATGCCGGACGAAGGACAGCGCTAAGCGGCCAATACATTCAGTTCAAAAATATAAGTATCATATTCGTATCTCCTGAATAGTTGTCACTGACATGCCTGTATTGAATATGACAAGCGAAGCGTCTCTATGGTCCGGCTCCTGTATTTAAAAAACGAGTCATTTTACCTATATTTAAAATAATATCAGCCCTGTATTAAACTGTCCCACTGCTGGGCACAGCCTCATCTCAGTGTGAGAAGGGTTAAATCATAATCCACCATGCTGGCCCAGTACGAGTTGACAGACTTCACATATCTACGAGAACATTATGGAGAACTCTCAGACGTACAGGTTTTTCGCACGATGTTTTTTTTAAATGGTTAATGTAAGCGATAATTAACTATTTAATACGCACATAGACTCAAAAATTCAGATATGTGTGACTTAGGATCAAACTCGAGACCTTTGTGTGGCAGTCCCACAGTATCCTATTAGTCTATCGCTGCTATCGTTTTACCTACGGACAGTTAATGTCTACAAAAAATACGATTTATTTTTACTGTCCTTAGGTAAAACGACTTGTATTTTGTATATAATAGTTTTCAGCGACTGGCAGATTTGGTTATCTTTGGTCAGAACTTGTTTAGATTTAAGATAATAGTCACTGTATACCTGGGTTCCAGGCTCCGGTAATTATGATACCATGCTAGGCTCAGTTCCAATTTCTATTCTTAGTGTAACTTTTTTATTTCTTCTTTCTTTTTAATTTTATGTTAATATATTTAGAGCTTTTTTTTTTTATTAAATTATTGTGGCGTAAGTTTTATTTTTGTTAGGTTGCCTGTAAGTGAATGAGCACAAGGCATGTCTGTAAATTATTATTTAGATGTAAAACATGTTTATCATTCGTTGTTTGTTGGCGAGCTGTAAAAATAAATAAATAAACTTGTAAATAAATAAATAGGCACTTGAGAAAATTAGAAAGCTAACATTCTGTACTAAGTTTGTCTCCAATATGCCTAAATATAATAACATGTAACATAAAAAGCGTGCAATAATCTCGCATATGTTTATTTTGACTGCGAGCACATTTGTTAGGCACAGCGCAGGACGGCGACAGTCCCTTGTTTGGACAACCCGGACTCGTTACCTACACGGATATCGAACCGCTAGATATTACAGCACACTGTCATCTTAATTTCTGGCAGCAAATAAATTATTTCGTAATTAATATCAATAGCAATAGCAGTATATTATATTTAGAGCAGCGATAGCTCAGTGGGGAGACCAACAGACTGCAATGCAGAGGGTCTCGGGTTCGAACCCACGTCGCGCACCTCTGACTTTCGGCAGTTATATGACTTCGAAATTATGTGCGTATTGATTGACAATTATCACCTGCTCCGTGCCTCGGAGAGCACGTTAAGCCGTCGGTCCCGGCTGCCATGAACATCTATGGCAGTCGTTATTGGGAGCGTGTCGACACAAAAGATCCCACTGGGTCGAAGTGTTGCCGGTCTGCACTGACTGGCCCCCACATAAGATACATACATACATGCATACATATTATATTTGAGTAGTAGAGCCTCGCTGATTTCAGCATGAATGGGCCGACTCGACCGGGGAAGGACTACCCTCTTACAGAATATCAACGTGAAATAGCAGTATTCCTACTGTTATGTTTCGTTCCGTGAGTGAGAGTGCCGGAGGCCCAATCACCCTCTTTCTCCCTTCCCGCTCCTTCTCCTTCCTACTTCCTCCTTTCCTAAAGGGTCGGCAACGCGCAAGTGATACCTCTGGTGTTGCAGGCGTCAATAGGCTACGGTGACCACTTACCATCAGGTGGGCCGTATGCTTGTTTGCCAACTTAATAATGAAAAGAAAAAAAACCACTTACATTTGCAATAAAGTATGTAAACTATATTTTGCCCTCGGCTTCGTTCGCGTAAAGCAGGTTAGGTTAACCTTACGTTTTTCTGGATGATAGGTATCCTATTTCCTTTTCTGTTTCCCTAACAACGTGTATGTGAAATTTCATGATGATCGGTTGAGTAGTTAGGGCATGAGAGCATAACAAACAAACTCACAAAAAAGAAATCCAATCATTATATATAAAAACTAGCTGCCCGGACAGACTTCGTTCTGTCAAAAATATTTTTTCTTTTTTTTATGTTTACTTTATCACTAAGGGGTATGAAAAATAGATAGTAGCCGGTTCTCAGACCTACTAAATAAGCATATAAAATTTCATAAAAATCGGTCAAGCCGTTTCGGAGGAGTATGGTAACTAACATTGTGACACGAGAATTTTATATATAAGATTCAGCTTACGTATATTTGTTTCCGCAATACTCGTAAGGTAGTTCAGAGATTGATTTGAGATTTTTGCACAACGTTGCGTTATATTAGTGTTTATATATACTTTTTATTACGAAATTCTTACGGCAACGGTTAATCAACATATTAGACTAAGCAACTGGGAAGACCGGCGGGGTCTGGCTAGTTAATTTTTAACTTTTTAAGTTAGTTAATTGATAGCCTCGATGGCGTAGTGGTTAGTGTAACCGATTGCCACGCCTGAGGTCGCAGGTTCGATTCCCGCACAAGTCAAACATTTGTGTGCATGAACATGGCTGTTTGTCTTGGTCTGGGTGTTTCTATGTATAATATGTATGTATTTACAAAAAAAAAGTGTATAAGTATGTTTATCCATTGTCTAGTAACCATAGTACAAGCTCTGCTTAGTTTGGGCTAGATGGTGTTGTGTGTATGTAATAGATTATTATTATTATTATAATTACATTTAAATAGGAATCTACTGTGACGGCGTTCCAATTTCGATCTAGCCACATCCCACTAAAAAGAGTATTATCACCTAATGAACGTTTAACTAGTTCACTAAAATGAGAAATGTGTGGAGAAATGGAAGACTTTCATTACTTTTTAGTAGAATGAGCCCGACGAAAGACAATCATTTATCACTCAATAATCTTTTATAATTATTATGTATGTTAAAGCCCACGTGGTGTCACGTGACCTTTGCATATATTGTTTTTCGAACTCTAAGATTTACGGCAATTCATTGACGTTTCTCACTTGTTTAATAGTATAGCCTTGCTGGTTTCAACATAAATGGCTGTACAATTACAATTATGATATTTTACAAATAAATAGAATATAAATTTGTAATTATCCAATAACAGGTATGCATGACAATTAAATAATAATTTTACAAATTGAGACTATACTTACTACATAATTACATAGTGCAACAAATTAAATTAAAAAATCTATCCTTATTTAATATTCACCAAGTCCTTTGACGTTCATAAGTGTTACTTTGTGGCCTAAATTAATAATGATTTTTGACTTTGACTTTTACTTGACTTCTTTCTGTCCTCATGCTAGGCTATAGCACTAGGCAGACTGTGTGGTTATATTTTTGCATTGTTTCTGCGATGCCAAAAAATACAACCATGTCCTTGAGCAACATTTACCGCTTACCAACAGTTAGACCTCTCATCTGCCACCACGAAAAAATCTCATTAGGCACCTTAGTGTTCAATAATCTTTGTGAGAAGAATGTATAAAATTTAGATTGAGTTACATTTTCAAAGAACCCTCTTACATTTTGAGAATAAAGCATCTGTAACATGCCTAACAAATCTTTAAGTAAAGCCGCACTTTAATTAATTCATTAGTAAAAATCAACACCAACAAATAAATTGACCCGAAATTTCTAACCTACCTACAGGTAGCCATATTGTTACGTGAGTAATCTTAATAAATTAGGGACGTTTTTTTACTACTGAGGTGGCAAACAAGCATACGGTCCGGCTGATGGTAAGCGATTAGACTAAGAATGCTTAAAATACGAGCGCCATGACTCGTGTATTGCAGCTTTTGCAATAGTCTAGTAACTTAGTGGCTAAAACAACATGGCTGGCACGGAACATGGCTGCTGAAAAGTGACGAAAACGTCAGGGAAAGTGGAAATTTAAATCTAAATAGTTTTATAATTCAATTGCTTAAATATTTGTATATTTTAACAGTAGTTGTGTAAAAATATTAAAGTTATGTGATAAAAGTGTTAAATAAATAACGTGATAAAATACGTATAAAGTAATTTTCTGAGTAGTAGAGCCTCGCTGATTTCAGCATGAATGGCCCATTCACGATGGCTCGACCGGAGAAGGACTACCCTCTCACAGAATATCAACATGAAATAGCAGTATTCCTACTGTTGTGTATCGTTCGGTGAGTGAGAGTGCCGGAGGCCCATCACCCTCTTACCTCTTCCCGCTCCTTCAACTTCCCACTTCCTTTCCTAAAGAGGCGGCAACGCGCAAGTGATGCCTCTGGTGTTGCAAGCGTCTATAGGCTACGGTGACTACTTACCATCAGGTGGGCCGGATGCTTGTTCGCCATTGCATAAAAAATAAACATTTTTTTTTTGTATATTACTATAAAAAAAGGCCTAACAACAAAACTTGACTGTGGTCATGAATTTCTAACAGGAATCTTTTCATAGGTATATTTAATAACATGGCTGAATATAGCTACTAACTTGAATATTTATTTATTTATTATAATATACAATAAATAACATTCATTCTGAAGCAATAATAAAGTTATTAGCGTGTATAATTGTTCCTCAATTATTGGAAACCACAGCATGCAAATTATAATACAAATTATAAATATATAACTTCACTATGATGTTTTATGTGTTACTTTGTGACCTAAGAGCACATAAGAGCAGCGATAGCTCAGTGGGGAGACCAACAAACTGCAATGCAGAGGGTCTCGGGTTCGAAACCACGTCGCGCACCTCTGACTTCCGGAAGTTACATGTCTTTTCGAAATTATGTGCGTATTGTTTGACAATTATCGCCTGCTCTGTGCCTCGGAGAGCACGTTAAGCCGTCGGTCCCGGCTGTCATGAACATCTATGGCAGTCGTTATTGGGAGAGTGTCGACACAAAAGATCCCACTGGGTCGAAGTGTCGCCGGTCTGCACTGACTGGCCCCCACATAAGATACATACATACATACTTTGTGACCTAAATGAATGACTTTTGACTTGATAAATAGTCATCACTAGTCTAATTAAAGAACATTGAGATAGCAATATATTGTGCCTAAGTTAACTAACGTGAGAACCTTTGCGTAATAAGATTTATTGGTTGAGATTCTTGACAAGGTTAAGGTATTGTGTTAAACTATCTTGACATTGATATTATTAAGAAAATTATCTGTATCTAATTGGATTCATACTTATATTTATGACTTATTCTTAATTAGCAAGTAATTACAGCCATAGACAATTATATATTTCTTTATAAATAATTTATATAATAATTATAAAATATTATATAATCAATACCAGATAGTTCTTTATGATACTTTGGGACATTCTGACTCCGATTCCAAAGTGTAAATAATTTAGTTTTTATATTTAAGTTTTCATTCAAAGATAATTTTTTGTACAAATTAGACTACCTATATGAAGTATGTACCAATAGTCAAAATTATTAATGTTGGAAAGGGAATGTAATCGTCTAAAATAAGGTGAAAAGGTAGTTTTCAAAACTTATTGTAATATAAATGTAATTAATAATGGTTTAGAATGACTGTTTCGATAATCTTATTAAAAACGACAATGCAAGAGAATATTTACCTTTGTATTGTATAATGGCTCTTTGCTCGCGTAAAAGTAGGTTAGGTTATTTCTAATGATAAAAGAATTTTTTTAATCGGTTGAGTAGTTTTCGAGTTAAATCCTCACTTACAAGCAAACAAATAAACATACAAACAAACAAAAAATCAAATCTTTCCTCTTCATAATATTAGTATATAGATAATTCGAAAATATAAAGCCTATAATATTATTTAAAGATGCCACTTCGTGCCGCCATATGCCAGGGCTAGTCAACTCGCGGCCCTAAAATAAGACGTCGTCGGTCGGCTCATATTTATTTTTATTTATTTATTTATGATTATTTGCATGGTCCGCGCTTTACGTGACAGCCCAACCACTATTGTTTTCCCAAATAATAACGAGATATGGCGCTACGATATATATCTTTTTTAACTTTTATTTCCTTTTATCTTTTTTGTTCTTCATCACGAAACGCTTAGTGTGCCCTCGACGCGGCTTTGGCGGCACACAGTTTTAATAATATGGTAACTCAGAAAGCAAGGTTTTAACGTATGAAAATATAATGTTGTGTTCATTATTTTGTCACGGTAACAGCTTACTAGCAATCAGGGTATATGTGGTTATCTAGAAATAGTAAGTAGTTCTGAGGGGGGTGTCTGTCATTTCCCTTGTTTGAATTAAAGTCTGTCACAATACAGGACTAATTACTAGAACGGCAATTATACCTTAAAATAAAAGAATCGTTCACAACGTAGATAGAGGAACCAATAGATCAAACCACATGTTCTAGCTCTTTCACACGTTAGAGAAATAGTCATATATAAAAACTCAATGCGTAAAAGAGACATAACCGTAACCGGTTGACTCCATGCGACTCCAAGCTGCTTTTGACATTTTAGTGTCAAAAATTGGCGACCCTAAGATTTATTTCGATTTTCTTGGCAAATATTATATATGACGATTTCAATAGAATTTAAAGTTGAGTTCTAATTGAACATAATGGTGCAGTGTAGTGTTTCAGGCTGTAATAACCGTACAAAACGAGGATTATCGGATATTATATTTCATTGCGTAAACGTATTTCTATCTCATACCCGGTTACACTGTAGTTTGGTCTATAGGTTACTCTGTCTACGGTTCACAAGCAAGCTTACAGCCAGGCTGACATTTAGCGGTCACTGTGGTCTATGATTGCTTTAAGGAGTATCACTCACACGTTGTCAACCATAGTAAAAGGAATAAGTAGGCAGGTACATTAGGTATATTAACATTGTAAATTGGCATATACCTATTATCCTTTAATATGTATAATTGCCAACTCCGTGTAGCTACGGAGATACTCCTTCCAGAAAATTGAATACAGCAGGTAAATTTATTCACTCGCCAGAAAAACTTTCTTCTTGACTTACACTGTTTGTCGATACCCACGTCATCGTATAAGGTTTTCATCGTATTTTATGCGGAGATGGCGTTTGTATGGGTTTAATAACATCGAAGTTTTGAATGACACTCAAAGGATGTGTTTCAAATGAGAGATTGTTCGCGCAACACCGGGAATTGTTAGAATGAGCCATTTAAATGAGATGTCGACAAGTTTTGATGTGTTTTCGCAAATAATATGATGGCAGGTATAAAAATCAGTTTAAAATTCAGTAGCTACATTTGTTGTATATTTGAAAATGTCAAGTAGCTTGTAAGAATCTGGCAAACCTTACTTGTTTATGTTTCAGAGGTTTGTGGTCTATTTCATTAATGATAAAATAACGAAATCAAATTTCTTGACTCCGTATAAAATCACGCGAATCTCCAAAAGGGATTAGCAGTAGAATTCTCTAGTATTTAGGCAAGACCTACATATCTGAAAGTTCACCATAACGTTCTTAACGATGTAAGAAGTCTGCCACCTCGCACTAGGCCAGCGTGATGGACTATGGCCTAACCAAAC
The DNA here is from genome assembly GCA_930367265.1 of Catocala fraxini. Lineage (NCBI taxonomy): Eukaryota > Metazoa > Arthropoda > Insecta > Lepidoptera > Erebidae > Catocala > Catocala fraxini. The sequence continues at coordinate 16,232,556 of OV884047.1, read as the reverse complement.
AGAAGAAGTCATTTTTTTTTTTTTTACGTGGGCGAATGCATGACGCATACCCCTCCGCGGGGGCGGGCGGAGGGGTTATGTCGGACTCGCCGGGGTAAAAGAAAGATGTTAAAGATGATAGAGTTCCTCCCGGAATACCGACTAAACCTACCACGGTGTTCCTCGACAAAACCGCTATCGACGAGGCCGCGCGAATCACTTTCGCATGCGGTCGCGACCCCGCCGAGGCTTCGGCCCGCCGTATGAAACGGCAGGCCACTACACGAAAGACCTACCCAAAGGCACTCCTCACATATTATCCCTACTGTCCCCCCTAGAGGGGAGACGGACTCGAAACAACAGAGGCGCGCGTGGGAACACGCACGCCGCCTCTCGGACCTGGTGCTGAACGGATGGCGGGCAGGCCCACAAAGCCCGCCACCCCCAGGTCAAAACAGAAGAAGTCTAGCAGAATTACAAGTAAGTCTGATTTTATTATTATTAATTAGAATGATCGCACAATATTTTTACAATGAGCAGCTACATATTTCTAGCAATTAGCCTATATGTAGCTTTAGTAAATTAGTAAACTCACTAACCTATATATTTTGATGTTAGTTTGTAACCTAAATAAAATGATTTTTGACTTTGACTTAAACTATATATTATATGTTAACACTTCGCACAAAGCTAGACGCAAGGTTTAGAGTTTGAAGTCGACATTACTTATTAGTTTTTAATTCAAATTCTATTAAATTTATCTACAAAACAAAGGTAGATAAAATACATGGTATAAATATTGGCAAAGTATAATTATGTTTTGCCGTGTCCAAATTAGAATCGCTTACAAACATAACACATATTAAATTCTGTAGGTGGTAATTTATTATGTTTATTGAATTAATTATTACCAAAAAAAAAATATATAAAAGTTTAACACTTTTTATGAAACTTATCTTTATTTAACTTATCAAAAAACGGTACCTTATTCGGTTACACATATAATTGACTTGTCCGGAGATCGAACCTGCGCATGCCGCATTCTGATAACGTTAAAGTGTATAATATTGCGTCGTTCGTGCAATGACATAGCTTCTACAAACTTTTTCTGTTTACAAGAAAACAGTCAAAAACTGTAGGTACCTATTAAATGGAAAATGCGCCTTTTAAAAAGTATCGATGAAAATCGGTAACAATGTAGACTTAACGAATAACGATAGGTACAAAAAGCGAACAGAACTTATCGTTACAACATAGTAGTCAATATCGATAATCGAATATCATCGGGCGATAAGACCACTTATCCCAGAATTAAAATGGCCGCCAACACAATAAATTCTGTTAAAATACCATTGAACGGCATAATTAGCAGCCACACAGGGTAGATTTGGAAATATGCCGGCCAGGCACCATAAATCCAATTACACTTGAATTAATTCGAATAATACGCTGCCATCTTAGCTTTTTTATTAAAAAAAATAAGCAAATCGAGCCACACTTTTTGTTCTTATACCGCTAAAAGTTAGACATTAATTCAATAAATAACGATAATGATCTCGTATATTTGTTCTTCATACAATTTTGTGTTCAATAGTGATAAAATATTATAGACACTTCCTTTTTTAATTAGCAATTATTGCGCGGGAAACGCCATGTTGTCTAAGTTTAAATTTTAAATTATGAACATAAACTTCTAAATAAATGTATCAGATTTTAAATTAAGAACGAAGATAATCTTGTATTCTGATTCGTATCTAGTGTCAGACAAATTATTTTTTTAATTCACATTTCGCGCGGCGCACTCTTTGTCGTTCTTTATATAAAATTTCAAATGAACGTTCTTACTTAGAAGCAATCTAACAATTTTTAAATTAAGAACAAAAATGGTCATTAAAACATGTAGTGTTGCGCGCCTTAACTTTGAAATGCGGCGTATCCTTTGCATTTTTTGTTAATTCGTAGCGGGCAGGTAATGAATCGGCCGCCGCCGCCTCGTGTCCCCAATAAATACTGGCTACTGGTTAATTGAAACATTATAAAGCAGATCTTATCGCCGTCGGCGCAAAGACACCGCGGACAGAACGGGACCCGATACGTTTTAGGAATGGGTCGTACAATATTTTTTCTTTTTCTTGAAATTTTAATGCCGGAACTTCTTAGAATTTCTGTATCTGTTATACACGAGTAATAGATAGGTTGCTTTTGAAATTATTTTAGAACATAAGGACTGCATCGTGAGATTCAATTGAAGTGCAAACACCTCGGATGAACGACCTATAGAACACGCAAATTTTTGTTCTATGTACTAAGCAACATTGGCAGTAATGCTAAGATGAGCCACCATTGAGCTATCAGTAAAGTAAATCCTTAGTAAAGTAGTTTAAGTAGCGCGCCACCCACTGAAACACGAACGCAATGGGTAACAAAGCACTAACTTACATAAAATACAATAAGAGATCACAACAAAAACAATGAACACTTCTCCTAACAAGCCACCGTGCAAAACACACACAAACTTACATTTACGTTCAAAACCGTCTTTATTTCGAGCAATCTGTTACTAAAATCCGAAGCGTCAAATGAAAAATAACTTTGGAACGTTTTACCGAATCACCATTCAAACATGACCTCTTAACTATATTACAGACAATAGTTACATGGGTTCAAGTTTAATTGGATGATAAATATAATCCAATTTAGGGTGAGCTCTCAAATGTATTGAATATAATAGTGGTGAGGGTTCAGGTTGTGTTGGCTGTTTGTTATAGTGTGTTGGAGATAGGTTGGCGCGCGCGGCGGCGCGAAGAAGCTTGCAGCATATATTCTAATAGGCTATTAACATATAATGCCGCTGATTGGACGGATGCAGAGCGGCAGATGTGACATCGTATGCGCTGGACAGGGGGCACAAACATTTTTTAACCTGTACGGATTCAAACCATATAATAATTGGTCAGAAATAAAAGCGAATCAAGCGATGGCTTATACTTACCTATAGTATAAGTAATTATCCTAACACTTTGATATATACGATACATCGCCATCTTTCTATTTCAAAGCATTAAACTACAGCATGATCTCCAATAACGAAATATGCCAATATATCAATAATAAATATTAATTAATAATTTTATACCTTAATATTTGCATTGACTAGTACAATATTATGTTCTGTTTCGAGTGCCATAATAAATAAATATATTATCTTCTATTAAATAGGTAAGTATAAATGAATATACATAACCTTAAAGCGATAAATTAATTAACATAACATCGTGCCTGAAACTAAATCCCTAAAGGATGTCCATTTTCTAATAACTATAAATAAAAAAGAATTTAGTTATTGTCATTCGTGAATACCTGAATTTATAGCAACTACGAAAAGGTTGAGCACACCTGAATCCGCGATGGCGCGCGATACGGTAGCAAATAGCGCTACTTTCTCGCGATTCACTGTACCTCACACTAGCGACATAACTATCTTACCTCTATCAACTCATCGACCAAATATCTACAATTTAAAATCAACCTTAACGTAGGAACATACGACTGAACTTCATTCCACAAACATATCATTTAAGTTCTTTTAGAATGAATAAATTCTAGATCTGAATAACAGCATTCCATTTACAAAACGTCATATCTACAAATCTCATCCAAAGAGTTTTAATTCTTGTTTCGTTTCCGTAGAGTTCCAAATTCAAAAACATTTAAATGCGATACGCTTGCCATCATACTAGAAAGCCTTAATTCAAAACCTCGAACAAAAACCAACCTTCCTTCAACCATAAGAAAGTCGAATTTAATCTGACCGGTATAAAAGTTATGACGTTAGATATTTAGGATTGCTATGCATGAAGAACAACACATGCACTACGCTTGAGTACAAACTAAATAGGGGGTGATCAGTGTTGTGGAAACGGCTTCAACTTATTTAACTAATACATCATGAGAACTGAACCATGAAACAATGTAACACTTCTGAAATGTAACTGAATGATATATCGTATGTTACAAAATTAATTGCGCATATATTACTTAAAAAAATTATACAGAATGCGCTCGCCGTAATTGCTTGATTTTAATTTTAATTTGTTAATTGGTAGTCTTGTTGGTCCTGAGAGTATATAGTTACGATTGTGGAATAACAGGTTCTGACGTCCAATGAACAACATACAAAAAATCTATATGGATAGCGCAAAGATTTAAGTAGTCATTTGTAGGGTTTGATCCCCACACGGAACAAAAGTTTGGGTTATCTACAAAAAGTTGTACCGTGACTGGGTGTCCTTTGTGTCCGTTGTTAAAGTTTTGTATAATAACGACGAGATATAGGGTTAAGTCTTAGAACTGGCATTATATTTTAGAAAAAAGTTATTGCCTTTTTCTGTTAGGGTAACTAAGACCCCGTATGTTAGTTTTACATTCTAGTATTCTTAAACATCACTCTGTGATTGATTAAATTTTTACGATAAAAACTTTACATAGTTTTATTCAGCTAAGGTAGCAAATAAGCTTACCGTCTACTTAATGGTAAGCGGTTACCGTAGCCTAGGAAAGCTAGCAAGATGGCGTTGCCAACCCTTAAATAAGGAACTAATATGACATCCTCACTCCTGTGAGTATTCTGCCCCTTCAGCTATTCTAAGCACAAGGGACAACCTGCCCTGCTACCAGCAGAGCGCATGCTTAACCTCTTGTATGCCGGAATACCAGACATAATAGAAAAAGCATTGTGTCTCGCGTAGATCCACGTTCCGGCATACCACAGGTTAAAGAACCTGCAAAACCCTATTCACCTCAAAAATGCAACACTCGATTGTTTAGAGCGTCTATGAGGTGCTTCAGCTTGAAATCCCAGGCTTTCAAGAGTGCTCCGCTGTGTTCTGTAAAAACCTCAGTAGCGATAGTAACTTCGACAGCTATACTCGTGGTATCTGATTCGATTGGCGAGTCAGGCAAAGCAAAACTAGGTTTTTGGATCGCAAATTTTTCGGTAACATAGCCTGTGTCCTGTGGAAGGCAATAGGCTCACTCTATATTACCTACGTGCGACTTTAAACCACTGTAGGCAAAATTTTCCTTTAAAACCTACATATCTGCCTAATTCTGTAAGGATACCGGCTTGTTAATACCATAGACTTGTCTTTCAATACCAAATTTATCCTTAATACTCACTAGCTGGTTCTCGACTACCGTTACAAAAATCCGTCTCCACACAAAATGACATTGCAATCGCATCGTGTGGGACAGAAATAATAGGCTCGCACACTGGGAGGTATTGAGACATCAGCCGGTATTAACTGCTACGATACCGCCTTCCCCTCCCCTCTCTCCCTACCCCGTGGTCTCACAACCTGTTACTTGAATTACATCTTGTTACCTATAAATATATAATAAACGATATAAAATAGTCTTGGCTTTGAGTCAGAGATTTTCATACATGTGTCTGCCTATATCGAAGGGTAAGCAGAGGTTGTACAGACTCATTTAGTTAGCTAGGGGTTTAAGAGTCACGTAATTGAGACGAGCATATTTATTACTGTCTAGTCCACATACTACGAAAAACGACGGAAAACCTTCTTTAATTTTTTGTAATAAAATATTAGACACTATAAATTTTATTTTATGTTTGGGAATGAATACCAAGACTATGCAGAGCAATCACATTGTCTAACATTTTTGATTTGCTTTCCTTCAGATAGTAAGCGGTAAAATCAGCTTTGATGGATATGACTTTGATTTTTTCGCATTGCATAAGAAATCAGAAAGGCTCACAATCGGATTTTCTGGTTTGCAGTTGTTACACAATTCTGCTTGGTGACTGAAAAGCATATTGTTGTGGTTTCGATCCCCACACGGGTTATCGCAAATAATTGTCATTTGCAGAATTTACAATTTTAATTAAAAGAATAATATTAAAACAAACAAACGTCACAATGAATCCCACAAAACACGATAAAAACAGAAGCTAATGATCCAAACCCATAAGTGCATTCCTTAGTCTTAAAGCTCAAATCTTCTTTTCTTCCTTTCTATGGAGTCTTAGCATTAATTGTATATTTGTAAATAACCACGATAAAGTGCATAAACCTTAGTGCGGAAATTATTAATAATTATAAAACATACTTTATCCAGGCTGCCTTCAAAACTGGACTGCATACATAATTGTCACAAACTTCAGTGCGGAAGTTACTTTAGGCAAAATAATTATTTTAACCAGGCTGCGTTCAAAACTGTACAGCATAGTGCATGGTTATTAGGCAAGCCCCATGTTACCATTAGGTATGTCTATCATGCAAACAAACGTCACAATTAATCCCATAAAACAGAAGCTAATAATCCGAAACCGTAAGTGCAGTCCTGAGCCGACCCTAACGCGATCGCTCGATGGCTCAATCTGGCTAAATTATTCCAAAGCCATTAAGACGAACGGCTAAAAGCCACTAATATCGCCGTTTCCGCCACCGCCCGCCGTCACATAATTATCGCTTACAACGGTGACTATTTATCTCGCCGGCGTTTTTCTAACGTTTATTTCTTAAAGTACTGTAGTTTTTTTCTGTCGATTGATGTGGGTGTGAATGGTGCAGGTTTACATGTATGTTAGGTATACCAGATTTAGCTCGCGGCTTTGCTCGCGTTTATGTAGATTTTGACAATAAATTTCTATCCTCAGAAACAGTACTTTTTTTCTAGATACAACGTGAAAGTTATGTCCTTTGACAATGTAGGTACATGCGACATTTGATGATGATCTTTCGAGCAGTTAAGGTGTGGAATCGTAACGAACAAACAAACAAGCTTACATTTGCTTTTATAATATTCGTAAGGTTTTGGATTTTGGTTGGAAAAGTACGTACTAACGCCTCTATTATGGGTAAAAAGATACATAGGTACGTAGTGACACTTCTTTTCTCGAAGAGGTAGGCTATGGGGTATGACAGCCACATTTTGTTAACTATGATTTTGAGTCCCACGTAGAAGGGTTCGAGCCTACTGACGTTGATGGGACACAACCCCAGATACCGTGATGAGCACGGTGTCTGAGAATAGATACATGCATAGTGTAATGTCTATATCCCTGAAGAAGACAACCATATTTTGTCAACTATGTTTTAAGATAGAACATTAAAAGGGGTAAAGCTTATTGCCAGTTTCAGATACAGTGCACCTTCTGAGATTTTATATACATACACGGTCTCATGATTGCACCTCTTATGGGGTAGATAACAGATGTATTATAAGACCCATATTTTGCAAGCTACTTACGATCAGCAGTCGCATACAATGCAGCTGGGACCAAAGCAGTCAGAATATTACAGATATCAAATCGGCAGGAAAAGGCAACAAAAGCAGATTGCCCGGGCATTTCTTAAATTTGTTTGACGTCAATCTCATCTATAAATAATACATTTGTTGGATCGAAGTGCTGCCTAATCATCGACATCTTTTTTTGACAAATACTGCGACACACTGCAGGTTATATTTTATAAGTAGATAGATCTACTTATAAAATATAACCTGCAGTGTGTCGCAGTATTTGTCAACTATCTATCCTTGGATAGATCCAAGGATCTCTACTTTTGGTACAATTATTTATATTTAACTATTACTATATACTGTAATATAAATTATTATTTATTCTTGCCTTAGAAATTCTTTGTGCAATGCTTATAATGCCTTTTTCTATTGTCTCTCATATATAGGTATAACTAGGTATAGCTGTATACTTTCTTGTCTGCAGCAGTCTGCAGTACGTCACATACTGCAGACTGCTTTATTTCCGGTCATAATAAATATATTTTCATTCTGTGCTTTTCTTCCTCATCGTATTTTATGATGTTTTGATCGTTACTATGTTTAATAATTATTATATTATTAAATATATTTAATCTCCATTTCGTAAATCTCGCGTCCATGTAAGCCGCTACTGTATTTTCTATTAAAAAGCGCTAACAGCATTAGTAAAACATCTCAAAATACTCTTCCGCCGAGACGAGGTGCGTTTGAGTGGCGCCCTCTCCACACATACACTAAACTTAACAAATAAATATATCATAGTTGCTTTTTCAAATTATCTATAGTGATACAATCATACACATGCCTATATGAGATATGTGTTACACCCACATTCTGTTATTTGTTTTAGGTAGCACTTCCATGTAATAATATAGGTATATTCTATCATAATATTCTATATTCTACCACATACACACAACACTATCTAGCCCAAACTAAGCAGAGCTTGTACTATGGATACTAGACAATGGATAAACATACATATATACATTTTTTTTGTAAACGTTTACATATTATACATAGAAACACCCAGACCAAGACAAACAGCCATGTGCATGGACACAAATGTTTGACTTGTGCGGGAATTGAACCCACGACCTCAGGCGTGGCAGTCGGTTACCAAAGCTGACCAAATGTTGTGCACGGGTCTCTTCTCCGTGTGAGAAGGTTGAAGCCATAGTCCACCACGCTGGGCCAGTGAGCGTTGGCAAACTTCATATATCTTCGATAATAGTATGTAGCTCTAAGACATGCAGGTTTTTATAAGATGTCTGCCTTTACCGTTAAATCGAGTAATTATTAACTACTAACTGACCCGCGCAACTTCGTCTGCTTCACATAACAGAATTTTGGCCTGTTTTTGAATCATAGTTCATTGATGTTATATAGCCTATAGCCTTCCTCGATAAATGGGCAATCCAACACAAAAATAATTTTTCAATTCGAACCGGTAGTTCCTGAGATTAGCGCGTTTAACCAAAGAAACAAACTCTTCAGCTTTATAATATTAGGATAGATATGAGAAGCACATTTTAAAAAACGTTTGTGGTTATTGCTTTAGAATCGAGCTCGAAACCTCTGCACGGCAGTTCAACGGTCTACTACCTATTTTATTTTCTTTATGGTTATATTATCACGTCGAATGTCCAATGGGTGGGATTTAAATCCACGACCTCTTAATCACAAATGCAATGACTTATTCGTTGAGTTATCGCCGCTCTAGATTCTGGGCTGCTATTAATAATATTTTTTTGACATATAAACGCAAAACGTTTTGCCTGGAAATCGAGCAATAACATTCACTACTGCAGCAAAACACAAACAAAAAAACAGTCACTTTCACAATTAGAACATTAATTGCTAAACATATTATATAATTTAAAACCAAACAACGAAGCAAAATTTAACGCTCAACAGCTGTCATAAATCGTCGCCATGACACTGACGTCACATCAACTGTCAGGCGCGCTTGTCACATCGTCACACGCGGCTCATAAACGAACTGTTGTTTTGTTTTAAACTTCGAACTGTCAGTGTTGTTTCGTTTTAAACGGGTGCCACATTATTTATTGGATGTTTAACTACCGTAGATGAGGTGTTGATAGGTTTTAGACGGAATAAGTTCTTTAAAATACATTTTGATATTTTAATAGTATAGCTTTACACTGTTTTATTTTAACTGGCGTGTTAAGCTAGCATATAGTGAATCTGTACAAATATTATAAAGATGAAAAATTTGTATATTTGTGATAGATGAACTCTAAATACTGAACCGATTTTAATTATTATTTCACCTTTAAGGAGTCTGCCCACTACCCCGTCTCATACCATGACCGTGCTAGGAACGTGTCAGGCAAAAAAATATTCTTTGTAAGGAAATGTATAAGACTATGCTTACTAGACCGTTCGCAGTTCCTATAGCAGGGCGTATCGTGTTGCTTATCGTGTCTGATACGTTCCTAGCACGGTCATGGTATGAGACGGTGTAGTGGGCAGACTCCTTTAGTAAATTTATCCAGAAGTAACAAAGGTATATAACATCACGCTACGAGCCATATGAGAGGAACAGCTATCATAAGCGTAAGTGAAACCGCACAACTATGCTTCTTACACCGGCCCAATCAAGCTTATCGCCGTCTACCAGTCACAGCACCAGGCTATGTTCTGCTACTGAGTGAATGAGTTAAAAGAGATGTACTTGCATCACTTGCATCGTATTAAAGTACTTTAAGTGCAAGAGCCAGCCATTAGCAATCATGAGGTGAATACGCTTGCCCGGGAAAATACCACCCTCTGACAGGTAACCAGCGTTAGAGTAGTAACACTGTTACTGCGTTTTGCTCTTTCGGTGACTGTACGTTCGCCAAGGGAAGTGCCACCTACTTACAGGAAACCGGCGCAAGAGTACCACTATTACTGCGTTTCGTCCTATATAAAAGTGTCAGACTCACATACATACTTCTTCCATTCTTTTTCTTTCAATCCATATTTAATTCCTTTTCTCTTTGGATCAGCAATGCGTGAGTGATAGGCTCCATGTTACAAGTTATCAAAGCCTATGGTAGCTGTTCACCAGGAAGCAAGTTGTGGCTATATTTATTTCAACTTTTGTTATGTAAGTAGAATAGACCGTAATATTATTCCTATTGCTGTTGTTCTTGTCTTGTGTTTTTTTCTCTCTCTTTGTGTACAGACCAATAAAAGTATTGTTATTATTGTTCTTTCTCTCTACCGAGAATGTTCAGTTTTTAAAAAGTGAAAACTTGTAATTGGCTGTCTGGATATTAGAATGATCACTGTTACGTTAAATTAGTTGTAAGTTTTCTATGCATAAAATAAATAAAGAAATACCAGTTATAGAAAATTCATGATATTTGTCAGCTTTCCAGGCAACTGGTGTTAACATATCTATGTTCTACCTAAGGTCTCAATCCCCAATGAATGTAGTCCATACAGCTCAGCCCAATGGAAGAAGGCTGAGGTATGTTACAACCATTAATTGCCAACTAAGGTCTCAAGTCTTATGTCATAATGGCGATGCTATTGCCGTCTACCAAGCACATATCCAGACTCCATGTGCTATAGAGTATTACTTGACCGAAAAGTTCAATACCACTTAAGACTACACGGATGACGCAGTGGTTTAAGTGGTCGTCTCGCCACTGCTACTGCGCCGAGTGTTGTGGGTTCGAATCCCACACAGGACAAAAACTTGTGTGATTCGCAAATGGTTGTTCCGAGTCTGGATGTTCTTTGTATCCATTGTTTGAATGTTTGTAAAGCCCTTCGCGACACAGAATTCCTATACAGGATACCTAGTGCAGGAGTAGTCTTATTTTAAATAAAAAATAAAATTACTTTGCCTGGCATTCAAACTCATACACTGCAGTTGCATTCACTACCGCTGCTCCAACGAGGCTTATACTCTTAAAACCATAATTATGTCCAAATGTAATACCAATCAGACCTTAATAGGACTTTTCATAACCATACCTTTTATGGATAACCACATAAACAACTAATTATATCATAACCGTACTAAAAATTAATATCTTTCCATTCCCACTCAAAACATTTTCACCTAAAAAGGTTATTAATTATTTTAGTACCAAATAATGAAACTGGATTTTAAATAAAAAAGAAATAATAATAAAAAATGAACTCAATTTTAATCCCTGTCTTCCAACTTTATTAAGAACCAATTTGCAATTTGCCAAAACCAATCACAATAATTTTTACTTTTAATTATAACCCACGTCAATCGAGAAAACGAAAACGAACGAAAAAATATAAACAATACCAACTTACGTTTTCATTTCTTTCCACAAACTTAGACAATTCCAAACCCTATTCTTATGTAGATAAGATTGAATATACTTGGAGGGTGTATATCAGTTGTTTCAGACAAGTTTGTCGGGAACAATGACTTCATTTGTCAGATAACTACTTTCGGACCCCCACCATGACCCCGCCCACCTATTATACGAACACAACACAAATTCCACCATTTTTTGTTCCTAAGACATCTTAATTATCATAAAAATATAATAAGGTTCCGGCATATTGCTGCCGTTGTCCATTTTTTATTGAAAGACAAATCTTTTTATAATAGTTAACTTGGCTGTCGATTTATATCGAGAAATTATAAATCATACATTTTTTGTTTTATCAAAGGATATAAATAAATTTAAAAGAAATATAACATAAAATAAAGTTAAGATAGCATCTGAAAGCATCAAGTAATGACTGGCCACGGTTGTTTTGGCTAGTTCCTGTGTCGTATAGGCCGGCAGGCGACGCCCGGATGTCATCACTGCGGCGACTGCCGTGATGTTGTTGTGGACACGGCGCTGCACACTTTGGCGGTTTGAACTGGGGGTGGTGGGCTGCGTGGGCCTACTCGCCACCCGATCAGCACCAGGTCCGAGAGGCAGCGTGCGTGTTCCCACGTGCGCCTCTGTATCGTGTCTTTGCCCATCAGGGGGACGGTGGAGGAAATATTATTTGTGTAGTGGCCTGCCGTTTCACACGGCGGACCGAAACCACGGCGGGGTCGCGATTGCATGTGAAAGTGATTCGCGCGGCCTCGCCGTCTATGGTTATGCCGAGGAACACCGTGGTAGGTTTAGTCGGTATTACCGTAGTATCTTTTCCCCGGTGAGCCCGACATAACCTCTCCGTCGCCCCGCGGAGAGGTATGAGATAAAGCATTCCCCCAAGTAAAAAAAAAAGAAATGCATCTGTAAGCATGCGAAGGATAAAGCATCAGTGTAAAGCACTAGCTTTTTGTCAGTAACCTTAGAATAAGTTTAATATAGACTGATCTGGACTCAGCGGCTTTTGCTGATTAACTAATCAGGTATTTTTTTGGAAAAAGAACCGATAATGTGGTTAATCGAAGGTTGGAGTAGCCGGATATTAAACCCAGTAGTTCCGCAGAAGCCCATACCTACGCCTCTGCCTACACCACTAAAGCAACGAAGCAATTTATATCTTAAACTACATAAATCTTAAATAAGCTTTAACAAATTTGAATCTATAAATTTGAAACTAATTAACTACTAATTCATAAAATTAAAGTTATTTTGTAAGTGAAAGCGGAAATCTCCTTTAATCGGGTGTCATTAACACTTTTTAAACCCATCTACGATATATCAATTCTTACAGGAGCGCAAATTGTCCTATCTATGTATATAAAGACTAACGCTTAACGTTTACGATAGCATAAGCTGAAGAATACACTTCACATGACATGTGTTATACAACTGCTAAATTCAACCACCATTTCAAATACCATTAAATAATATATATGGATATGTCTGATGCCATCGACCACGGCCACTTCCAAGTCTAATGGTGCTACTAAAAATTGCCAAGAATTGCCAAATAACATATACTTATAGACTATGGCAAAATAGGGGCAAACAAGTTTACAGTCCATCTAAAATATTACTCGAGCTGAAAATCAAACTCTGTCGCTCCCAGCATTAGCACAAACCCTTTCACTTACACCCAATAAGGCAGTCATATAAAGCTCATAAACTTGACATGATAAAACAACAAAATCCTCAAAAAATTAAATAACTCAATCATACCAAGATACCACTTAAATCCCCATAACTATTAAAACTTAAGGCATCCATAAAACCGCTGTGTGTTTAACGTTGATACTCAGACGTGAATCGAACCGGCTATCCGCCAAATTGATCGTAAAACCAAACCCTTTTTAATACAGCACTTACTTGTTCTGTTGTTGTAATTAAAATTTTCGCAGCATAACTGTTTTATCTGATTGCTTGAATTCGTTTTAAATTAAGTACTTTATTTTCGCAGTATCACTCGCGCTAAAATCGTGAACAGACTTTGTTTGTTTGTCTGTGCATTTGTGCATACTAATTTCCACAATTGCTGAATGAATTTGGATGGGGGTTTCAGTAATGTGTTTGTTTTAGTTAGATCGGTTGATAAATAAAGTAGAACAGCAAAATTTTTCTGTTGACTCTAAACGGAAGACAGGTAAAGGAGCATGACAGTATGAACTAAAATTAGAATTGTTCTGGACTTGCAACAGCTCATGACAAAATAGCAAAGGCTTCACTGATAGAAAATTGTCAATCTTCTTTCTTTCTTTCTTTTCTTTTCTTTCTTTTTTGTGGTTAGTGGCCAACCTGTTGTCAAGAGTTGTTCAAGCCGCCCCGCGCCCGTAGGCCTCTGACATGGCTTAACGACTGCTGTCAATTTGACAACAACCGGGAACAACTTTTTACGTGCCCTCCGAAGCACGGAGACGCTTCGATGAAATACCACTAAGCGGTCAACCATATAGACTGATCGCACCCAACGGTGCTTAACCTCGCTAATCGTTTACCGATCAGTGAGTGCAACTGGCTATGAAATGTAGCCGACAGATTGTAATATCTTCGGTCTTTATTACTCATTAAATTTGATTGCACGGATGGCGTAATCGTTTAATTAGTCGCCACGCTACTGCCGCCGCGCCGAGTGTTGTGGGTTCGATCCCACGAACAAATAGTTGTTCCGAGTCTGAGTGTATAAAAAACACCCAGACTCGGAACAAATATTTGTGGATTCAGTTGTCCGTTGTTTGAATGTTTGTAAAGTCCTCCGAGATACTAGAATTATTCTTGTCTGTTAATATAAAAAATAAGTGAGAAACGGCCATGAATCGCCGTAAATGTTAGAGTTGGAAAAATGGTATCAAGTGACCTTGAGGTCAAAGGTCATAGTCATTTCGGGGTATATCGACTATGCTGAGTCGAATGGCGTTGACCGCGAGTCTCTAGCTCTTACGGTTCTTGAGTTGAAAGATGGTATCACGTCACCTTGAAGTCAGAGGTCAAAGGTCATAGTAATTTCGGGGGTATATTGATTATGCTAAGTCGAATGGCGTTGACCACGAGTCTCTAGTTCTTACGGTTCTTGAGTTGAAAGTTGTATAACAGACAGACGGACGGACGGACGGACAAAGCTGTTGTATAAGAGATTTTTCGAACTCTAAAAAGATAGCAAAGTTAGCTTGGGTGTGCACCTGTACCCCTTCCTAGATATAGAATTCATGAAGTCAGAATCAGTTTTGTATGTTGATCTAACAAGGTATTAATAATCTGCATAAATAGATTGTATTTCATAACCAGTTCGATTATTTATAGTTTGGCGTCAAGACATACTGTTAACCTCATTTACGATTGCAATAAATATTAATTTAATTAAATATCGCTTTGTAATTAGTGTGACTCTACGCATAACTCTTGTAAATCGGCTAGTTTTAAGGTAGTTTCTAACTGCAGTTGTATTGCCGATATGCTGTCTACGGCTTAAGTAAATTATAGATAAAACTAATGCAAAATTTTCAGACCAAAAAAAATATCGAGAATATTATCAGCATTGTACTGTTCAAAATAATTACAAACATGAAACACGACTACTAGATTTCTTAACTTGTACCTCCGTGCAGGTTCGAACCCGCTACACTCGTTACATTGGTAATGGTGACCTCTTAACCACTGCGCTACCTGTAACATAATATAATTAGTAATAACAACAAATACGACCACATTAAAAATAAATTCACCAAATTAAAATTTAGGTATATAATTTACATACATACATACATAGATTCACGCCTGTTTCCCAGAGGGGTACGCAGAGACTACGGATTTCTATTTGCTACTATCCTGACACACTTCTCTGGCTTCATTCACTTTCATCACATTCCTCATACACGCCCGTCGGTTCAAGGTGCTCTTAACCTGGCCTTTGTCCAGAACGCCTCCGATCTGATCAAGAAACGTTCGCCTAGGTCTTCCTCTTGCGACTGTTCCATTCACACTAGCCTTATAAACTTTCTTAGCCAGTCTTTCCTCGTCCATTGTTTATTGGTACAAAAAACAGTTACATGTTGGATTATAATTAAATACACATCATACACCAAATATGTTAACATGTAACCCACATAATTGTTCACTGATTAACAAAAAAATAATCATACGTCATGCTACTCCGAAAACATTGACAAAAGAATTTAAATAATAAAAACAATTAACAATATTATTTTATTTATTCTAACTTTAGCTTCCCACACAAACATCAATCCCACTGCTGTCTATAAACTAACTATAAAGAATGCAAACGACAATAAACATACACAGCGTAATGTTTTATTATCCCCTAAGGGGTAGGGAGGTGTATCAAACACCCACCCAGCTATAAGACCCACGTACTAAGAGGTCTATAATCGTCGAACGGTCACAATTTGACACCCTAAACAACCAGTTTTAATTTGTCTGTCAGTCTGTTTGTAGAGGTTAATCTTTGAAATGGCTGAACCGATCACAATGAAATTTCTTACTTAAGTAATGGATCATACAAGGAGTGCACTTTGATACTTTATGTTCAAAATTCATCAAGTAGGTATTGTACACCTTTTCAAAATTAAGTACACATGAATAAAATCGCGGTCAGTACGTACCTAGTATTTACTTAACGAATAAAATTCCTAACCAGATAAACTGAATTCCCAACATCGTTAACTAAAACAGAAATAAATCTCTATAACTTGGTTATTTAATTTTAGGGCAAGATTTTAAACTTATTTTATCATTTACTTTCAGTTTAGTAAAATATAAATTTAGTGAACTGAAAACACTTTTTCGCCCGAAACACAGATACCGAAAACCTAATTCGAGCAAATATCTTTTGTACTTTCTATGTAACTGTTAAGATGTAGGTAATTGTAAATCTAAATATTAAAAAATAAACCATTATTATTACAAAGAAATATTTTAGGTTTTTGAAACATTATATTTTACACTAATTATCACATCAAGTATAAAATCGATTATGAGTGTTCCGTCGAAATGTTCCGATGCAATCTTTTGTTCCGATGCAATTTTTTACTTAAACTATAAATAATGTTCTTAAGCAGGTGGGGACAGGGTGGGACAACGATGGGACACTCGAGTCGAGCAAAAAACCCACTTTATGTCCTTGTGATTTTGGTCAGTTTTATCTTTTAACAAAATATAGAGTCGTGGATGTACCGTGAAATAGATCACTGTAAGACTTTTATGGTGGAATTAGAACCGCCTTTGTGTGTTTTTTATTCAATACATGTGTAAGAATGTGTGAGATTACAAAGAGAGCCAAAACTCCCACTGCAGACTTACGCCTTTTTTGTGCAGTTAAATTAGCAGACAAGCATACGGCTGCCTAATTTTTTAATTATTTCACTCTTCACACGCAGCAACAGTGTCACCACGCTAGTTACAGCATGAATGGGCTGGCTCGACAGGGGAAGTACCACCCTCTCACAAGATCGACGTAAAATAACAGTATCTGTTATGTTTCGTTCGGTGAGTGAGAGCGCCGGAGGCCCGATCACCTTTCCCTTCCCAAACCCATCCTGCTCCATTTCCCTTTTCCTTCCGGTAGGCAGCGATTTGGTTGTGTTTTTTCGACATTGCTTCTGTAATGCTAAGAATACACAGCCATGTGTATGAGCCACGGTTCTCGATTACTATCAGGTGGGCCGCTGGCTCGTCTGTCACCGATGACCACAATAAAAAAATTTAAAGTAATAAGATTTCTAAAGATCATCACCAGTATCATTGTCTTGTTGCTGACTCTAGCCTTTCATTGCTTTCTACACCTGTATGTAATCTATCAATTACTGGAATGAGAGCTGGAAGAGCTATCATAGAATCTGGTAACTGTTTACCATTAGGCGAGCCGTTCTTATTTGCTACGTTAGTGCTCACTGTATAAAAAAAAATGAACTGTGATTAGAAGAATCATTTGTGCATAACCGGACCTAGTTAAGCTGCCTGGCGGTAAAAGGAATATATTTTAAACGATATTAAATATTGTTGTAATAGCTGTTTTAGTAAATTTAAAATTAATTTTGGCAGTACAGTACTGGACCCTACACTCCACAGTAACATAATACCAGGTTCTTTAACTCCAATATATTGTAATATGGAGACCACCAGCCGAGCTGCTACAGTCTAGACGATATCCTAGGTGTTAAGACATTCTCAGAACAACACGCAGTCTTGAAATGTATACATTCGATGGCCATCAGCTCATTTCTTGTACTTGTATCCGAAATTTGGTTGTTCAATATACCTCTGCCTAATTATTTAGCAATATAAAAGCGTGATGCTATATAAAATGCGTATGTGTGAAGAAATGCGACGGTAACAACAGCTCTGCATAACATCCCACATCAGGTAAAAGTCAACATTTTTTTAGCAATGTTTTTTGGTAGCGTCGCCGCCTTGTTGTGAGATCGTTAAGTGAAAAAGGACCCGTTTCGGCGCTTTTGTGCCAATGTTAGGACGGTAGCGAGCCGATACGACACCGGCTTTATCGACCTAATTAATCGCCGTGTAGTCGCCGAACGAATTTTAATGTATATTGATTGAGATAGTGGGGACAATTTTGGCTAATTTGCGCCAGAACGCAAATTGGTGAAACGGTAGTTGGCATTTGTGTGTGATTGACTTGTATGTTTTGTGGAGCGGATATGTCATTTGTCGTATTCAAAGTGCCGTGTAAATGTGCTTGTTAATGTCCTGAGGTGTATTCTACCGTTATAATATGTTATCTTTCTAATTATTAGGTCTTTCACCATGTAATTGCTGTGCTAATGCTTCGTCATTAATCTATCGAAAGATTATAATTATAGCAATTTTGGTTGAAAATTACTAGTAGATATTCTTATTAGAGCCATTAGGGAAGCTAATGCTGTTTCATATCGATAGTCTGAAACTGATTTACGGAAACACTACTTCCCGCCGCTCCTGCGGATTGCCGGTTCGTTGCTTTGTACCATATTGAATTAACATTTTTCTAAATATACCTAATAATAATTATAATATCGGCCCTTTTCATAACATTTCCTACAGCTGGTTATACAATTGTCCACCATGCTGGCCTAGTGCGGGTTGGCAGAATTCATATGTCTTTAAAGACACTATAAGTAGATATGTATAACTATTAGACGTGTCAGTTTTCTCAAAATGAGTTCTTTACAGTTAAAATGCGCGATAGTTAACTATTAAATACTTACACAACTTTGAAAATCAGTTCGACACTGCTGTCTAGAATTCTAATCTATGAAAACTATCATTAATAAAAATATAAATACATATGTTTAAGGCTATTGCTCGCAAAATAAGCAAGCTAGCTAGGAGCTAGCCATATCTGCCAAATGCCTGCTGGCTGTCGAAGCAAACTAATTTTAGAGTGAAGATCGCGAATTGACGATCGCTAGGGAGACTACTGAACTTAAGAAGATAACTAGGTAGGACTGGACGTGTAAAACAGAAGATTGTATATTGTGACGCAAATTGAGAGAGGCCTATGTCTTGCAAAGGACGCAGTAGCCTGATCGATTAATATATAATTGTGGACTCACCGAGAATATGCGACGTTTTTTCGAAAATCGAGTGACTGAGACCATAGAGGAGTGTGAACACTTTTGTATCTAAAACAGTGAAGAAACATCACAACTACCCAACAATTTTAACAACAATACTCTTTTTAAATTCGCTAGCTGTTTGTTAAACTGTATCCCAGCTTTAACCAAACATACGTGATGAAGAAGACATAAATAAATACCCGCCATATTTCTGTTAGATACATTACCCTACGACCAACATAACTATACAGTTATACAACACAGGAACTACAGAAACCTAGATCATTTCTCCGACGGCAACGTAGACAGTGGCGTCCTCGCCAACTGCATAAATAACTTTGGTCATCTTTTATATAATATATTAGGACATAGAGCATTGTTTATGGTTACACTGTCACATCGGTGGCTAACGTGGAGACAGGAGATTATCTATGGCAGATATTTTACAGTGATGGTGGAAATATGAGGCGTGTTACGGACTACATGTATCCAACATTATGAAATAACTGAGTTTTAAATCGTGTTCCAAGCAGATTACGGATAAACAGACCAATTATGAGATACCTACAACTAAAGTGGCAAGCAAACATAAGTCCGGCCTGATGTTAAGGGGTACTAACACTTGCGAACGCAAAAGGAATGTAATGACGCTTGCTGTAACGTTAACAATCACACTTACCGAAACTTGGAGCGGTGGGCGTTTTTTTCAAATGGCCACATATCTGTTATGAAGTTAACCTGACAAATATAGCGGTTAACGCTTTCTACTGTGTTACTAGTCTCCTTACTGGGCAAACATAATTATATACATTAGAGCAAATATAATTATATTTAAACTACTGGTCGAATTTCGAATCAAATTCTATTTTCCAAAATTTTGTTTTCTGACTTCCTTCTCCATATTAACAAATCTCAGACTTTACCGTACCCGCAATATGCTTAAAAATGCGTACCAAAATTTTCGCTTCGCGTATTATAAATACTCTTGTGAGACGAATTGCACTTCAAAAGATCGGTCACAAAGAAGCCAGCTATGCTTCTTACTATTCCAAAGTTATACCTCAACACACTTCAACAAAAAGGTCCAAAGATATTTGTAAAATGCTTAAGCTTATAAACTCCACGCATTAACTCGGCCCGATGACAAAACATGATAAATGTTCGTTCAATAAAAACATTCACATAAAATTCATCCAAGTTATTAATTCTAATATCATTGTCCTTTTTTGTGACAAAAAAAATAAAGAATGCACCTCGAATTTGAAGGGTTTTGGTAGTTTCGTGAATGAAATCGTTAGCCACACACAGGTATAGGCAACGGATTTAGTGCGGCAATATGTGCGTTTCTCGAATTGGACAAAGTTCAGTATTTAAATATTTGCCAGCTAGATTTCTAATGCTTTTGAAATATACTAGTGCTCGTTTCTTGTACATATATAACTGTTTTTATATACATTTTTGCTTCCTGCTCTCCTTCATAATATGAACTTTAACTATGTCAATTCTCATATGTCTCCATGTGCCCAATATACATACAGGATACAAAGCCTACCTTCGTGTGTAATGTTTATTTAAAATTTTTAATACTTAATCTAAACTTGAAAATGAAATGCAAATTGTTTGAATACTAAGTTACAGACGATATCGGGTTTAGACAAAGACAGAAGTAGTGAACGATAGTAAAAAATATGTAGATATTAGTTATAAATAAGGATTATAAACCATATTGTTGTAAACTTTGCTGCATTTGCAGAAATATCACCATTCAATTCAATAATTTTACTCCTAATCCGTAAAAAAGATTTAGCCAATATTTTTCTATATACTACATAAATTAAAATTAGGCTAAAGGACTTTTGAAATATTAAAAAAATGGAGAATATTCTAAACCACACGCTAGCTTAACTTAGCTCATTGGTCTTGCTAGTCTTTAAAATATAACAAAGGTAACATTCGAAAGCCGTTGGGTTTCTTTCCCTACGAATATCTTGGCAGATCTAATAACGTTGTGTCTCACTCGGGAATTGAAGTAAAGGACCCAATAACATTGTATTTGACTCAAGGACAGACCCGGGGTCTTAAAAATCAACAGCACAAACGCTCTCACTTACATCAACGTATGAAACAAACATTATTTAAAAACAAGCGTTTTACAAGAGTAAAAGATTCTCACATAAATATCTCAACAAAATATAATATAATATAATATTATATTATTTTACATACACACAACACCATCTAGCCCAAACTAAGCAGAACTAGTACTATGGGTACTAGACAATGGATAAACATAATATAAAATAAAATATATTACCTTGAGAAAAAAACAGAGCAACGGACAAGCAATAAATATCAGCCTCACATTCAGCTTTCCCGTTTCACCGACATATCATTTTTCAGCTCCTTAGACTTCATGTGAGCCAAATACACAGTCCATACAAAACTCGCAGCGCTCACAAATATAATCCTATTCTTTTCCGACACGAAATAAAAGTTCAGCGTTTGCGCCGTCGGCCAGAAAACAACAGAATTTTTATACGTTGGCAAAAACTTCTCCTTGACTTCATTAATACAAGTCTTGAGCGACGAACCTTCTAGAAGACTCATACCAAAAAAGAAGTATGCTAAAGCAAGAGGAGAATATGATACTTGTTCTATAGCCGCTCTAGTTATTGCAGTCATCAGATTCTTCCGCTTGAAGAAGCGGCTAGTGTATTTCATCCAGCCGTAGAATACTGGTGACATAAAGAATGTGCCGAAGAAACCAAACCTGGCCGCTCTGGCCCAATTAGCGTTATAAATAGTTGTTCCTCGTTCCAAATACTCCTGTGTGATGCTGCAAGCTGGCCATATTATTGCATAGGATATCATTCCTCGAAGTACCGGGTATTGCGCAGGAAGACTGCGTAGTTTTGCGTAATTCATTATTGATTTCAAATTTATATTCACGGTTTAATATTGAATTTCCAAAGGTTTTTGTCATGTCTTGGTTCTTTCATTGTCGTTTGTGTCAACGCTAATGTTTTGTTGTGAATGTTCATGTTTGCATTGTTTGTGGTGATTAAAAAGTATGTCAATGAGGTTATGGTATAAAACTACTTTTTTACGTATTATGTATATTACACGTTTCGTTTGTAACGTTTATAATAAAGATCCCTATCTTTATTATGAGCTCTTATATGCAAAATGAAAATTGATAAAAGTATGTTCCTCTGTTTATCATCTCCACTTTGAACTTTGATACTTAATAATGTACTTAATAAGCTTTATCTGTTGATGGATTAAAAAATTATGCACGATATCTATTATATTTAAATCTCAATATATACACAGAACTGAACAGAATACGATGAAACGTAGCTGATATGTTGAGTTGAATCTCAAGCTACCTTTAAACTAGGAAAACTATATAACAATCCGTTTCTTTTTACATTACAGAACAGATAGACCGACAAAAGATCCAAATCCTTCGTTTTGTGTTCAAACTTCTCAAAATAGTAGATTTTTTGTACAGACAGAAGCTTGTTACAATTTTATTTTATTCTATTTAGTAAACAATTAGCAAAAAGAATGTATAATGGCATAACTGATTGGTTGATATTCCTTCTAGCACTGAGAAGAGGCCCGTGCTCAGCAGTGGGACAGTTTAATACAGGGCTGACATTATGAACTGATTATATTAAAAAGTATCAATGCATATATAGCGAATATTAAAAGTTCTATTGAAAGAACTCTCGCACTAGGAATATACATACTCAATACAATACTCAATACATTTATTGCACTCCACAAGTTGAATAGATGTTACAATGGTATAATATAATTAAAAAAATGTGTGGGCCTTGTCGGCACGGCAAGATGTAGGAGAGAGGAGGAAGCTTTACATATTTTATTATTTACATATTTTTCTTATGATTGATATTTATTGACTATTATAATATATAGGTCATTTTATTAAGGTGCGCTTACTATAGTTAGATAGATATATTACTATAATTACTTTTATTATATGGTATTCTATTATATAATTATTATTATTTTATTTTATTTATATGTTTTAATATTTTATTAATTATATATTATTGTAGATTATCATTATTATCAAAGTTTGTAAAAAAGGTACATATATATTGTGTTGCGGAGAACTTCACAAATATTCAAACAACGTAAAGGTGGTGACTATTAAAACTGCAACGCCGCCGTCCGTGTCAAAATATTGATTGCCGTATAAGCTATTTTTATTTTTATTATTTGCTATAGGAACCATATATATACTTGTTAAAACAAGCCCTACCTATACATATTCACCAGCTTAGCAACATATAAGGTTGTTAACGAATGCATTTTAACGTCGTCAATGTTAGACCAATCGACATACTCAACATAACTTTTAAAGATTCATTAGGAAACTCATGTTTAGTAAAAGCCCTAAACACATTAAACTTGACAAATAAAATTAGTGTGTAAGACAAAATCTCGGATAGGAACGAACATGATTATTTGTTGTACGCAAGCCGTGACGCTTAATTACCTATTTAGTAATCTCAGCGAGCAATCGTTCGCCCACCCACCGAGCGGCTCTTAGAACAATCGAATAATTTGATTATTAACTATTCGATTATTTGGCTCGAGTGATTCGATTCGGCGATCGCCTTTGAGATAAACGATGATTTGGCGGTTAAAATGTGCGTGCCGACGTGATTAGTCAATTAGTTATAATCTGATTCGAATATTTGTTTTATAATCTATATATATATAATAAAATTGTACCTTGAAGTCTGTACATGGGATATATTTAAGAAAAATAATGTGGAGTCTTTATAAGAGCTGTAGAAGTCAATACATTTCTTTTAGAATCGTTGTCTATCTGTCTGTATCGTATCATTGATGAAAACTACGGCACGAAATTGAATGCGGTTTTCACAGTTGTATTGCTGAAGGTCTAACTTGAAATCTAGTGCATGTTCCGTCTTGATACGCTACTTAGAAGTCGAGTAATATATGTGTAGATCAGTTTTTCTTATATGCATAGATAGAAAATATATGTCTTCTTGCTTCCAAATTCCTCGCATACAAAGTCGCGGGCAAAAGCTGGTGTAAGATATATTTGTTTAACGGGTGGTAGGACTCGTCGTTGACAATTATTAGGTGACGGTATATACCATACCAGAGTGTGACCATCCTTTTACTAGCAATCGGTTTAAGAGTAATGACACTGTCACTGCGTTTCGGCCGTTGAGAGTTACGGAGCCTCATATGCTTACCTATCCCATTTCCATTACTATTCGCTATGGTATGGTATGGTTTGGTATGGTCGGCAAAGTACGAGTTACTTTGGTAACCGCTTACCATTGGGCGGTCCATACCCGTTTGTCATCTTTGTAATATACACAAATCAGAACAATATAATCGTTTTTAATATTTAATGCCTTGATTATTTCTTGCTGAGTGCATTTGTCCAAAGACGTAAATGTAAACGCCTAAATAGCCGCTGCTTTTTTATTCGATATACCTTAATTAGTCTAGCTTTTAGCCTATTTTAAGTATAGAATTCGTTAAAGGACGGCAACTCGTGTTAAAACACAACTTACCGTCGGATCTGGCTCACACGCAAAACTATAACGACAGCTAATACTCGGCATTTTAGAGCCCTATACAACCTAACTAGCAGCCCGCTCCATCATCACACGGGTTGTACAAAACCTTAAAAAATTACACACCTACCTTTCTCATGAATTACTCTGTCTATTGGTGAAAACCGCGTAAAAATCCGTTCAGTAGTTTTTGAGTTTATCGTAAACAGACGCGGCGGGGGACTTTATTTTACAATATGTAGTGAAGATGATTTTTAAATCAAGTAACTTGTCTTAAACTAGTATGAATACCATACAGGCCATAAGTAGCACGAAGGGTCTCAGCTTATTAGAGGTCTAAACAACCTGTTAAACAATGGGCAGGCCATTTTTGAGGAAGTAGGTTTGCGGCTACTTCAAAATATATTTGCAGTTACAAGCGGCTTTGGTTTCTATCATCACCAGATGGTCTAACAATAACTAAATTATGTAAACCATATTTCCATACTTACTTTTTGAGTCACATCCGAATGTTATTCTGTATATTTCTTTCATTGCCGACTGTATTGCTGAGCCGATTTTGAAGAAATTTTACATGGAATTAATGTTAAACCAGAAGGAACATTAACTTATTTGTGTTAATAAGTTTCTATAATATTTAAGATTCAATTTTGTTTACATTTATCTGAAGTAGTAATAACCATCATTGATTCAGTTTTAAATAAAAGCAATAACATAATCCATTTAAAATAAACTTGATCTGCCCTCTATTGTAAGAGTATAGAAACTAAATAAGTACCTATGTTAATGCGCCATCTCTTACGATAACTCTGAACTAATTTGTGTAGCCTTTTGATTGTTGTAACATTTAAAAACTATAGAGGTCGTGACTGTAATTTAGTAATTTGACTATCTGATTCTAGATGGCGGTGTATGCTGGTATTCGTATATAGTAGTTTATTAACAGTAAATTATAAGAAGATTACAGCCAAACAATCTTGTATTGTTTTTAC
Organism: Catocala fraxini; assembly: GCA_930367265.1. Classification (NCBI taxonomy): domain Eukaryota; kingdom Metazoa; phylum Arthropoda; class Insecta; order Lepidoptera; family Erebidae; genus Catocala; species Catocala fraxini. Next base: position 16,206,748 of record OV884047.1, on the reverse strand, counting down.
TAGACTACCTAAGTGTACTCTTTGTTCCTCACGCTAACAGCGAAGCGTCATTCTTTTTGTAGCTTTTTCATCTGCTACCATCAGTACCTAATAGTTCTCAACAACAGCCCGGCAAGCAGGTAAGTCCGTCGGTCCTGCACCTGACCTCTTACCGATGGTGACGGACTGCTGTCCCATCTGCAAATGATGCGTTAGGGATTAAATAGTGCAGTTGTATTATGTAATATATCGGTAGCCAGTTGCCGTTAAGGTTGACCGCAGTGACCGAAATTCAGTCTACAAGACATAATTACATGTAATGCGAAAAAAATGCTCTTTCCCTGGTTAAAATATATTTGTTGAATTCTATGCACATTATCTACTTTTGTCATTTTTTTTGACTTAACATGACTCATATACATTGTCCAAAGAAAACTGACTGCGCTCACATACACAAGTCTGTTCTTTTTTGAGACACAATAATAATTCACCGTTTGCACCGTCGGCCAGTACAAAATACCGGCCTCATACGTCGGCCAGAACTTCTCAGTGACTTCTGTGACGCAGGCTTCTACAGACTGGCTTTCTAGAAGACCCATGATAAAAATGAAAAAGGATAGGCCGAAAGGACCTATTGTTACTTGATCTACAGCTGCTCTGGATAGAGCTGTTATTAAAGTATTTCGCCTGAAGAACGGTTGTGTGTATTTCAACCAGCTGTAGTATATTGGTGACATGAAGAATGCCCCGCAGATAGAGAACCGGGCCGCTCTTGGCCAGTCAGCGTTCGTCCAATTTTTTCCAAGCTCCAAGTACTCTTGCATTAGACTGCTCGCCGGCCAAGTTATTGCGTATGATAACATTCCACGTACCATCGGATGGTAGTTCAAAAGGCTGCGGAATGTCTTCAGTGTACGGTTCATTCTGTTTTACATTCGATAGTTGATAATTTTACATATTATTATTGTATCGATAATCCGGTGTTCAAGAATGTTTTCTGATGTTTTTCTGTCGCTTTATATGAAGAGTATTGGCGTAAATTATAAAAATGATGCATGGACGTAATAGTTTTTCTATTACGTCCATGACACTAATCACTGATAAAGTATAGAGGCAGACGCAGATATTTTGTCTATGGGTACATAAAATATCTGCGTCTGCCTCTATGTAGAGATTTAAGTATCTGTAGTCAATCTCAGTATATAAGGTCTTATCTATGGCCAAACAGTTCTTCAATTTTGTGGCGGCAGAGCCCGCTTTCGCTAAATATTTGACAATACGAGCGGTGACTACACTGACATGATGATCGCGTCGCAACTGCTTTTGCACGGAGTATGGTTGGTTTAAAATGCGTTACCCATTTTCATGATTACTAACTCTATACGAGTAATATTCAGTTAGAAAAAGTTTCACAGTCATACAAATAAAAAATCAATTAAATAGTAATTATTTTATACATGTATATTATCTTAAATAGGTAGGTACAATTTAAATTAACAGTTATTATATTACTAAGACGGTTTAACACGGCTTACATGATCAGTTTGATTTAGTTTTCGTTGTAAATATTAATTGTCCATCTTGATAATTTTAATGTAGATTTCATGCGCATGCCATTGCTGTGTCTGCATTACGTTGTGCTAGTTACCCAAACATATGCTTATTTTTTAGTATAATCAAACTTTTTAACAATGCCATAACCGCAAGGCTCGTCTTCTATGCATACTACGGTGCTTTAGCGCCTTTACATGACCTAAATATAACGTCCATAAGAAGCTTGTAAAACTCCTGAAAAGCAGCCTGTTCTTTTCTGTCACCAAGTAAAAGTTAAACGTCTGAGCGACCGGCCAAAACATACAGCCTGTCTTAAACGTCGGCCAAAACTTTACCCGTACCTCATTTATGCTGGCTCTTAGAGACTGACCTTCCAACAAACTCATTACAAAAAAGAAATACGATAAACCAAAGGGAGCAAACGTCACTCGTTCTATCACTGATCTTGTGACGGCCGTGATCAGATTCTTCTTTTTAAAGTATGGTGCTGTATATTTCAACCAATTGTAATAAACAGGTGACATGAACACTGTCCCGTAAAGACAAAAGCGTGCTGCTCGTGGCCAGTCAGCGTTCGCCAAAGTTTTCCCATGTTCCAAGTACTCCTGCGTCAAACTGCACACCGGCCAAGTGACCGCATATGATATCATTCCACGTAGGAACGGGTACTCTTCGATAATGCAGCGTAACCTTTGCAGTAAACCTTTACAACTACACACAGCTACTGTTTCTATGGCGTTTTCTGTTTCCATACCTAATGTTTTCAAATATTGTTATATTGGCAATCATATTGTCAATTAAATGATAGCGATGGATATTTTTCTTTAATTGTTCACCTTAGACGAATAGTTTATTAGAAGCAAAAACAGAAATGTTGTGCATGGACGCAATAGTTTGTCTATTACGTCCATGACGTTCGGGCCGAGACTAAACCATAGATATAGTTGTCGATAGAGGTTCTCTTCTCTCTACGGAGGTGCAGTTTGTGGCTTCTATATTTTACACTAGTTTCACCCCGCTACTTCGTCTGTATGCAGATTTCACTATACATTATACCTACGGTTCCGTTTACCGGGATTATATGACAGGAGCCTTAAATTTTGAGCTGAACCTTAAGCTACCAAATTATAAAAGACACGAAGCTACTAAATTTCTGTGACTAAACTAAACAGTTATGCTTCGATTTTATTTAAGGTTAGCGACATCTCAAACATGATTTCTGCTCACGTAAAAGATATTTATATTTACCCATACACACAAACTTAGACCACGCCTGTATGTGCTTTTGTAGTAGTTCGTTGTATAGCTAGCATTTTATAGACTATGTTTAAGTTCCATATAATGAGAGGCGAAATTCTACTGACAATATTATCCTACAACATTGCCCTGGATTCTTAAACGTACATCTTACCTTAAGCGGAATCCAAGATGAAGTGAACATCTGAATGTGACCTAATATGTATTCTCAGAGCATGATAATATAATGAACTCAGAATAATGATAACGTAATACAGCTAGTATCGTGTAAAAATCTAATCTGGTATTAGATTTTTACTCTATGCTTGTTTTGATTATTATAATGTGATCAAAACCAGCATACGGATTGCCTGATGGTAAGCTTTTACTGTAGTCGATATCTCTGTCTGATGCCGGCAATAATAATTCTCTAAGAGTATAGTAGCATCAATCTCAGGCGTGCCGACTAAAAGTTAGCATCGGCCCTTAGTCCTTCACTTACCACAATAGCATCAGCTTATTAATATCAAGTTCATAGTCCATAGGTGGTAAGGCTGATGGAAAGCAGTTACCGTCGCGTATGTGCGCTTGACCCTTTGGTGAATACTGTACTGATAGATATACTGCTACTTACATAATTATGTAATTGGATTACTTTCTAAATCAAGCTAGCCTATTATGCTGAAATCATCATGGATCCGTAATTTCGTATTGTATATAACATAATATTCCATAGGATACGCATTTGCTACTATCTAATAATTATAAAAGGATAATAATTTAAAGAGCATGTAAAATTTACCATTAACGAACCAAACTTAAAAAACCATAGATTCTTCGTTTTCTGGTATAATAAAAAATAACATTGTAACTACCAATAAATGAAAACCAGACATTCAAAATGATATTTATAGTTTTATTAGTGCGTAAGGAAAATACATATTTTTCACAAGCATGTTCTTTAAAAACTCCACTGGGAAAGTAACTGTACTAAATATCCTTGCGTTTTGTTTCTGCGGCGAGTAGGATTTCTTCCTGAAGTAGGCACTGAATATTCTTAAGTATAATAGCTTAACGTCGACGATGTCTCCGACTCCGCCCTCGTATCTTAGACTTCATATGTCCTATATAAGAAATCCAGATAAAACCGACAATACTCCTAAACAAGAGCCTGTTATCTTCTGACAGAAAGTAAAAATTTATCGTTTGAGCCGTTGGCCAGAACAAAAATCCGGCCTTGTACGTCGGCCAAAACTTGTCCCTCACTTCATTCAAGCAGGCTTCTAGAGGCTGCATTTCCAAGAGGCTCATGATAAAAAAGAAACTTAGTAAGCTGAAAGGACCGATAGTTACTTGTTCAAAAGCTGCTCGAGCGACAGCAGTGGTAAAATTCTGCTCTTGAAAATAAGGATATGTTATTTTCAACCAGTAATAATAAATAGGTGACATGAATAGGGCGCCAAAAAGGCAGAAACGCGCCGCCCGCGGCCAGTCAGTTCTCGCTAAAGGTTTTCCATGTTCCAAGTGTTCCTGTACGATACTACATGCCGGCCAAGTTATTGCATATGATACAATTCCACGGATAAAAGGATATTCCTCGAAAAAGTCGCGCACTTGTGTAAGAATATTACTCATTACGTTTATTTTACAGCGAAATCTGTATAATTTTCTTCATTTACAATATAAGGCATATGAAATATAATTTTCCTTTAGATGAAACTATGATTATGGAAGCCAAATCAGCTATACTGAGTTTTTAGACTATTTGTTATACTAGAGAGTTGAGTTCAAGTGTTGTTCTACAGAATTGGCAGGCTGCTGTCAATAAAGTCAAAGTCAAACTGATATTTGACGCAACATTGGTTTGACGGATGTGCATAAACAAGTGATAGACCACGAAAACTGAGAAGTAAAGAAGCTGTATTCACACCTTTCATGTGCGAACTACGAAGACCTGCTGGACTGATTAAACCTCGTGGATTATTATGTTTTTTTTTCCCTTTGGCGTAAAGGTAAAGGTAGGTCGGAACCTACCTTTAAAAGGCATTATATTCTAACGAATAATAAAAGAAAATGTTTGTGTGTAAATTTTCCTTTTTGGGCACATACAGATATAAGTCTGCGTATATAAAGATTAAAAAAACATAACTTATAAGCAAACATATTTTATTTATGATGCAAGTATTTATGTACAGTCACATAATAGTCTCCAAAAAGTACATGGTGTATTCCTCGCTTGCTGAGCGATAGGAATAATTTTTTATCAAACAGCCTCAGCAAATAAATTTTCTTCTGAATCTAGTTATCTACAGTGTCTACATACATATAAATTACATAGCTATCTATGTACACGGCTTTGCAACTGCGTAGAACAAAAGAGATTATGTTCCATTTCATAGTCATTTAGTAAAATTGATATTACTTTACAAAAATGTAACTGTATCATATGTAGTACCTACAAAGTCTTTGATTTGTTATCTAAAGAATATTAATTGAAGATGAGATACCAATCCAGGCTTAATACTGGATTAACTACACCAAATTTAAGACGAAGTACATTATACGTCCGACTTGGCAAGGATTACATTCTTCTGCCGTTCAGCCTCTTTATGCGCCAATAATATAACCCAAAGGAAATTAAAAACACTAACAAACACCAGCCTATTATTTTCAGACACAAAATAATAATTCATAATCTCCACTGTCGGCCAATACATACACCCAGTCATATAAGTCGGCCAAAACTTTTCCCTCACCTCATTCACGCAGACTTCAAGAGGCTGCATTTCTAAGAGGCACATGATAAAAAAGAAGCATAGCAAACTGATTGGACCCACTGTTACTTGTTCCAAGACAGTCCTAGCTACAGCATTCTTGAAAGTACCTTCCTTGAAATATGGAAACGTTATTTTTAACCATAAGTAATACATAGGCGACATGAACAGCGTTCCAAATAGACAGAAGCGAACGGCCCGGGGCCAGTCAGCGTTCGCCAAAGATTTCCCATGTTCCAAGTATTCCTGTGCGATGCTGCATGCTAGCCATGTGATTCCAAATGATATTGTGCCAGGGATAAATGGATACTCCTGGAAGAAGTCGCGTAGTTGTATTACAGCATCATACAACGCATCCATTTTTAAACGTAATGCGATTAAGTATTATTCATTTAAAGCATAAAACGCTTGTATTTTGATATATTATTCTCTTCTCTTCTTCTTTGCGCGCGAATAGCAGAAAAATTTAGTATAAACAACAATATAAAGTACTCTGTGTGCAGATTTGTTTCATTTGTGGTAGATTATTATTATTAATATTATGATTATAATATCAAAATTCAAGCTCTAAGCTAATGTCAAATATTTTACTCAGATGTCAAATTAGATCTCGATGGTCCAAACATAGACATGGTTATTTTTAGTTTATGGTGTTGCCCACTGTTTAGCAAAAACCTCTCACTTGGACTTCCAAATCACTCTTATATAGATATCGCCTGTTGTGTTGTTGTGACAGCTCTGTGCTCAAAATATGGCCTTAGGCGCAAAATATCGGCGCATATTAACCGCATTGAATTTTTTTCCTTTAAACTATCTTTAGTAGAAGATGGATAAGCGACTTGTGCACCTACATATTATAATCGTAAATTTTTCAATGCATGGTAAACTTCTTCAAAATGTTTACATTAAAATATCAACGCGACCTGTGCGTATTCCACAATTTATTGTTTAGTATTCCTACAAGCAACAACAATGTATCTCAGAATAACCCACATACATAATGATTAATATATACATCATGTTTAAACACTATAATTCTATCAGCTCTCTAACAGATATTTTTCACGACAAATTCAGCACATTTAAATCTTTTCTGTTCAACTACAAAAATCTGTGATTTTATTAGTGTTTCCTATCTTGTAGATTTTGATTTATCCTTTTATTTTTAATTTATCATGTATTCTTATTTTAAACTCTTGTATTAGTTATACCTATATTACCTAACAGTTTGAGCTAATGTAAACTTACACGTACATACTGTATATTGCAAATGTTGTGTACAAATGTAACTGGATGCCAGATTGACTCAATGTGTACTATTAAGACGATTATTTGTAAAATGCTAATCTGTTATCTGTTTTTGTACCTACCGAATAAAATAAAATAAAATACCTTTCAAAAAAGTCCGTGTCGTCCCACCAATTTCTGTTTAGGACATAGACTTAGTTATACCAAAGACATTGTGGCTCATATAATATAATTGAGTGTCCAAAAGTAATACACTATCAGATTATTCTAAATATATAAATTTAATCTGAACATTACTTTAAAATCCAAGGTAGGCATTATAGCGTGTAGCTATTGCATTGCTGAGGTCGGTGTTAGGTGCCAGTGTATCTTATCTTATTTCAGGGGCCAATCAGTGTAGACCGGTGACACTTCGACCCAGTGGGATCTTTTGTGTCGGCCCCGAGATCTATCCCTGAGCTATCTCCCTATGAATGTACTGCATCAGTCGCAACGTACACTTCAGAGGGAGAAGCCTAAAGTCTTCAGGGTTCGGATATGCCAATCCCATCAGACCCATCCTTAGTCCAGCCAACGCGTCACATTCACACAGTAGATGTGATATGGACTCATCCTGTTCACCACAGGCTCTGCAGATCAAATTGTTTGCCAAACCTAATCTAGGTGCCAGTGTATCTGACCCTAACTGTTTCTAACATAGGTCTTAATATCTATAAACTACTAAGTCCGTGACAAAAAAATTTACTTTATAAAACACCGGCAATCCTGTTACTGTTGTTTAGTTTTGGGAAAGTTCAAAGTCTGTGATTTATGAAATAGTCACTGCTAGTGCGCAGAGTAGGCCCATGACTCAAACGGAAGAAAAGTTGTGTGATTTTCAATCAATGGTTCTTTGTACCTACTTATACCTAAGTTTTATGTATTTTGTATTCTTTGATGATTTGTAAGTTTGCAGATTTCATTCCTTATGCGGGAGTGTCTTTTAAATATTACATTTGTTAGTAGGATGGCAATTGCGCGCTGCCTGTCTCAACATACTGCTTAGCTTCTACGAAACAAAGAAGGTATGAACCGAGCATAATTTGGTTTCTTGCTAATTAAGGTATAGCCATAAATATCTGAGTGCTACGCTCCAAGACCACGCTCCTATTCAAGTAACTCTAATAACATGATTGCATCTATCCGACTTCATGGATGACGTAGTAGAATAAGTGCTGATCTCGCCATAGCCACTTCGAATCTCTTCACTTAGAATCTCTGTTAGCAGTATTATCATAATAGAGCTAGAATACTCTCACCCAACATACATACATCCATAATCCATATATACACACATACACGTACATACATATGTACATACACTCACATATATACATATAAACACACATCCGCGCTCGTGCAAGCACACTCATACACACACAAACCATGCATGCTATGATTTTAAATTATTTATAAATTAGTTTTAATTGATATTTTTATTTTATTGATATTGATATTTTCATTTTTATTTTTATTTTATTTTCCTTTTAACAAATTCAGAATAATATTTGTGATATGATATTTAATCAATGGATGCTTACTTGTACACGGCAGAGCGGGGCCTCCTAACACAGGCAATGTTATGCCTAAAAGGAGCTCTCCAATAATATTGTAATTAGATTAAGCTCAGTTAATAAAAATAAATCATTTTATTTATTTATTTATTTAGCCACTTTGCCGTGTGTTGAGGTTCTAATCCCTACGCGAGACAAAAAATTATGTGGTCGACAAATAGTTGTTCTGAGTCAGGATGTTTCGGTGTATGTCGTTTGAATATTTGTAAAGTTCCTGCGACAGGATTTATTCTTACCTGCAGTAGGAATAAATACTGTGTCGCGGGAAGTTGACCTTTTTAAAGAAGCAACGAAAAAAACCTATCAGCTTCTATTTACCGTCACGCTGTGACAATCTGTGGACCAGGGAGCTAACCACCAACTTTCAGCACTCCCAATGCGCAAGAACGGGACAAAGCAAAACACTCTCATTCTCACGCATACATATATATACACATACTTAATATAATGCTAGATTCTTACTCGCTATAAAATATTTAAAAGGTAATAAATACCTATTGATTGCCCGACGTTTCGACCGACTTGCATCGATCGTGGTCACGGGTTGACTGATGTGAGCTCAGCGGCGCCTTCGTGAAGTGCGGGTTTCGGAACTACCCTCACTTGGTCACTATTATTTATATTCGCACTGACGGTATTTCGACACACAACACTAACGACGTCTACACACTGGCGACCTAAGTCACTACGGTGACGTTTCCATTTGCTGATGACAGGATTCCAAAATGTAGACCAACTGTATCCATCCTCCCGGTTGAAATTGCGATATTTCTTAATTTCAACCGCTTCACGTACTATCCTGGAGTAATAGTGACGATCGGTGGATAAAACCTGTCGTTTATGTAACTCAATCCAGTGGCTTGGTCCAGACTCCAGCAAATGGTCGGCTACAGCAGACTTGTTTATTAATCGGTTCTTAACAGCTGTGAGGAGTGGGAGGAGCATACTCCTTGCGTCATATATTACGCTTTCAACCGTCGAAAATTTGTAAATTGATTGTTTACAAACTACATACACAGCGATGCTGTTTTTTTAATGGTATGTGTAGACGTTTTTACTAATGCTGAACGTTACAACAGTTCTTACTCTATTAAGGTGGTTATTTTAGGGAGGAAATAAAGAAAAGATAATAAATAAATTCTTTATTCCCGCAGAATATTTTCGACAATTAGGACTCATTTACCTGTATTGCATTTATTTTTTACATTAGCATACTAAGCAATGATAACCTAGAATATAACACACAAAGCAAGACAAAGCAAGAAAATGTCTGGCTTACTTACCGAACATATCCTTCATATGCGTCAAAAATAATACCCAAATATAATTAAAAACGCTAACGAACACCAGCCTGTTCTTTTCAGATATAAAATAAAAGTTTGTAATCTGCACCGTCGTCCAATATACACACCCGGTGATATAAGATGGCCAGAACTTTTCTTTTACTTCATTCACGCAGGCTTTTAGTGGCGAGCCTTCCATTAATTGTATGAGGAAAAAGAATGATACCAGGGCAAATGGTTCGAACACTACCATTTCAATAACTGTTCTGTTAATAGCTGTCCTAAGGTCTTTCCGTTTGAAGTATGGAAGTGTGTATCTCAACCAGCCTTGGTAAAGAGGCGACAAGTATAGTCCTCCGAAGATGGCGTAACGGGCAGCCCGCGGCCAGTCAGCGTTCGCCAAAGTTTTTCCTTCCTCAAAATATTGCTGTGTTAAACTGCATGCTGGATAAGTTATTGTGAAAGACACCATTCCACGGATAATAGGGTAATGGTTGAAGAGATACCAACACTTTCTTAGTGTACGTCTCATGGTGCTCTGCCAAACAGCTCGTCTTACATTCTAGGCTCAAGTCTAGGGTAAATTTCATATTCCGCGACGCACGTTGCCCGTTGGCTAGTCGTTCCATACGTTTCGATTAGATAATAATTTACTTACTATTTACTGTTCATATTTATTTCTGTCAACGTCAAATAAAATATAAATTGGAAGTTTTATTCATAGATAAGACACTATTTGACTGAGAAATTTTATTTAGAGAGTATTTATTTATGTTTATTGGTTTAAAGTGTTCATAAAGCTATGAAATAGGTACCTAAGTACCTGCTATTTTATAAATACCTATTACGAATGTTAAATTAATCACTTTTAACAATTTTCTTCTAAAAAGAAATCGTTCATATTGTATTCCATTGCGACGCTGACTTACGTCTGCGTTGTGCGATTTCCAAATAAGACTGGCAGAAGGTGCCGCTGCGCGCGGGCATCGCCTCATCGAGAAATGCCGCTGCGTGCGTCGCTGCGTGCGCTGCTGCGTGCGCCGCTGCGATAAACGTCGCGTGCGACGCGGCGATACCATCCGCGAGGTCCGCCGCAAAAAACGCTCTATTTCAAGCAAACGCGCGTAAAATCGCTTCTCCGTAAACGCACTCATACAAGTTACAACGCCATATTAGTGTTTGAATTAAGTGCAGACCGCGGGCACGTCACAATCGTGGCGGTAAGACCCATACTTAGAGAGTGGCTGGAGAGGCGTCATGGCGCCCTCACGTTTCGTCTGACGCAGGTGCTGATCGACCACGGTTGTTTCGGTCGGTACCTGTGTCGAATAGGCAAACAGGAGACGCCCGGTTGTCATCACTGCGGCGACTGCCGCGTCGTTGTAAAGGCACGGCGTTGCATACATTGGTAGATTGCCCTGCTTGGGCCACGCAACGCCGTGTCATGCACGCGGCAGTCGGTAGGGTCGTCTTCTCGCTCGAGGCTATGATTCTGTCCATGGTTTCGAGCGAGAGGTCTTGGAATGCCGTCGCCTCCTTCTGTGAGGAGGTGATGTTAGTGAAGGAGGCGGCGGAGAGGGAGAGGGAACGTTCAATCCCTCTCCCTAACCGCAGAGCCGGGCGCAGGAGGGCGCGAGACGACCTCCAGCCACCCTGAATAGAAGCCTGCGGACGGTGGACCCATTGGGGCCGTCCATCGCCCGATCAGCGCAGGTCCGAGTAGGCGGCGTTCGTGTTCCACGTACGCCTCTTGATGTCGGAAGAGGACTAGGTCCCCGCTTTGTCGTCGGGGACCAGGTCCCCCAATTGTGTGTGTTTTTTGTTGTGTTTGTACTCACTAACAAAGTTTGTATGATGGTTGAGTGGGACCCGCCACGTCCATCGGCGGGTCAAACCTTTGACAGGGTCGCGATTTGAATGCGAGAGCGATCCGCGCGACCCCGCCATAAAGGTGTGAGGAACACCGCGGTGGTTTTAGTCAGTTCAGCCCAAATTTCCATCTTTGGGCTGGATCCCGACATATCCCCATCGCCCGCCCCAAAACCGGCGATGCGGAATGAGATTTGCACATTTCCCCGCGTTAAAAAAAATAAAAAAAAAGTGCAGACCGCGCCGCCGCGCGCTTCACGCGACCATACATACACGCGACGTGCAACGCCCCGCGTCTTCGTAAATGAGACGATGCATGATTGCTAAATCACGCATGCCTTGTATTAGATAGTTTCAGCTACTGCTAGAAGATGGCACTTTAGCAAGAAATATTTTATGTTATCTGATTTTATTAATATAGAGGGCATTTTATTTTGTTTACCTTGTTGACATTAGAAACTATGGGCGGTGTAATCTAAACAAGTTATAATAGGGTTTGGTTATTGATCAATAACCAAACCCTTGCTAAAGTGCCATCTTCTAGCAGTAGCTGAAACTATCTAATACAAGGCATGCGTGATTTATGTTTTACAATATATATACTAGATGTCACTACCTAAGACATGGATTTAGTACTGCTACTTGGCACTAGGTGGCTGTATAACAACCATTAGCTTTACGTAAAATATGATGTAAACATGCGTAATTGAAAAACAAATTTTAATTATTGAACGTCTTTGCTCATGTATTATTGATGTGATTATTGAATAAAACAAATCATTCTAGATGTTAAAACCATATTTAACTGAAAATACAGTCTCAAATTGAAAGTTTTGTTAGCAGAGCAATACCAACCAAGTCTAAGGTTGCCAACCGTACTTTATAATAAAGTATTGTACGTTATTTCGGGTAAACGTACTTTATTAGGAAAATAAAGTACTTAAAAATACTTTATTTTACCTTTTTTTTACGTGGGTGATTGCTTTGGCGCATATCTTCCGCGGGGGCGGGCGGAGGGGCTATGTCGGGCTCATCAGGGTAAAAGACAGATGGTAATGATGATAAGAATGGACCTCTCGGTAATACCGACTAAACCTACCACGGTGTTCCTCGACAAAACCGCAATCGGTGGGACTGCGTGAATCATTTTCACATGCAGTCGCGACCCCGCCGAGGTTTCGGCCCGCCCTAAGAAACGGCAGGGCACTACACGATAAGACCTACCCTTTGGTTAACACTATTTTAAAATCCCTACTGTCCTCCCCTAGATCTCTCTAGGGGACGGACACGACACAGAGGCGCGCACGCCGCATCTCGTACCTGGTGCTGATCGGATGGCGGGCAGGCCCACGAAGCCCGCCACCCTAGGTCAAACCTCAGAGTGGCTGGAGGTCATCTCGCGCCCTCCGGCACCCGGTTCTGCGGTTGGCGAGAGGGTTTGAGTGCTCCCTCTCCCGCTCCGCCGCCTCCTTGACGGAAATTACTTCCTCACAGAAGGAGGCGACGGCATTCCACAACCTCTCATTCAGACCATGGACTAAACCACGGCCAGGAGCGAGAGGGCAACCATACCGACTGCCACGATCAATTCACGGCGCTGCGATGCTTAGGCGACAGTCTGCCAAAGTGTGCAGCGCCGAGTCCTCAACAACGTCGTGGCAGTCACCGCAATGGTGACAACCGGGCGTCTCTTGCCGGCCTATGCGACACAGGCACTGGCCAAAGCAACCGTGGCCAGTCATTAGGTACTTGTGTCAGCCGGAAGGTGAGAGCGCTATGCCGTCTCTCCGGCCTCCTGCCAGCCACTCCTTAAAAACGGATCTTACCGCTACGATTGTTGCGTGCCCGGCACTGGGGTGTACAAGTAGATTTCTTCCACTAGGACCTAGCGGAGCTCGGACCGTGCCGCCTCTAGAGCGCGAGGAGGTGGTCTTTCGCCCCGAGCCAGCGCCTCCTGGCGCCAACGGTAGAGCGATGCCAAAAGTGCCGCTTCCAGGTTCCAGGGCATCGATCCGGCGAGGTAGCTTGCTGCCTCGAACGAGATCGTGCGGTAGCCTCTAATTAACCTGACGGTTATTGCACGCTGAGGCGCACGAAGCGCTGAAATGTTACGGGCCGTCAGGTTATCGACCCGAACCGCAGCCCCATAAAGAGCGATGGACCGCATGACCCCTTCGTAGAGCTTCCGGCAGGAGGTGCCTGGCCACCGTAGGTTGGGCAGCAGACGCGCGAGCGCACCTGCAGCGCCCAGAAGACGAGGGGCCGGTAGACGAAACTGGACTACAAAGTCCCATCGGCTGTCGAGCAGGAGACCAAGATACGTAAGGGTTGTCTCGACAGCGATGTGGACTCCACCTACCATGATGTGGGACCCTGGAGGTGGCCGGTTCCGAGGGCCGTGGAAACAGACGGCCTCGGACTTGGACAGGGCCACCTCAAATCCCAACAAATCCCAATCGCCGGATACGACTCACGAATTGTGCAACCCCAGCGGTCGCCCACATGGCCGCCGCCCGGTGTGACTTACCACTCGCCGTGACAAGAGTGTTGCCACGAAGGAGCGCACCTCGCAGCACCCAGTCGTAACTGATGTTCCACAGGAGCGGACCCAGAACCGATCCCATAGAACACTGCACGACATCTCTCGCCGACTCCAACCGTAGTGGCCCGGGTAGATCTAGTGATCCTTACCGACATATATGCCCCGACAATGCGGCGGAGGTAGGTCGGCACTTGATGAAATATAACGCCTCCCTAATACAACTCCAGGACAAGATGTTAAAGGCATACGTCTGCGTCTGCATCTTCGCGATGTCCAGGGACACCGCGAAGACGACCTTACCCCGGGACACCGCATCCTCCGCCAGGCTCCTCACGCGCAGAATAACGTCGATAGTAGAGTGCCCGCGGCGGAAACCATACTGGTTGTCCGCCAAATCCGGGCCTACTGAAGAGAGAAGCTGGACGAGGCGCTCCGCAATGATGAATTCGAATAATTTAGCAACCTCGTCCAGCAACACGGTGGGCCGATAAGCGGACGGAGAGTCCGCTGGGCACCCTTAGTTCCTGATCAGGACCAGTTTCCTCATCTTCCACTGACGTGGAAACTGGCCCTGCTCTAAGCACTTGCTGAGGAGCCCTCCTAGTCGGGGCGCGAGCTCTTCTAAGGCCAGGACCCACGCACGGCCTGGAATGCCGTCGAGCCCTGGGGCGGTGTTCTGGGAGCGAAGTCTTGCCACCGCCGCTCGCAACTCTACCTGGGTCACTACGAGAACCACGTCGTCGTCTAAGCCTGCGTTGGATGTTATGGAAGGCGGACCATCGGTGGAGGAGTGTGCTCCGCCCTTGAAGGGAAAAGAGCGGCCACCACTTCCTCAACTAATTGGGGCTGGAGACTCTGGGATAGGGGGGGGGCGCACAAGGGCGAAGCTTGCCCCTGACCATAAGATATGGAAAATCCAATAATTTTTTGATAATATATCATTTAGGTACTGGTCTGATTGAAATCAAATCAAATCAAAATCAAAATCAAAAGAAATAATTAATTAAGAATTTATAAAATCGCAAAAAAATTAAAGGAGTAATCGATGAACTCCATAAAAAAAAACATACAGCTAAACATAGAACCTGCTCCTTTTTTGAAGTCGGTTATAAAGACGAAAGCTCACTGACTGCGAAATATGTAAGTAGGTACAATTTGGCCCTTCAAAATAGTATCACTCCTGGATATAGGGCTTATCGCCACTAACGGAGTTGGCTATTTCAACATATATGACCATACCGCATGCTGTGCATGTGGTTTAGGGTGTAATTCCTAGATCGAACAAAATGTTATTGGGGTTTCTGTCAACAAATTTTCAGTAGCAGCCCAGAGTTGGAACTGTGTTCGGTAGACGGCAATATTATATTTTCATCCCCAATTATGTGTAACCTAAAATCATAGTTCGTGAAATGTATTTGTAATACATAGGGTCCTTCACGTACGAGAATAGTACTCCTTCATTTTGAATAGATTATGTCTGCACGAATAGATATGCATCGCGGGGAACTTTAAAGACAAAGTGACAGAAATGACTCTCAGACTCTGCCTTCTAATCCTTATTAATATTTTAAATTCGAAAGTAACTCTGTCTGTCTGTTACCTTTTCACGGCTAAACCACTCAACCGATTTAGAAGAAATTTGGTACAGATATAGTTTAAAACCTGGGGAAGGATATAGGCAACTTTTTATTGATGTAGGTATAACGCGGGCGGAGCCGCGCGCAAAAGGTAGTAAAAATTATATAATAGCCAAGACCCTCGATCGCAATCAAAAGATGATCGCGTTAGGTGCTTGGATCAAGGGTTTGATGCAGAAGGCAGTGGTTTTAGATCCAGCACGCATTATGAAGACGTTCCTGTACTACCTGTCTCTGGAGTCCTAACCACCGCCGGCAGCTTGGACCCTGTTCTCGATTCTGGTGGGAATCCATGTATTTTGATTATGTATTCCTTTTATATACATACTACCTGACCCGCGCAACTTCGTCTGCTTCATATAAGAGAATTTTCCCCGTTTTTGCAACAATTTTCATTGCTGCTCCGCTCCTATTTGTCGTAATGTGATGTTATATAGCTTTTAGCTTTCCTCGATAAATAGGCTATCCAACACTAAATGAATTTTTCAATTCGAACCAGTAGTTTCTGAGATGAGCTAGTTCAAACTAACAAACAAACAAATAAACTCTTCAGCTTTATTATATTAGTATAGATTTAACATGTATTGAAAATATTTAAATAAGGTAGTCTTGGACCTGATGCTGATCGGATGGCGGACAGGCCCACGAAGCCCACCACCCCCAGGTACCTAGGAATCGAACCCGAACCATCCCACCCAACCCAACTATCTATGCTATTGAGCCATCTTTGCAGTCTAAATACAAACGCAAGTACTGTAAATCTACATAAATATTTTTTAACATGGTATCATACAAGTCAATAAAAACATCCAACTGAATAATCAAAGGGGCGTTTTCCCCAAGACTGTATGAGTAAGAGGGAGTGTGTGTGAGTGTATGATTTATGTTATAGTAAACATCATTAGGCCATGAGACAAACAAACGCGGTCGTATTGTCATCTGTGTGTACTAAGCTTATGGCCCTGACCTTTTATATGTAGATATGTATGAACGTCGGATGATATAGCATTGATATGCGATTATCAATCTTATTGCTTGTAGATATAGTGTAGTTTGTATTCTGTGAGAAATTAATTTAGGATGTTTTGGTTCACGTTCAGGTTCAAAACTTAATTTAAGTCTATGCATATATATAGACCATTTTTCCTAATAGTCTTATGTGAGAAACATTCAAATGCATAAAAATCATTTACTGCTTTCAGACTATACTCGTTCGTATATAAAGAGACTATACATATCGCATCCTTAATAAAAACTTATCTCAGTATTTTGGATTAAACAAATTTGGACTCTATTGCAAAGATTTAACACAAATATAATATTAGAATTTAACATATACAATTAGATAATATTGTCTTCTATTTACGCGAATATTATTCATTGAAATTAAACTTCTATATACGGATTTTATCGCGTTGTTACAACAACGCGATAAAATCCGTATATAGAAGTTTAATTTCAATGAATATACAATTAGAGTTCAAATTGACTTACTTTCAAATTTCGCGTTAAGTCGCTGTTTTATTAAGAGTGCGATATGTGGGTCTCTATGTATAGTCTCTTACTGCTTATATAGTATGGTTACTAAATAAGACAACGAACATTTACCACGTATGCATATTTGTTAACTTGAAAACTTCAGTTATACTCATTTTAAGGGGAGTGTTTAAGACTGCGCCGAGCGAAATGTGCCAAAACAGGCGGTCACAGTTAAGTGAATAAAATCAACACTTTTTGTTTAATACAAATATAAAATATACATTTACCATAACAATGAATGTGTTTACAATTACTCCATATAAAAACATACAATAATTAATATTTACTTCTACAAAATTACGTAAATTTGCACGAAAAATGCAAAAACATACGCTCGTGTTACGTTATTTTTAAATTATAACTGTAAAAATCTATCCTATTTTGCAGCTTAAACGAAAAATAAATAGTTATATTACAATTTGTCTGTCCCAAATATTTAAGTTATTGGTTGACAATAAAGATACATACTTATCAAAAAAGCACTTCAATTCTTCCATACAATTTTACTATGGCGGCCGCGCGCCGATTTGAATATGCGCCGTACGAGCTCTGTCATTATCTGTCTTACGCTCGGCGCAGTCTTAAGCATAAGGGCGTTACATTGCTCAATGACCTAGAAGATTTGGGCTTTGCAGTCCCGAGTAAGCGTCACGGGCGTAGCGGGGCTGCTTGGCGGGGACTTATGTAAAGATTCGGGTTATTGTTGATTATTTATTACAAAATTTTAAAACTAATCTTCTCTCTTAGCCCTTATTATTCCCAAGTCACTTGGGGTCGGCTTTTCTGGTATAACCGGATTTGCCTGGATATCAGTTTTTACACGGAGCGGCTGCCACCTGACCTCCGCAACCCGAAGGCTAATGATACCCTAAGGCTAGACCAGTGTCAGGATATTAGAGGGTACTGACTTTCCCAATAACGACTGCCATAGATGTTCATGGCAGCCGGGACCGACGGCTTAACGTGCTCTCCGAGGCACGGAGCAAGCGATAATTGTCAATCAATACGCACATAATTTCGAAAAGTCATATAACTTCCGAAAGTCAGCGGTGCGCGACGTGGGTTCGAACCCGAGACCCTCTGCATTGCAGTCTGTTGGTCTCCCCACTGAGCTGTCGCTGCTACAAAATTTTAAAACAAATATTTTAAATAAACAATACACATTGTTAAATAGGGTATAACATGTTTTTATTATAAATTTCATACAGAATATGCCTCTCAGCCGTTATATAGAAAATTTAATATTTAGTTTTAAAACGATCTATTGTCACATTTTTTTGGTAGCATTTGTAAAACTTAATTAAAATTTTAATCAATACGATGGTTTTCCCATTTGATCTAGCTTACTTGTATATTTTTTAATGGTAAATTTTTAATGGCATAAAAGGATTCATCTACAAACTTATTTAAGCCGAGCGTGGTTTTAAGGTTTGAGCGATGCAATTCCCATAAGTATAAAAAATAGCTACGAACAACTACGGTATACTACTAGCGATTATTAATACTTAACTTATATTCGTGTTAAATAGTTAATTATTGAATGCTTCAGTGGTGAAGCCATTCAAGCACTAAGTAACTTAATAAATACATAATTATATGTTTAATAACAACTCCATATTATTCTCGAGAGTGCTCCATAACGTCCTCGAGGAAGTGTGACGTCAGTCAAACTAGGCCAGCATATTGGACTATGGCCTTGACCTTCTTATGTTGAGAAGCCATGCCCAGCAGTGGGACATTACATAACCATAGCTGATATTATGTTAATATGTCTGCAATGTCAAAGACTAAGGCAAACATAAAGAGCGCAATAATAACTTTTAAACTTTCGCATTCAGGCGCTCATAGCCAGTTGCACTCACTAATCGGTAAACGATTAGCGGGGTTAAGCAGCGTTGGGTGCGGTCAGTCTATAGATGGGAGACCGCTTAGTGGTATTTTATCTGAGCGTCTCCGTGCTTCGGAGGGCACGTAAAACATCGGTCCCGGTTGTTGTCAAATTGACAGCAGTCATTAAGCCATGTCAGAGGCCTACGGGCGACTTGAACAACTCTTGATAACAGGTTGGCCACTAACCACACGAAAAGAAGAATGCCTGCACGGTCGTCGGTTTAGTGTACCTACTCTTACCCTGGTCTTTCTTCAGAATTCAAATCTCCAAAGTGGTTCAAGAACATGCGCCGATGCTTTCCCCTTCCAACGCATGAGAGTTTTCGTAACGTCCTCGAAGATGTGTGACGTCTGGCTAACTAGGTCAGTATATTGGAGTATGGCCTTGACCATTTTGTACAGAGAATGCGTGAACAGCAGTGGCATAATTCATAAACAGAGTTGATATTATTTTCATGACTGCATTCTGAAATAGGTACATGTTTATCACACTGTGCTTAAAACATACAAGTAATAAGGAACGCCTCTTTCTTTTTTCTGTTGCTTGTGATAATATTCTCACCCAGAAACACTTACTCTACTTATTAATTGTAACATAATTCTGAAACTAGTAATTGTTAGGGTTAAAAACATTTATTTAGATTTAGTAAAGGTTATTAGGTGTAATATATAAATATATGTAAAAATATACAATTCTCTACCATTGTAATAACTTTCGAAAGTATGGCCGCTCCCGCGACAATAAAAGAAGTATATTATGTCAAGAAGTAAGATGTAAGTACAGCATAATAATGTCAGTCCCACTAAGAAGAATCGAACGGCTATAAAATGTGACACCTATACTCGGAAATCATTTCCCTCCATTTGACGTACTTAGTTTGATAAAACACCGCTATCTACTAAATCTATATATATAAAACTCTTCGGTTACTGAGTGATTGACAGACAACGCAAAGCCGAAACTACTGAACGCAAGCAGCTGAAATTTGGCATGTATGTTCCTTGGAGAGTGTAGGGGAGCACTAAGAGAGGATTTTTGGAAATTCCACCCTTAAGGGGGTGAAAGGGATGAAACCCGATATTCACACGGGAACGGGACTTACGCGGGTGAAACCGCGGGAAAACTAGTAGTCTAATATAAATACATATATAAACTCACACCTGTATAATATCCCTAAAGGAATACGCAGAGTTTTATTATATTCACCGGCAATGATCCCACGAAAAAGAAGCCAAATATATTACCGCCAGCCGGTGTCATTTTAAAACACCGTGCTGCTGAAAGTTTTTAACCAGAAACCTAATTAACACTTTACGCTATCCGAGAACCAAACCCAGGAACACATAACCGCACGCAAACTTCTTATTCCTGTCTCCACCTATTGCCATGCTCGACAGCTTAAATTTTCTTCGAACTTAAGGCACACCTTTGCCTTTTCACAAGTTATATGCGTATTATTTAGTTACTTATCGCCCGTTTTAACGGCAAAGAAACAACGTGAAGAATGGATTGATCCGCACTAGGTCTCCGTAATGGCCTACTTACTCTTATTAAGGATATTATTATTTTTGGACGACTCGATGGCGTAGTGGTTAGTGTAACTGACTGCCACGCCTGAGGTCGCGGGTTCGATTCCCGCACAAGTCAAACATTTGTGTGCATGAACATGGGTGTTTGTCTTGGTCTGGGTGTTTCTATGTATAATATGTATGTATTTACAAAAAAAAAAGTATATATGTATGTTTATCCATTGTCTAGTACCCATAGTACAAGCTCTGCTTAGTTTGGGCTAGATGGTGTAGTGTGTATGTGATAGAAAAAAAAATATATTATATTGAAACATTATGAAATGCAATAAATTGAAATTGAACCTTAGCATCTTTTAAGAAACCTTTTACAATAATTATGTTAGTCAATTGGAGCCTGTTCTTAGTATCTAAGTGACGTTTATATGGCTAAAATAATATTGAATATACCTATATCTATATTTTATTTAATATTTGAACTTCTCCGTTCAGACTCGTTCACGTACTACTTGAAAATACAAAACTGTAACTTATCAATGTCCATATTTTTACTAAATAATATCATAACTTATACCAAAATTGGTAGTCGCTTAACGCAAAGATAAGAAATACTTCACAAATTGCTAAAAAGTTTACCTTTCACGTGTCAAATTATACAAGAAATAAAGTTTGAAGTTTATGGAGGCTACTTCAAGTGGTTTCAAAGTTACAATATGCTGGCAAAACGTGGCTCTTGATACAACCTCTCATGATAAAATGGGCCTTCACACGGTTACTTAAATTTTTACATTCCTGTATTAGAGTCTTTATTTATTTAGGCATATTTAGTGTAAACACAGACATTTACATACAATTGACAATTACCAAAGTGCATATGCTACCCCAATTACAAATATGCACAGCACGGGCAGGTAGAAAAACTAATACTTAACTGAAATGAAATGTTTCTTCAAAAAGCGTTACAGACTACATTCTGTTCACATACTACAAACATTGTCTGGCCTTTTAAAGAGACAGTGATAGTATTATAATAATAATAATAATATCAACCCTGTATTAAACTGTCCCACTGCTGGACAAGGACCTCTTCTCAGTGTAAGAAGGGTTAGGCCATAGTCCATGCTATCCCTAAATGGGTGGGCAGAAGACAATGCCAGGTAAGGTATTACCTAGGTGCCTCGTAAAATGAGACCTTTCGTACAGACTCCTGAGTGCTACTGATCATGTCGTCATTTGAGAATCTAATAACTTTTTACCTGACCCGGGAATCGCATTCAAGTTTGGACTGCTCTGAAGTGCCCGGTAAACAGCAATAAACTCATCTCCTATAAGGCTATAACGCAAGACAAAAGATAACCGCTGGCGAAATCTTCTTTTCTTTTCGTGTGGTTAGTGGCCAACCTGTTGTCAAGAGTTGTTCAAGCGCATAGGCCCCTGACATGGCTTAACGACTGCTGTCAATTTGACAACAACCGGGACCGACTTTTTACGTGCCCTCCGAAGCACGGAGACGCTCAGATGAAATACCACTAAGCGGTCACCCATCTATACGCACCCAACGTTGCTTAACTTTGCCCTTGGAGAAATATATGTGAGACTGTGTATGTACATATTTAAAGCATTGCAATTATAAAACCTAGTGGCGTAACCAAAAAGATGCCTAACCTTTTTTTTACTGAGAAAGGCTCGTGCCCAGTGGGGCAGTTTATCTTAAACTGTCTGTACATAAACTGCCTCACTGCTGGTTATCGTTAGCAAATCTTAGTGTTGTGGGTAGTGACCGTCTTTACTGGTCCGGTACCTACCTATCTGGAGAATAGGTAATGTCACTTAGCTCGAGGTAGCTCGCTATAACGAGAACCGAATCTCTGGAGTAATTGGGTATTGGAAATCGACATTTGGGGACAAGACCTGTCTATAACTGGTCCCGGAAGGTGCTCTCAAGCACTGGATAGTACAGCGGCTTTCTCTATTATAGCCGATAGGTTGGTATCAATGGAATGCTTTATCATAAACTGATATTGGTCACAGAGGATGGGAATGTCCCACAGGGTATAGATATTTCATTTTAAATAAAAAACATCATATTAAATCTAATCAAAATCATCAAGCGAGATATAACAGAGTATTTAAACAAATTATAATACAATCAAATCAATCAAAGGACAATGGTATCTTTATTCCAGCACCCCAGGAGTCCATCTCTCGCTCGTACAAACATAAAGTTTCATATTACAAAACGGGATGGCAACTTTTTATAATTTTTTACGATGAAACAGCTTCCAAAAGTTACGATTGTGTAAAAACTGAGCAATAAAATGTTTATGCTTCATTTCAGTAGTTCTCGTTAAAGATTAGTGTCATTTATATTGCAGTAAAAAGCGTCAGAATATGTGTTTAAAGTTCTTAAGGTTGATAAACATTGAGTAGAATTTCGCAGCTACTTGTGAACTTTATTGTTATATCGTTGCCATAAATGCAGCAGAAGTGATTGCGACTTCTGCGCATAAGGTCTCGAGTTCATTTCCCGGGTCGGGTTAATTTGATATTGGGTTTTTCTATTTAAGAAATTCTCAGACAAGGTATGGCGTCTGGAATTAAGCCCGGTACACAGCAAGAGGTTCGCCCTCAATTACGTAGGACCTTAACACATAGGCCATATCGTCTCTGCCTACCCCTACGTTGACATAAACATGAATCCCATTCATTCATTCTGCCTCACGCCTTAAGTCTTTATCCATGAATATGATGAAAAACTTTTTTTATTTTCAAAACTTTGCCCGACCCGGCTATTGAACCTAAGACCTCAAGCACAGCAGTTGCATTCATTACCGCTGCGCCACCAATGCAACACAATTGATATTTGTTTTTATTACTTACTAGTTTTATGCCTTGGTTTCAATTGGGTAAATTACCTTGATTTTAGATGAAAGGTTCTTTTCTGTACCCCTGTCGACGTGTAAGAGAAATTTCATGAAGATCGGGTAATTGAGGTGTTGCTGAAAATCAGCGCTGTATCGCAAGCGGTGCAGCATTATGCTGAGCAACATCTCTTTTTAATTAACACTGCAACGCACATTGAACAGCAAGGGCTTCATGTATAAATGTGTATTCTATATTATATATAATTATATATGATATAATAGTACCTATATGTAATTAATTAACGTACGTAAAGTAATTCATATAGGTATATAATGTATGTATGTATCTTATGTGGGGGCCAGTCAGTGCAGACCGGCGACACTTCGACCCAGTGGGATCTTTTATGTCGACACTCTCCCAATAACGACTGCCATAGATATTCATGGCAACCGGGACCGACGGCTTAACATGCTCTCCGAGGCACGGAGCAGGCGATAATTGTCAATCAATACGCACATAATTTCGAAAAGTTATATAACTTCCGAAAGTCAGAGGTGCGCGACGTGGGTTTGAACCCGAGACCCTCTGCATTGCAGTCTGTTGGTCTCCCCACTGAGCTATCGCTGCTTAGGTATATAATAATGTACACAAGTTTTATTTGTATTATTATCAATTTATAAAAACATTTATCACTGTTACACACTAATTTTGTATTACAATAGTTTTGATTGTGTGTTGCAATGTTTCATTAAAATAAAATATTTCTTTCTTTCTTTCTAATTGGGTATTAAGGTATTCGGTCGAGAATTTAACTCGTGAAAGTTTAACAAACAAACTTACATCGCATCCATATTATTAAATTTGAAGGATTATTATATATACCTTTGTACAATACAAGCTACGCTGGCGGTATTCCTAATGCCAACTAGTTTATAATAAATCACTATTATTATTAACAAAAATGTCAACAAATTCTCAACAAATCCTATAATCATAATTATTAATAAAATGCGACTTAATTTATATTGTTTAGTTCAGTCAATCTTTCGTGACCGTGTGTTTACGTGAGAGAGGCGGCGAATGGGTGTTTATATTGAAATGTCAACACTTTCAAGTCATCAGTACTGCGACCCTATTTATATTGGCCGCGACCGTTGACAGATGAGGGCACCGAACATCGGCTTTTTTAATATCTACCTATATAGCTTTTGCCCGTGACATCACTCGCTTAGGAACAGTACTGTTATCTGGACGAAATGTACCCGGTATACATTTGCGTTGTCAGGGGTAGATACAGAAAAGGAAATACAATTTCTGTACCCCTGACAATATGAGTGCGAAATTTCATAATGATCGGTCGAGTAGTTAAGGCGTGAAAGCGTAACAAACAAACAAAAAACTCACATTCGCATATATACTATTAGTTAGGATCAATCCTGAATTTTTTGTAAGCCTATAAATTCAGGCTTGTTTCTACTCGTTGGTGCAGCGGTAATGAAAGCGACTGTCGTACATGAGGTGTCAGGTTCAATTTGACGTCAATTTGACTGCATGGATGGCGTAGTGGTTTAAGTGGTCGTATCGGCGCTGCCACTGCGCCGAGTATTGTGGGTTCGAATCCCACACATGACAAAAATTTGTGTGATCTACAAATGATTATTCCGAGCGGATGTTCTTCGTGTCTGTTCTTTGAATGTTTGTTAAGTCCCCCGCGATACAGTGCGAAAACATATCCTAAATCGAATTGAGTTTTTTTGAGTACATATTTCTGTGAAGCAATTAGAAAGAAGCATAGAGTCTGAAACTGTGAACGGTAGATTTACAGTCTAGGTGCTTCAACTGAGTACTTTCTTTTAAAATACTTATTGTGTCGACCTAGGATTCGAAACCGACACGCTAAACAACATTTAGGTTGAAATTAAACAAAATACGGATTTTATCGCGTTGTTTATTTTTTTAAACATTATTATTAAATAATTTTCACACTTTAAACTACTATTGGTAAACACTTGTACTAGTAACTGTTTACTTCTACTTCTAGGGTAGTATTATAAAAATAAAAATTTGTACCTCACGCAATTATTGTCCCGCCTAGCGATCGAAACCAATACCCATGGCGCGAGACGATCACTTCAATCACTAGGTATGTTTCGTAGGTATGCAGTAAAATCTTTGTAATGCTCTTATGACGGGTGCACCCGGGGTAGATGATTTGATTCTTTCTTGATTGATGATTGATTACTAACAATTTTCTAAAAGAATATTTACATAAAAATTGACGCGACTCAAATCGAATCCGATACCTTACAACCGCTCGCAAATATGAGCGTTAACTAACTAATGCAATCGAAATATTGTATAGGTACTATCTATACTAATATTATAAAGCTGAAGAGTTTGTTTGTTTGTTTATTTGAACGCGCTAATCTCATGAACTACTGGTTCGAATTGAAAAATTATCTTAGTATTGGATAGCCCATTTATCGAGGAACCTATAGGCTATATAACATCACGCTATGACCAATAAGAGCGGAGCAGCAATAAAAATGTTTCAAAAAAGGGGAAATTTCTCTTATATGAAGCAGACGAAGCTGCGCGTGTTAGCTAGTTAATAATATACATGAAAGTTTGCAAAAATGTTTGAATGTTTGTTATTCAATCACATTATAACTATAATATATAGTTAAATGGTTTATGTTTTATATATAATTATAAATAAACTATAAGCCATTTAACGGCTTTGATATTAACTTAACAAACAGATAGCCCGTGTCCTGGATTAAAACATATGGCATTTTTATCCTAGTGTTCCCGTGCGATTGATGAAACGGGCAGAAGATTTTAAAACAAAATGTATGTCCTGGCTACCCCGCCATTTTAACAGACAAAGTTAATATAACCAATTTAAACCAAAAACTTAATTATAATTAAAAACATTATTTATCCCAGCACTAATTATTAAGGTCGAAACTAAAGAGTTTGAATTACACAGATTTTAATTTGATTCGTTATTAGTCACCCTATAATTAGTAGTGGTTTGGAGTTATAAGTTCGATCCCCGCACGGTACAATTATGAGTGAGATCTTTAAAATTGTTGGTTACAGTAACAGAACTTTGTAATGTATAATCGTTACTAAATGCCCATTTATTTGTTAGACAAACACAATATAGCTTAGCTCAGTGGGGAGACCAACAGACTGCAATGCAGAGGGTCTCGGGTTCGAACCCACGTCGCTCACCTCTGACTTTCGGAAGTTATACAACTTTTCGAAATGATGTGCGTATTGATTGACAATTATCGCCTGCTCCGTGCCTCGAAGAGCACGTGAAGTCGTCGATCCCGGCTGCCATGAACATCTATGGCAGTCGTTATTGGGAAAGTCAGTACCCTCTAATATCCTGACACTGGTCTAGCCTTAGGGTATCGTTAGCCTTCGGGTTGCGGAGGTCAGGTGGCAGCCGCTCCATGTAAAAACTGATATCCAGTCAAATCCGGTTAGACCAGAAAAGCCGACCCCAAGTGACTTGGGAATAATAAAGGCTAAGAGAGAAGAAACACAATATAGACTTGTAAGACGAAAAATAATAAATAGTTTTCAGACATAGCTTAAACTAGGTAATGGAAATAAACATGTATACAATGTTCGTGTTCCAAATAAGACAAGACAAATAAAAAATCGAATTATACGTTTTTATCACCACCTATAAATAGGTATAAAATCATTAATACAAAATCGATTGTTTCATATAAATGTCTTGCACGTCTACTCACTACAAGTTAACAACTAAAATATTTAGCGGAAATATTAATTCCATACAAAATTTCACGCCGCACTTTTTTATAATAACCGAAAGTAATTAAGTTAAGTCATTAGACGATCAAAAGGGCTACTCACCGAAATGAAATCATACACTTTATTTACACGGACACCCAGTAGTAAACACTCCTAATGTCAGACAGAGACAGGCACATACAAGACCTTCGCAAACCAGAAAGGGACATACGAAACACCATAACCCCGCCCACTACACGCTACGGACCGACGATTGGCTTCACCCACCAATCTATACACAATCAGTCTTCCACCGCTTGCCTTTTAAACAACAAGTTAATTAGTGCCCTAAACCAATTAGTAGAAACAAGATTAATGAAGTTATTGTGATCAAAATGGACGCTTACGAACAACACAACGAAGTCACGACATCTTACAACAATAATAATTTGAAACACAATTACAATGATTGCAAAAATGTCGACAATTTTTATCAATACGTAGATGTCAGTTACCTGGAAAAAGATAAATTAGAAAAAGAGTTTTACGATCAGAGAAATTTCAAAGTGAAAATTGAAGAAACTAATCAGAATTTGACCACGCCGTTCTCCGTGAATGATATCTTGAACATTAACCAATCGAACTACACATACGAAAGGAACGAAGCTTGGAAATACAACGAGAGGGAACGAAGAAGCTATGACTACGAACCGGTGTACCAAAGCCAAGGATACTTCAGTCAAGTGTACCCGAACGTCTCCGTGCCAAACATCGACCCTTACTGGAACCAAGATGTTTACCACGACCACAAACTAGAAGAATACTACAGTTATAATCCATATTGCCACAATTTGTATCATCAAAACTATGAACAGTTCAGTGAAGTACCTACTCAGCATATTGCTACGGAAAATGCAGTGAAATTGGATCATATTGAAAGAGATAATATAGCTCTACCTGCTTCTTTACCTGAGCAAAACAGGATCGTCAGTGAGAAGAGTATTTGTACGCAGTTTTCGGCGGAAACGACTGATAAGACGACGGCGTTGTGTAGAAAAACTACAAGTAAGTTGTGCATTATATAAACAGTTAATAATTATACATATAAAGGGATAAGAAAGTAAATATTTGTTGATAAATACATCATTTAGGTATACGTTGTTTAGATATCGCATCTGATTTCTTGAGTAAATCTGCATGTTTGAGAGATTTTCATGTTTTCAAAGATATGAGTTCTCTCCCAACCCGTATTGAGCCACCATGGAAGCTTGGCCTATAGCCTTATCATTCTCACATTGAGAAGAGACCCGTGCCCTGCAGTGGTACAGTTTATAGGCTGATTATATACATTATTATTATTATATATGTTATCCTCAAAAGGCTACGCATAGTTTTATGCATCTCATACGCATTTCATTATTATAGCAAATAAATATAATTTTGATTTTGATATTGATTTTAATAGCAATTTTAAGCTCTACTTATTAGGACTAGCATACTGTTACCGACGCAATTCTATTATTGAGTTTATTATGACAGAAAAGAGCAATAAGTACATAAATATCCTAACGCACCAAACCGCGTCAAAATCGTATTGCCTTTGAAGCAATACATAATTACATTTACAGCTTATTAAGTTATTAACAGTCTATTTTCTTTTGTATCCAGAAACGCCTACCTGTGAAAAGCAAGAAAGAAAAGACAAAAGCGCGAAAAGAAAACCTCGGATCTTGTTCTCTCAAACGCAAGTCCATGCTTTGGAAGTGCGCTTCAGAAACCAGCGGTACCTCACAGCGCCTGAACGGGAACAGCTCGCTGTAACCCTCAACCTTTCACCTACTCAGGTAAAGATCTGGTTCCAAAATCGAAGATACAAAAGCAAAAGGATTAAATCACCAGAAGTATCTACATCGACGGATGCTAAACCAAGCAAGGCTTTGAGTGTAAGAAAGCTTTTTAAGCCGGAGAACAGGGATATGCAACTACCAGCTCCGAGCTACGATAGTTTCAAAGAAGCGAGGTGTGATCACAACAAGCCCTTCACCAATGACCAGCTGACTTCGACAATTTACTTCGATGACAGCTTAGCGTATGATAATCAAACGGAAAAATATATAGAGTCTGTAGGTACCACGTCAAATATGCAAGGGTTGTATGCGACCGAAAACGTATCAAACGACCGTAAAGAAATTTACGACGAGCCTGAAATAAAAAAATATTTCCCACTTAATTTTGTTTGTTGATTTAATTAAAATTGTGCCATATTAGACTGATTGCCAAAGAGTATTATATTTTAGTATTATTTTTGTTATTGTCTAGTTCTAGAACATTCTGTGCATGTTTGTGCAGCAACGGATGCCATGCCAAAGTATTAATTAGGATAAGAACTGTTTTGTAAATAAAATTGTCTACTTTACCTGATTATTTTTTATTAAATTTTCAAACTAGTCAACGTTTTTTATTTACCCCAGAAATAAGCCTTATATAGGTAAAATGTCATAAGTATTAAAAGAAAGATTGTTGCAGAAAACCAATAATTTTCCAATAAAATGGCGCATTCATCACTTTGCCCATACCTATATGTATATGTTTCACTGTAAAA
This sequence comes from Catocala fraxini, assembly GCA_930367265.1. Lineage (NCBI taxonomy): Eukaryota > Metazoa > Arthropoda > Insecta > Lepidoptera > Erebidae > Catocala > Catocala fraxini. The sequence goes on along the minus strand of OV884047.1, from coordinate 16,176,816 downwards.
AACTTTATACATATTTTAGGTAAGCAAAATAAACGCTATCTTTAAATATAATATGTAACTAAATCAAAATCTCGAAAACAATTGTAGTAGATAATATTTAATTTGAGATATTGATTAAATTAATTAAAGTTTATATTAGTGTGATAGTAGCGACAGTCACTTTGCTTAAAACCTACTAAAATAGTGTAGTTCATAAATAAATGATTAATAAAGCACGTAAATATAGTTTAAACCAACTTTTATGACACTTAAACAGTCACAAAATTTCGATGTAATAATCTGGCACTATGACCCATAAAACAATTAAGTACGTACCAAATAAAATTAAGCTCATATTTAAAAAACTATGAAGTACATCTATCATAATAAAAGCAAACTCATAAAATTTTACATAAATGTACAAAAAACGAACATAAAACAGAGTGTCTCTATCGACTGAACGTTTCAATGTTTTTTCAGTTCAATTTGTAGGGATCGCTTTTATCTGAATTGCTACCACACCGCGGCGAGTGAGGGTTGTTTGGAGCAGACGAGCGGCTGAAGCGCGAAAAGCGGCAGTTTTTTATCTGAAACGTTCATTACTTTACTGGTATATATCGGTGGCGTCGCCTGCGTGACTTTCACGGGCTGGCTGAAGTAAGAAGTCCATTTAACCATCATTTTATGAACTAAAGAACGTAATCGATCTATGTGACAAGTTATTAAGTATCTAACATCTTCACAAACTCTCATATTTATAACATTTGTAGGATTCAATCGAAACTCTTTGAAAGTACTCGGCTATAAAGCCACATATATATAATAATCGCATTCTTAAAAAAGCAAAGACCCATCTGAGTATTTGGATTAAACGAATTTGAACTCTATTGCAATTACTGACCACAAATACCTATATTATTAGAATAATAATAATATCAGCCACGGCACGGCAAGGCACGGTCCTCTTCTCACTGTGAGAAGGGTACATAATATATATATAGCTATATACATATCGTACTCTTAGTAAAACAGCGACTTAACTAGAAATTTGACAGTAAGGCAATTTGAACTCTTATTGTGTGCCCATTATGCTATGGCTATACCTTATCTTACCTTATCTTATATGGGGGCCAGTCAGTGCAGACCGGCGACACTTCGCCCCAGTGGGATCTTTTGTGTCGACACTCTCCCAATAACGACTGCCATAGATGTTCACGGCAGCCGGGACCGACGGCTTAACGTACTGTCCGAGGCACAGAGCAGGCGATAATTGTCAATCAATACGCAGATATATTTCTAAAAGTCATACAACTTCCGAAAGTCAGAGGTGCACGACATGGGTTCGAACCCGGGACCCTCTGCATTGCAGTCTGTTGATCTCCCCACTGAGCTATCGCTGCTCTCAAACTATTCCTACTAAACCAAAAGTGTTATCCAGGCTGCACATCTAATACTAATTAAACTTTGTAAACATAAATAAAACCATTCTTATTTTAGTTTTATTTCAAAGTGACAAAATAATTGAGTATAATTTGTAGTATTGACACATTAAATCTTGCAGACATGAGCCTTTAACTTCAAAAACTTAACCCTTTTTTTGACGATATAAGGTAAAGCGATTGATCGAATTCGATTGAATTAATTAGAGTTTATATGTCAACACTCTAATTAATTAAAACTATACCTAAAAAAACTGCAGTATATTCAACGATCCATTCCAAACACGCTGTTGAACACCCGCCCGTGTGGTTGCGCACATCCCCGTCGCAGCAGGCGCCGCCGGCGCCAAGCGGATAAGATATTGATTGTAACACGTGTCGCCCACGGCTGGGCTAAGCGCTGGGACCTGCGGCTATGGGAACATTGTCCCGGCACCTGTTTACTAAAAGCTTTTATGTGCTAAGCGTGCGGGCATCACACAAGAATTCGTGAACTACCGAAACGTCTAGGCAAGTTTGAAACATGACATAGAAATTATGCTTTAGTAAGTCCTTTTACTTCTTCAAATGTTAAATAACACAGCATAGCTTATCGGAGTTTTATTTATATACTGTCTTAATTCGGCCACACTTCATTGTGACTTAGTTTCATATTTATTCTTCTCCCTAGCCTTTATTATTCCCAAGTCACTTTTCTAGTCCAACCGGCTTTGACTGGATCTCAGTTTTTACACAGAGCAGCTGCCACAACCCGAAGGCTAACGATACCCTTAGGCTAAACCAGTGTCAGGATATTAGAGGGTACTATTATATTATAGGAGCTCGCGTTAATGTAGATTCATGTTAAGACTAGTTGTGCCCGCGGTTTCACCTGCGTGTATAGTTACTGCTCCGCAACACAAAAACTATTTTTCGATTCGAATCAGTAGTTCCTGAGATTAATGCGTTCAACCAAGCAAACAAACTCTTTACCTTTATAATATTAGTACAGATAGATGTTTTAGGCCACATGTTATTCAGATCTACAAACATTCATATCTACTGTAAAGTTGCATCAAAATTCGTTTAGTAGTTTTTGCGAGAAAGAGTATCAAACATCCATCCATCCTCACACACTTTCACATTGATAATATTAGTAAGATAGGATAGGATATATTATATGTATATGCATCAATTTAATTGTCAACTATTTTAAAACCCTACCTTTCTTATATAAGGCCATTCGGAGATACAAATATTCAGCTATGTTATCATGATCATATCGTTGAAGCAGACGCCGTTATATAAATAGCGCATATAGAAAATCGGCGGTTTCTCCGGCGGATAAGTCTACCAGACACATTGTATGCGAAATTTCATGAAGATCCGTCAAGTAGTTAAGGCGTGGAAGCGTGACAACTGAGTTAGTATGTCTGTTGCGCTTGCATTTATAATATTAGTTAGGATTGGACCAAAATTAGGCCCCAGGCCTAAAGGATTCTGTTAAGTTCTGTCAAAATCAGTCTCTTCTGGTAATCGAATGCAAAGCTATGTTATACAACATATAATTGTAACTAAACCGGTACAAATCGGGAACGTTACACATACGGCACGCTAATACCGTGTGTGCGTGTGTGCGTGCGTGCGTGCGTGTGTAGTGCGCGCACGTGGGCGTTTGATGTATTAATATTGTGGTGCTTTTAAGGTTATCGCTGGGTGGAAGGTGATCTGGCCCGATAGACCGATGCCATGGCACTGTACAACCGCAAGTCATACTTGCGTTACGTCGTTCAATATATTTATTTAATAGACTAGCTTTGGTTCCCGACTGCGCCTCACCTGCGATTTCATTTGTGTAGATCTAACTAGACGTCAAATTACTGCTTTTGTTAAACGGAACTAAGTATATGGCAATAGGTTAGATTTTATGCTACACTACAAGCTTTATTTGCGTGATGTCTGAATAAACGGACAGACATCTCTCTCTGCCAAAATGCTTTCTAAAAACACGATTGTAATTAGTATTTCAAAAATATCTCCAATTTACTAAATATACCTATAATATCAGCTCTGTACTAAACTGTTTTACTGCTGTTTAGTGTGAGAAGGGTTAGGCCATAGTCCACCACGCTGGCCCAGTGCGGCTTGGCAGACTTCACAAATTTTCAAGAACATTATGGAGAACTGTCAGACACACACGATGTTTTTCCTTCACCGTTAAAGCCAGTGATAATTAAGTATTAAATATGCACATAACTTTGAAAAGTCAAATATGTATATCAAATAAGTAAAGGTAATTAACGCGAACCTAGTCTTGGGTTCCATTTCCGAGTCAAGAGAAGTGTGAATGTAACCTAAACGACATAAACTTACAATAACGTTGCTTCGGATATATTTCTTTCAAAAAGAAACCTCCAATGTTCGGACCACCGTCGTTCATCGTTTACGTACCGATATTCAGTACGCATTTCTCAAATAATATTATGTTACACAGTACGAACAGTCGGGCTGAATCTTCGGGCTTAACGTTTCATGGTTGGCCCACTGGACAGTCTCGATTTCCGTTCCGTAACTAAATGATCGAAATTGAACACATGGAAATATTTTATCCTTGTTAGATTTGCAGCATAACTTAATCTAGCATAGTTTTGATCCCGGGACATCGATATTGCTGTTGTTTTTGTATTTTTTTATATGGAACTTATTATGAGCAGCACGGGGTCTGAATATGTAAATGGTCCATAGCCAACATTCTCGCGCTCTATTTCTTTAGAGGCATCTCCCGCACTAGGAATCATACCTGTATCGCGGGTGACTTAACAGAAATTCAAACAACGGACACAAAGAACACCCAGACTCGGAACAACTATTTGTGGATCACACAAAGTTTTGTCCCGTGTGGGGATCGAATCCACTCCTCCGCGGCGGTAGTGGCGAGACGACTACATAAACCACTACCCTATCCGTGCAATAAGTTACATGTAGGTAATATGTAGATACATATATTTTTGCAAAAAGAAAGTAGTCGATGTGATTCCATGTTGTTTTGCACGTGTGCGCCATTACTGCGCCCCCGTGCACTGCGCGCCGCTCGTTAGCTTTTATTTGGACGCCGGACTCCTGTTCCAGCCGACATTACACAACTGGACAAATAAACCATACAGCTATTTAGCAAAATGTAAAAAAGTGTTAAATCATATAACATAGAATAATCACTGACTGTCTCGGTGGTGCAGTGGTGGGAATGTGACTGCTGTCCGTGAGGTTTCGGGTTTTTCAATCAAGGAATTCTCAATAAGAACCGGTAGCTTGCCAAAGGCTCGCCCTCGTATATAATACGTGCGATCTATAATAATCGTAGTTAAAACGTAATTCACTTATTTTGCACTAGTTAAAATGTGGCACCGGCGTAGCTCTGCCTATCCATTCGGCGATAGAGTCGTGATACTATTGTTACGAGCTGGGCTCGACGGATAAGAATATAAACAATATTACCGACTAAAACACGTTTTATTCAAACACACAATTAAATTTAAAACACAACAAACACTATACCACACTTTTTCACTGTACTGCTTCAAACTCCGTAGTATTTCCGCTTCCGTTCGCTTCGATGAACACTTGACCGCTTACGATTGTAAACTGACTCGGCGGTGCGCGTGCGCCCTGTTTATACGCGGGTAAAGCGCTTCTAGAGCTTTCCAGCAAAGCCGTACTCGGCGTGTAAACAGCACGATGATTCGAGAAAGTACCAGCATTCTCTCTAAGATTCTCGTACCGTACTACGCAGTTCCGTAAGATGTCAATAGATGGCGGTGTAAACTATTAGACGGAACTGCCGAGTCTTTCCCACAATGCAGAGAGATGTCACTGGGCGTAACACTGCCCCCCTCTTAGACATGTTCGTCCCGAACATTGTTGGATCCGTAGTAGCGTGCCAATCGATCCACATGAACGATCTTTGGTGTACCTCGTGGTCCTTTCTGGATCCGGTAGGTGACGTCATTCATCTTAGTGACTATGCGATAGGGTCCATCCCATTTTGCCTGCAACTTAGGAGATTTTCCTTTGCTGCGTACCGGATTATGTAACCACACCAGCGATCCTTCCTCGAAGCCTTTATTGTTCGCCTTCCGGTCGTAACGGGTCTTCATCCTCTCAGACATCTGCTGACCGGTCTGTCTGATGTGCTGGTGTACATCATTCATCCTGCTGCCAGTGCGTGGTCCCTTCATGGCAGAACAACTCGTGCATTTACGGCACCATTCCTCAACGTCTTTTCGACAATGGGTCCAATAAAATCGTTCCCGGATCTTAATCAGAGTTCTCTTAACTCCCGGGTGGCCTCCTGAACTCCCATTATGACAGAGTTGTAAAACTTCCGGTACCTTGAGCTTTGGCACGACCATTTGCAGGTGACACTTGTCACCTCGGGCATTCTCCCATTTCCGGCACAGAACTCCATCTTGGATAACCAAGCTTTCCCACTGTGCCCAATAACTCTTGGTGGTAGGGCTCAATGCCGCAACTTCACTCCAGTGAGGTCTCGAAGCACCTGTTTTCTTCCATTCGAGAATGGGTCTTATGTCTATGTCCTCTCGTTGTGTTCTCTGCATAATTTCCTTCCAGTCTTCGCTAAGATCCGTCCTCAACATCCTCACTAGTACTTCCTGCTTGGCCTCTTTCTTGGCGCAGTGGTGCTTACACTGGCCGGTACACGGTCTACGTGACAGGGCATCCGCTTTACCATGTGACTTGCCACTGCGATGCTGTATCACGAAGTCGTGTAGTTGTTGCCTGGTACGCACATCAGGTGTTCCTCCTGCCGGCGACTGGTTTCTGTTACGTGGTTTCCTTCGCTTCGGGCAGCTCAACCTGATGTGGCCTCTCTCGCCGCAGCTATAGCACCGGGGTGAGGTTAATACTTCCCTGGTACGGTGAGCTCGATCGTCCCGTCGCACTGTTTCCACCTCCAGAGTGTGGGCCGGGGCATACTTTAAGTTTTTGAAATGTCCGAGTTTCACTGCGGCCCTAACCTCCAGGTCTCGGATCCCGTCGGTGAAAGCTTGAACGAGGTTTCCGTCAATGAGCACAGGTGAGGACTGGTACGCCTTTCGAACCAGCTTCTCCACCTCCAGGGCCCACTGCTGCAGGGTTTCACCAACACGTTGTGATCGGTCTTTCAGCTGGGCGCGAAACACATGTTCCAGGTGTGCGTCACCATATCTCGCCTCTAATGCCTCCAACAGCTTCTCGTACGTGATGTCTTGACCAAGCGCCTCTAACACGGTCAAGGCCTGGTCACGAAGCCCCAAGGTGAGAGCGGTCAGAGCCTGTTCTTTCGTCCACCTGTTCGATTTCATGACAGCCTCGAACTGGATCTTATAGGCTGACCATGACGATGATCCGTCGAATGGTGGGACTTTAAAGCCTCGTGGTGAGGGCGCCACAACCGCAGGTGCTACGATCCCATCTCCAGCCTTGAGCCCACGTATCATTTTCTCCAACTCGGCGATGCGACTTTCGTGGCGTTGGACTTGCTCTTTCAACTCCTTCATCTCCTTTCCAACCGTCGCGCTGAGGTCTTTTAGCATCATCAGCTGCTCCTCCTGGCGGCGCATACCCTCCTCCTTATCGCGTTGCAGCTGTTCCTCAAGGCGGCGTGCCTGCTCCTCCTGGCGGCGCATGCCCTCTTCCTTATCGCATTGCAGCTGTTCCTCGAGCCGGCGTGCCTGCTCCTTCTGGCGGCGCATGCCCTCTTCCTTATCGCGTTGCAGCTGTTCCTCGAGGCGGCGTGCCTGCTCCTCCTGGCGGCGTGCCTGCTCCTCCTGGCGGCGTGCCTGCTCCTCCTGGCGGCGCATTCCTTCTTCCTTATCGCGTTGCAGCTGTTCCTCGAGGCGGCGTGCCTGCTCCTCCTGGCGGCGTGCCTGCTCCTGCATAAACGCCATCAGGTTCGCGAGGTCTGGGTTTACCGGCGAGTGAGCTGCACTAGTTGGTTCCGCTGCAGCTGCGGAGTCACGTTGTCCACCTGACGACGGCGAGGGGGCGTCTCCAAAGCGCCTCTGGTCCACATCTTGCTGGCGCTGGTTCCTGGTACGCACCCCTTCCACTTCCTCCTTTGGTAGTACTGGCATATTCTTATCTTACTTCTGACACCAATTGTTACGAGCTGGGCTCGACGGATAAGAATATAAACAATATTACCGACTAAAACACGTTTTATTCAAACACACAATTAAATTTAAAACACAACAAACACTATACCACACTTTTTCACTGTACTGCTTCAAACTCCGTAGTATTTCCGCTTCCGTTCGCTTCGATGAACACTTGACCGCTTACGATTGTAAACTGACTCGGCGGTGCGCGTGCGCCCTGTTTATACGCGGGTAAAGCGCTTCTAGAGCTTTCCAGCAAAGCCGTACTCGGCGTGTAAACAGCACGATGATTCGAGAAAGTACCAGCATTCTCTCTAAGATTCTCGTACCGTACTACGCAGTTCCGTAAGATGTCAATAGATGGCGGTGTAAACTATTAGACGGAACTGCCGAGTCTTTCCCACAATGCCGAGAGATGTCACTGGGCGTAACACTATGTATGTTTAAATACAGTGTGACTGATTAAACATTGCACATACTTAGGAACATGATAATTTATGGTCAGACGTAACATATAAAAAAGAAATAAAATAAAATCTTTATAACCTTCAAAGAAAACCTTTATGAAAATTTGTATGAAATATCCATAAAATGCGGACACTACGCGCGCGTCACACACAGCTGTCGAGACTAACGACCTTTGATAAGAAAAGTACGGGCGAGGGTGAAAATTCGGGAGAGTGCGGGGTGCGGTAGCGGGAGGCGGGGGTGTAGGATTTGTTAGCATTGGTATATGCGCAAGAGTGTCCGCACATTAAGTTTTTATTGGATAACTAGGTAAAATTTTAGAACCTATTTTTTTTAATTTCGGTTCCAGTGTCGAGTACTGAATACCCTCCTTCAATATGTCCAGTCTTTTACCAATCAGCCTGTATAACCATACTTATTTTGCTGATGAGTATATGTAAATTACAAATTTTGTACTTGCTACCTCTTGATCTTCTTTCATTAAGAGTGAGCAAAGCTAAAAAGATTTTGAACTGCCAAGCAGAGTTCTTGAGTTCGAGCTGCCACCAAAGGTACGCACCTCTGCCTTTTCGAAGTTTTCCGCCTATTCATTTGTTAACTATCGCTTGCTTCAACGGGGAAAGAAAATATGGTGAGGAAATCTGCATGTCTGAGAATTCTTCATAAAGTTCTTGATGATATGAATAGTCTGTCAACCCTTATTGGACTAGCGTGGTGGACTATTACGTACAGGTTCCCTAAATGCCTTCAACATAATTTCTAATTCTCAGAGTTGTCAAAGAAAAGTCAAAAATTAAACTCCTGTTAAGTGATTTGATTGGCTTTAGCAAATATATATGTTGATCAGTTTTAGAAACTAGGGTACACTGGAACATTGAGACAACTACCATCTTAGTCTCCCCGTGACCATGGCTGCTGAAAAGCAACCGAAACGTCGGGAAAGTGTAAAATTAAATTAAATCTAAATAGTTTTAATAATAATTGAATTAGCTTAAAAATTAGTAAAGTTTAACCTCTTGTATGCCGGAATACCAGACATAATAGAAAAAGCATTGTGTCTCGCGCAGATCCACGTTCCGGCATACCAGAGGTTAATAGTAATAGTAGAGTAACAATTTTCAAAATTATGTAATAAAGTATCAAATATACAACGCGATAAAATCCGTATATATACGGATCTTATCGCGTATATATCCGTATATATAGTAGTTTAATTTCAATATATAATAGAGTTAGAATAAAATATTTATGAATCACCTACCTATATGTCGGCCTCGGTGGCGTAGTGGTTAGTGTAACCGACTGCCACGCCTGAGGTCGCGGGTTCGATTCCCGCACAAGTCAAACATTTGTGTGCATGAACATGGATGTTTGTCTTGGTCTTTACAAAAAAAAAAAAAAAGTATATATGTATGTTTATCCATTGTCTAGTACCCATAGTACAAGCTATGCTTAGTTTGGGCTAGATGGTGTTGTGTGTATGTGATAGAATATTATATTATATTATATTATTATGTTTTTCCGGTGGAGTTTTAATATTAATTTTGATTCTAGGTGTTATTTCTGTCTTTCTATGAATAATTAGAAAGTCCCTGTGTCTCAGAAATTAAACCTATTATAGGAGTAGTCTATATGTAGGTACATCGTTCATGTAGAATATTAATCAAACGTACATTTTAAATTTTTCAAGTTTTATAACAAAGTAGTTTACAAATTATTTATATTTTTGTTAGCTAGCTAAGCTTATATTAGCTTATTCACTAGAAATGGATACACCTAAGCATGTGCTTAGGAGTATCCACTCCGGAACTGCCGTGGATAAGAATCGATCTCAAGACTACGACTTGTAATCGAGCAACATCTAAGCCTTTTGCATTAGGCTACAACCATGTCAATTTTGTAAACCTACACGAATAAAATCTCTATATATGTATATTAAAACGTGAAGCAAAAACTTTGTGGGATACAAAGTTTTTACGAAAATTGCGCGGACGGAGGAGTATGAAATTTGGCACAGTTAAAGTTTATACGGAGAAGGAGTGGCAAATCCTAATATTTTTATAAAATATGCATTGTAAATACATTAAATTAATGAAAAACCACTACACGCACACAACCATGCATTTGACACAAGCAGTCGAATCGCGTTCGTAGTATTTCGGCATAGTTCGGCGGATGTCGTAGAATTCTTTGTAACTATGGTTACATATTATGTATGTGGAGTAGGTGACTCAATGAAATGTGATTATAAGGGTAGTTATAGACAATAAAACCACAATAACGATCAAACATAAAATTCAAATCAATTATGGTCGAATTTCAATCACTTGGCGACCACTACTTAAAATAAATATACAAAAATATATATAGCTGTGTTCTTACATCGAGCCCGCAGTGTACACTATGATCTTTCTCAGCGTTATCAGCGGCCGGTCCATGTGCACAGTTTAATGTGGCCATTCGACTTCATCCGATTAATTGCCGCCCGATGATGTGGCTCCCAACTACTCACGCCGCTCATTCTAATATTATATGTCTATTTCAGCTGCTGACTACGACTGGGAGTACCGTGGTTGAAGTTTGAAGGCGATGGTAACCTCCTGGGTTCGATTTACGCGTCGAGTCGTGAGTTATTGCATTGGTTAGGATATTAGGTGATAATAAGAATGATAGTATAGCAAAGTTAAGCTCATAGCCAGTTGCAATCACTAACCGGTAAACGATTAGCGAGGTTAAGCAACATTGGGTGCGGTCAGTCTATAGATGGGTGACCGCTTAGTGCTATTTCATCTGAGCATCTACGTGCTTCGGAGGGCACGTAAAAAGTCGGTCCCGGTTGTTGTCAAATTGACAGCAGCCGTTAAGCCATGTCAGAGGCCTACGGGCGGCTTGAACAACTCTTGACAACAGGTTGGCGACTAACCACACGGAAAGAAGAAGAAGAAAGTTAAGTTTGCACTAGCAGTAGGTTTATACAACAAAAAATTAAATTCGCAATACTGATTAATTTCACTACAGTAGATATATGACAAACATTTGTTAAGTACACCCAAAGATTGTAGTTTTGAAATATGCGTGTGAAAAAGCTGTTGGGCAACCGAAATAATCTCTACCTACAGGAAAACGTTACACCACATTTGTCTAACCCGGAAATTGAACTCGAACCTTACGAACAATATCTTAACGTTTACGCTTCTGTACTGAATTAATAAACATGTAATTAATATGTACTAGGTACAATTCAATATACTTACTATAAAAACACAAATCGTGACTCACTCACTGACTGACTCATCAACGCTCAGCTCAAACCCTTTGAACTAGAAAGCTGAAATTACTTACGGGATAGGGATCAATATACATATATCAATCAAATCGGCTTTTCACTTTATACTTGTCGTATTAATTTATTATATTATGTATGTATTATATATATAGAATCTTAAAATTTGGCACGGTGAGAAGGTTTTTATGATACATACTTTAAATTTGACATACCTAGGTCAGTACTAAATATTTACGAGATTTTTGTATTTCTCTCGGGATATAATTACAAGCAACTAAATTCCACGCGAACGGATTCCCTACCTAAGTCTGTGTTTCCCGATGAGTACAATCTGGGTGTCTTCAAGTCGCGAGTGATTAGGTATCTTCTAGGCAAGCGTGCTCCATCGTCGACTGCATCTTCACTTAAGATCAGGTGATATCGCGGTCAAACGCAAGCCTATTAGAGTATAATAAAATAAAAATAAAGTTGCTAGAGATAGCTAGTACAGTCAGCATCAGATAGATTTGAGCTTTCTAAGTTGTCAAAGTTATGTAAAGAACATCGATTCAACGCAGACATGGCATTCAAATTGTTGTAAGCATCCAGAGTGGTAAAATATCTTAGCTATCAGTTGTCAATATTGTGTTAGCTGTCAGAGTGTCCGTATTAATATTTTCGAATAGGTCGTTCAATGGTATCTATGCATTCATACTAATCAAAATATCTTCACAATTGAGAAAAGTCAACGTTAATACGCGTAGCTGGAGTATTTTGGAGTAAAATTGTTAATAATAAATGTTTTGCTTCCCTTTTTCCCTTAAATACCCATCTCGTTCATGTCTTGCATGAGGTAACTGACGTGTCTTTTGTTTCGAATGATTCTTGGAAATGAAATATCGTTACCTTCGTATGTGATTGTAGGTACATCATCTTCATAACTCTAAAAATTAACATAATTTTTATAAATCTTATTTTATAAAAGACAATTAAAGCCAAAAACAACATTTATAAGAAAAGCGAAAATAAATATCGATGTCTACATTTTCTGACCTAATGATATGGATATACAAAACACTTTATCCTAAAGAAAGCATTTTCTAATACATACATCCAAAATTTAAGCGCTACGCACTTGCCGTAGCAATTTGTATCTTTATCTATCCATTGGCAAATCCTTTAATTCTCTAAATGTTATTTACATTTCCTTTTATTTCAGTTGGTTCGTATACTGCCTTCTCGCTATTCCTCTCTTTCTCTTTGCGTCTATCTTGATCTCTACCTATTTGTTAAACCAACCTAATAAAATAGCGAACAAAACCGCGGTCTAAACCTAGTCTAATACGATAATAAATTCATTGCATGATCGGGATTGTTTTATGTGTTACTGAGAATGATATTATATGGTTATTTAATGGGAAGTTCGGCTATGATTCAATGAGATATTACGTAGAATTATAGCTTGTAATCGGCTATTTTGGGAGATACAATTGTATAGTGATTTATACGTAGTTAATGGATGAATCAGACTGTCATGGCCGACGGCCATTATCGCCATCTAAGCGGCTTAAAATCTACATTTAATACACAGTCTCATGTCTATATTCCCAAAGAGCGTAGACATAGGTCTCTTGAACCCGCATTTAGTCTGCTTTAGGTCCCAAATGTAACAGGGAAGCCTCTCGCAGTCATTGTGTTGCTATTAAGAATATCTCGACAGAAAATCCCACTAACACATTGCCCGACACGGGACTCGACTTTATGTACAGCAGACGCATTAACCACCGCTGCGTCACCTTCCTTTTAGCTAACAATAATTGCTCAGGAGAAGTATGGAGTCAAGATCTGTGCTCGGTAGACAGCAGCATATATCTATGCCTCCAATTATACGTGACATAAAATTATGGTTCGTAAAATGTGGGTGTAAAACACCTCAGCTGCTGCGGACTCTAGAACTAGCCATAAATTATCTGGAATATGCTCATACAACCGAAGTTGATGTAATCTCTCCTTACCCCATCACGAATATAAGCGTGAAACAATTTATGTATGCATAAGTACCAAGCTGCAATATTTCTTTCTTCCATTACAATCTACAACTTTAAAACTTCAACAATAAACTTCCATCTTTATTGCACCACACATAACGGTGCTTAAAAACTTAAAAAGTCTTTTAACGTAAAAAAACGCGGTTGCAGTGAAAAAGGTTACGTTATCAACTTGACAAGTAGAGGTCGCATCTATCGTCACGATGCGCGGGCGCAGGGTCGTAGTGCAAAAAACGCTCGCAGCGCCACCGCCGCCGCGCGCCGGCGCCGATCGGCCAATAAATTATATTAGCTTGTCAATATGACGCCCCTACCCGCCCACGGATTGTGATTTTTTTATAAATTAGATGCTTTTAAATATCTCACGGTTAGTTTCCTTATGGTAAACATATTGGTATCGTAAATGGCTGCGAAATTGGTACAGGTTTTTTTTATTGATCTGTAGAAAGAAAGAAAATTAATTTATTTGACAAGAAAGAAAACAATATTAACAAGTTAAATATAAAATATTAAATTTTGCCAAACGGGATCTGGTTCAGCATATGCAACTCTCTGTCTCTACATTTTGTTCTGAGATATTAAGTAAATCCTAATTATGATTTTACTTGTATACCTATATCATTATCTGAAGATTTAGTTTATTAACTACATGACTATGTTTTCTTTACATTAAATAGATCTAATATTCTTTTCTGGTGTTACCAGGTTCGGCTGAACATCTTCAGAGAGCCAAAGATTTTCTTTCTTGCATTTATAACTAAAATGAATACCAAGACACAAAGCTTTGAAATCTTTTGTAAAAGGTGTCTTATGAAATAAACGCCTTTAAGATTTACAGTTCTTTCATTACAGTATTATAATTACTCGCCATCATAACATAATATTATACTCAACAAGTTAATTGATTATATAATTAAAACTGTAATCAGACAGTAAACTCTAAACTGTAATCGCTCCATCCACGAGCGTGGTTTGACCGGCAGATGCCATGTTACCTACTTGAGACCGAAAACCATAGTTGGTGAAACTTACGCATCTGCCCTTTGGGGAAATAGGTTTACTTTGTCGACCTCGATGGCGTAGTGGTTAGTGTAACCGAGTGCTATGCCTGAGGTCGCGGGTTCGATTCCCGCACAAGTCAAACATTTGTGTGCATGAACATGGATGTTTGACTTGGTCTGGGTGTTTCTATGTATAATATGTATGTATTTACAAAAAAAAATTATATATGTATGTTTATCCATTGTCTAGTACCTATAGTACAAGCTCTGCTTAGTTTGGGCTAGATGGTGTTGTGTGTATGTGATAGAATATATTATATTATACATATATTAGCTGTGGAAATATGAATTACTAAATCTTCGCCGCGGCTTCGCTTGCGAAAATTTAACTCAGAATAGGTTAGTTTAGTAACAGTTAAACAGATTAAGCTACGGACTATAATCATGCTTTATCTTGATTATTAGTGTACATGTAAGTGGATGCTCCTATTTACCATACTGCTGCTTTAGAGGCTACCATCAAATTTTATTAAATGCTTGAGTATGTTCAGTAGTAGTTCACGGAGAAATGGTTGCAGCACCTTACAGCTCTTATGATTTGTAAACAAAAACTTGACGATTTAAAAGAGTGACCATGAGTTTCTTGCCCGTTCTTCTCATGAGCCCTACACCCTTGCTTTACTGAACGGGGCAGTAAATGTAGATTCGCAGAAAAAAATAGGGTAAATTTGACATTCATAAGTGTTACCTTGTAACCTAATCTGAATAAATTTATTTTGATTTGATTTTGAGTGCTCTTTTCTGGATAAAAGATACTCTATGACCTTTTCTGTTGCCCTGATAACGTGTATGCAAAATTTCATGATGATACACAACTAGTTAAGGCGGGAAAGCCTAAGAATCAGCAAACTCACATTACCATTTATAATATTAGCGATGTATTTATAAAAAACAAATATTATTAACAGACTTATTTTCACGCAAATATTTTCTCAGTATTTATAGACCAGGCGAAGTGGGTTTTGGGTAGGTTTACCATATCTCATGATTTGTCCTAAGATTTCAGGATTTTTGGACTCTTCTCAGGATTGTGGCTGGATTTTGCAAATCTCATGAAATCTTAGTATTTCTAGAATTTTCAATAAAATACAGCTTACATTTCAATCAAATCAAAAATATCTTTAATAAAAAGTTAAACAAACTAAAAATAATCTTCAGTAATAATATTATAACAATTAAAATCAATAGGTACTTATATATCCAAGTAGGTACTTAATCAGTTTAATCATACTTATTATGTGAAGATACCTTTTTAAGTAGGGTTTTCCCTTTAATTATTGATTTATAAAACTCTTTAAATTATACGCCGCTGCCTCCCGTTTGAGAGAAAATTCTCAAACTGTAAAAAATTTTAGGATTCTCAATGGAAATCAGGCCTTTTCTCCGGACTTTTGATTTTTTCATCTGGTAACCCTAGTTTTGGGTGGATATTGAGTGTTTCCTATCAGCAGTAGCATGCCGTGTAATATCTGTATCAACGAGACGCTAAAATGCTCGCTCCCTAATACGTAGGACCTTTACCACAGCAAATGGAGTACAGGTAAGTATATTTTTTATAGACAGAGGTCTGCCTACCCTTTCAACGATACAGAGGTGTTAGGCTACGTATTAATATGGAACATTATGTATTAAGTGCGAGACCTTTGTTTTCAAACAAAAAAACACGATGCATTCCTACTGAATCCAGTAAAACCAACGTAACATTTTACTTCCGGACATAGACGCAAAAAAAAAACGAATAGGTCAGATAGCTAAGACAAAAAGTTGTTGGGTCAACCGACCCTCGACCCCCTGGGCCCAAACACAATGTACCACAGACGGTCATGACGTGTGTCCGTGTTACGCGCCTGAGTTATTGCAAACACCCGGGTGCGCAGGCGACGAGGCGCCAAATGCAAAAAGCAACACGATTTCGTATTGATGCCATGCTTTGCTTTTTTGTATATTTTTTGTGTTGATTCTTTAAAATTGTTGGGTCATCCGACCCTCGACCCCTGGGTCCAAACACAATGTAGGTACCATAGACGGCCATGACGTGTGTCCGTGTTACGCGCCTGAGTTATTGCTTACACCTGAGTGCGCCAGGCGACAAGGCGCCATGGATGTTTGTCTTGGTCTGGGTGTTTCTATGTATAATATGTATGTATTTACAAAAAGAAGTATATATGTATGTTTATCCATTGTCTAGTACCCATAGTACAAGCTTTCTGCTTAGTTTGGGCTAGATGGTGTTGTTTGTATGTCATAGAATATTATTATTATATTATATTATATGCAAAAAGTAACAAGATTTCGTATTGATGCCATGCTTTGCTTTTTGTATACTTTTTGTGTTGATTGTCTGTTGGTTTCGTGGTTTGCTTTAGCTTATGTTTGACGTTGATCGTGTGGGCTTCGATTCCTGGGCGAAGTGATATTTGGTTAATTTGTTAAGCAATTCTTAGTTGTAATACCGAATCTGAAAATATGTCTAATAGGCAAAAAGAAGACTTTGTATTGAAATTGAGGTTTTAAAAATGACTTTTAACAACAGATTTTTTTAAAGGTAACTAGCAATATGAGTGTCAAATTACTAGTAAATCTGCTAATCCCTCCAGGAAAAGCTGAAATTCTTGTGTTAGGTGTGGGTTTACGATGGTAGTGCAATAGGCGGAATTCGAACCTACGCCTTTTCGATTGCAGGTCACTGCCGCTTCATAGCTGAACACTGGATCAAGCTAGCCGCGTGTTGTGGTTGTCAATCTTAATGATAAGAAAAAATATAAAACTATAAGGATTATACACATATCTACCTATACTAATATTAAAAAGAGGAAAGATTTGATTTTTTGCTTGTTTGTAAGGATTTAACTAAAAAACTACTCAACCGATTTTAAAAATACTTTCACTATTAGTCAGCTATATTACCACCACGTAACATAGGCTAGATTTAATTCTTAAAAACGTACTGAATCTAACCTAGCTATGTAATTTTACGCAAGCGAAACCGCGGGCAAAAGCTAGTGTTAAATAATAAAGATTTTTATAATTTATGTCCATAAATGCACATCGTAACGGAGAGACGTCAGACAAATCAATGAAACGTAAGTAAATCTCCGTACATAACATAACGGAGGGCGATTATCGTATCAATTACACAGAATGAAACGCCGGTCAAACATGACGGCTCTACCATGTGGTTTATGTCAGGGCAACTACACGAGGGATCCTTCTCACAGACTTCATAAATACGCGTTTATTTGTAATGTTATACGAAAGTTTAGAATTATTTTATTATATTATTATATTCTCGGGTTCGAACCCACGTTGCGCACCTCTGACTTTCGGAAGTTATATGACTTTTCGAAATTATGTGCGTATTGATTGACAATTATCGCCTGCTCCGTGCCTCGGAGAGCACGTTAAGTCGTCGGTCCCGGCTGCCGCGAACATCTATGGCAGTCGTTATTGGGAGAGTGTCGACACAAAAGATCCCACTGGGTCGAAGTGTCGCCGGTCTGCACTGACTGGCCTCCACATAAGATACATACATACATATTATTATATTTATCCTATTATAAAAAAATAATAAACAAAGTTTTGGAATTCAATCGTAAATATTTGCTTATGATTTTTACTGTAACGTTGAAGGTTAATAGCGCCATCTATTGTTGAAAAGTGTAGATACATAAGTCGTGTGATATAATAATATCGTTTTTTACATTTGAACTTACAAGATAAATGAATTATTGTTTATGGAATAAAAGTCAATATTTATCGTTGTGCTTTTATAATGGAAATAACGATAGTACTACTTTTAAAATTTATTTGAATTCATTTCGTAATGAAGCCATCTAGTGGTGAATAGCTTAACTATGATAACATGTAGCTAAGTTAGCCACGACAACTCATAATTTTAACTAATAAATTACACTAGATGTCGTTGGTTGAACGTCTAATGCTAAGTTTATAATATATTTTGTATCGCATTTAATTATTGCAACTTGTGGTTTCACCTCAATACGTCAATATTTTTACTGAAAATAAATTTTTGAAACGGGTTCCATATATGCGTCCATGTATTATGTCCATAGTACGCTCAGTACCTAGACTACGAGGTAGGTCAACTAAGTACGGTAGCTCCTAGGATCGATACGGAAATCGTTGCCAAGCAGGAGATTATGTGAAAGTGAAACTACAGTAGTGACAGTGCTTAGTCTGGTTAATTGATAAAAGTTAAAGGCAATAAGTATATTGTTATTATTTAATACGTACCTACTCTAAGATTATTATGTTTAATTCGGTGATTAAGGTCCGGTTTCCATCAACAAAAGCGGAGATGAGAGATGTCCAAAACAGAGAATAGCTTTTGTGTTTTGGCAGCTTTTGGATGTTTACGCACATCTGCTCTCATACAATTGCAATAGGTTAATGTAAAGTCATAGAATAGTTTAGTTTATGTAACTTAATCGTTCATAAGTATTATTAGGTCACATCTAAATGAAAAATATTGTAATTTTCTCGCCCGTTCCAAATGTAATTTCCCTTTTTTTGCGAATGCAACGCGGGCAACTGCTTACCAGGCGTATTTTTGTTTTCAACCATTATTGAATAAACCACTTTCCAGACAAGAGCGTTCCACACCAGTTTAAAAAGGCATGCAGCAAGTCTAAGAGGGCGCTGGAAACTCTATCACTCCCTCTACTTTACATTTCATTCTCCAACTCTTCCTCTTCACACAGACTACGGCAACAGCTTATCATCAGACCATGTGCTGTACATTAGGTGTTGCTTGATTGTGTTACCGTGGTATTACTTCTGTGATGTCAAGAAAATTATATCCATTAGCGGTGGTTACGCTTATCGTCGGCTAGCCGGTGATACGTCTGCCATTAACAACAATATACCTATACTGTACTGAGCGGAAAAAAGCAAGAGAGATATGACCAAGATCGTGAAGTGTAAATCCGTGATCACTGCTTACCACCCAGAAAACAATCGAGTCTATGTATATCATACAAACAAGAAAAAGATTAAGAAATTACAAAGCTTTTAACTGATTTAATCGATGAAAGACTTCATATAGACATCAAATAAACGGAATTAGAACAAGTCTTTTGTACTGAAACCATATCGTCCGAGTAAAAAGAATGATCAATTAACATCGATTACCTTTCACTTTATTCATATCGATTAGTAAACAATCGAGAGAGCGGCACTTCGCAAACAAAAGACTTCCTAATTGATTCGAATAGTCGGATAAACGGTTTACAAAATGTTAGGGCGCTTGTACAATGGGGTGTTGCTGTTGCGTAGCACGTTACGATTACAGCTCGTTTAGATGATAACGCAATGAAGTAAGCTGCGTGACATGTTACACTTTTTTGTTCGAGAAACAGTATGGCAGGAATATATGCATTCAAGATTAAGGCATATTTAGGAAACCAAAAAAATAACTATCTCTACATATTATAAAACTAAGTCCCGCGCCGCGTATGTCTGTTCGCAATAAACTCAAAAACTACTCAACGGATTTTCATGCGGTTTTCACCAATTTACATAGTGATTTATAAGGAAGGTTTAGGTGTATAATTAGTTAAGGTTCTGTACTATCTGTGCGAAGCCGGGGCGGCTCACTAGTATTCTATAAAATGTATGTCAAAAAACTGTTCGTAGCTAAAACGACTCGTTTCTAAATATAGTATTTTTCGCCCTTAGCCTTTATTATTCCCAAGTCACTTGGGGTCGGCATTTCTAGTCTAACCGGATTTGACTGGATATCAGTTTTTACACGGAGCGGCTGCCACCTGACTTCCGCAACCCGAAGGCTAACAATACCCTAAGGCTAGACCAGTGTTAGGATATTATAAGGCACTGACTTCCCAATAACGACTGTCATAGATGTTCATGGCAGCCGGAACCAACGGCTTAACGTGCTCTCCGAGGCACGGAGCAGGCGATAATTGTCAATCAATACGCACATAATTTCGAAAAGTCATATAGCTTCCGAAAGTCAGAGGTGCGCGACGTGAGTTCGAACCTGATACCCTTTGCATTGCAGTCTTTTGGTCTCCCTACTGAGTTATCGCTGCTGTTTCTGAATATAGTACCCAGGCTTAAATGGACGATGCTGAAAGGCTATGTCATTTACGTGTAACATTTAAGCCGTGCCGTGTGTCCGTAGATTTAAAATGATCGAACTACTATCACGGAGCGTCACATACCTAGAAATTACTTTTGAAAACTACTTCGGATGGATTGGATATCGGACTGTGATGTCAAACCAAATATGTACAAATTCACCGTTCACCCTTATGTGACAAAAGCTTCCACATGATACGTAATTAACGTAATACATATGAATTTCATTCGATCGCTTCGAATCGTCATATTTGCTGTGCATATTTATTACGGCCTCAGGTCAAAGAACATTTATTTTTATTTATTTCATTTATTAGTATAAACAAATGGACAACATAACAGTATACACCAAATCGTTTAAGACGCTAGCCTGGGTGAGAAAGAGTATTAGGTACACCCAAACTCCGAAGGCTATATTTTAGGTGCCACATAGGTAACAAAGAACCAGCCTATTGCTATGTACCGAGCACATTTCAAAACAGCGCCAGCAGTTGAAAATTCCATAAAAATAAAACCTAAGAACTGCCCAACCCGGCAATCAATCCCGAATGCTTACGTTCAACCGCAACATAAGCACAAATTACGATCGAACCCGCACTCTGCCAATAGTAATGACCACTTATACCACTGCGCCACCCCTCAATAAAACATTTTTATTCCACATTTGCCCTGTGTAAACGAGACTTAATGATGTGATCACAAAAGGAAGAATTGAGATAATGCGTTCCGGATTGTTCGGATGCTGTGACCGAGACGTGTGGCCGCGGTTCGAAGGGGAGATGTATTTGCATGAGGGTGCCTTAGTGGTTTATTTTACCCGACAGAAAAAGTTGGATTATGCGTTTAATGAACTACTAGTTAACGCGCGCTACATTGCCTGCGACCGAATCTGGGATGAAAGTGTTTTAGAGTTCGTAAAAACTCTTATACAACAGCTTTGTCCGTCCGTCCGTCTGTCTGATATACAACTTTCAACTTAAGAACCGTAAGAGCTAGACACTCGCGGTCAACGCCATTCGACTGAGCATAGTCGATATACCCCGAAACGACTATGACCTTTGATCTCTGACCAAGGGTCACGTGGTATCACGTGACCCTTGCACATAACTGAACCATTTCTTCGAGCTCTAAGATTTACAGTAATTCATTGCCGATTCTCACTTATTTTTAAATCATTACCTTTTAGAGTTCGAAGATCTCTTATACAACAGCTTTTTCCGTCTGTCTGATACACAACTTTCAACTCAAGAACCGTAAGAGCTAGAGACTCGCGCTCAACGCCATTCGACTCAGCGTAGTCGATATACCCCCGATATGACTATGACCTCTGACGTCAAAGATCTCGTGGTATAACGTGACCTTTGCATATATTGTTTTTCGAACTCTAAGATTTACAACAATTCATTGCCGTTTCTCACTTTTTAAATAAATGATAGCCCATGTTACGCGGTGACAATATAGCTATCAAATGGTGAAATAGATTTTTAAATCGGTTAAGTAGTTTTTGAGTTAAATCCTTACAAACAAACAAAATCAAAGCTTTATAATATTAAATATAGATATAATATATATATCCATACCATAGAATCCCTCTTTCTTCTATTTTTCTTTTTCAAGAGTTTTTAGATTGGATTTATTTATACAGCAATATACGTAAAGATATTTAGTTACTTTTTTGAGGTAATAACACGAAATTGAGAGTTTTATTCATACATATTTAATGTGTGATTTCGCTCCCACGAAGATAAATTTCTTTAAATACCTCCTTAATGGAAGCCTATATGCAAAACTTACGTGATTTCAAGTTAGTCTATGTTTTGATGTTCTTTATTACCAATGTTTGATTGTCTGATAGCATAGTATCTCCTATGGTGTGCCCCTAAGAGGTCTCGAGTTTGATTCTCCGGCACGCTTCTAATAGGTATGTCGAAGGTCATTTTTTTAAGACCACGCCCGCATTTTGTGCCTTGCCTGGGTCGCAGGGAACTTTACAAACATTCATACAACGGACACAAAGAACATCCAGACTAAGAATTACTTACAAGTATTTGTGGATCACACAAATGTTTGTTCCGTGTGGAGATCAAACC
Source organism: Catocala fraxini (assembly GCA_930367265.1). Lineage (NCBI taxonomy): Eukaryota > Metazoa > Arthropoda > Insecta > Lepidoptera > Erebidae > Catocala > Catocala fraxini. The sequence goes on along the minus strand of OV884047.1, from coordinate 16,154,209 downwards.
CACAGTTCGTGGCGCCGCCATGGCAGTAGTAAGATGTCATTTAAGATACTACAGGATCTGTGCAGTCAATTATTTTAAATTAGGTACTATAGAGATTACTTACAGGCAGAATATAGCTTGAACGTTTTTAAATCTGGTAACACCTGTATTCTGTGCGAATACCTAAATGTATTTCGTTCTTTCTCTGCAATATAAATATTATAGGCAAGTTTTTAATAAAATGTATCTATTTATAAATATGTATGCAACAATTGTGGCAAACAATCTATATATATAAAACTCTTCCGTTACTGAGTGACTGACAGACAACGCACAGCCGAAACTACTGAACGCAAGAAGCTGAAATATTTGGAAAGAAAGATTTTTGGAAATTCCACCTTGAAGGGGGTGAAAGGGGTGAAACCCGATATTCACACGGGAACGGGACTTACGCGGGTGAAACCGCGGGAAAACTAGTAGTCAAATATAAAATAAGATGAGCAGCAAAAATAATACGGGTACCTGTTCAGGATGCTGAATTTAAAAAGATTACCAAATGGATATTGAATTTCAGTTAGGTAATCATTATGGAATAGAAACTGTTACTCCTGTCAAACAAAGCGATCGTACTTAGCACAAACACATATTCTAATTAAATATGAGTATGTTCAGTAGTAGTTCATGGAGAAATGGTTGCAGCACCTTACAACTCTTACGATTTGTAAATGAAAAACTTGGCGATTAAAAAGAGTGACCATGAGTTTCTTGCCCGTTCTTCTCATGAGCCCTACACCCTTGCTTTGCTGGACGTGGCAGTACCTAAAAGTAAATTCACAGAAAAATTTTGTGTAACTTTGACATTCATAGGTGTTACCTTGTAACCTAAATTGAATAAATTTATTTTGAATTTGAATTTTGAATAAATAAATATTTCTGTAGTTTACAGATAGTAGGTACCTAATTCTGAGTGGAGGAGTTCTCAGAAATTTAACCGAATATCGGTACGTCACCTTATCTAATAATACGCAAACAAACGCCCAAACAGGCTAATGTAAAAAGTATGACTTCTCGTATATGCTTAATTACCTTTGTACTCAAACGTGTCCTTACAGTAAGCGGTTTGCTTACTCTAAGTGAATTAGAGAGTATGCACTCTAAAGCGTATTACATGTTCGTAATACGCTACTTCTAATCTAGTTATCTCCCCTATTACTTAGTACATATTGACTCAATGATAATAACCGATATATTCGGGCAATCGTTACCGAATAAAGTTTAACCGAATAAACAAAGGCCTCACACGACACACACAAGCCAGTCACACACAAACAAATAAGGAAGCTGTTGTGTGTGCGCGTTTTATATTTCATTTAGATGATGTTCATTTAAGATCACTCGATATATAATACCATCGAGTGGATTACCATAGACTAAGCGATCTATAGATGTGCCACCGTGACTGGTAACGGGTGACGCAGTGGATTTGGTTATATTAATGAATATGACCTTTGACCTCTGACCTCAAGGTCACGTGGTATCACGTGAAGTTTGCATATTACTTGAACCATTTTTTCGAACTCTAAGATTTACGGCAATTCATTGCCGATTCTATCTTGTTTTCTTTAAAATAATATCCAAAGGATGTTAATCATTGAGATAGCAATGAGGACACTTCCATCTAGACAAGGAACACGCAGATAAAGTCACGAGCTCAGCTAGTGTTTAACACATACATACTTAGTCTCACAGTTATATCCCCGAAGGGGGTGGAGGCGTACCTATTAGGTAAGTACATTAACATTTAGTGGTTTATGCTTTTAGATTCCATATAGATCAAGCCTATTGACATCTGCAGTTCCACATTACTTCGAACCCGAGACCTCGTGCACAGCAGCCCCATGCACTAGCGCTGCACCATCGGTGCGTTGTAGTTTTTACAACGATAATAATAAAGAATATTTAAAACGAACCGCGGTCCTCCTCTACCACATTATGGTATCTGTGCTCACTATAAGTGGTGTCCGTAAGTGTTCATAAGTGGTGTGTTTGCGGCGAGCCATATCGATGTTATATCCGATTATATCGATAATCAATCAACTCGATATGAACCGGGTTAAGTACCTTCGTTTATGCGAGACGATGCTAAGTGCCGGTTTAATTTTGCTTTTATTGTCTTTGTTTTTGAACTTTTTTTATTAGTCTCTGACTTCAGTTTATTTTTGTTTTATGTTTAATGCGTGAAATGGGATGATTGCGTAAGAAATGTGTGTAAATAGAAAGAAAATAATGTAGGTACTACACATTTAAATTCTCAACAATGTCTAAAAATGAGTGGTGAATTCATGTTGAGCGTAAAGTTTTGATTTCTATGTGGTTCATATTTTTTACTACATACCTACCTACATATACCCATATTGACTCACACCTGTTGGCTGAAGTGATAGCCAGAGACTAACACATTCCATACCAAGATCCCATTGAGTATATTATCCCCATCAATGGGGATCTGTGAACTTTTCCACAAATCTTCATTGACTAGGTAACATCGCAATGAGGATTTATGGACATAAAGTGCACAAATCCCTATTGACTTGTCTCATCAATATATCACAAAGATTTAAATCATATCTCCTTTCTGGAGGTTAATTTGGCATCTAACACACACTGCCAACCGTGTATCTTTAATATACCTTAATGCAGCGCCCACGATCACTCACATAAAAAATGTAGGTAATATATGATTTAAATCTTTGTCTATTCATATTTCCTTGACTATTGGTTTGCGCACAATATTGAGCTTCACTAATTGACATAATTATTGCCAAGCAAATATCTATCTCTAGTAGATCTTCTTCTTCTCGCTTAGCCTTTATTATTCCCAAGTCACTTGGGGTCGGCTTTTCTGGTCTAACCGGATTTGACTGGATATCAGTTTTTACACGGAGCGGCTGCCACCTGACCTCCGCAACCCGAAGGCTAACGATACTCTAAGGCTAGACCAGTGTCAGGTTATTAGAGGGTACTGACTTTTCTAATAACGACTGCCATAGATGGTCATGGCAGCCGGGACCAACGGCTTAACGTGCTCTCCGAGGCACGGAGCAGGCGATAATTGTCAATCAATACGCACATAATTTCGAAAAGTCATATAACTTCCGAAAGTCAGAGGTGCGCGACGTGGGTTCGAACCCGAGACCCTCTGCATTGCAGTCTGTTGGTCTCCCCACTGAACTATCGCTGGTAATCTATCTCTAGTAGACCAAACAATAAAAAAATTGGTCCAATATGTACATTTCTATATTTGTACCTATATCTTTCAAAGCCTTGTTGTTTTGTAGGTAGGTATACCTATTGATATAATTTTGAGAAGAAGGCTCCAAAAGAATCGTCGCATGGCTTATAGGTATGCTTTCAATATCAGGCAAGTCGTATTTTCGTAAGCTATTTTTGTTAATATAATAATATAATATAATAATATAATATTCTACCACATACACATAACACCATCTAGCCCAAACTAAGCAGAGCTTGTACTATGGGTACTAGACAATGGATAAACATACTTATATACTTTTTTTTTTGTAAATACTTACATATTATACATAGAAACACCCAGACCAAGACAAGCATCCATGTTCATGCACACAAATGTTTGACTTGTGCGGGAATCGAACCCGCTACCTCAGTCGTGGCAGTCGTTTACACTAACCACTACGCCATCGAGGCCGACCTAATAGTGTTAGTAGTAATTTTAGTATAATTCCATAAATAATATTGATTCCGACTGACTGTGACGTACCTATATGGCTATTGCTATATTATACCCTATAAATTTTGTTATCGTAGCAAATGGAAATCCGTAGTCTCTGCCTACCCCTCTGGGAAACAGGCGTGAATCTATGTATGTATGTATGTATGTAAATTTTGTTAATAATCGAGCAATTTAATTGAGAAATACTTTTTTAATTTGAAATAGTATGCTAATGCTAAGTTTAACGCACTAAAACATAGGAGATCTTTTGTTTATATGTCTGTTATAAAAGGTAGGTATTTATACCTGCCTAATATACATAGATATACCTATTCTTTTTAACCATTAAAGTCACAACACAATCTAATACTTAGATAGATAACCTACCTATCTGTTGAGTAGATATAGGTTACTTACCTATATAGAAAGTATTTACCTACATAATTAATCAAACCTGCTTAGCTATTACAATACTGAATGCACGCTATGTCCGTAAAACTCTTCGTACCTGGGATTTACCGCAATGTCAAAAACATATACCTACCTAATTTCAAACAATTCCAATAGGCATCTCTGCCTGTCCGCTCAAAATACTCTATCAATAAATAACATTCATATTATTTTATTATCCCAATACATATTTCCGTGGAAGTGCCAATAAATTAATCATATCAACAAAAATAAATAAATAATACATAACGCAACAGAGAAACGGCCACCCGCGTATAATTCCAATTACAAATCTCGCCGCCATAAAAACATCGGAACAAATTTCCCGCAATTGTAAATTAAAAAAGAAAATTTATGTTGACACTTCCACTCACCCACTTCTTTTATTGGTCGGTCACGGACGCACGTGATTGGTCCGTTTAAATGGGACTCTAATGAGTGAAAGGGACGACGGAATAGGGTTATAGAGGTGAGTGTAAGTGCGACAGGGATAGATACACACTTGTCAAGTACTTACAGATAAAGCGCGCATTAACGGCGGGCGCCTAAGGAAGTTGGATTATATGGACGATGCAGCGAGGTAGTGGGACTGATGTGGATTGGCTGAGATAACGAAATCTGGCAAACATGCACTTTAATATATAATAATCTACTTTGTATAGATATAGTTATTTTCAGCTGTTTATATTATCTATGCCCTCAAAATAATTTGATACGCAAATTTACACGGCATTACGCATTAAAGATTTCGGACTATAGGTTCTTATTTTCAAAATGGTGTCAAAGTTACCGTTAGACACAGTGGACTTAGTCTAGACAACAGTCGCTTACAAAGAAAATGTTTAGTTCATTATTCATATCGAGTTTACCACCGGAGGCCGAAATTCCTTTGACTGTTTAACACAAGACCGAAAACGTTCGTTATTTAGTTGATCGACTAATTAATTGACCAAAAGAGATTTAATCGAACGAACCATTGATATTTTTACATTTCATCGAGTGTACGTTTGACCAAACGTACATTCGACCAAAAACATTGCAAACTTTGCTATCGTTTGTCATATAGACCCAAGATCAAAAAACAATGGTTAGAATAAATATATTGTATTATATTATGAATATTTTAATAGTACTATTATTATTTACCTATTCACTGTTGATAGAAAACCCTGTTTTCACTCTCAATCTATATTATTCATACATGAATTTAGAAAATATAGAACCCATAATGTCAATTAATATCAATGGTTCGTTCGACCAAATCTCTTTTTGTCAATTGTTTAGTCGATCAACTAAAGAATGACCAAATAGCTTTTTCGGTCTTGTGTTAAACGGTCAAAGGAACTTCGGCTTCCAGTGGTAAACTCATTCATGTAAATTTTTACATTGTGTTGAATTACGTATTTTCAGTCTCAGTTAAGGTCAAAGTCAATTTTTTTTTTCTAAATTAATTCTGAAAGTCTGTTTGCAGGACCATTTTCTATTTAGGCACACTCCACCATTGTGTGCGGAAACACAAGTACACTCTCTACATTCTAACTCTCGTGATCTGATGTGACGACAATCCAATACGATGAAGAGTGATCAGCCTTAGGAGGGCATCACCTACTTGCCGAGGCACGGGAAACTCTCAATCACCGGGCTGCTATTCAGAATTTATAGGCAGACAAATTCTATAAGTGTATGATAGCCCAATCGAAGATTCTTATCCGAAACCACACACACACACACACACGCACACAGTCGCATTTACTGACACTGCCCCACCGAGGCAGTAATTGTTAAATAATACACATAATTTTCTTATTTTAAATACCTGTTAATATTAATATTAAATTGTTACTAATACGTGTCACAAATAATAATTATCCTTATTGTAAAATGAGTTTTGCTGCCTTATGGAACTAGTGGTTAATGCATACGGCTGTGCATCATGAGGATATTGGATTCCAATCCCTGCTAACAAATAGATTAATTGGCTTATTGTCAAGAAATTATAAGTTTTTATTACGATTGTAATATTAATTATTAGTTTTCAATGCCTTATCCCAATGGTTCAAAAAGCTGTTTTGTGTTAGTCTATAATATCTCATAGTACAAGATCTCCTGCGCCGATACTACCCGTATCTGTTAAATATGGCCACTGTGACCGAAATTCAGCTGTAGGTTTCAGGATTCAGGGTTCTGTCCCGAAATTCTTAGCAGTAGCAAGGAGTCTGGTTCTTTGCCAATACGTCGACGTCAATAGTCTTATCTACTCATTAGTATGACCTACGATTATAGCTGGCAGAATGTGGGTATAATATGGTATATAATTACACCTACAGTCTGCCTATTTATTCGGGAATATTGACGTATAACTGTATGATGTCCTAACATTAATAATTCAAATTCAATCCTGGGACCTTTAAGCGGGGCATCAAAAAGCACCTTCTCAGGCCGTCAAAGTAGGGACGTCAACATTGCCTCAGCTGCTTTGAGGATGGTGTGGAGGCCACTGCTCTTGGACCACATGATCGCTCACCGTCAAAGGGAGTGAGGTCATTGTGCAAAAACAAAACAAAATTTTAAATGCGAATGTGAATTTGTTTGTTTACTACGCTTTCACGCCTTAACTACTCGATTAATCATGAAATTTCGCATACACGTTGTCAGGGGTACAGTAAATTACCTACATAGCGTACCTTTAATCCAGAAAACTACTGTTTCCGAAGGATAAAATTGACATAACCTACATTTACGAAAATCTAGAATGTATATAAATTAATATACTTAATATGATTATGGCTGCCGGCAGCATAATTAGAGCAGATGTATGTTCCTCTGATATCAGTAGTGTGACCAATCGTATTTATCCTCTCAGGTGCCAATGAAGCTACGCGACTTTAGCCCCTTACTTAAGAGTTAGAAACACGCCAGTGACGATAACCATAGATAGAACAAGTTGTCGTTAGGAGGCAGTATGCTCATTTTACAGTTTTACTTTATGTATAAAAATTATTTATCAATAAACTGGTGTGTACATTAGTGTAAGTACGTGCAAAAATTGTAAGCTCTATTTGAAAATCCTATTAAAGTATAATACACTTTAGTGTGAACAATATATGTTCTTCGTCAATTTAATGATGCAAAGATCTCTCCTCTCTCTAAATCTGTCTGGCTTTTCTCTCTAAATTGAATATACACCACTCGTGTTGTAGTACTATAAGCCCAAATTTTATTCGATTAGGTACATTCATGAAACATAATATTCACATTTACCATTCAACCATAAAAACTTTACACGTACCTGTATTTTTTATAACCGGGTCTAAAATATATCACTTAAAAAACATAATTATATAAATAACTTATATGTTATATGCACCATTGTAATACCAACCATCCAAGCCCATAAAACATAACATGAATTGCAAAGAACTGATTCACGAGCCAACTTAAAGAGACATCACAATATGCATGTGACCTAAGCGATCAAATCGCATTCACGTAAACATCTTCGAAGAAAAATCCAACGATCCCCACTACTTACGCTACTTCACGAGCTTTTTTAAAAAACGACCTCTTTAAAATACCTCTATCCCCCTCTAACAAGCACTAAAGAGAACAAAAGCTACTTGTTTCCGTCTCGCTCTAAGGCTTAAACACGTCAAACAGGCGGGCAATCTATCACCCAAAGTTTATTCGTTTGAGGAACGCTTTTGCGGTGAGGCGAGCCCAGTGTTGTGTTAAAAAGTGACTTTTATTAAAATGGAGACGAAATTAAAGAATTTCAAAGAGACATTGACATTGCAAGACTGTGAGAAGACAAATTTGAATACGCCATTTTCTATAAATGACATTTTGACCAAAGAGAATGAAGCGAAGTGCGATTTTGAAAATGGAGTGTTTTGTTCGGAGAATTTTGGCGCCAAGATGAATTTTTTGGGGAAGCCACCGGTGTGCTATGGGAAGGACGATGGCTATGGGATGAAAAAGGAGTCTTTGGAGAAGGGATTGAAGTATTATGATGATTGCAGTGGCTACAGGGATTATGGGGGCGATGGCGCGTTGGACATGTCACGGAAAAACAACTATCCTGTCACGGAACTTTCAGGTGAGGTTATATTTATTTTCTTATTAAATCTTAATTTAAATTATATAGAGAGGTTCTATGTTTGATTGCCAGGACTATTATGTTATAACTTATAAGTTATATGGTATCGCTGACAGAATTTTTCTATAGAAGCACGAAGCTAAGACGACAGCGGTTTGGCGGTTATTACGTTAGAATTATACCTAATTACATAGCTGGTGAATGTGTAATACACCACTGCTTATACCCTCGGGGTTTATAAGCGTTATGTGATGGATGTATCCATTTATTTAGTTTAACTATTTTTTATTTAGGTATCTACTTATATGACACAATATTATCTATACAACGAGTCTTAATCGCATTGGCTCTATTTAAATATATAAGTAGGTATTTATATCTATAAATACTTTAAATGTAAACTTTATAGATAATATGTTTCAGGAAATTATATACCTAGGTATTATTCCTAAATCAAGAATAAAAGCAAGAATTAATAATAAATTTTGTTAAGATATTTCTGTGTCCTTTTCCGGCCAATATATTATTTTTGGTCTTATTTATAATATATTTTGCTCACGGCTCCTCTTACATAAAATTAGGTTATGTCAGTTAGTAACAGTCCTTTTTTAATAATACATATATAGCCTATGTTACTCAGAGATAATATAGCTTTCGAATGTTGAAATAATTTATAAAATCGGTTGAGCAGTTTTTAATTTAAATCGTAACAAACAAACAAACAAAAAATCAAAATGTTTCCTCTTTATGATATTAGTACTTATAGAAAATACAAGAAGCTTATAACATAATTTAAGAAAATCTCGATCCGATATTGTTTATAAAAACGTCATCTTGTCTCTTAGCCTTTATTATTCCCAAGTCACTTGAGGTCGGCTTTTCTGGTCTAACCGGATTTGACTGGATATCAGTTTTTACACGGAGCGGCTGCCACCTGACCTCCGCAACTCGAAGGCTAACGATACCCTAAGGCTAGACCAGTGTCAGGATATTAGAGGGTAGGTACTGACTTTCCCAATAACGACTGCAATAGATGTTCATGGCAGCCGGGACCAACGGCTTAACGAGCTCTTGATCTCTCTGAATATTGTTTTAAAATGTTTGCGATTTGTTCACCTACATACCTAATACAGAAATCTAAATCACATTGGATTTTACGTCTTATTAATTAAAAAGCCCTATTAATAGGTAGGTACGTTACCTATGCAGTTCAAATATACAGTAACCTACGTACCTATTTAGTTATCCAACTAACTAATAAAGGTTATGATAAAGTATATATATTTTATAAACTTTATGTAAACCTTCGTTGTCCACGGCGTCTTCATTAAGCATTATTAGACATTTTTATAAAGATATATGAGATATATGAGCAGCGATAGCTCAGTGGGGAGACCAACAGACTGCACTGCAGAGGGTCTCGGGTTCGAACCCACGTCGCGCACCTCTGACTTTCGGAAGTTATATGACTTTTCGAAATTATGTGCGTATTGATTGACAATTATCGCCTGCTCCGTGCCTCGGAGAGCACGTTAAGCCGTCGGTCCCGTTTGCCATGAACATCCATGGCAGTCGTTATTGGGAGAGTGTCGACACAAAAGATCCCACTGGGTCGAAGTGTCGGCGGTATGCACTGACTGGCCCCCACATAAGATAAGATAAGATACTTTAGGTACCTAGTAGATCTTTTTATTATAGGGAATACTTTAGGAACATTACTAAGGCTTTATAACATGAGTAATGTATAGATCCCGAGGTTATAAGGACAAATAATTATTTCACAGTAACCTAACATTACTGGGCCCATGAACGATCTCTATTAAAAAAATTATATCGACCCGTTACTCCGTCATGGCTCACCAGTCCAAGGCACTAACAAACACTTTCGAGTTTTTAATATTAATACGTTAACTTGTGTGGTTTAATGGTTGCACCTCCTTACAGAAAAGATTTGTAAAATAAACATTACTGTAAACTAGATGATTAAAAAGAGTGGCCTTGTCAGTTCTTATTGGTTCTACTCCCTTGCTTTGCTGAACATGGCAACAGGTAAATGCAAATTCACATTAATAAGTGTAACTTTGACGTTCATGAGTGTTACTTTGTGACCTACATGAATAAACATATTTTAGTTTAGATTACATTAAACTATTTTGAATAATTAGATAAGTAGGTACCCTAAATCGCAGTGGTTTAAATGGTTACCAAACCTGTAGGTTTGATCTTCGCACTAATCAAATATTTATGTGATCCAAAGATGGCTGATTTGAGTCTGCGAGTTCCTTATACCTTCATGTTTTTTTAACAGTCCCGTGGCTGAAATATTTGTATATCTACTTACATATTAAATGCTTATTTCATATAAATAAAATTGAATAAAAGACTGTTTTGTTATCAAGAGTTTATGACACAAAAAATGTGGTAGAGGTCTTTCTTCTGCATAGAGAGGTACCTGTATTAGAAGATTTCAATCATCTTTATTTATATGAAAATATCGACAAAGGCTGTTATTACAACCAAAAAACAATAACAATCAAGATTAAGCTACTTTCAGCAGATCAGCTACATAACAATTAGATAAGAAAAGCGCAGCGTTTTAATTAGAAAAAAAGTATACTTACTATTTATTTCGTATCTACGACAGATTCTCTTTTATATTCTATTATATTATTTATCCCCTGAGTTATACGGAAGCCTATATCTACAAACATTCAGACAATAAACACATAAACTCCCAAACTCGGAATAACCATTTTTGATAACCTCTCAAATGATTATCTTGTGTGAGAACACTGCGAACCCAAGCTGCAACACTTGGCCCACAATCAGTAGCAAGGTGACCAATTAAACTATTTATGCTGTCAGTTTTAATTATAACTAGCTAACAAAACCGACATCATCGTTCCAAATTTAAATCGTTGAACATAGACAATAAAATGGCGATTTTATCGATTCGACCGAAATTCTAAATTCAAATGTGTCTAATTATCTGCGGGTGACAATGTAAGGGTGCGTTCACACCGCACCGCGCCGGCCGCGCGCCGCACGCCGCATCGTGCCGCCCCGCGACATCGCCACTTAGCCGTCACTTGGAGCTTTCACCGATTACGCGACACCCTCATTAGTTTAAGTGATGACGCTTAAAAGCTATTCACCCATTCAATTTAGTAATTACTAGGTTTGTAGTTCGACAAATTGTGCAATTTAATGTTATTTTTTGTTATTAGAAAAGTTGGCAGCCGGTTGTAAAGGTCGTGAGTTTAATATTAATCTTAAGAAAGCTTTGCCTTTTAATGCTAGCTTCTTTAATCGTAGTGAAAATAGGTACATCTTAACGCCGCTAAGATTAAGACTACCGTATCTAAATTATCTCATAAGTCCTTACTGCTTTTACCACTAAGCGGATGTCACTTTAATAACACACAAATACGATAAATATAATATGCAATTTTGTATTGATTTTCTAAGTGTTCATAAGCCATCGCCTTCTCACTTGTATGAAAAAATTTAAAAATGTCTTACTCTGAATAAATCATTATAACTATAAATTTTAATTATTCCTAAATTTGTATTGAATAGCTGCCAAAATATATTATATGTTGCCGTTTAAGTCATTTTTATTTCTTGCCCTACTACCTATAAAGATATTACAAATTTAATATTACATCTTAACAAGTAATACTATGAGACACAGTGCAAATACCACAACCTATCATACATATTTTACACAACACTTGTTTTTATAAAAGGCCATTCAGTAAAACTACCTTAAGATAAGAGGGTCTCCTATTCCATTGTTATTACAAAAATAACTCTTAGCATAAGAGTTAAACATCTAATGTTTACAATAACCTAAGCTTATCAGCTGCGTGTATCAAAATCAACACAATGGTATGTTGATTATAAGCCAGTATGAGTTAAAAAAAAGGTACTTTTATTTGGCAATAAAATTTGAACCTATAAAAACTTCCGTTTTTAGTACTAATGCAGCTACAACTACCAATACTATATTTCAAAATTCGGCATAGGTATTAAAATAATACTCCTTCACATTAAATCATTATCATCTAACAAATAGACATTTGCAGCTAAATAATCTTGTGATATTGTTCTATGATCCTGTGGCGAGTAAAGATTTAAAGATTTCCCAGGAGTGTTCTATTGATTTCTTATACTGGAAGTGCAGTAACTCTTTTAGGGTTGGTAACGCGCAGTACCCAGTTTCTGGTTGTTTTAATTGGATATATTCTTAGCGTGAATAGACTACCCAGTACTATTACTTGCTAACTATCACAATAGCTTTTGAGGTAGAAACTGAGTGTGTCGTTTATTCCTGCCAGCAAATGACTGCACCGGCTTTGCAGCCCAAACTGTGGGCACACCGGTTCCCCCGTGCCAAGTGTTATAAGTTCAAAGTTCGAACCCCACACAATTATTTAAGTAACCCACACGCCACTGTTCTAAATCTAAGCGTGTCCGTTTTGTATATTTTTAAAGACCACAAACTTAAGTGAAGAAAAAACTAAAATTGTCTATTATGTTGGAGTCAGGCAGTGATGATATTAGCCAGATTCAGCCTCTCTTGAGCTCAAATAGCAATAAATGTAAAGATATAATAGTTTCAAAATATCTTAGGCTAGTCCCTTGACTTAGACATTTAACTAATTATGTATTTAAAGTCACAAATAATCCTATGACGAAGTAAATTTTGTTTGTATACAATAATTTCTAGATTAAACAATACTCGGCTCGGTGGCCCAGCGATAGTGACTACTGCCATACATAAAGAACAAAGCGTAATAAATATCTATGACATAAAGTTTCAACTTCCAATACCGGGTCGGTGTCCTAAAAAACGCTATTGATGTTTTCTGACAAGAAGTTCTTAGTAGAAGGTGGAACTGTAACTGTGGCCAATAGTGACCGATAAACGGCAATATGCTGCACGGGTGGCGTACTGTTTTAAATGATTCCTTTTCCACTGTCGGTATGTCATTAAACCAGACCAAACCCACATAAACTCAACACGAGTGTTGTGGTCGTGGTATCAGCATTCGATACAAGCGAAGCCACGTACGAAAACTAGTCCAATATAAATAAAGCCATTAAGAATACATTTAATTTACACCTTACATCAATTACTGCCAACAGACTGTATAAATGAGTTCAAAACTTGTGACAATGGATCGCATCGCACGCAAAAATATTGTTACTAGTCGTTACCTATATTACCGTCTTTACCGCCCTTTTACCGCGCGTTACCGCGTCTAATGACCGGCGACAATTTGCGTAATGGATCTATTGTGTGCCCGCCTTTATACGCGGATGGCGTGTGCCGATAACCAATTTAATTGATTCTACTCGTGTGAACGTGGCTTAATGACTTTAGAGTTTTGTGGGTAGTTCGTTTTTAAGGTAAGGTCAATTCTGGGGTAATTTTGTTTACCGGTAGTCTTGCATATATTGATATATTGGTAACAAGTGAAATGTCAATAAATTGCAATGCGAATTAGCACAAACAAACTTTTTGCTAATTCCCACGGCTTTTTTACTTTGCTTTTGCTTTTCATGTATTTATATATCCCCGAAGGAGAAGATAGAGCAATATTATGGCCACATTTCACCAGCTATGTTTTACGTTTTAAGTAATACACGGCCTATTGCTGTCTACCAGGCATAATTCCAGAGTTCGTGAAAACTGAAAACTGACATTTCTTGACAGAAATACTCAAAAACATTTTGCTCTGCCCGTGAATTGAGCGGGCGACCTCATGCACAGCAGTCGCATTTATTACCGCTGTATTGAAGCAGACACTCGTTTGATATACCTGATTGAAGTAGAAAGCAGGCTTAAAGACCATCTAGTTAGGTTGGTTAGGATCCTTACAAGGTTTGCTGGCTTGGCGAAGGTTTGATGCAAAGTTTTGCTGATTCGATTCCTAAAGATCACTAAACGAAGACTAGATTCTCTTAATAACTTACTTTTAGTATTATTTTATCCTCCACGACACATAAAAAAGTAGAGTGGTTTTGGTTTTCGAAACATCATAATTCAATCATAATTTCTATTGTTACAGATGACTACGATTCCCGTTCATCCAACACAGGATCACCAGTTCGCCGTGCCAACTCATCACCTTCCTCCGACATCGCCTACAAGCCATTCTTACACTACGAACCACGGAAATGTTCCACTCCACCGAATGATTCCAGAATGATCCATTCTCCCAGCTACAACATCAACGAATACTCCCAAAACGGAGGCAGAAAGAAGCGATCCAGAGCTGCCTTCTCCCATGCTCAAGTCTATGAGCTGGAGAGACGGTTTAGCCAACAAAGGTACCTTTCAGGACCAGAAAGAGCTGACCTAGCCGTAAGTCTAAAACTTACGGAGACGCAGGTCAAGATATGGTTCCAAAATCGAAGGTATAAGACTAAGAGAAAGCAGTTACAGATGCAGGAGAATGGTATGTTAGCAGCCGCTGCCGCTGCGGCAAACCACGCCAGAAAAGTAGCCGTCAAAGTCCTTGTAAATAACAATGGACAGCCCAGTTTGCCTGATCTAAAGCCTTACTCAAATCCCATGTTAGGAAAGACACTGAATCCGCTGTTTACGCCACCAAACTTACTAGAAAGCTCACCGATTTTGAAGCATTTTGCTGGAGTATACGGCGTTGACTTTGCCAAAAATCCTGAGTACAAAACGTTACTACAAGAGTCCTATAACCAAGCCGTCTTACAGTCGCTTTACGGCCCACATTTAAGTGTGAACTACCCTAATTTGCCACTACCATACAATATTTACTACCCTGGACATTCTACCTTCGGTATGCCAGTTCCGTGTGACGTAGATCGAAGTCAAGAAAGCAGCAAAGAATACGAAGAAAAAGAAAAAGAGAAACCAGAACTAAAAATAAAATCTCATGCTGATATTAATGAGAACAGTAATGAGAGTATGGCGAGTAACATTGAAATAGAAAATTAAAATAATTTTTACATTGAATTTCGTGTAATGAGGTTGAACACCAATTTTGTAGACTGTAGACTTTCAAAGTGAATCTGCTCTATTTAAAAAAAGTGTTTTAAAAGTCACGTTTTGGAGCGAACGTCAAACTTTATGATTTGAATTTAGAATTCGGTATAAGTATAAAATGGTGGGTAACTTATAATTGGTTCGGAATAAAGTAAGGCTAGGTGCATACATACAGATTCTTAACAATCTGTTTTGTTACATGTTAAAATTGTAGCAAAGATTTGACAGAAACTTTATGGCTTTTGGGAATTAGATGTTAAAGTTCGGTTAGTTAACTTCGTAGGAGCGGTAATAATTGTAATGATAGGGCTGTCTATTCCTGTGTTTATAATTATAATTGCGCGAGGAAACTAATCCTAGTTCCATTTTTGATTAAGGTCGTTTATAATGACTGCCAAATTGCACTAAATCTCACAATTTTACTATACTTAAATAAAAAATACACAAACGTACAAATTGCGTATTTAGTTTTGTTTTATTACTAGTACAGAGGTTATTAATAGACAACATTGAAAGCCATATTTCCCTTTATGAGTAATCAACTGAAGATGATATCTGAATATATATTGTCTAAACAATTAACCTGTTACTATGTATTAGAGTTAAATATGTAGACAAGATGACTTAAGATAAAGATAAGATATAATAATGATAATATTTATTTTGTAAAACATGAGTAACAAATAAGTGGTGGTCAGTTAAAATAGGATCTGCATGTTTTGATACTAGTGGCGAACAAAAATAACTTATCAACAGTCTTAGGCATAGAAAACAACAAAATCGATGTCATTAGAATCGATAAAATAGATTCGATAAAATCGCGGCATCACATAACTCGATATAGTCTTTCATCGATACAAAGTGTATGTATGCGCTAGCCTTTATATTCAAATTTGGAGTTCCAAATAGAAAAACAGTCATCTCTATCACACATACGTATTTATGTGGCAATGAGTGAAACCAAAGATGAAGCATCGTTAGCCAAAGCACGTAGCTAGTAGAATTGTTACAGTTAGTTTTTATTGTTGTAAATAATGTGTAAGATGGTTGAGTAAATGTTTTATTAGTCAAATACATTGGCACGTTTGTAAATAGTACAAATCTAGTACTTAAGGAAGCTTAATAAAGGTGCAATTAAAGTTTATGGTGATTTTATTTTCATGTACAGTCGGCCAAGAAAGTGGTCAACCAATTTTGACAAAAGGTTCTGTGAGATCTAATCATCGCTAAGGTTTACTTTTCTAACAGAGGTGAGTAAAGGAGGTGAGTTGTTGTTAGCTGCGATAATTTAAACTTGACACATGGCATGACGTACCTAAATATAATACATGATACAAAGAGCAATGGTCACAGTCATAATATTATTGCAAGGGAAAATTAACTTTATTTTTTAATGACGTTCAAATGAACTTCAACCATAGGGTGGTAGACCACATTTTTGGCCGACTGTGCAAAGAAAAAACCTATCCTGTCAAGGGCCGTTCTGCCATATCTCAAAATGGCAATATTATTGTAATGTTACCGTACGAGAGTACGAGACGGCGTTTTATACATTGTGTCTAACAGTCTCTTTCGCTTCTAAAGTATGATTACTATAACATTGCCAATAGGACAATTCTACTGTCGTCAACGGATAGATACATTTTCAGACCCTAAGTTGCTATTAAGAATATCATTACAGGTAACTCAATAACAGCCACCCGGCCATTAAACCCGAGATCTCACGAACACACGAAAATTTTGTTTGTGTACTATAGGAGACTACACTCAAAGGGTTATTAATCGAAATCATTAATTCGCAAAAGACGTGGTTATCTAAAGATGAGACATTATTAATAACACAGACATCTCAGCTTCAATAGGCTTGTGACAATTTCAATAAGGAATATAAAATTAGGCGAGTAAAATCTAGTACCATAATAAAAATACAAATATTACAACATTCAAATTCGCGCCATAACACTCGCGCCGAGTGTTATGGTTTCGAAACCCGCACGGGAAAATGATTAGTGTTTTGTTGTTCGGAAATTGTCTTTTGAGGAGCCTTTACTCACTGCTGGAACACAGTCCAAGTTTGTTTATCTATGAACGTTTGAAAGGTGAAACTGTTCCACTGTTGTGCACAGCGCTCTTCTCAGTGTGAGTAGGGTTACCCTGGTCCACTGCGGGTTGGCAGACTTCACTTGTCTTCGACAACATTATGAAGAACTTTTAGTCATGCAGATTTACTCACAATGTTTTGCTTCGAAGCAAAAGCGAGCGATAATTAAGCATAAATGTCAGAGGTCGGTGGCGTGAATCGAAAGTAAAAAGTGTCCGAAAGTCCTCAAATACACATAAGTACATAGAAAGTTATATTACACCTACATTGCGCCAGAAATGGTACGTCCCACGTACGGAGAGAAGCCGATTGTAGTTTACCAGTAATTTGCCAGACACTGCGATAATTCAAGGAATTCCTCGATAGAAAAATCTAGTAACACCTTACCCGATCCGGGTATCATGTCCGAAACCGCTTTACCTGCTAAACCTGTAAAATAAAAACCATTTATGAAAATAATCCTGACTAATATTATACTCACCTTAAATACTCAACCGATCACCATGAAATTTTGTGTACATATTTTAGGGGTACCTACAGAAAAGGATATAACCTTTCACCGAAGGATAACTACTGTTCCCAACAGATAAAAAATTATAGACAAAAACTACATTAACGCGAGCGGAACCACAGCCAAAATCTAGTTACATATAAAAAGAACTTAAACAAGTTAATTGAATACTTTTAGAAGTCGCCTCTCAGACTAATTGTCCGAGTGTCTCCGGTAATTGTGGCGCTGTGCTGATGTCGCGCCGAAGTAAAGATGTGCTCGACGAGTGAAGAATGGCCGCGACATCACCGCCGCACAAATTGCTTCTATACTTATTTCACATAGCTACTGTGACATGGAGTTGGCTTCTTATTTAAGCGAATAAGTTGGGAGCAGCGCTAGAATTATTAGACCGATTGTAAAAAAGAGGAGTGTAGCGCTTCTAACGCACAAGATGGAGTCTGCTGGACTCCTTTCTTAGCAAAGCGAGAGGTTAGCTTCAATGGTTGCTTACAACATTAAAATTATCAACAGCGATTTACCAACTGTATGAAAGAGGAGTGAAGCACTTTTAATGCAAAAGATGGAGTCTGCTGGACTCCTTGCTTAATACAGCGGAAGTTAAGCTTCAATGATTGCTTGCAACACTGACATTATCAGACGCGCGTTACCGACTGTACAAAAGAAGAGTGTAGCGCTTCTAACGCACAAGATGGAGTCTGGTGGAATCTGCTTAGCACAGCGGGAGTTAAGCCACTATTGTTGCTTACAATACTAACATTATCAGACGCTAGGTACCGACTGTACAAAAGAGGAGTGTAGCGCTTCTAACGCAAATATGGAGACTGCTGGACTCCCTGCTTAGCACAGCCGAAGTTAATAATATTCATATGAGCCTAAAACACAACTTGCTTTACTAAAATAACTGATAATTTAGTTCTATCAATACCAGGTTTCCAATGTGCTTTGGTAAGATCACGGCATGCAAGTGGAATTGAAGAATAAGAAAGAACATGATTTCACTTCATTTATTGTCAAAAATCATATCGTGCTTTCTTCACTTTGAAACACGACAAGCTAGTACTCTACAGATAGTCAGACAGCATTACTTTTTAATTAAACATATATATATTATCGGTTCAATTTTCAGGTCGGACTTAGTGTTATTTATTGTGTTGTTGTTGAGAAATTATCTCAAATATCAGAGAAATCATCTCAGTAACAATACGGAGATTGGAAAAGTATTTTCTTTTTATACTACTAAGTGGCAAACAAGCTTACAGCTCACCTGATGGTAAGTGGTCACCGTAGCCTATGGACGCCTGCAACACCAGAGGCATCACTTGCGCATTGCCGAATCTGTATAAACCTTTTAACACCCTTTTTAAAGAACTCCATGCTGTAGGCCTGTGGGGAAAACTTGGCAGGGAGTTCATTCAACAACCTAAGCGTCTGCGGTAGAAAATTCCTTTGGAATCGATGTGCCTACTGGATTGCAATAGTCTCGTCGCTATTAGGCAGGACTTAAAACCATGCCTAGCGAAAAGTGCGTGCAATACACCACTGCCTACCCCATTGGGGATATAAGCGTGAGTATGTATGTATCTATACTAATATTATAAAGCTGAAAAGTTTGTTTGGTTGTTTGTTTGAACACGCTAATCTCAGAAACTACTGGTTCGAATTGAAAAATTCTTTTAGTGTTGGATAGCTCATTTATCGAGGAAGGCTATATGCTATATAACATCACGCTACAACCCACGGGAGCGACGCAGTAACTATAAACGCGGGTGAAACCGCGGGCACATCGAATTTAAGTAAATCCGAGTAACTTTATTTCAGAGCGTTCTCCACACAATTTAGCGATGTTCTTCAATAAAATTATCATATGAATACAAGTAGCGAGAGGCACGGGGCGTGGGCGGGACTCACAGACATTATGAAAATGCCAAGCTTCGACTTCCGGACGAAGAATTTCCTAAGACTTGTCCCGATGAGTGACGCTTGGCACGCCCCCGCACAGTTAGACTCGGAACTTTTGAATAGACGGAATATAATGATGATTATTTAAAGTGGGATTAAATTGAGTTCATTTAAAGTGGGAATTTAAGTTGAGTTTACTTAAAGTGGGAATATATTTAACTGTCTCGGTCTCGTGACGTAAGTTTTCGTTGATGTTTCCGTGCGATGGTGAGGTTTTGGTGCCCGGATTGAGCAAAATGTTATTGGGTTTTAAAGTATTTAGTACAAAAAATAATAAAAAAATATATAAATAAAAGAATATTTTTTTTATTATTTTTCTAGCTATAAAATGATGTCTAGTTTCACTCATTTTCATATGTGCACTTTATGAAAACTCACACTGTATATTACGATTACGGGTGATCATAGGGTGCGGAATCGATTCTTAGGTCATGCAAACTAAAATTTTATGTCAAGCAATTTTGGTATGGTTTTTCTGCTTCGGTAGCATAGATGATGACAATGACTGTTGTGAAGGAGATCTGGTGTTCGATTACCGGGACGGGCAAAGTGTTATATGGATTACGGAGTAGTGGCCGATAGACGTCAATAATCTCGCCTCTGTTAGTTCTGTCTGTCTAGTTCACCATATAATGTAACTTTCACACATGCGCGCAATTTCCTAGTTGTAAACAAGAGCCACATATTTAGTTTATTGGAGTGATTCCAGCGAAACGTGACGTACAAAAAGAACGCTGAGACTTGGTCACCCATCCAAAAACCGAACGGTGGCAACGTAGCTTAACCGCACGGCTCGATACGTGGTTGTCAGTTCACCATATAATGTAACTTTCACACATGCGCGCTATTTCCTAGTTACTTTGTAAACAAGAGCCACATATTTAGTTCGGTGGAGTGATTCCAGCGAAACGTGTTGTACGCAATTAGCTGATAGTCGATGTACTAACTTATAAACAGTGCATTACCGCTCATCCTCTCAATAGGATCTAGTGATGTGCCACAGAGCGCAGCGTGACAAGTTATCGATGGACTTGTTAAGGACATGACAAATCTTATTCTGAACAAATAAAATGTAAATTAAATAAACACTAAGAAAATCTAAACGCGAGATTATTTAAAAATTATAATTCAGTTTTATACCATGATTGTTTTAGTATGAATTGTTTCTAATTTAGGCGCTTCACGATAGAGGCTGAGAGATCTTAACTTAGTCAGAAGGTATTGATTGACACGGTTGTTATAGAATATTTTTAATTACGCAGAACTATAAAGTTATTGTTTTAGACAAACAAATACGCTCCACTTTACAATACATACATTCATACATACATACATATATAGATTCACGCCTGTTTCCCAGAAGGGTAGACAGAGACTACGGATTTCCATTTGCTACGATCCTGACACACTTCTGTGGCTTCAATCACTTTCATTACATTCCTCATACACGCCCGTCGGTTCAAGGTGCTCCTAACCTGGCCTTTGTCCAGAACGCCTCCGATCTGATCGAGAAACGTTCGCCTAGGTCTTCTTATTGCGACTATTCCATTCACACTAGCCTTATAAACTATCTTAGTCAGTCTTTCCTCGTCTATTCTTTCTACATGCCCAAACCAGCTTAAGATACCCTTTTCTGTTCTTGTCACTATATCCACTTAGCAAATAGCACTTTACAAATAAGCACTAATTAAACAATTCAAACAATTTAATAATTAATCAGTGTCGAAGTTTTTTTTTTTGCCTGGGTTTATTTTTCGCGCATACCCTTCCGCGGGGGCGGGCGGATGGGCTATGTCAGACTCACTGGGGTAAAAGAGAGATGGTAATAATGATAAGAATGGACATCCCGGTAATACAGACTAAACCTAGAACGGTGTTCCTCGACAAAATGGAAATCGGCGGGGCCGCGCGAATCATTTTCACATGCAGTCACGCCGCCGCCGCGCCGTATGAAACGGCAGGCCACTACACGATAAGACCTACCCTTTGTTCACCACTACTTTTAAAATCCCTACTGCCCCTTCAACCAGGTTACACCGACTATGGTCACAAGATGACTATCCTAATTAATATCATAAATTATAATGTGAGTATCTTTGCATGTTATGCTTTCACGTCTTAACCACTTGACGAATCATCATGCAATTCGCATTCGCATACACATTGTCAGGGGTACAGAAAAGGGCACTTACTGATCCCCAAGTATAGAAATTTATTGACAAAAGAAAAAAAAAAAATTGTAAATATTTATCGATATTTTACCCTATAGCATGTTATCCATCACTACGCGCGCACTTTGCACGAACAGTCGCACTCGTGCGCACACAGTCTCGGGTTACAAGCACGTGCGCCGGATATGTCGTCAGGTAAACAAACACGCGTCACTCTTCGATTAACTACTAATTATACTCATTAGACAGTTTATGTAAATACAACTAAATAAAAAAGCTATTAGTTCACCCGTGACCACAGGTGACGCAAATCATTCGGAAGATAAAATTATGAATGCAAATGTAAGATATCGATGCGAAATAGCAGTATTCCTACTGTTGTGTTTCAGTCCCTAAGTGAGAGTGCCGGAGGCCCAATCACCCTCTTTCTCCCTTCCCGCTCCTTCTCCTTCCCACTTCCTTTTCTAAATGGCTGGCAACGCGCAAGTGATGCCTCTGGTGATGCAGGCGTCCATAGGCTACGGTGACCACTTACCATCAGTTGGCCCGTATGATTGCTTACCACCTCAGTAGTATAAAAAAAAACGTTCATAGTTGAAACAATGTTTTGTTGTTTTGTTTTGTGTGCCTTATTAAATAAATTAATTATCAGCGAGGTTTTGAGTACGGTACCCGAATTTAGTGAAGGATTATTCGATTTTTCAGTAGTAGTAGCATTCAGCGCAAAAATATAGTAGGCGGTAGGCTCGACTCATTGGTGATAATCGCGTATGATATTTAGACTTTTGACACCCATTCAGGGTGCGAAATGTGAATGTGAACCTATGTATGTGTCACCAAAATACATAGTAACTGATTATAACCCTTTTTAATAGTTGCTGTTAGTATATTTTTATAATGCTACTTTGGCAAATATGGGTAACCTTAAAGAGCTACTTTGGCGTTATTGAAGAGGTCTCGGATTTGATCCTACGACACGCCTCTATAAATTTACTTAGTAATATGCATATTAAATTGATAATTACCGCTCGTTTTAACGGTAAAGAAAAGCATCAAGACAAAATTCGGCATCTAATTCTGAATGGGGAATGAGTTTACTTTGCGTGCTTCATTAGCACTCTGCACTCAACTTTTTGTGCCATCTAAAAACGGTGAGAGCACATCTATGATATAAATCTTTAGTTTAATTATAAATATCATTAATAGTATAAGATCTTTGAACGTCAAGTGTTGCAAAAGGGCACGTAAGAACCTATCTTGCATGATAGCGATTAGTACTACATACATAACGATTTAAAACACTAAAGCAAAAACTAATTTACCAGTCCAGAAATAACTATTTAACACCCTGCTTACAGAGCACAAAGTATACGTTTAATTCGTTTTTTAATTCCCATTGGCAACAATGAAACACTTGGTAATTATCACTTGGCATACGGCAACAATAATGCGCGGGCGCAATCATTTTGATGGCGCTCGAGCTCGTAATGTGCGCGCTGCAATGGGAATCATTGCGATGTTTACGTGTCGAACACATTTGGTATGGATCGCAATTGATGTGGTTCTCATGTGTGGATAGATACCTACGGAGTAGCTGTTTATGTGAGTTGTGATTGTTAGTTAACGATAAGACATACGTATGATATTGTTAGTTCAGAGATTAATTTCGCATAATTACCTAAATTGTTTCAAAATAGTATTTCAGTGAAGCATAAAGGTTACTTTATGTACTATATATACTTACTGTGGACATAATTTTTATTTAAATGTGTCGTTTAGATATGCACCTTGGGATATATCGCATGGCCTAGTGAGAAGGAGCAACAGCGTAGTGATATCGATTATACATATATGATAGTGATTCGATCCCAAGGCGCATCTCTGACTTTTCGAAGGTATCTGCGAATAAAATAGTTAATTATCGTTCGCTTTAATGGTGAAGGCAAAATATGGTGTGGAGACCTGCCACCTGAAAAATTACAGATTTTGCCATAATATTCTCAAAGAATGTGAAGTCTGCCAACCCGCACTGGCCCAGTGTGGTGGACTATGGCCTAACCCTTCTCACACTGAGAAGAGGCTCATATATAGCAGTGGGACAGTTTAATACAGGGCTGATAATATATATTATAGAGATAATCAGAAATCTTTTTTGAATTAATTATTTTATGACAAGAAATCGACTTCTGATTTATGTTAGAAAATATACAATTTTGGTGGCAAATATTCGGAAAGCATACGGTCCGCCTGTTGGTAAGCGGGAACCGTAGACTATGATCATTTGAAATACAAGATGTGTTCCAGGAATTAAATTTGCAGTGAAAGAAAAACATTAGAAAAACCTACATGAGCTGCTACTTTCTTTCTCTCTCTCTCTCGCTTAGTAATAGCGAAATACAATAATAGTATTATTATTCTTACGCTGATTTTATCTAGTATAGATAATACTATCCTGGCCAAACCGCCTTTCGAAACACATTCTAGTTTCAGTAGAGATGATAGTTTACATGCGTTAACGGATATTAATTTTTTCAATTTTGTAGCGATCAAAACGACAAACATCGTCTCTACCGTAATAAATGATTGGCACCTAAATATAAAACAGATGTAAACAAAATAAGCAATTATATAAACGTAAGATCACAAAAAATATGTAGATTTTCGGTTAGTGCTAAAATAATACCGGTTTTGAAAATTACCCTCAAAGAAAAACCCAATCTGGAAATCGAACCCCAAACATCACTATGCACGCAAAACTAAATGCATAGATTGCAAATCGATGCCCATGAAGTAGTCGCAAACGTACAAAGTACCTATATCCATTAAAATGCATTTATACTATTTGTTTTCATAGTAACTTGAACTACGTAACTCAGTCATAAAAAAGTCCATTCCCACTGAGTTAAAACTTAAATGGTTTTAACCTTTTAACAACCCTTTGAACAAAAAACGATGCAAAAAGCAAATTAGTAAAGATTCGCTACGGGCCCTTAGCTGAGGGCAAAAAAAGGGAGGAAATAAGTGGCATAACAGACTGAGACGTTTAGACGCGACGCTGAAAAAATCGCACCACATTGACGCAAGTGTGTGACGACCCTTACTACAGAGTAAAATGCGTTTCGAATGAGTCCTTGTCGAGATTCTTTGTTGTATATTTCTAGGTCTATTATTCGGATAATGAAAAACTATTTATAAATATTTTCTATATAATTATAATAGGCGATTGAAATTATATCGCACTCTTAATAAAACAGCGACTTAACTCGAAATTTGAAAGAAAGGCAATTTGAACTCTAATTGTATATGTTAAATTCTAATATTATATTTGTGTTAAATCTTTGCAATAGATATTCCTAATAATATTGCTGACATTTCTCCAAAACAGGGGGTCTACCGTGAAACGCGTTATACGCAATTGCGTACGTTCGTTCGTGCTTATTCTTACCATGAAACATCATTCGCGCCGACATTCGTCACGAATATCGTCGTATGACATTTGTACGTCCTAAAAAATCCGTAGTGTTTTCATGGTAGGTATATGCTTATTATTTCGTTCGTAATTCGTTTCGGCACGTCATTGCGTAAAAACATTTTCACGGTAGACCCGCTGATTACAATCGCTGCTGTAATTAGTTGCTGTTATTTGAATAAAGATTGCATTTCTAAAGTAAATATTTTAAAATATTTTAATCTTCTTCTTTCCGTGTGGTTAGTGGCCAACCTGTTGTTCAAGCCCGTAGGCGTCTGACATGGCTTAACGACTGCTATCAATTTGACAACAACTGTGACTGACTTTTTACGTGCCCTCCGAAGCACGTAGACGCTCAGATGAAATAGCACTAAGCGGTCACCCATCTATAGACTGACCACACCCAACATTGCTTAACCTCGCTATTCGTTTACCGGTTAGTGATTGCAACTGGCTATGGGCGCCTCTATATTTATATATATTATAAGTATAGAGATGCTATAATTAAAAATATATGCTAAATATATTTTTAAATATAGCATGTTACGTGTATCATAAATGTATTTAAATCTGATTTAAAGATAAGATAACGCATAAAATGGTACATAATTGTACTGATGGTACATCCACCTCAATTTAAATCACTTTTATATTTACATGTACAAAAGCAACAATTATAACATTCAACTTAACTAATATTATCAAACCTAACTATTTATAAGGATTTTATTAGTAATATAACTTTTACAATATATTGAAATAATTAATTTTAAAACTAATTAATCTAATATATATTTACAAACGTATTAAAAAAGATAACATAATTACAAAAGCACTAAACCATATATTAATACGTAAAGCAAAAACTATGTACCCCTTTTTACAAAAATTGCGCGCACGGTGGAGTATGAAATTTGGCACAGTTAAAGTTTATATGGAGAAGGAGGGGCGAATCCTAATATTTATATAAAATATGCATTAGAAATACATTAAATGAATGAAAAAAACACTACACGCACACAACCATGCATTTGACACACGCAGTCGAAGCGCGTAACTATGGTTACATAAATCAATATATAATGACATATATCAGCAATATCTTACAGGCAAACTATGGTTGAATTTCGAGCACTCGGCGACCGCTAGTAATTGTAATACCTATTAAATATTTACAAAAATGGTTTAGACATCGTAGAAATTGTCAGCATCGCTGTCAACTGGTAACGTGCCTAGAAGACTGGCAGCATTGCCACGTTGAATGGCAATGCTGATTCTTTGGGCCAAGAAAAGACCAGGTTAGAAAAGATAAGGTTTATACTGCTTATGACTATGACAAAATAAGACGGAATGGCACAAAATATACGATTGTAAATAAATAAAATGGCTGGTTTAGGCAGTGTCGTAAATTATCATCTTATTAGAATATGTATTTCAATAACTGATATTGAATATTGTTAGGTAACAGAAATAAAAAACATCCTCATCTACAAGTGACATTCACTATCTTTAAATAAGTTTACATAACCAACAAAATTCCCCTACCACCGTCCCGTCTAACTTTCGCACGTTTTATCGAGTTGTATCCCGATGTCGTTGACGCCAGTCTAGACGGCAGCGACGGACGGGCGTCGGCCACCGACGTGGTCACTTCAACCACGCCGGCTCTCGCTAATGTGTCTTAAGTACGACCCCACACGTCACTATCCCACCCCCTACAATTGCAAGTGTGTGAATGGGATCGCTTTTTATTTTAAAAAAAGATCAAGTAAGAGGCATGCAAAAGTTTTTTTTTAATTTACTGGTGGCGTAATGGTTTAAGTGTTCACTGCGCATGCGCGTACTCTTGTGTGTTACTTAAATGGTGTTGTTTTATGAGACTCAGTTATTTGTTTCGGGGCTGAGAATGGGCTTTGTTTCAATGTGTTGGGGGATTTCTATGTTTAAGGAACATGTTTAATACTGGTGTAAATAAATTATAGTTGAAAATAAGCCAAGGTTATTTTACATATTAATAGTAAATGTAATTTAACAATATTAATTATAACTGAAAATACCAAATTTCATAAACACAGACTCAAAATATTTTTCTCTATTGTTTAAAGCTCTATTTTTATTACTTATATAATTTCGCATTCAACAACAAAAAAGTCTTTAGATCTATATATTAAACAAAGAGAAATCAAAAGAACTTTCGTCTGTTCGCTTTTTGCAGCATTGATTGCGCAAAACGCATGCGCAGGAGTGGAATATTCTCCTCTTTGAAAGTAAGTAGGCAGCTAGCTATAAAGATTTTTTCGTGCAGTTTTATATTTTAAATGCCGTATAACTCATTAACCCCTATTACGATGTGAGGGCTGTCAAATGCTACGAAGTATAGCTGTAATTGCTATTTTATATTCTCGTCTAAAAACATATTAAGGTAAAAGAAGAGAGGTAGGGCATTGTGATGAGTTGTCCAACCGCCACCCATCCTTTTTTAAAAATACTTACTTAACTTATGTCTGATATAGTTTAACTCAGAAAGTGCCTCGAATACATCACAGGCAATGGGTGACTGTCCACCATTAGGCAGGCCGTAGATTTGTTTGACATATTATAGCAGGTTGACAATAATTCAGACTGATACTAATCCCAATGTGCGGTTCTTGGTTCTTGCTGTGCATACAGTATGACTAAACAGCGGTCTGACAAATTCAGACAACGCAATTTCACTGTATGCCAACCCATCTGTAAAATCATGACAAATTCTTCAGTAAATGTGCCAGCACTGAGGGTTTTATCCGGTCGAAACAGTGTTCTAACGAAACACTCATCCATATGGGTTATAGATGTGTCCCCAAATAAAATGAACCAGCTTCTACTTGCGTAAAAACATTAGACAATTGAGATGAACAATTGAAGCATTTGGCAACCCTACGAAGCATGCGCACTTCTTGTAACTAACATCAAATTATCCGTTCTCCTTTACGTACATTAAAAAAACACATAATTATGGATATAAAACCTCTATCGTCGTAAAAAGTCCAGATAAAAAGGTCGTCAAGACACTTCCTTCGTCTAAAACCCATAAAATGGTTCCGTAAGATCATTAACACTATTTTTAATTATTTTTTTCAATCTCATTGAACACAGCGTCCTCAATGAGCCCCATTTATATTTAAAAAGTATCCAAAATAACTATATTTTGTTTACATTAATTTTTAGTGTAAGACGTAAACGGTGTGCCGAATTTTCTATGAAGACAATTTTGATGGGCAATAAAGGTGATAATTGCTTAAAATGGTAGGGGCAATGCGGTGTATGATGTATGGGTATACAATGTGCGGGGTGAGCGATTGACGTCTTTAACGTAGTTGTAATTAATTTATTGGCGCTTTTAAAGCGGAAGCGAAAAGTTGTGGAGAGGCTGTTCTTTATTGACTGTATAAGTTTTGGTAGTCTATAACTTGAATAAGTAAGAACATTATTAAGTCGTAATTGTATTGCCATATTTTATAATATGTAACTCGAAATAAACTGGCCCATTAATTTATTGTTAGTAAAAAGACTTTATTGCATAACGCAGATTTCAATGTTGATAAGTAATGATAATTGACAAGTTTTACTATAGTTATCCTGTTTTAAAGGCATCAAAAGCCTTTCAGTTCTTGTTTTAACTCTCCATCCATCCAAAATTATGTGTTAAAGACTTGCTAGCGCAGCAATTTCCATCTCCTTAATTCAATGCTAAATCCTTCCATTCTATATAAACATTTTTTTTTTACATCTTGGCATACAAGCATACGCCCCACCTGATGGTAAGTGGTCACCGTAGCTTATGGACGCGTGCAACACCAGAGGCATCACTTGCGCGTTGCCAACCCTTTAGGAAAGGAAGTGGGAAGGAGAAGGAGCGGGTATGGAGGAAAGGGGGTGATTGGGCCTCCGGCACTCTCACTCACCGAACGAAACACAACAGTAGGAATACTGTTATTTCACGTCGATATTCTGTGAGAGGGTAGTCCTTCCCCGGTCGAGCCGGCCTGGCCTATTCATGGTGAAATCAGCGAGGCTCTACTTCTCAAAATATGTCTATATATACGATTGCTTTAAGACTTCTCTTTCTTTGTGTTTCTATTAGTCAAAAAATGCAGTCCTAGTCAATTACGCAAGTCTCTATAGAGTGTTGTGTTCTGGTGAGCGCGCGGCAATATTTACGCGTCGCATCCGGCGTCAGCTATTACTTAAGTTGTTCGTCGCAACGCGCGCTCATAGCTTGCACTGCTTCTCAAACTTTGTATCGTACTTCGTAATGTACTCACTGTTAACCATGCTACAGGTTTGTTAGCAATAAAAATGTCTACAGCAGAAAACATATTGGTAATAGATAGGAATTCTAACAAGACAATTACTAAAATAAAAATTTTGCACATCAATCATCATCAATTTGTCGGCCTCGATGGCGTAGTGGTTAGTGTAACCGACTGCCACGCCTGAGGTCGCGGGTTCGATTCCCGCACAAGTCAAACATTTGTGTGCATGAACATGGATGTTTGTCTTGGTCTGGGTGTTTCTATGTATAATATGTATGTATTAACAAAAAAAAAATAGTAATTATATATGTATGTTTATCCATTGTCTAGTACCCATAGTACAAGCTCTGCTTAGTTTGGGCTAGATGGTGTTGTGTGTATGTGGTAGAATATTATTATTATCTATTCAGTCATTACCAGCTTCAATAATTTAACTTTTTCCGTTCATCTTACACTTACTTTGTTAATAGGCAAAGTTTTGTTTGTAATTCTTCAGTCGTCTGAGGCGCTCATAGCCAGTTGCACTCACTGATCGGTAAACGATTACCGAGGTTAAGAAACGTTGGGTGCGGTCAGTCTATTGATAGGTGACCGCTTAGTGGTATTTCATCTGTGCGTCTTCGTGCTTCGGAGGGCACGTAAAAAATGTCGGTCCCGGTTGTTGCCAAATTGACAGCAGTCGTTAAGCTATGTCAGAGGCCTACGGGCGGCTTGAACAACTCTTGACAATAAGTTGGCTACTAAGCAAACGAATAGAAAAGAAATCGTCTTACCTTGCTAAATAACAAGAATCACCGTAAGTATGTCTTTTCTTTTTTAATGTTTGCGCAATGCTTCGTTCGTGTGCCTGTGTAACTACTGCTATAAGTAACTCTAGCCAAATGCTATATCATCAGAGTGATTTATGACGTTTGGCTCTCTGATTGGTTAAGAGCCTGGAGAAGGCCAATCGGAGCGCCGAACGTCATAAACGTGTCGATCGCGTTAAAGTGAAACAAACTCGCACCAGGCACTCTGATGTGTTATTTGATAGACTAGATATACGCATGGTTAGCATTATTTCAAGATGGAAGTATATACGAGAACAATGGTAATGTTCTAACCATGAAATTTTTACTAAAATTGTCGCTAACAAATTTTACTTGTTGTCTCGTATAATTCATTTAGTTATATAGTTGTACTAACCACTTAAACAGTTATTCGTGGTTTGCGACCTTTTTTACTGCAACTAAATAATATAATTCATTCATTCCATTAATGTAGGTACAAGATATTATGTCTTGTGGTGACGCGAACGTAGCTTTGAGATCCACTGTGTCGGTCGCTCGTCGAAACCCGCGGATTTTTTTCTAAAAGCCCTGTAACTCGACACTAAAATTGAGTTAAAACAAACAGACGACGTCCCTGTGACGTGCGACGCGCATCTAATGTAAAGGGTTTATTATATTAATAGCTCGTTACGAATATATATTAACTAACTCCTTTAAAGAACAAGCCAACGTTGCTTTAGTTCATCCGGTGTCTTCGGTGGAGCTTTGGGGAGGAAAGAAGCATTTTAGAGGAATATGGAACTTAATATAAATTTTTTAAGGTGGTTTCGACGCCATTTTTGGGCACACTCATATGATAAGTGATATTTATTTTATACTAGACTAGTAGTTTTCCCTGCGGTTTCACCCGCGTAAGTCCCGTTCCCGTATGAATTTCGGGTTTCACCCCTTTCACCCCCTTCAGAGTGGAATTTCCAAAAATCCTCTCTTAGTACTCCCGTACACTCTCTAAGGAACATACATGCCAAATTTCAGCTTCTTGCGTTCAGTAGTTTCGGCTGTGCGTTGTCTGTCAGTCACTCAGTAACGGAAGAGTTTTATATATATAGATTTTGAATGCGGCTTCGCTCCCATGAATGTAGACTTTGTCAACACTATACCACTGGCATTGTACTTTTTCTGGATGAAAGGTACGCTATGTTCTTTAATGTACCCCTGACAACATTTATGCAAAATATTATAACAATCGATCGAGTAGAAAGCATAATAAACAAACTCACATTCGCATTAATAATATTAGTTAGGATTAGGATTAAACAGAATACATTTACAGGTGGTATAACATTAAGAACGTCTGTCAGACATATAGACAAGATTACTACACATATAATTTAATTATAAATATAGTTTAAATGTCATCAAAGCATTAATGACCATTGTTTATTATTATTTCATTAGAAACTATCTAATCACTATTATAAATTAGTATTATTATTACATGTATTATTTTTGGCACATATGCTCATGGATGTGACTGTCTTCTATTGGCAAATATAAAGCAATGCCGCCACAAGAATTGCCTATAAGGAAAATCCGACAATTCGTTAGCCGTCCTCAGAACTCGGAGTAAACAAACAAGACAGCAAACATAAGCGCAATCTTATGCCACGGGTTGTTCGAAGCAGTATCAAAACATAAAGTAAATATGAATGATATCAGAATCAGAGTTTTAAACACATGCCACTTCTCAGTGTGAGATTAGACTATAATCACCACGCTGGATGGCAGATTTCACATATTGGAGACGTTACAACATTATGCAAATGTCTTTAAGAACATTATAGAGAAACAACGATGTTTATTTTATTCAAGCCAACAATAATTTACTATTTCATATAGCATTGTGATAATGCTATGTTAATCATCATCATCATCTCAGCTGAAAGACGTCCACTGCTGGACATAAGCCTGCTCCAAGGTTTTCCATATAGACCGGTCTTGGGCCACCCGCATCCAATCGCTTCCCACGACCGTTATCAGGTCGTCCGTCTACCATACTCCTGCTGCGTCTTCCGGTGCCTGGCCGCCACTTCAGAACCTTTCTGCCTCAACGGCCTTCGCATCGGTTGCGCGCTATGTGCCCCGCTGCCACTTTAGCTTGGCTATCCGGAGAGCCGTGTCTGCAACATTAGTTTGCATTAAATCTCGCAGAGGTACTCCGACCATAGCGCCTTAGCATTTCCATACTATGTTGCTTTCTTGATAAATAATTTATCATATAAAAATGAAACAACATAGCTTCGTACGTGCCGTGGGTCAATCGAAGACCTCTGCTGCCAGTCCAATGATTTTCAATGCTCGAATAATCTCTTAACTAGGCTATAAAATGAAAGTTTTACTTCAACTACAATATAACATAATTATATTGTTATAAAGTGTTATAAAAGAGACTGTAAGCAAATAGCGGTACATTAAAGTGTTATATTGCGAGCGGGGTGGCGCTGGCGGCGCGCCGCAGTTCGCCCTCAATCTGGTCTAGTATAGGAGCTGACAGAATCGTAACAAGTGGCAATCTGCTCTCTCTCTCTATCACTCCTTCAATCCGCCTGTAGTGCTCTTTTATGTTAGAGTGTAACAAAAATAGGCATGAATACGGTACTACTTTCTTCATATTACAATCTAGCCTCGTGACCAATAAGTCATTTATACTAATATAATTTTGTAAAGAGGAAGGGCTTGTATTTATGGATGTTTTTATATTTGTTTGTAATGTCAATTATAATCCAGACTTCAAAAATCTATGTTCAGTAGTATCAGCAGCAATAGCTCAGTGGTGAGACCAACAGACTGCAAAGCAGAGGGAATCGAATCCACGTCGCGCACCTCTGACTTTCGGAAGTTATATGACTTTTCGAAATTATGTGCGTATTGATTGACAATTATCGCCTGCTCCGTGCCTCGGAGAGCACGTTAAGCCGTTGGTCCCGGCTGCCATGAACATCTATGGCAGTCGTTATTGGGAAAGTCAGTACCCTTTAATATCCTGACACTGGTCTTGCCTTAGGGTATCGTTAGCCTTCGGGTTGTGGAGGTCAGGTGGCAGCTGCTCCGTGTAAAAACTGATATCCAGGCAATTCCGGTTAGACTAGAAAAGCCGACCCCAAGTGACTTGGGAATAATAAAGGCTAAGGGAGAAGAAGACTTCAAAAATCCATGTTACTATCCTGTTACACTAAGAACAGTGTTATAATTAAAGGAGTTTAGATGTTTGCTTGTTTCATTGTGTAAAGAACAAATGAAAATGTGTTTTATTTGTAACTAAGCCTTTTTCTCACTGTCCACGTGTTGTGTACGTCAGTCCCATAGATAACACTATATACTGAGGTCAGTCCTCTTAATTGACAGAAGAACGTAAAACGTAAAGGTTTTGTAATAGATATATTTCATCAGTTATATTGTATACGTTTAGTGTAAACATAATTTATTTACATATTTACCTAAGTACTTATTACAAATTAATTTTCGTAATAATATATAATTGAATTGAGCGAAAAATAAATTAATTAAAAAATCACACTATCAGACTACTGAGAATTGCCTAACTTAATAAGCTAATGACAGGCAACTCTATTCAGGAATTAAACCTGGGACTTTATGCCAACGCTTAATGGCAGTTTAATCTAACCAGGACTAGGACCTGGGACCTCGCACCAACATATGAGCCACCTCTTGCCATGAACCAACGAAACAGAAATATTTACTTACAAATAACATTATAATCATTTTGAGTAGGTCTACCTCCTAGAGTACACCAGTTCGCGTGATGGATCACGGAGAGCACACAGATTTGCGTGGTGATCGGCTCCGACCCGAACACAAACAATCACTTGACTCCGCTTCGGCTTTTAAGGGGCGCGTTATATGAACCGGCAAATGTTGTGTGCTTATCGCATTAAACTATCTGTTTCAATCGCCATGTTTGATTTTTTAGGAGCTTCTATTAATTTTATATGACGAAGGTAGCAATCTAGACTACGGCGAAATGAAGAGCGGACTAAAAGACATAATTATAATACATACTTCATACTTATTTAATTGCATCTCGAATTTAATTCTGGTCGGATCGAGTCTACAAGATGTTTGAGGTTACTGTCAAGACATGCATACTAGCAGCCAGGAGCTAGGACGTTGACAGTGTTGCAGTCGTCCTAGATGCCTAACCTAGCGCTTGTTCTCTCTCAGGTCGTGTGGAATTGCCATCCACTACGAATATAAGAATAAGGGAACTGGGAATGCACATGTGAACTATAATATCTCTTATACAGATGGCTCTCCTTTAAGATTGGCTAGCGTGTACTAAATATGAACTGGACGATATTATTATTATATTATTACACTTAAGACAAGTATAATAATATTATAATAATATCAGCCCTGTATTAAACTGTCCGACTGCTAGGCACGGGACTCTCCTTTGTATGAGAAGGGTTAGGCCATAGACCACCACGCTAACTCAATACGGGTTGGCAGACTTCACATATCTTCGAACATAATCTAGAACCCTCAGACAAGCAGGCTTCCCCACGATATTTTCCTTCAAAAACAGAAACTTTCTTAAAGCGAATTAACTATTTCATACTCACATAACTTCAAAAGTCAGAGATGCGCGCATTGGGATCGAACTCGCGACTTCTGCGTGGCAGACTAACAGTCTCCCACTATGTTGCTTACATCCATTATAATTTATAGTTACATTATTACTTACTGTTCATTACAAAGCAACAGATTGACACTCAGTCGAAGGCTCACGAGTACAGCCGAACACTTATGATCCTACCACACTTACAGGAGCTTATTCTTCAATTAACGTGTCTCGGATACGTGATAAGGATTTTTGACTTTATGCCCGTAGATATAAGGATGAATTTCAAGTGGATGACTGTGGGGGTTCTCAAGGACCAAGGATACACAACACCGCATTGAGGTGGTCAGGTTCCCAGGATGATGTTTGACAGTTTGTGACTTTAGAATCTACTAGAGAATTTAGATTTGATTTAATGTAAAGAAACTATTTTGCAATCGTTGTTTGTGGCAGAAAAGCTACCGGCACAACTGATAGTAATTCGTTACTACCACTCATGGATGTGTTTGTGTTTTCGTGACATCACAGAAATAACTCCATTAAGACACTGAACCATGACCATGTCGCTGCCTACTGTACACCACATAATAATAATATTCTACCACATACACACAACACCATCTAGCCCAAACTAAGCAGAGCTTGTACTATGGGTACTAGACAATGGATAAATATACATATATATACTTTTTTTATTTTTTGGTAAATACATACTTATTATACATAGAAACACCCAGACCAAGACAAACATCCATGTTCATGCACACAAATGTTTGACTTGTGCGGGAATCGAACCCGCGACCTCAGGCGTGGCAGTCGGTTACACTAACCACTACGCCATCGAGGCCGACATAGATGGCAAACAAGCACGCAATGAAACAAGTAACCTAAGTCTATAGTATAGATCCTTAGCCTATAAATATATAGCTCAAGAGACGGAAGGAAAGAAGACCGAGGTTATAATTGAGCTGCCGGCGCTCTTGCAAAACGACACGCAACACTACGAACACTGCTAACTATAATATTCTGTGTAACAGACGTACTTGCCTTAATTTATTGCAGCCTAGTGGGATAAGATTTTGTTATTTTCCCTTAAAGAAGATAAGCCTAGATAAATAAGTGTTCTATCATTCACAACTTGAAACAACAATCTTTAATCTACTATACTTTATGCCTGGTAAAATGGACATACTTCCCTAAATGCTAATTGTAATTTAAAGAAACGGATTCTATCTCTCCATCTCCATCTCCATCTACCTTTCATTTAGGATCGTCATCATTAATTAACATAAAACACTTTATTGATTAAGACCCTCCTTCTTAATTAAAGCCGGCTATAATAAAATACTTAATTTAAAGGTAAAACAAAGTTTACGTCGTATATGCACAGACAGACTTTAGGCATATTTAATCTCTCTTCCTTTCAGTACCAAAAAAACTAGCTTCAAAATTAGTACTCACTTGTATAATAGTTGATAACTCTACCCTGTTAGTTTGATGCAGTTAATGCGCTCCAAGGACCAGCCTGATGACCGTCGGCTGAATGGTTCTTATCGCTGTCATTATAATTATCTATGCACCATCATACACACTGAACTACTGAACAGAGGCTCTCTGTAACTACATACATCTGTTACATCAAGTACATACTTATATAGACTCATGACTGAATATTCCCGAAGGGGGAAGGAGAGGGTGTATTATATATATTCATAGTTCATACACATTTGTATATGAGGCAACCTATTACGTGTATCGTTGCTAAACATATTGATTCGGCCAGCTCTGAATCGAGGTGTTAACTCTAGTCTTTCAGTATATTGCCCATCGATCCTTGGCAAAGAATGTGAGATTCTTTCCTTTCACCTTTTCATTGGCAGTAGAAGACTTTTGTGTAGAGTCGAGTCCACGCGAAATAACTCTAGGGTCAACTGCCATGGTCGCTGATGTAGTTTCAGTTCCAGCGACCCACCCACCATACAAAGCAGTGAGTTGGCACTACGTGGTGGTTTTAGTCGGTAGGCCCGAAATCATGGAAGAGTCCGACATAACCCTCTCGCCTTCCCCTGTGGCGAGAGGGTAGGATGAATAAGAAGCATTTCCCCAGGCTAAGGGCCAACTACCATTTCTGAAAGTACTGTCTTTTCATGTGCTAGAATAAGACAGCGCGTTGTGTTGTGTCGTTCTCCCGCATGCAATGACAATGTTTAAGAGATGTTGGAAAGGTCCGAGTGGTGCTACACTCGTCTTGAGTCTATAGTAACCACTTATCCAAAGCTTGCGTACACCAGTTTGCCATCTAGACTATTTTTTTAAAGTTTAATTATTTAGTTTTATCTTCGGCAACTATATTACACATTGAAATAAAGTTAATTATAGAGTACGTATGTGGCTAATACATGTGCCATCGGTCAGAACCCACTGGTCCCCTAAATTTCGCACCCTGTGCCCACTAGTCCCCACAATAGACAGCATACCTATATACTATATGAGTGACATATCTAAATGAACATAAATTTTAAAATATATTAAAGTTGCCAAAATATATTATACATACTACACTTTAGAAACAGAATTAAATATAAATTAGTTTATAAACAACGTTGACAATTATTTTACTTTTATACAACCATGGTATACCGTCCTTAATTCTAACATAAATGGCAGACTAAACACAGCTAAGTCTAGACATATAGATCAAGCACTCCTTCAACTATTATAGCACAATGATTTAGTGCGCTTGCGCAACTCGAGTAATAGCAATAACGCGCCACTTCAACCATATGGACGCTAGTCGAAACACTCGTGCGTTGTATTTATAAAATTGTTTTACTACGTCCTACAGATATGATGATGATACGCAAATGTATGAATCAAATTAAATAAGCCCTTGAAATATTGCAAGCCAAAGCTTTAATCGTACATGTAAGATCGAAGTAGCAGTATTCCTACTGTTGTGTTTCGTCCGGTGAGTGAGTGCTGGAGGCCCAATCACCCTCATTCCCACTTCCCGCTCTTTTTCCTTCCCACTTCCTTTCCAAAAGGGTCGGCAACGCGTAAGTGATGGCTCTGATGTTGCAGGCGTCCATTGGTGATAGGCTACGGTGACCACTTACCATCAGGTGGGCCGTACGCATGCTGGCCAACTTAGATGAATAAAAAAAAATGAAACTGTTCTTTCACTAAATTAAACAGTGTTAGAACGATACTAACTACAAGAATCTTGCCTCGTGTAAAGAGGTTTTAAGCTAGCAATTTTTTTTTTTTTACATTTTTTGAGTTATTTAACATTTGAATTAGAGAGGCATCCATTACAATAGAATAATCGGGCAGAGAGGAAGCACCCGCATACACCCGGAATGCTCACCTAAAATATTATAAATGCGAATGTGAATTTGTTTGTTTGTTTGTTACGTTTTCACGCCTTAACTACTCAACCGATCATCAAGAATTTTGGCATACGCGTTCATCAGGGGAACAGAAAAGGAGATAAGGCCCCTCATTCAGAAAAACATACTGTTACTACCCTAATCTAGCTTAAATTTATGCGAGTGAAGCTATGGCCAAAACTAGTAGAAAGTAGTTGACAATACTGAACTCTTCTGATGAAGGACACCCGTGTCATGAGACACAGGCGTAATCGAACTTGCCGTATGCCGCTTGGACATGTGTTTCTCCTTCGCATAAGGCATCCTTAGGTCATCTTGGCAACGGATATATCATTATAAGCCTCTCTTCCCAATTATTATAGAAAATAATGTGAAATCCATTATGTTCTCGTACTCACGAATAAAAGTGGATAAGGTCATCTGGCTGACACTGAATGCATGCTAGTCATAGACCGAACATGATAAACTATTTATTATATATTTTGGATAGAGCATTTTAATAAGGCAAGCCGAGCTTATAAAAAGATACTGCCTCTGTCACGCAGATGTCTAGAGTTCAAACCTAAGTCACGCTATTTTGAATATTTAAATATAAGTATTTTTATAGGTAGGTATGTGTGTTCCAAAATTATGTGTGTCGTAAGTAGGTATCGATATTAAAGCTCGCGTTAACGGTTAAACAAAGCATGCTGAGGAAATCATTTCCATAATGCTTTCAAAGATTTGTAAAGATAGACTATGTCTTAATCTTCATCAGATTGTACAGAGCCCGTGCCCAACATTAGTAGATACAATTTATAAACAAAGTTATCATAGTTAGGTTTTATTGATTTATTAGTGAACATTAATACTGAGATCTTACCATCCGTAGTACATTGGCATAACAGATATAAGTTGGCAAGAAACTCACGACCACTATTTTTAATCCCTAAGCTTACAATAAATGCATTTTATAAACCAATCTTATAAGGAACTGCAATCATATTAACAGTTTTCTTATCTATCTTATCACATTAACTGCCTCCGTGGCGCAGCGGTAGTGAATGCGACTGCTGTGCATGAGGTCTTAGATTCGAATCCCGGGTCGGGCCAACAAAAGGTTATTGGGATTTTCTGTTAAGAAATCTCAGTAGCAGCCCGGAGTTAGGAAGTTGGCGGTGTTAGCCAATGGTCCTGCGCCTGATCTCTCTCCGGTCGTATCGGATTACCGTAACATTGGATCATGAGAATGAGGGAATAGAGAGTGCACTTGTCTTTGCGCACAGGCTTGTGCACTATAATATATCTTGCGCAGATGGCCAGTCTTGCCAGATTGGCCGCCGTGACCGGAATTTGGTCTGGAGGACATTATTACACTATACATTCAAGCAACAAATAAAAAACTCATCTCAAATTCGGCTCGCCAGTTACCATAGTACCTAGGCTTCACCATGGTTGCGGTAAAATAACCCAAATTATAACAGACAACTCGGATGTGACTTTGGTAGTGAGATTTAACAGAATTGCCCAGCTATGGTGAAAAGTAGGCTCAGGTCAAAACATTTATTTCTTCTTCTCTTTTCCTCTTTTCGTGTGGTTAGTGGCCAACCTGTTGTCAACATTTATTTATTATTCCAGTCGCAAATACATGGGAAGTTAAGTACTTATATAGATAGGCAGCACTGTACTTGGAAACGTAGCATGCAATTAATAAAATTTTAAGACACATAATACTTAAAACCATGTAGGTATAATACTGTATTCTCTTAAATGACCTATGCTTACTTATTATGAAAGTTTAGTTTTTTTGACTGCCTCGTGTTCGAATCCCGGGTCGGGCCAACAATAAGTTATTGGCTTTTTCTGTTAAGAAATCTCAATACGAGCCCGGAGTTAGGAAGTTGGCAGTGTTAGACACCCCTGTGCCTCGGAAAGCACGTGTCGCCGTTGGTCCTGCGCCTGATCTCTCTCCGGTCGTGTCGGATTATCCGTCCCATCGGATCATGAGAGTTAGGGAACAAAGAGTGCACTTGTGTTTGCGCACACACTTGTGCACTATAATATCTCCTGCGCAGATGGCTAGTCTTCGTTAAGATTGGCCGCCATGACCGAAATTCGGTCTGGAGGACATTATTTTTTTATGAAATTTAATCACAAATAAAAATATAAAAATTCGCCTACCGAATAATATTCACCTACTGAGTAAAAACATTTCTTTAACAATAGTCTTACCAATTTAAACATTTTCTAAAATACACAACACCAAGGTCTTTTTTTTTTCGTACAGAGTTGTATGTGTAGCTTAAGATGGTATGATGCATGTCCTTAAGAGATAAGCAGAGAGAACTACTTGTTATAGATATACGTCAATGGGTTACGTGCCACTTAAGAGTTGCGATGCTTAACCGAGTACTCGCTAGTGATGGGAAACATACACATACGTGTAAGTATCGATGTTTAAGCGAATGAAGCGAATTGTTGAGTTTGATTGGATCATATAGATTTTTAAGTTTGAAATCATCATGTTAACGAATTTTAGGCGGCAGGTATAAGACATTAAAAAGCAATTATTTTTTGCTTAGCAGGCTAACTTAGTGTATGTGTATGATTAGCAATTAATGTCAAATATACATTTATAGGCTGTTATTAATTTTATTTACTAGAAACACTTATTTTTTATTTTTCCTATCTATATAATCCTTAGTTCATTTTTGATCTTGGCATCAAAGGTTGGTTCTTGAAGAATACTCATGGTGTTCAAACTGCACTTACGTTTACGCACCCAATTTGATATTAAAGCCATTAAGCCATTGGTATAATAAAAGAAGACTAAAAAATTAAAACCTTCTTAGATTGATTTCAGTATGGAACAAAAGTTACAATTCTTTGAATGTTCTGAATCTTAAACCATACCTTTCCGACAAAGGGTTCTCAGATCACCTCTTTTATCTAGGACCTACAGACTAACAGACCAACTGTAATGTAGTAAAATGTTATTTAATTTATTTATTAAACTTGAACGCACGTAATTAACATTTTACCGTCATCTATCTTACTGGTAGTTACCGAAACACATACAACACTATTCGTCAAAGCAATCCTCTCTCTCACAACTCCTTGGTAGAGTTGCACTTCACCTGATATTTGTGTTGGCTTATCTCCGTGACATTGCACAGATTGGCATCTGTGCAATGTCACACGGTGGCGAAATAGATGCTACACTTATCGATAACATGACTTTTTGTATAGCACACGTCACTTAAATTTTATAAAAATATGCCTTGTAAGTTGTGAGAATAAGTTTTGCAAAATTGTAGAGTTATTCTATAAAGATTAGACCAGTAGTTTAGTAGCGAAATCTTGCGTAGTAGCTGTAGTCTATCTGTAAGAAGTCTATTCCAGGTTCGAGTGATGTCGTGAATAAAGCTCAAGGACTGATGTCCTAATTGCGCAATGGCCGTGATACTGTAATAGTTATAGCAATAGATTTAATATACAAAACGTTAGCAGTCAATTGCTTGGGTTACGATATCCGTATGAGATAACTGTTGTTTATTATGTGATCAGTGGATTTGAGCCTAAATATTAGTTTAGATTAGGCCATAGACAATCACTTCGCTTCGGTGGTAGACTTCGCACATCTTCAAGAACATTACGAAAAACTGTCACGCACGTTTGCTCACGATGGTTACCTTTATCGTCAAAGCAAGGGTAAATTAATTATTTAATACGCACATAACTTCGATGCGTGGCTTGAGATCGAACTCGAGACCTTTGTGTGACAATCTCAAATTCTCCCACTTAGTGACTTTATTAAACACTAGACTATAACACTTTTGCCCGCAGCTACGCTCACGGTAATTTAGATTTCGTCAATAAATGTGTATCCCTCGGGAACAGGCCAGGGCCCTATCCAATAAAACTTACAATCCGACAATTTTGTCTATAAGTGACTTAATTGTCAAATTGACCTACATGTGTTGTTCAATATAAGATACAATATTTTAAAAAAAATCCGGCGAATAATTGTAAATTGTCGCGCCTGTAAACTCCGTTCAATAAAACTTACTAATTCTAAACATTTACAAATATGTCATGGTATTTTACATTTCTACATATTATTGTATGTTATTAAGTTTTACCGAAGGTAAGGTCACCTGTCAGAAATGTATGACAATTCTACAAATATGTAAACTTGTAAATACAATTATACGTTTAATAAAGCAGTTTTTCCGACAATATTGTAAATTATCACTTGTCACACGAAAATGTTTACTGAACAGAAATATGTTAATTTGTAAGTACAATTCAAATTAAATTTTACACACACCATTAAACATTTGTAACTTGAATTTTTTATTGAACAGAAACTTGTAAAATTGTCACCTGTCACCTGTAATTGTAAATTGTAAGTTTTATTGCATAGGGCCCTGGCCTTTTCTGTACCCCTCACAACGTATATGCGAAATTTTATAATGATAGGTAGTAATGGCGTGAAACCGTTACAAACAAACTTATACTCGCATCAATAATATTAGTTTGAATTGGATAATATTGACATCTTGCAATATTTTTCGTTCGTAATGATTTAAATCGTAATAAGTGAGATTGATATGATTTGCTATTACTATGGATAATACCGGCTGAGCTTATTGAACATTAACTTTGTACAAGACAGAAAACAGATAATTTCTTCAAAAATCTTTTTATACTTTGTCCAATCGAACATCCAACACAGCTCTCACAATGAGCACTGCATACGACTAACAATGAGGTCTGTTCCCACTTTATTTATTCGCAAATAACTTAAATACACATTTGCAATCCA
The DNA here is from genome assembly GCA_930367265.1 of Catocala fraxini. Lineage (NCBI taxonomy): Eukaryota > Metazoa > Arthropoda > Insecta > Lepidoptera > Erebidae > Catocala > Catocala fraxini. The sequence goes on along the minus strand of OV884047.1, from coordinate 16,110,783 downwards.
ACTGGCTTGAATGCCAAATCGGTTGGCGTCGTAATGAATCAATGATGGTCTGTTTTATTCGTGTACCGAATGATTTACGATAACTACAGAGTAAGTGCGGCGGAAAAACTCATAAGTACACGGTCGAACCACTTCAGTTGGCAAAAGAATCAGCAACGTACTACCGCTCACGAAAGTGCCAGCTAAACAATCACTTACTTATTTCTTAAAGAGCAGCGATAGCTCAGTGGGGAGACCAACAGACTGCAATGCAGAGGGTCTCGGGTTCGAACACACGTCGCGCACCTCTGACTTTCGGAAGTTATATGACTTTTCAAAATTATGTGCGTATTGATTGACAATTATCACCTGCTCTGTGCCTCGGAGAACACGTTAAGTCGTCGGTTCCGGCTGCCATGAACATCTATGGCAGTCGTTATTGGGAGAGTGTCGACACAAAAGATCCCACTGGGTCGAAGTGTCGCCGATCTGCACTGACTGGCCTCCACATAAGATACAAGATACAAGATACTTATTTCTTAAGAGACTTGACCTGCCGCGTCTGGCTTTTCTGTCACCAGGGTGGAAGAAGAGGAAAAATGCTGAAACAATAGTCAATTGATGGATAGCCAGTCAAAGATAGTATAATAGTTTCAACAATGGTTCTTCTAGCGAATAATTATAAGTAAATTGCATAGCATATTGCTTATTATAGCACAAATATTAGTGTAAACATATAAATAAATATATTAGTAATGCAACGCATTCCACGCAATCCCACCAACCTATTTACTTATAACAGGACAGAATGGTAGATACACATAATGAAATGAATTCGTATCGTGATCGAAGATTCGAAATAGCTTGCAATATTCAATCAATGTCAACGACTAATGCATTAAAAAATATTAATGATTTAAATACTTAAGATAAACAAAAATTCGAGTGATTCGAATATTTTATCGTAATGGCATTGTTATAAGAGAGTAGGTACCAATGAAGTTGTACAGTTAGTCTATTTATATATATAAAATGTTTTAACTTTTTACTATAGTTTGAATGCAATAAAAAACATTACATGGTTATACTTTAGAAAAATTGTAATTGTAATTATAATACAAACCGGAGGGCAGAGGACTGTTAATCCTTACTACAGGTTAATAACTAACCTATCAAGGATAACTGAACTTCATCCATAGGATTGTATGTAAAATAGTTGTAAGAACTACCATGTATAATTCTCATTTTGTACTACAATCACTATTCTCGTAAATAAAACATTATTATTATTATTTTATTATTATAAAACTCTTCCGTTACTGAGTGACTGACAGACAACGCACAGCCGAAACTACTGAACGCAAGAAGCTGAAATTTGGCATGTATGTTCCTTGGAGAGTGTAGGGCACTAAGAGAGGATTTTTGGAAATTCCACCTAGAAGGTGGTGAAAGGGGTGAAACCCGATATTCACACAGGAACGGGACATACGCGGGTGAAACCGCGGGAAAACTACTAGTATTCATATAAGAGTCGTCTCCATTACATACACTAACATAACCAATAACTACAATTCATATAGGTACATTTCTAGTGCTATAACAGACATTTAACCTATTGAGTCGCAGTGGTACACCGGTGCAGTGGCCAGACACAATAATTGTGAATGATGTCTTGATAACATTATAAATATACTATCGGAGATTTATTGATTGATTCAAGAGGCGTGTCAACAGTTTGTGCCTCATCAATTTTAGTTAACCTCCTCATTTATATAAAACATTACAAATCTTCTTAGACTTGGCAAATTAAATAAGTAAATGAAAATAATCAAATATAATTCGCAAACACAAATCGTTAGAGTTTTGTATAGAACAGTACAGTAAAGAAGTGCCGTTGAATTGGGCAAGCGAAACTCAAGTGGTCTATTAGGCCCACATTTAGCCCACACTCGTGCATTCGGGTTAATGGCTCAACACACCTCGCTGTGTACTCTGTACCTAGAGCTTAAAGCAGTTTCTAGGAACTCACATTGTATATAACATGTAACTAAAAGAAACGGTCGTTTTAACCTGTCAATTGTTGGAGTGCATGATGCCATAATTAAAAACCTATGGTATCTTGCCACCGGTGTGTCGCTGCGACTCTATATGAGAAGCATATAACTATTAAAATAATGTAACAATTAAAATACAGCTTCACTGCATGATTGCTTTGTCGCATCGAATCGCATGCATACTTAGTCTCTCGCCGATATCCTAGTAGCCGATTGAGAAGTTGTGGGTTCAATGCCTGCCACCCTAACTCATATTGGTTTGGCTGGACAGGTTAAGAAACATATTTACTAGTAGTAGTGAGCAGTGATAACTCAGTGGGGAGACCAACAGACTGCAATGCAGAGGGTCTCGGGTTCGAACCCACGTCGCGCACCTCTGACTTTCGGAAGTTATATGACTTTTCGAAATTATGTGCGTATTGATTGACAATTATCGCCTGCTCCGTGCCTCGGAGAGCACGTTAAGCCGTCGGTCCCGGCTGCCATGAACATCTAGTGCAGTCGTTATTGGGAGAGTGTCGACACAAAAGATCCCACTGGGTCGAAGTGTCGCCGGTCTGCACTGACTGGCTCCCACATAAGATACATACATACATGCTAGTAATTTGTAATTAAAATTATAGAAATATAAATAAATATTATTTTTTACTTACTAAGCCTGTTTGGCACTATGGTTCATTTCGTTCCATTTATGCAAACAAAATATCATCTACGCAAAATATTTTATACATTGAGTCTATTAGCATATGCAAAGAGCTAGCCCAGGGTACAAATAATAACATATGAATTAAAATTTTACATTGACCCAGCGTCTACTGTTTACCAGGTCTAAGTTCGATTTATGGGTCGGCCAGAATAACTAGGGTTTTCTGACAAGAAATTCTAAGTGACAGCACGCTGTTTCCAGTACACGACAATAGGTTTAACCTCTATTACGGGTAACCATTACTATAGCAGACGGCAATGGTGCAACACACCTATGCCAACTCCTTCGAGGTATTAGGCGTGAGACTATGTAAGTACCTATGCGTAAATATATTATTTGAACCATTACTTAAATGGGCTCCTAAACGGGACTTATTCTTACCACAATCTGATGTTTCAATATACAATTAATTATGTTAGGAATGGACGATGCATTAATGTTTCTAGCTGGCTGAGCTTAACATCAAACTATTACAGCCAAAATTATCATTCCTTTAAAATATTGTCAGTTGAACTAAATCATTTTACCTCGAATAAAACTTGACTAACACTCTGTGAAAAATATAAACTCAATACGAAGTCAATTGGTTCGGTTGAGACGTGATGGAGCGAGCTCAATTTAGCCTCAAACGGGAAAGAAGGCTAATCAAAAGGGATTCAATAGGCGGAAACCGCCCGGAGGAATTACCAGGAGTGAAGCGGAGCGGGGAGGAGGTGGGAGGAGCCGATCGGAGGAAAAAAGTGGAAATAATTCGTTAATCCCGTAATTGGAGCGCGCTACCGAACCGGAAAACAAATTTCCTATTATTGCTTTTTAGGGTTGACACGAGCTCTGCTGGTCTCTTTGGCGATGGCCGATCAACTTCTAAATGTCTTAATTTGATTATCACTTCTTTATGTATTAGACACATTTAGGTTACGTGGTGATTAATACGTCGTCGTCCCCGCACGGGTGTTTAATTTGTGTGGTTCACGGAAGTTTGCATCGAGTTTACGATGTCTTAGATGTTTAAGTTTTTGTTTTGTTTTACTATAAATGTCAACATCTAATAGTATGTAAAAATTTCTGGATTCTCACAAACCTTGTTTCACCGATAGAAAGTTGCACGTCCTAAGTATTAGGCAGTAATAGGCTATAGTTTAAATACATAGCCCGCGAGAGAAGTCGAGCGCGAAAGCAAGTATATTCAATATTTACTTGAATATTATATCAAAACATATATTATACAATTATTTTCACAATACTTTATAATTTAATACACTTATAGATAGTTATAAAAAAGGCGCTAAGGGCAAACCTATCACAAGGTATCGAATGCATTTTCAAGCTTCTCATTGGCATCGAAAATTCAAACGCAATAATCATCGAACCTGAGACCTCACAATTGGCAAACGACTGTTGACATCACTATAACGCCGAAGACGCAAAGCATAGCAACAAAGGTCACAATTTTTTTTTTAAATAAACGAAAAGGTGTCGTTCGCAGGACCAACCCTAGCAGTAAGTCTTTTCAAACAGAAAGTGTAGGTAGATAATTATTATTAGAGCGCGACTCATTAGGGTGCGATTGTCGTCTCGTCCCCCCGCGCCCCTTCCACACCGCGCCCCTCCAGCCCTCTCACCCCTCGCCTGCCGTTCCACCGGACAACTCACACCTGACCGAACCGTTTATCATTGGCTATTGGTGAGCACTTTTCATTCACAGCATGATTCAATTTAGTTGGAAGGTAGTTTTCTTCTGTGGTACAGTGGTTGTGAAAGCGACTGCTATGCATGATTCGTGTTTGAATCTAGGCAAAGTGTTATTTGATTTTTGGGTAAGAGATTCTCTATAGCAGCACAGAGTCTGGACCTGAATAGGGTCCTGTTACGCGGAACCTTAAAATTTTGCCGGCAAAATGTGGGAATAATACACCGCTGCTTAATTCGTGAACGCGAATTCAATACACAGCTGACAAGTTAATAATAATAAGAATAATTTGTTTATTTTCATTAAACAGATATAATTTTTTTTGGGTAGTGTTTGAAGTCACCTAATAAACAAATAATGCCTGTGACAGGCGACTACACTCTTCCATAGCTAATAAAATCTAAAACATTGTAATATATAATATTGTCTTCTGTTTACGCGAATGTTATTCATTGCAATTAAACTACTATATACGGATTTTATCGCGTTGTTTATTTGACACTTTATTACATAATTTTGAAAACTGTTACACTACTACTACTATTAAACTTAACTAATTTTTAAGCTAATTAAATTATTATTTAAACTATTAAAACTATTAAGATTTAATTAAATTTTACACTTTACACGTAGTTAGAACTACCATCTTAGTCTCCCCGTGACCATGGCTGCTGAAAAGCAACTGAAACGTCGGGGAAAGTATAAAATTTAATTAAATCTAAATAGTTTTAACGCTATTGAGTGACCGTTGAAGTGCTAACTGCCCTCATGGCGCAGCGGTAGTGAATGCGACTGCTGTGCATGAGGTCTCGGGTTCGAATCCCGGGTCGGGCCAACGAAAAGTTATCGGGTTTTTCTGTTAAGAAATCTCAATACGAGCCCGGAGTTAGGAAGTTGGCGGTGTTAGACACCCCTGTGCCTCGGAAAGCACGTAAAGCCGTTGGTCCTGCGCCTGATCTCTCTCCGGTCGTGTCGGATTATCCGTTCCATCGGATCATGAGAGTTAGGAAACAGAGAGTGCACTTGTGTTTGCGCACATACTTGTGCACTATAATATCTGCTGCGCAGTTGGCCAATCTCCGTTAAGATTGGCCGCCATGGCCGAAATTCGGTCTGGAGGACATTATTTTTATTAGTGACCGTTGAACTGCCACGTTTGATCTCAGGGCAACGCACCTCTGTCTTTATAATAATGCGTATTAAATCATTAATTATTGTTTGCTTTAAAGGATAATATCCTGAGAAATCCTGCACTTCTGAGAGTTCTCTATAATGTTATCGAAGCTATATGAAGTGTGCAACAACTCTGAGTCAACATGGTAGACAACGGCCTAACCCTCTTCACAGTGAAAAGACACCCGTGCCTAGCAGTGGAACTGTTAAAAACAATGCTGGTGTTATTGTAGATAAATAGATTACGAAAGATGTTCTTTTTTATATTTTACGATAAATCCTAAAACGTTTCCTAAAATGCTAAAACAAACAGCGATAGCTCAGTGAGGAGACCAACAGACTGCAATGCAGAGGGTCTCGGATTCGAACCCACGTCGCGCACCTATGACCTTCGGCATTTATATGACTTTTCGAAATTATGTGCGTATTGATTGACAATTATCGCCTGCTTCGTGCCTCGGAGAGCACGTTAAGCCGTCGCGCGTCGGTCCCGGCTGCCATGAACATCTTTGGCAGTCGTTATTGGGAAGTCAATGTCCTATAATATCCTGACACTGGTCTAGCCTTAGGGTATCGTTAGCCTTCGGGTTGCGGAGGTCAGGTGGCAGCCGCTCCGTGTAAAAATTGATATCCAATCAAATCCGGTTAGATCAAAAAAGCCGACCCCAAGTGACTTGGGAATAATAAAGGCTAGGGAGACGAAATCCTAAAACGTTTTAGAAAGGTACCTAACAAAAAAGTCTTAATCGAATATTATTACTAAAGACTATCAAAAACATCAAAGAAAACGTAAATAATTAAATGGAAAAAGAAAAATTATTACAAAACCAAATAATTCAAGAAAATTATCTCTAACTGATAGTTGTAACAGCCTGTAGACTACTTGAGCGTTCGCTATTGGCGGACACAACTCAGCTTTTTATTTGTCGGTGCTCTACAACTACTTGCGACGTGACCGCCTCGCTCGACTTGCTCGAGTCGCCTGAGCTCGAGAGTCGCTCGAGAAAATCACGAGGTAACCGCGCAATTACGGATTTAATGCTACTTGTAGTTGAAAACTTATAAGGAAAGTCTGGTTATCTTGCGTCTAATAATGATAAAAGTGTGCTATATTGGAGGACTAAGCGTATTATTTTGATCTCAGGATGTTATAATCATAATTAATATTATAAATGCGAATGTGAGTTCATTTGTTACGTTTTCACACCTTAACTACTCGACCGGTCATCGTGCAATTTCGCATACCGGTTTTTGGGGCTACAGAAAAAGACCTGGAGTACGAGTACCTTTCATCTGGAAAAAAGTACCTACTGTTTCCGAGGGATATAAAATATACTACGTTTACGCGAACGGAACCGCAAAACGTGGTAAAAATCTACTAATAATAATAATAATATTAATAATAATAATAATATTCTACCACATACACACAACACCATCTAGCCCAAACTAAGCAGAGCTTGTACTATGGGTACTAGACAATGGATAAACATACATATATACTTTATTTTTTGTAAATACATACATATTATACATAGAAACACCCAGACCAAGACAAACATCCATGTTCATGCACACAAATGTTTGACTTGTGCGGGAATCGAACCCGCGACCTCAGGCGTGGCAGTCGGTTACACTAACCACTACGCCATCGAGGTCGTCAACTAATAATATAATATCAATCCTGTACATAAGCTATTCCACTGTTTGGCACTTCTGTGTGAGAGTAGGGTCGTAGTAGAGTAGAGTCTAAAGTGTTAGGTAGGCCATAGTCCACCACGCTGGCCTATTGTGGCTTGACAGATTTAACTTATTTTCAAAAACATTATGATGAACTCTCTGACATGCAGATTTCCTCACGATGTTTTTCTTCACGGTTAAAGCAAGCGATAATAACTTATTTAATGCGCACGATTTCGAAGAGTCAGCTGTGTGTGCCGTGGGATCAAACTCGAGACCTCTGCGTAGCAGTCCAACGGTCTTCCGCGTTTCTGATTATGCTAAGATGATCTGGTTTTATGATATTTTGACACCAGCATTCTGTTAAATATATTCACTTTAGATTCTTATTCGAGTTGGATGCAATTAGATAAGGGTTGACTGAAATTCTATCCAACAATGTATCTTGATTTGATTGATCTTGATTGACAATTATCGCTTGCTCCGTGCCTCGGAGAGCACGTTAAGCCGTCGGTCCCGGCTGCCATGAACATCTATGGCAGTCGTTATTGGGAAAGTCAGTTCCCTCTAATATCCTGACACTGGTCTAGCCTTAGGGTATCATTAGCCTTCGGGTTGCGGAGGTCAGGTGGCAGCCGCTCCGTGTAAAAATGATATCCAGTCAAATCCGGTTAGACTAGAAAAGCCGATCCCAAGTGACTTGGGAATAATAAAGGCTAAGGGAGAAGAAGAATGTATCTTTCAGTCATTTATTTAATAAACTAGGATTTATTTTAGGATTTTGAGTTAACAGATGTTGTTAAATACTTTATACCATAATCTTATTTGTTCTTACTCCATATTAATTTGTTATTTTTTTTGGTTTAGTCAACCTTTGTTCTCTAGCTTACCTGACATATACATATAATATATTTATTTTTAAAAACGACTACCACTTTATGTATAATTCCTGTATCGCGACCACAAACGTTAAAACAACGGATACAAAGAAAATCCAGACTCAGCACAAACATTTGTGGATCACGCAATGTTTTGTCTTGTGTGGGTTTCGAACCCACGACACTCGGCGCAATGGCAGTGGAGAGACGACTACTTAAACCACTAGACTATCCGTGCAGTCAAAGTTCTCGGCAACATATTTATTTTGATCGAAGTTGTACTTCCCAGAGCTGTATCCATACCATCACCAAATAGTGTGCAAAGCGTTGCCCACTTATAAGACTTCGTAATTACTAAGTTTTCTTACCACCGGGTTGGTATCACCATCCCGCAATTCCCTCACGGTTTCCCACCATTAAAACACCCAAGCGTATTTTTAACCCCACCATCGCCTACTATTTTCATAAAAGAACATTGAACTATCAAAAGAAACAACCATGTCAATCCATCAATCATTCGACATCGGGTTGCTAATGCACTAGACAAAATGATCCCTTCAAATAGCATAACAAAACAAATATTTTGACCATTCAACGAGTAACGTTAGATTATTTTGACGTTTTAACTGACTGTAAACTAAACTTTCCGTTATTTGTATTGGAGTAATGTTAATCAAGTTTATGAATGAATAAGGGTTATATTCGATGTTTCGGTTAGGGAGTATGTTTTAGCCAGTAGGTATTATCTAAAATGTTATTGAAAGACTGCCTTGTTTCGTCGTTTTGTGTTAGTTTGCAGTTATGTTTCAGACGATCGTAATAACCAGTATTTTGTTACTGAACCGGATAAAAAGTTATTGAGATTTTCGGTAAGGAAATTCTTAAGCGCTTTCAACAAAATTTAATAGAATATATCTAATCAAGTATACGGCAATAGGCTCACTCTCTATTGACAGCCAGCCTATTGTCGTATAATAACATGAGGGATTAAATCAAACGTGGCGAAATCATCTTTGCCTGTCCCTTCAGGAAATGAATTGAAGTATGCTATTGAAATGAGATAACATTTTGGAATACCTTTGCTAAATATAATTAATGGTAGATCATTACGCTCTATCATAGATTCTTTAAGGCTCTAACTCTGCCTGTAATTCACTTATTTGAGCAAAATTGCATAATACCTATGTATGTTTACGCCTCTGCCCACTTCCGTGTAGCCCACATTATTAGTTATGATTTTAGGTCACATTGCTATTTTATTGTTCTTCTCTTCTCCCTAGCCTTTATTATTCCCAAGTCACTTGGGGTCGGCTTTTCTGGTCTAACAGGATTTGACTGGATATCAGTTTTTACACGGAGCGGCTGCCACCTGACCTCCGCAACCCGAAGTCTAACGATACCCTAAGGCTAGACCAGTGTCAGGATAATATATGGTACTGACTTCGCAATAACGACTGCCATAGATGTTCACGGCAGGCGGGACCGACGGCTTAACGTGCTCTCCGAGGCACAGAGCAGGCGATAATTGTCAATCAATACGCACATAATTTCGAAAAGTCATATAACTTCCGAAAGTCAGAGGTGCGCGACGTGGGTTCGAACTCGATACCCTCTGCATTGCAGTCTGTTGGTCTCCACTGAGCCATCGCTGCTCTCATTATTCTCAACTACAACAATAAAATAAAATAGTAACAATAAAATAGCAAGCGATAATAATTCTCATTATTATCGCTTGCTATTTTATTGTTATTTGTGCAAAAATTATTCCAGCTTATTTTAAAGCTGGAAAAATAAAAAGCTTTTTGGTATTAGCTTAGCTTAGTATGCGTGGTGGTAAAAACAGCTCAAAACTAAAAGGAAGCTTAGTGGTATTAGCATAATAAATAAAGAAAGAGCTAGTTGATTAGGTCGCTCAATGATGCTAGTAAGGCAGCTAAGAGCTAAAGCAGAACACACCAGCGTGCCGCTCTTGCATTAGAATTTGCGAAAGACCGCTCTTATCAAATGCCAATTTTTACCAACATCTTATACTTAAAGGACATCTTATTTTTAAATTTCATTATATTATAGGTTTCTTCTAATACCTGAATGTAAAAATTGCTGTTAGTCATACATTACACCATAAATCACCTGTAACAGACACAAAGGCTTACCTATATGCTTGAGTCTTAACGAGGCGTCTCAGAGAACCAATTAGATAACTTGACTAATCTGCTTAGAGACGACAGCAATACTTGGTCAGAGACCAGCCTGGCGACTAGTGAAGTTACTGTATACACTGCAGTAATATATTGGTCTTTTCCACTAAGCGAATTAATATTTGGAGAGTAAAATGCTATAAAATCTCACAACAGCCAGCATTAGCAAGTGTATTGTTAGCAGACTAAGTCACAAATCATTAAAAAAATAATTCACACTGCTGCTATTGCAAGAAAAAAGATATTCTGCTGACGATACAGCGTCTCTTTAATAACCCTGGAAAAACTACTCACCGTAAAACACAACATATGGAGACCATATACTATAATATGGTTGAGCTACTTACTTTCTTAGTAACTCTGTTCTCGCTGTGCTCTACTCCTAATAAGTCCATTATTGTACCTATAAATTTATAATAATTTTAGAGAAAATGACTAGCCTTTGTTACTACATTTTCAGGAGTTTCAGTTTGAGAGGAGTGGGAGCGTCCACACTTAAATTAAAACTTATGAGAACAATCGGAAGCACCGAATCTTCTATAAAATATAAATAGTAAATCTACTCGCAAAACTACACAGTCATCTCAACAACATCCAACAAAGACAGCGAACACAAGATCACAAAGCAAGTTGAGGTAAACATCCAATTTCTACTAATTCTAATAATACACAGCTGATTACATATTCTCACTTCTGTTTCACTAGTTTTATTAACAATTCTGTATACACGAATCAGTGTATAAAACAGAAAATATGGCCCGGAATGTACATCAATGTCTATTAGTTTATACATTGTCAGTGAGATGATGTTTAATTGCTCACAAACGGTCACTCAGATAACACATTATGTAGATAATACTGTACTCCAAACGTTTCTGTTGAAAGCAAAACAAATATTTCACTATTTTAAAACTCATACTATATTCATAGAATAAATAGATACAGATTAACACAATATAACGCATATGGTGATTAACGCCGCCCGTCAGTCCTAAACCCAGCGGTAACTTAAATCTTTAGAAATGCCGACTCGGCTCTGCCTAGTAGGCAGCTTCGTCTTTGTAGCGACTATCAGAATAAAGACGACTGAATTCCATTTAAGAGGTATGTATCTTATGTGGGGGGGGCAGTCAGTGCAGACCGGCGACACTTCGACCCAGTAGGATCTTTTGTGTCCACACTGTCCCAATAATGACTGCCATAGATGTTTATGGCAACCGGGACCGACGGCTTAACGTGCTCTCCGAGGCACGAAGCAGGCGATAATTGTCAATCAATACGCACATAATTTCGAAAAGTCATATAACTTCCGAAAGTCAGAGTTTCGCGACGTGGGTTCGAACCCGAGACCCTCTGCATTGTAGTCTGTTGGTCTCCCCACTGAGCTATCGCTGCTCATGATGCTATTATCATGCTATTTAAGAGGTAAGTAATGTTTGTAATAGGTGGACCGACGATCAGGTAAGGGTCACAGGAAGCTGTTGAATGCGGGTGGCCCAAGATCAGCCTGTGTGGAAAACCATGGTGGAGACCTATGTCCAGTAGTGGACGTTTTTCGGCTGAGATGATAATGATGTGTGTGTTGAGAAGTAGGGTGTTGCGGAATCTTCTTTTTAACTTCGTAGTTCGCTCAAACTGGTGTAGTCCTTGAGGAAGTAACCATAGAGTTATAGGTAAACAACTTTGTGTTGTGTGTGATCTTTGGCCATTGCATAGCACGACTCCCTTTTTAGAAGAATGAGGTCTAATAATGAATAACTTTACTCAGTAGCCACTTTCGACCAAACGAGCTTGCTTTTTAACTTGCTAGTAACCCGATTAAATCCTTGCTTCTCTTACGCAAGTGGCGATAAATGAGTGTGATAGATTATTCTAAATATTTTGTCTAAATATTCAAAGAAATACCAAAATAAGTACGTTTAAATATGTGTGTGTCTCATTTGTAAGTACTTACTTATCCCGGCAATAGTGCCGATAACAAACTGTATAATGAATCTGGCTAGATTTTATGTCATTGTTATTTATAGGTTAGATTCTAGGTTAAGTTACAATTATAAGATCAATTTTAGAGTTATTTACATGTTCAAACATAAAGAAAAATAAACTATGATTTAACAACATCATTAGCGAAAACTAAGCAGCTCAAATATAATCATTTCTAAAAACACGTGGCCGCCCGACTTGTTTGTTCACTAGTATAAAAGGACACGTGTCAGATGGATCGACTCACTTGTCGATTGGCCGCCGAACCGAACGGAGCTCCGAGTTTGCGCTATAAAAGCTGAGTAACTATTTAAATTGTTATTACTGTTTGTTTATTACTATTTATTAACTTGTTAAAATATTCTCGTTGGAATTTCTATTTGCCGTGTATTGTGTACGACATTATGAATGTTAAAAATCATATTTAAATTAAACTTCTTTTCAATTACCCTATCAATATGAATTAATTAAAGATTGGGTTATTCTATAAATCATTTAATAGCCTAACATTGTATACGCTTAGTATATGAGTAAATGTATATATAAATATACATAGCGTTTAGGTATACGTATATGTAGATAGTGTACTATATAATCTTATATACATAATTTTAATAAATACATATAAATGAATTAATGGTTTGTTTTTATTTACTTATAAATATATACATAGATAAAAATATTACGTAGTTAAATAAAAGAAATTTAACAAGTGCGTCTGTTGCCCCATGTTATATTGGTGAGCCATCTGTATGTATCTAGTTTGTGCTATTCTAATATACGTTTTTAATAACTGACATTACTACGGCCACCTTCACATATCATTTTGTATACGTGTTGTGCGAATGGGCGAATTATTGCCGTCTATCGGCCACAATTCTGGAGTTACTAGGGCAATTTGCTGCAACTAAGAGTTGCTCAATACATTTTGTCTGATGGTTCAAATCCTGGTAGATCAATGAATAACTTGTACTCAGAGCCATTAAACTAATAGTATCTTCTTTAGTCACATATCATTTTAGAAAAGATATGAGAATTAACGTAGTTAGTGTAGCATATTTAATGAAAATAAATAATAAAATGCAATAATAACACGCAAATGCAGGCGCTTCCAGTATACAGTAAAGTCTAAACGGAGTTTTACATATTTTACGTAATTTTATTTTTGTCTACTGAAGTAATTGTAAACATAATTGCCATATTAGCCACCAACATTTTCACAGGTTGTTCATATAATAAATAAAAGTATGTGTATGAGTACGTGAGAGTGAGATGAGTGAGAGTAGTGTTATGGTAACTAACATTGTGACACGAGAATTTTATATATAAGATTTGGCTTGAAATTACGTTTAAAGTAGTTAAAAGTTAAGACTCAACTTCTGTACTCGTTCTAATTTTTTTATAGTGCTCATATATGTCTAATTTAATTATATATATATATATATATATATATAAGCATACTCACTCTAATTTAATTACAATTTCTAGTGAAAGATTACAAATCGTGTGAAAGTCTTAAATATAAAGTAGATATTTTTGAAGTACCGATATCTATAAACAATTAAATACCCAATTTATTTCTACCGTCAATATGGGGAAATATAAAATAAGTTTCAACGTATTCATAGCACAGATAAAAATAGTTTACATTAGGTATCTATGGCAATATTTTGACATGTGTAGTGCGTCTACATGGGCGGGAAATTAAATGATTAGCTGTTTAGATTTATTTACAGTAGGAGGAAGATGTCCAAAGAAAACAGACTATTGCGATGTTTAGTAATTGTTTCTTAGTATTACGCTTTTATGAGATAGTCTGATAGGAATGTCTAATTATATTAACTAGCGGTCGCCTAGTCAAAATTCGACCAAAATTCCTAAGCTTGCTACTTTGTTATCTATTTTTCTTTATTACATATAAATAAGGTATAGGTAACCATAGTTGCAAAGAATTGTACGACGTCAGACGAACAATGCCGAAATACTACGAACACGATTCGACTGCGTGTGTCAAATGCATGGTTGTGTGCGTGTAGTGTTATCCCATTAATTTAATGTTTTTCTAATGCATATTTTATAAAAATATTAGTATTCGCCCCTCCTTCTCCATATAAACTTTAACTTTGCTAAATTTAATTCTCCTCTGTCCGCGCAATTTTCGTAAAAAGGGATACAAAGTTAATTAATATATAGATAATAGATAATATATAGATAATATTTTGTCCGCGGCTTCAATCGCTAGACTTTGTAAATAAATTTCCAGGGGAAAGCACTTAACATATAGTGGGAAAGTACTTATTCGGGATGAAAGGTACCCTAATATGTCCTTTTCTATACCCTAACATTCCACAGACACATTGTATGTGAGTTTCATGATGACCGATCGAGTAGTTTAGCGTAACAATCAAACACACTCACATTCATATTTATAATATTAGTTAGGAAATTAGTATTAGTCAAGATAGTTTAAAATACCTTTGGCCCGAGGTTTCGCCGGTGTTTATCCTACTAGGAAAACATATCATCGGGATAAAAGTAACCTATGTGCTAATTTTGGATAAGATACTTGTCCAAAATTGTAGGTATTTGTACCTACAAATATATATAATAAATAGGCCCATTCATACTGAAATCAGGGAGGCTCTACTACATAGTAGAGCCTCCCTGATTTCAGTATGAATGGGCCGGCTCGACCGGGGAGGGACTACCCTCTCACAGAATATCGACATGAAATAGCAGCATTCCTACTGTTGTGTTTCGTTCAGTGAGTGAGAGTGCCGGCGGCCCAATCCCCCTCTTCTCCCCTTCCCGCTCCTTCTCTTTCCCACTTCCTTTTTCTCCTAAAGGGTCTGCAACGCGCAAGTGATGTCTCAGCTGTTGCAGGCGTCCATAGGCTACGGTGACCACTTACCATCAGGTGGGCAGGTGGTATGATTGTTTGCCGTCTAAGTGGTATAAAAAAAGTATGTTCTATCAGTGTTACAAGTTTTATTAAAATCCGTTCAATGGTTTACTCGTGATTGGGAAACGAACGGTGTTGTAAACCATATGTTATTATGCATAGAATAGGTACTTTTTATACCGTTATAATGCATTGTTTAAGTTGTCTATTAAGTCGCAACGCATACCGGCGGCCAAAACAATCGATTTTCAAATTATGTCTGGTATTCTAAGACTTAGCAGATTAATGTGTAAGGTCTTCAATTCGAGCTTACAATATCGCTACACCATTTAAAAATAATCTTCTATCATATGGTTATAATTTTTAATAGTTTCTGTAACATATTTAAATGTAGTCTAGTTAGCAAATGCGCATATAGCTTACGTCAAAGATCATCCTAATTAAAGAAACAAAAATAACATTATTTTTCTAAACATACCAATAAAACATTGAAATTCTTACATTTAATAAAACACTCGCTCAACAAAATCACATATATATACACATATACAATAACAAACTTCCGAAATTATCCAAAGCGAACCATAACCAACAGATACTGTTATTAACTTTTTAATTGCGCGCAATCGCACCGCAAGGCGCTGATTAAATAAACGCGTCGACTTTACTGTCGTGTCGTAAAAAACAATAAAAATACTGGCCGTTTAGTGACACACACGCGCACTTGGAAGAAAAATAAACAACCACATGTGTACCTTAGGATTCTGTTATATGATTTCTTGAGTTAACTATCTACCTATAGTATTTTTTCCTTATTAAGTAAACAAACAATTCATTATTAAAACATTCAGTTACTGCTTTCAGACAATATGCAGTAGCTACATGTTTCAAATTTTTTATATCAGACTAGGTTTGGCCGCGGTTTTGCTCGCGGTAATGTAGATTTGGTCAATTATTTTCTTTCTCTTTTTACGCTAAGCACGCGGTCTGGTTGTAATACATTTCTGCTTACCCCCTAGATATAGATTTGAGGCTAGGTATAAACCAGTATAATCACTCGAACTGCATGATGAGCTAATTCCCGAGGTTGATCAAATAAATATATTTGCGCACGTTGTCCGCCGTGTTTTATTCGCCCGTCGGTTTTCTATCAACTGACTTTTATTGCCCACTGTAACGCGTTTAGTGTAAACTGAACGCAAAACTAACTATTTTTAGTAACTTTCTTTTAATTAAGAGTATGGAACGTCGTTTTTTTAGCGGCCAGACTTTGCTTTTGCGACTCAATGGTATATATTTTTTGGTTTTGAAACAATAGTTGCTTTGCTTTGTTTTAAATGAAATTGTGTCGCAAGAATCTTAGAAACAATGGTCTCTACTTTAGGAAGGAGCATTAATTGAGGACCTTATTATTATGTGCTAGTATCCGCCCGTAGTTTCTCTCGCCCGATTATTTGTTAAAACATCGCCTATGTTTCAAAAATAGTATAGTGCTGCTGCACTATACTGGCTGGCAATGACGGCCATATTTTAGAATACACGTAAATATATTGCATATTTCGTAGATTTTTGTTTAGAATTAATTTAATTATTTTTTAAAAATAGCCAGACTAGTTAAAGTATTGTAATGAAAATATTGCCAATTTAGAAGCACTATTTTGTAAAAGGTCTTATTATTTATGGACCTAATCATAAATCAATTCGATTAAATAGATAGAAAATACATAATGTTCTTGGTGGTTCTTGTTGGTGTAGCGGGAGTGTATGTGACTGCTGTACTTGAGTTCGAAGATCAGGTAGGGCTTTTCTACCAAAAAAATGTCAGTAGCATAACGCAATATTGAAATGTGCCCGATAGACGGCAATACGCTCGCTTCCCATTACATAAACCCCAAAACCAATGCTGGTGACATATGGTTGTGATAGACGTCTGTCTACGGTGAAGGAAAACGTCGTTAGGAAACCTGCATGTCTGAGAGTTCTCCATTATGGTTTTCGAAGGTATATCAAGTCTGTCAACCCGCACTGGGACGGCGTAGTAGTCTATGGCCGTTCCCTTCTTAGACTGAGAAGAGGTCCGTGCCCACAATGGGACAGTTAATATACGGAGCTGATATTATTAGAAATAATTAATAAAATAAATAAAAAAATCACTAATTAAAAAGAAGGAACTAAATAAATAATTATATAGTCGATATTTTTATTACCATTAAAACCGACTCGACTAAAATTGAAGTGCACTAAAATCAACAATAACAATAACATCCATATTATTTAATTAAAATCCATAGACAAACGACTCAATCGTCATCAAAGGGTGAGCAGAGACAGCCACCAAGATACTCAACTCGTTCAGGAATCAATTAGCCGCTCAAAGCTTCAGATATAGCTGGCACAAAACAATGCGCACGTGTGCCGTTTGATTAAAAATAAAACCGACTTAGACTCGACGAGATGTTTGAAAGGATGGAGGAGCGTTTGGTGTGAGATAGTACACTTGCTATCTGCTTGACTGGTGTTATAATATAAAATATGCTAGTGCTAAAATTTGCGTTCAGTTTCGTCAACGCAAATGCAACGACGAACAATTTACGTAGAGTTCGTCGTTGTTTAGTATTTGATGATGGTATGAACGAGCCAGCTTGACCGGGGAAATTTTAACCACTAATAGGAAACCAGCTTAAGAATAGTACTGCTGTTCGCCTGTAGGTTCACATACTTAAATATCCTATTCCTTTGCTTTCATCCAACTGCCTTTAAATGCTTTTCTCAGGTTAGCAGCTTAAGTACGTATTGCAAGCGTCGTCAAGCTCCGCGTACTATCAAGCGGGCCGTACGTTCCTACCGTTTACATCTTGCCATAACACTATTGTACAAGACATAGAAGACAATATCGGCAGCGCCATTAATTAGACACATAGTTTAAAATATATACTGTAATTAAAACAAGCATTATTTTAAGGAATTGAATTAATATCGCTAGTTGCATACATACATACAACACATAAATACACATACAAAAGTAAATTCAATCAATCAAACAATCCACTTGACCTTCTACAGGACTAGTACTACTTCTACTACTAGACTACTTCTTCCAGTGCCCAGTTCGAGTAACTCGTCCGTCCAAACGGGTAACTCACACTTCCGACCTCGGTAAACAGGTAGGGGAAACATGAAAAGTTTACGCTACTGAAATGTAAATGTGGAACGAATGTGCCGCGGACGAGTCGCTCATTCATTCACTTTGTTTTTATTACATTGGCTATTTAATTAAATGAATATATTTTTAAGAAATTATTCGATTAATTTTGATAACTAGTAATAGCTAGATTTTATTTAAAAATGTCACATTAGAAACGCATTATGTAATCAAGATAAACATATATTTGCATCAAACACACATGTTTACATGAACATTCACTTTACAAGAATGCATCCTATAACAGTTGAATATGTAGCTTGTGTATCAACATGTTTTGCCATAGACGGCGGACAAATACAATTGATTAGAAATAACATATTCACAATATATAAAAAATAGTAAATGTTACGAGTAATAAAATGGAAATCATGAATAAAATAGGAGGTAATAATATAACAAAAAATTATTGAATACATTAGAGTATGCGTGTCGTAGGATAAATAATGGACAAACCAAATCATGGCGAATATCGTATGTGCAAAAATATTTAATATTTTTTTTTTATTTAATTCATATTTATGATCGTTTTATATTCTGAAATCATATTAAGACTGTATGTAAGCACTACAAGCTTTTACGTTTGTTTGCTTTATGTCTGTTTGGTTATTGTGAATGCGACGAACATAATATTTATAAAGGAATATACAGCACACGCAATTGCATGTCAAGTGAAAATTAAACTGTTTACATTAATGTATGTGGATAAAGCAATAAGCAGCGATAGCTTAGTAGGAAACTGTTGCACTGCCACGCAGAGGTCTCGAGTTTGATCACAAACCACCTCTGATGCACATCTAACTTTTTGAAGTTAAAAAGCAGTGATAGCTCAGTGGGGAGACCAACAGACTGCAATGCAGAGGGTCTCGGGTTCGAACCCACGTCGCGCACCTCTGATTTTCGGAAGTTATATGACTTGCCGAGATTATGTGCGTATTGATTGACAATTATCGCCTGCTCCGTGCCTCTGAGAGCACGTTAAGCCGTCGGTCCCGGCTGCCATGAACATCTATGGCAGTCGTTATTGGGAGAGTGTCGACACAAAAGATCCCACTGGGTCGAAGTGTCGCCGGTCTGCACTGACTGGCCTCCAGACATACATACATATCTGCGTATTAGATGGTTTGAGAAAGCGTTCATCAAATATCAACAAAAACATCGTGGAAAACATCGTCGGAAAACCATTTAACTCTCAGGCATGTGTCCGAGGGTTCTTCATTATATGTATCTTATGTGGGGACCAGTCAGTACAGACCGGCGACACTTCGACCCAGTGGGATTTTTTGTGTCGACACTCTCCCAATAACGACTGCCATAGATGTTCATGGCAGCCGGGACCGACGGCTTAACGTGCTCTCCGAGGCACGGAGCAGGCGATAATTGTCAATCAATACGCACATGATTTCGAAAAGTCATATAATTTCCGAAAGTCAGAGGTGCGCAACGTGGGTTCGAACCCGAGACCCTCTGCATTGCAGTCTATTGGTCTTCCCACTGAGCTATCGCTGCTTCATTATCTTCATTATATTCTCGAAGATGTGTGAAATCTACCAACGAGCGCGATGGATTATGGTGTAACCCTTTACACACTGAGAAGAGGCTGATATTATTATATCTTTTAATTTATGGATTACCTTCTCTGTGGTAGTATAACTGCCACAGGCAGATGCCACATCACATAGATATGTTACTCTACCCATAACACACTCAACACACGCAGACAAGACCGGTAAAAACTCGAAATATATAAAAAACGGCACTAAAACCCTTGAGTCGCGAGATACCACAACATATTCCTCCATAATATCACGTTTTATTAGTTTACAACGCGTAATCAACTAGTTTCCTAGAACGAACACGTGACGCTCCTATTAATTTTATTTTAAATACTTTTTGTCGCTCCAGCGACATTGTTTATACTATGTTTTTCAGGTACCCGTAGTACTAAAGAAACGATGTTTTAGAAACTGTTGCCCGTTCGTTGCGGTTTTTGATGAAGGTGTTGTAAAATATCGTGAATAAAACATGCGTGTGTGCAAAAATGAGTCAGTTGCAAATTCTGGATCAAATATTTAAGTGATATTATATAATTTTTATTTCATCGTTTAATCTTAAATCTAGACAATCAATGTCTCAACAAACAGAATAATAGGTAAGTGACCACGTGCCACGTCGTAGTCGTTTATTTTGTGACAGTACGAATGAGTCGGCTAACCCCGGGCAATGCGAAACTTTTACAGGAGACTGGTGTAAGTTTTACCGGAGACATTCATAGCTCTCTAGGAAAGATAGGATATAAGGACATCTAATTGCTTTTTAATGTGGGTTATTGCCGATTACGATTTCCTCTACGCGGGAAAAAGGGAGCGGAGAGGTATATTGGGCTAACCAAAGTTCCAGATCTTACCAAGTAAACCTAACACAGCGTGTCTTCCTCGAATGCCTTGAATAATGGGTGGCTCGCTGGAACTGGGTATGATATTCCTGATAATGCATGAGTCATACGACGTGGTCTGCTTAATGGTAAGCGTTTACCGTGGTAAACGCATACGTTTAATTTATCTAATAATCATTAAGCAGATCTTACGCTTATTTGCCACCGGTACAATACACCCACCAATGTACAACAAAATGACAGTCTACGTTTATTTTCATATCGACTTGTACCACGTAAGGGGTGGGTTTCATTAATGGGCGTTTAAGTTTTTTTAAGGTGTTATGTATACACGTATAACTCGTGGAACCACGTATTTAGGGCTGTGGACTCACAATAACAATATGTTTTATGTATTTAACTTGTTGTGTTATTTATTTTTATAAGATCGTTACGATTGTGAGACTGTAAAATTTTGAATGCACTGGAATCTTTAAAAATTAAACGAGTCTCAGTAAAAACGTGATGTTTGTAGGAGTTACGAGTAACGCGGGTAGTGACAGTACTTTCATATAAGCCGAAAACCCAGGATTTTTATATTCAATCTAGCACTGCGATGCGTTCAGTGTGCTTTCGTGAGTCCTGATGTCCCTAAAGCATATAAGGCGATATGCAAGCAATATTGGAGAATAGAGAGAGACCAAGATAAGTTTCAGTTCGCGTGCTGGTTAAAAATCATTTTAGTTTATTCAGTTTATTCTGAAACTCTAGATGCTAAGTTATTCTTAAACGCAGTACCTGTTACTTTTCTTATGCTGGTTTCCTTTAGAAGAGTGGTAGTTCTCGGGTAAGAATACTAATATATAATTCCAGATGATTAGCAACGACTGGGTCTTTCACGTATAATACTGACCGCAAAATCACTATTTTCTTAAGGTAAAGCATAAAGATAACTTCAAACTAACAGGCTGGAAAAAATGAGGCTCCGCTGAATCTAGCATACATTCATGGACTCACCTGTTTCACAGAGGAGTCCCCAGAGGCTACAACATTCCACTACGGCTGGTATATCACTCCAGCCTCATTGGCTCTGATCACAATCTTCTACAAGAATACAACAAATGTTTTAAATGGATTCATTTAGAATCCCTTCTGCCTTATGTAATCTGACTAATTAATATATAATAATCTAGAACTTAGTAGGGAGACCAACAGACTGCAATGCAGAGGGTCTCGGGTTCGAACCCACGTCGCGCACCTCTGACTTTCGGAAGTTATATGACTTTTCGAAATTATGTGCGTATTGATTGACAATTATGGCCTGCTCCGTGCCTCGGAGAGTACGTTAAGCCGTCGGTCCCGGCTGCCATTAAGATGTATGGCAGTCGTTATTGGGATGTCAATGCCCCATAATATCCTGATACTGGTCTAGCCTTAAGGTATCGTTAGCCTTCGGGTTGCGGAGGTCAGGTGGCAGCCGCTTTGTGTAAAAACTAATATCCAGTCAAATTCATCATCAGTATTGATCTTAAAAATATTTTTACACTGCCATGATTGATCATAACATAGCCGACGAGATAGATTCATTAGGTATAAATTGTTACAAAATCCAAGCGCCTGAAGAATATCAAATGGCAATTGCACAAACTTACAATTACAATTTTAGAATATTAACTTATAACATAAGGAGCCTAAACAAAAATTTTGATTACTTCCAGCTGACGCTAAATAGATTCCCTATAGCATTTGATGTTATAATCTTGACCGAATGTTGGCTTGACGAGTCTACAGTATTACCTTGCATACAGTCGTATACTAGTTATAGTACAGCAAAAACTATTAACCAAAACAGTGGTGTGGTGGTTTACGTGAAAGATTGCCTGAGTGCTAGCGTTTCCGAGCCCTGTATTACTGATGCAAAATGCTTGCGGCTAGATCTGCCTAATTCAATTACGGTTCTGGGAATATATCGCCCACCGTCATTTAAAAATCTTAGTAACTTCCTTAGTTCCCTTGATTGCGTGCTTAGTGAATGTTCAAACAAATCAAAGACACTGGTACTTACAGGTGATATGAACATTAACCTACTAGCGAGTGGCAGTAGCCAGGATATTGAGTATATGTGTCTAACAGCAGAACATGGCCTCTTCCCGGCGATAACAAAACCAACTAGAGGGGATGCATGCCTCGATCACATATTTATAAACACCGTTAAAAACGTGGTAGGTTTAATATGTAGTTCGGACATAACTGATCATGATCTAGTAATTTTAGGCCTATCTATAAATAAACAGACAAATAGGCATCTGGATCGGTTTATCGTTAAACGGGACATTAAGGCTATTAACGATGTCTTGTCGAGTGAGGACTGGGCGCCAATTCTAGCAAACTCTGATATTAATGAAGTTGTACATAGCTTCTGTAATAGACTACAGGAGATAATCAATAATCACTCGCACAAAGTAAAAATAAGCCACACGAAATTCAGTATCAAACCCTGGATCACACCTGGTCTAATACGCTGTATACAGCACAAAGATCGGCTGCATTTAAAATCACGAAGCTCGCCTAACGATCAACTCAAACGTACAATTTATACTCGTTACAGAAACTACTGCAATAACCTAATACGTAAATTGAAGAATGAGTATGAAAACAAAACAATAACTAGTAATACAAATAACCCAAAAACAATGTGGAAGGCAATTAAAAGTGTTTGCCACCTCTCCCAAAACAAAAAAGAACCTACAGAACTTTTAACACTCCACGGTAGTTCAGGCCCCAAAAATTCATTAGACATTTGCAATACATATTTTTCAACGGTAGGTCAAAAACTGGCGAATAACATATTACAGAATTTACAACAGAGTGAAGAAACCCTCGCAGCTAGTGTTACCAATAACCTATTAACACACTCTTTCTTTCTGGAGCCTACTGATGTATCTGAGGTGGAGAGTCTTATACTTTCTTTACGAAATGATAAAGCACCAGGTGTTGACGGTTTGACAAATGTTCTTCTGAAACAAATAAAAGACAGCATTATACCACCACTCACTGAAATATATAATCAGAGTCTAGCTTTAGGTATTTTTCCTAAGGAATGGAAACGAGCCTCTGTCACTCCTATATATAAAGGTGGCCCTACCGACTCGATTAATAGTTATCGCCCCATCTCACTTCTGACTACTTTTTCGAAACTGCTAGAGAAAATTGTTCACAACAGGCTGACAAAATATATTGCAATCAATAACCTTATCTCCGATAGGCAGTTTGGGTTTAGAAAAGGAAAATCCACAGATGAAGCTGTCCATTTACTTACCTCCACAGTCGCAGGATATCTTGATAGAAATAGGTGCAGTATAGGTGTATTCTTAGATTTAGCGAAAGCTTTTGACACCGTGTCGATTCCCATACTATTGCAAAAGCTAGATAAGCAATTTGGTATCAGAGGAATAGCACTGGAATGGTTCAAAAGTTATCTCTTGGAAATAACTCAATCTGTTAGATTAAATAACTATGACAGCGGCCTACGTACAACAACTTTTGGCGTCCCGCAAGGCAGTATCCTTGGGCCTACTTTATTTATAATTTACATGAATGACATGTATGTTGGCATTCATAAAGATATCATTTGTTATGCAGACGACACAGTAATAATTTACAATGGTTCATCATGGAAGGAGGCTTTTCACAACGCTGAACTAGGGATGAAACAAATAGTGAACTGGCTTCAGAATAACTTGTTGACTCTGAATGCCGACAAAACACATTATATCTGTTTCCATAAGACTGCTGCCTCAGCCCCAAACGCCACGCTCAGTATTAAACTGCATAAGTGTCTGACAGGGGAATTCTGTGACTGTCGAAACTTAAATAAAGCTCAAACTATTAAGTATTTAGGTATAATGATAGACCAAAATCTTAACTTTAGGGCACATATTTCCTTCTTGTCAAATCGAGTTCGTAAAACGGCAAATATTATAAGACTACTTCGATCATCAACTCCAGTAAATATTTTGAAAATAATATACTTTGCGTTATGCCAGTCAATAATAACATACTGTATCAGTTCCTGGGGAAGCGCTGGAAAATCTTTCATGATACAGATAGAAATAGCACAAAGATCTGTTCTTAAAACTATGCTCAAAAAGCCTTTTAGATACGCCACGAAAGATCTTTACAACGATTGTAAGCTGCTTAACGTACGCCAACTATTTATATTAATATCATGCGTCAATCTACATCCAATAGTTATGAAGTCCGTTACGTATCCAAAACTTCTGAAACGACGGGTATTTCGAATTGATGTACCTTTAGTCAAGACGTCATTCGCAAGGCGCTTCAGTCCTTTTATAGAGCGCTACTTATATAATAAAGTAGTAAACTACTGTGACATCAAACGATGCTCGTTTACGGAAGCAAAGCCCAAAATCATGAGGTGGCTACTATCATTGTCATATGATGCTACTGAAAGACTTTTGATTCATTTATGCTGATATTTTATTTTATTTTATTTTTATATTATTATACATATAAACACTTACATACGAATACACACACCCACAAATATATTTACCTATATACATATACATACACATATATATTCACTGCATATAATGTATTTATTATCATATAGTACCTAATTCTTAAACACTTATTATAAGATACCCAGTCCTTTTATTTTGTATTCATCTTGTAAATTTTTATTTTTCATTTTTGTCCTATGTGTAAATCATTTGATCACAGTAATATTTTGTTTTTAAATAATATGTAATGTTACCCAGAAGTGTAAAATGTATGAAATGTCGACCGAGCTACTTATATTAAAAAACCGGGCATTGTGAACCGAAACAGGCACCCACAGGACAGGCTTTGCCTAGTGTGGGGCCGTTGGATACCAACAAATTGTATGTTCTTTTGGTAATAAATGATTTTTATTTATTTTTTTTATTTTTAAATCCGGTTAGTCCAGATAAGCCGATCCCAAGTGACTTGGGAATAATAAAGGCTAGGGAGAAGAAGGAGAAGAATCTAGAACTCTCAAACTTGCTATGGTCGTTAAAGCCCGCTAAGTTTTTAGTACCTATTATAAGATATTTAAGACCTAATGTATATCCACTTAGTGTGCAAATAAATAATTACGATTATGCTCGTCAGCTTAAAGAAGTCTCTGGTTTATTCCAGATTGTCTCTGAACTGGTCAGAGGACTTTCGCCCAAGACTTAGTAGACTTAGACTTAGTCTTTTATCTGTCACTGTTCAAACATTAGAATAATAACTATAAATAATGAGCAGCGTGTCTGCACCTGATTTTACAAAAGAGTTGTTACATCAATAAAAAAGATGTTTCAGTGATCGAACGTGTTAATCGTTCAGAAACCGAAATAACACCAGACCCAAACGTTGACGTAGGTACCACCATTCACAAAATACATCTATCATATTCCCCCCAATGATCAATGGAAATCATATTTCCTAACAAACTACTGTTTCAAAAACATTCTGTTGTACATCAAAGTGGGCCTTATTAACACAGTTTACAGAGACTTTGGCCACTAGTGGACAACAATTGATCAAAAGACAGATTTAGTTGTCTTTGACTGCCAGCCTGGATGCACGCCAGAGCTTTGATTCTTATGAATACAGAGCAATGGACGTCTACAGATATTTATAAAGGTAATTTTTTCTCATCACATTAAAATTAAACTACCTACATCATAAGGATTTTGAAATTAATGGCTATTTCTATTTACACTTCTTCAACATTTCTGTTACAATCTGACAGCCATTATCACTCGGCGAAGGTAGAAAATTAGAGTCTAAACTATCAGAAGATTACATAAGATATAAAAATGTAAAAAATTTTCAATTATAAGGTACCTAAAATATTTTGCAGTAAATTTTATATTATAAAGGCTAGATTTGTCTTTAGTTTTAATTAGTAAAATCTACAACTGCAATCTAGTACCAAACTAATGACGAGATACGACAATTTTTTCGTTTGTAGATAAAATTATCATTCCATTTATGATAAATAATAATTTTCTTGTATCCGATATTGTGTAAAGACCTAACAAACTTGCACGTCCAGAATTATGCTAAACACTCCCAAAGAGCCTTATTTATTTGAGGGCATTAAGTAAATAGTAAGTATGAATTTAAAAAGAAAGACATTTTCCGGCAATTAGGCTGATTCACACTGTCACAAAATTATTAGCATCGGTACGTGGACTTCTCGACTCATAAAATATTCTAATATTTTGGTAGAACTGCAAATCATCTTTCTTAAACCTCATCATATCATCTGTCTTGCTGTTGTTCTGAACAAATTATAAATTCTTTCTATTTCACTAAACTAGATTACTTGCAAGATGAAAATAAAAGTAAACTTACATAAACCGTAATACTAATAACTGATGTTTTTCATATTTATTAAAAACATGTGTACGCAATAAACATGATTTCTTGCTTTCTTTCTTTTTATTACAAAAATAATGCAAGAGAAATCTCTGCAGTAATGTACCCTGTGCACAAAAAGGCGTAATTTAGTGTTCTTAGTATAATGTGTGAGGCGGTCTCGCTTTAACAGCGGTTAATGTGTTGTGTAACACAAACACGGTGCGCGTGCGCCGAGGCGGATGCTACCGACGGCTGTCCGTCTGTCTGTCCGTCCGACTGTATGTACGGACTATGGCTACTGGCTACCGGGTGCAAGATTGTCAAGGAAACGAGAAGATAATGATCTAAATATTTGCTTGATATTATGAGGAAACTGTTGATTAATAATCCTTATTTTATAAATCTTTAAACATATACCTACATATATATATATATATATATATATATATATATATATATATATATATATATATATATATAGTCTTACGCATATAGATGCGTAAGTGCACTATAAGCACATTTTGTCACCTATAATTTATGGTCCCATGCGTGGCGCAGTGGTAGTGAATGCGGCTGTTGTGCATGAATTCTCGGGTTCGAATCCCAGGTCGGGCCAGCAAAAAGTTATTGGCTTTTCTGTTAAGAATTTTTAGTACAAGCCCAGAGTTCGGAAGTTGGTGGTGTTAGAAACCCCCGTGCCTCGGAAAACACGTGTCGCCGTTGGTCCTGCGCCTGATCTCTCTCCGGTCGTGTCGGATTGCCCCAACGGATCATGAGAGTTAGGGAACAGAGAGTGCACTTGTGTTTGCGCACACACTTGTGCACTATAATATCTCCTGCGCAGATGGCTTGTCTCCATTAAGATTGGTCGCCGTGACCGAAATTCGGTCTGGAGGACATTAATAGAGGGTGAGGATATTCCCGTTTCCAGAGTACGGTTCCAGATTCTTGCTTGCTTCGTGCTGCTACAAACAAATTCTTTACAATGTTGACCGATACAAGAATCGAACTCAAGAATTGCATTGGTACTACCGCTGTGTCACAAAGAATACTATGTTTCGGAGCAACTGTTTGTAGATCAAATAGGTGTTCTGTCTGTCTGTATGTAGCAAGTATGTAGTGGAAAATTGTCAAAGAAATGAGAAAATATTTTAATATTTGCTAGAGCTTGTAGTAAGGAAAGTCGTGCTAAATTATCGTTACTTTACAAATATATGAAAATACGTAACTTCACGCCTCTGTCCTCGAAGGGGTAGGCAGAGATGTATAAACACATTTAGTCAGGTATAGTTCTAAGTTCAATAAAATAAGGAATTCTGGTACTCTACATTTCTTGACAGAAACCCGAACACCCTTTGCCTGACTCAGGAATCGAATTCAAGTTCTCAGCAACTCACTTGCTATCGCTGCGCCATCGAGGTAGTCATCACAATAACGAACACGAGTAATATCTTAACTCAGAACAGGTATCTGCAGACTGTACATTTTTTATCCGGGATTGAACGTAATAGTAGATAACGGCGACCAATGGTAAGATGACCAATAAAAGCACTGCGCTCTCTGTGCAGTCATGCTACACAACTTCTTTAACTAACACATTATGTAGAGAAATCATCTATTTTCTATTAAAAAGTCTATTTACGTCACGCAAATTTCCATATGAGCTACGAAACTGGAACACCGGAAAACGCAGTATGGGTAGGCTCCACGAGGTGGACTGACGACTTGGTAAGGGTTGCGGGAAGCATTTAGATGCGAGCGGCTCAAGATCGCTCTATGTGGAAACCATAGGGAAGGCGTATGTCCAGCAGTGGACGTCTTTCCACTTATATTTACCTACTTACATGTCAAATTAGAATCCTGTGGTGATAATACTTAGCACGGGAAAATAAAAAGGTGACCACTCATGCCATTGCGCCATCAACATTAGTATAGTAATATTCAGCACATGTTTACAGAACATTCGAGAATAAGTGTCAATTTATGATGCGCGGCCATTGTCTGATGAAAGCAACAGTTTCTCTTTGATTCCATATATAACACGTGTCTATGGTACGGACTATAGACGAAATTATAACAGTTATTTGATATTACTCGGCTTTGTACGTTGTAACTTGGTTATAACACAATACGTTGGGATTTATACATACATAGATTCATGTTTATAATCCACAATTGGGTACGCAGTATTGCATAAGACCCAAACGCCAGCTAAGCTTTTAGGTCTCACTCTCCTAATATACACATTTTCATATGTAGTAGAGCCTCATTGATTTCAGCTTGAATAGGCCCGCTCGACCGGGGAACCCTACCCTCTCACAGAATATCGACGTGAAATAGCAGTATTCCTACTGTTGTGTTTCGTTCGGTGAGTGAGAGTGCCGGAGGCCCAATCACCCGCTTTCCCCCTTCCCGCTCCTTCTCCTTCCCACTTCCTTTCCAACGCGCAAGTGATGCCTCTGGTGTTATGTATCTTATGTGGGGGCCAGTTAGTGCAGACCGGCGACACTTAGCCCCAGTGGGATCTTTTGTGTCGACACTCTCCCAATAACAACTGCCATAGATCTTCATGGCAGCCGGGACCGACAGCTTAACGTGCTCTCCGAGGCACGGAGCAGGCGATAATTGTCAATCAATACGCACATAATTTCGAAAAGTTATATAACTTCCGAAAGTCAGATGTGCGCGACGTGGATTCGAACCCGAGACCCTCTGCATTGCAGTCTGTTGGTCTCCCCACTGAGCTATCGCTGCTCTTTGCCTCTGGTGTTGCAGGCGTCCATAGGCTACGGTGACCACTTACCATAAGGTGGGCCGTATGCTTGCCACTTTAGTTGTATAAAAAAAAGGGAACTGCAAGGCCACCTATTAGACACTAGGCGTAATTTTAAGGCCCTAAGCTTTTGATATGCTTATACTAATATCTGCCCTGTATATAAACTGCTCCGCTACTGGGCACGAGCCTCTTCTCAATGTGAGAAGGGTAAGGCTATAGTCCACCACCCAATGTGGGTTGGCAGACTTGACATACTTCAAGAACTTTATGGAGAACTCTTAGACATTCAGGTTTCCTTACGATGTTTTCGTTCGCCGTTAGAGCAAACGATAATTAACTGTTAAATACGCATAAAACTTCGATAAGTCAGAGACGTGTCATGTGTCGAACTCAAGATCTCTGGGACGCAATCCAACGGACTCCCACAAGGCTATCGCTGCTTTTTTAACACATTCACGGACACAAAACCACTCTCAATAATTTATGATATGGCACACAAACTTTCCATACAAAGTGACATCACGTCTGGGGACGTATTGCCACACTACACGGTTTTAAAAGTATGTGTTGCGGCAATAACGGTTAGAGACGTAACCGCCTGTAGGCGGACATTAATTCCAAGTGCATTCTAAGCCGTGTGTTACGGCAGGAGTGTTTGCTGTGACTCTAGCCGTCTGTATTTTAGCCTAAAACGGCACAGAGTCATATCCTTCCTATAAATGCTATGGGAAATAGTCGGCCGTGGACGGAGTTTTACTTTTAATTTATTTTAAATCGCTGCCTACAGCCGTAGTGCCATATTATGAGGGTCATAATTCACGTCTCTCGACGTACTGTCCGGGAATGTGTTAATTGCATAACGAATAATTATTAATTCTTGTTTATAATTATTTTATAATTTTTCTGAGTTTTACGGGGATTACAGTTGTGAAAGCTGCTTAAGAAGGCAAAATGCTATATGGATATATAGCATTTTGTAGTAGTACTCTCTTATCTTGAAAGTATTCTTAAGCTATTAAACTTACCGTATCTAAAAGATATAGGTAATAAAGATAGAATACATATCTACTTATTATACTGATGACCGTTCCAGTGGCACAGCAGCAGTATTTTAAAGGACTCATATTCGTTTCCCGTGTAGGACAAAGTGTTATTGAATATTTCATTAATTCTATATGGAGCAACACAGAGTCTGAAAGTGCTAAGAACTTGCCAAGCACTCTACACGAGACCGTAGCGTAGCGTAGAAGGGTTGATGAGCTTATTGCTGTCTACGGGGTATACGTAGTTCCAAACTAAGTGCTGCTACGGAGAAATTCTTAACTGAAATATACAGAAAACACTTTGCCCGGCGTGCGAATCCAACCCGAGAGCCTATTTAAGTCTACCAGCCACAATATCAGGCTCTACATAGCCACATTTTCTTGCCTCTAAAATGTTTTCGCACTTACACAATACCCATTGATTACTGTTTGTCCCCTTCCTGGAAACGTCGTAAACATTGACATCGAAACACACGGCGCACGTATAATTAAATGAGTCATCGCTAATGGGTTAAACTGTGCCCCGGTACTCTCCGTAAAGCTCCTGTCCCTACATCTGAATGGATGCTGTTATGTCACATCACATCACTCCAGCATTACAACTGTGAAAACCGCTTCCAATATCGTGCAGTAGTTTTTGCGTGATAAAAACCGTACAAAGAGACAGACAAGCAGACAAACATTTTAAAAACAATTGCGTTGGCTTCTGTAGCTTGTATAAAGATCCGTCACATATTAAATATCTAATTCACAGACATCGACTATTTAACATTTTATGATATGTTTAGAAATTATACAAGACATCTTTTAACCGAAAATGCTCTTTATTTTCTATCAGGCGGGAATTTTTATAAATACTTTATCTCTTTTTCTCAGATTTTCACATCTGTGCAAAATTTCAGCTTTCAAAGTTTAACGGTTTGGGCTGGGCGTAAACGAGACAGTCAGTGTGTGAATCAGAACATTACTTTTTTATGTATATTGATGAAAGTCTCAGCCCATACCCTCGAAGGTTTGACACTCACAATTGCCAGCTACGGGTTTTGGGTCCCACGTAATTTTGTATAAATTTGTGCTAGCCTATTTTGATTTACATAGTTAAACACGCCTAGTTGGTACTGAAAATAAATACAGGAATACTCTGCCCGACAAGGGAGTTAGTTTCATCTAGATAATGCCGATAGGTATGTTTAGAAATATTGTTTATAAATACCTAAGAAACATAATATTACAAGGTTCAACTGAACAACGATTTGGTGTTTACAAATACCCCGCTTTACAATATTATTTTTAAACGATAATTCATGTTTATTTGTATTACATATACTGTGCTTGGTTCACTTTCTATCAATGTCGTTCTAACTTGAGTAATCTGAGCCCCTCAAATTGCAGATGTTGAGTCAAACTAAAATAAATGATTTCAGATGTAAATACGATGGCGATTGGCGCAATGATAGCTTTTACCGTATGCCCACGCCCACGCGTGGAGTGTACGTGTGCGCGTTGGCGATACCCAACACCCGTACAAGCGACTTTTAACTGTGAATCATAAATCTATTAATTAGAAATTAGTGTTGAAACATTCTAGAATTAGACAACAAGTTTAG
Organism: Catocala fraxini; assembly: GCA_930367265.1. NCBI lineage: Eukaryota > Metazoa > Arthropoda > Insecta > Lepidoptera > Erebidae > Catocala > Catocala fraxini. Next base: position 16,078,139 of record OV884047.1, on the reverse strand, counting down.
ACCAGCTTCGTTTCCACATAATCTTTTCATCTCTTCACTGCATGAATTGCACTGCTCGTTTCGCTACTGCCATTACACACAGGCAAAAGAATATGTGATTCAGAGACAGTTATTGAGTCTGGTTTGTGTTCGTTGTTTGAATGTTTGTTATGTCCTTCGCTACACATGACTTATGCATAGTGTGGGGGTTTGCCTCTTTAAATGAAATTAATAATCATTACGCGAAGTTAGTTCATGCGGCTGCTGTACATGAGTTCTTGGGTCCGATATTCGGGTCGTACTACTGCCGTAATGGTAATAATATTTAAATATGATAGGCACTATGACTGCGACTGTGCTACTGACTAGATGAGAAAGTGAAAGGAAATCGTTTGGCTTGGTATGGACATGTTATGCAAAGAGATGATATGTATGTAGGTAAGCAAGTGATGGATATGAGGGTAGAGGGACGAAAAGGGAGAGGAAGGCCAAGGGAAAGATGGATGGACTGTGTGAGGATGGATATGAAAGGAAAAGGGGTAAATGATCAGATGACGGGTGACAGAGAAGTATGGAAGCGAAGGACATACTGCGTCGACCCCAAATAAATTGGGACCAGGGCAAGAGAATGATGAGGCACTATGACTGCACGGATGGCGTAGTGGTTTAAGCGGTCGCCTCGCCAATGCTACTGCGCCAAGTGTTGTAGGTTCGAGTCCCACACGGGACAAAACTTTGTGTGATCCGCAAATGGTTGTTCCGAGTCTGGACGTACTTTGTGTCCGTTGTTTGAATGTTTGTAAAGTCGCCGCGACAGCGGAATCATTCCTAGTGCGGGATTGTCTTTAAAAGAAAAACTCAATAGGATGAGTACGAAAAATGTACAGCAATAATATTTCTAAAAATTTCTTCTTCTTAAGCTATCATAGTACCTAATGAAAATCTAAAATCTAGGATAGTTACATATAGCATTATATTATTATTAACTGCTCTTGGGTTGATCATTTGAACCAATAAGTAGTGCAATAGAGATGGAAATCATTCACGTAACGAAAACAGCTTACGTGAGATATTCACGTAAGCTGTTTCCAGCCCGCGACAGTTTAAATATCAGCTCATTATTTATTTACTTAATTAGAACGGCCGCGGGCCACTTATAATAATTAAAGACGCAACTATCATACTAATTTTTCACAATATTTCTTACACACAGACAATATCTTCTTCCATTCATCCGCAAATATACCTAACTCTGAGGTTGTTTGTTCTGTTGCTATAGCTGTCATTAAATAATTGTGCCTTAAGACTGCGCCGAGCGTAATACAGATAATGACAGAGCTCGTGCGGCGCATATTCAAATCGGCGCGCGGCCGCTATAGTAAAATTGTGTGGAGGATTTGAAGTGCTTTTTGATAAATATATCTTTATTGACAACCAATAACTCTAATATTTGGGACGGACAAATTGTAATATAACTATTTATGTTTCGTTTAAGCTGTAAAATACGATAGATTTCTACTGTTATCAATTATAATCTAAAATCACGTAACACGAGCTTACGGTTTTGCATTTTTAGTGCAAAGTTACGTAATTTTGTACGCGAAATTATTTATTATTTAAAGTTTTTTACACGGAGTAATTATAAACACAATCATTGTTATGGTAAATGTATATTTTATATTTGTATTAAATAAAAAGTGTTGATTTTAATCACTTAACTGTGACCGCCTACTTTGGCACATGTCGCTTGGCGCAGTCTTAATTAACTGTTGTCCAAGAGATTCTGTTGTATGTTTTGATACTATTAAAAGAAGGTTTCTATTGGGACGTTGTTATCTTCACTTTCACCGCGTGCACTAGTAACTCAGCAGCATATCACATATCATACCTTTTCTGTGGATCATTGAGTAATATTAAAATAGAAATGTAATTTTTGAGTCTCGCTTGACAAAGCGAATCTGCAGACTCCGTGCACATCAAAATCAAAAATATGTTTAATCATTAGGTCAAAAAGTAACACTTATGACCGTCAAAGTTACATTTATTAATGTGAATTTACATTTAGCTGTTGCCATGTTCAGCAAAGCAAGGGAGTAGAACCAATAAAAAGAACTGGCGAGACACTTACGGCCATTCTTTTTGATCGCTAAGTTTACAATATTGTTTATTTTACAATTATTTGAAAACACTTACCACTCATAAAACACTAAGTATATTCAAAAGTTATCCTCTAATAGTAGTTTATGACAGAATAGGAGCATCCTCTTACGTGTACACAGAACAAAAACAATGCGAGATAATATTGCACTCCGAGGTGCAATCTAAATTGTGAAGTCGAAAGTCAGAAGTTACGATAATTCAGTCGTGTATTTTTTTATTAAAATCATATTATTTTTAGTTATACGCCATTACCTAAACATTTATTTTCTTCATATCACCAGCCATCGCCTTAATTTACCATCTCCGTACAATCCGTACATTATATGTAAACTATTTTAAGCCAACCTCGTTTTGAAATTAACAAACTTTTTTACGACAAGTGAACGTTATACGCTTATCATAGTTTAATGGCAGCACTTCCTGTTCATTAGCTCAACATATTACACACAACCTATAAACGTTAAACTATAAAATATGAAATTTTCACAAAATTATTAGCTAGTGAAACTTTTTATGAGATTTATGAAATTTTGATGGGTAGATACATAATTGAAGCAGTGTATATTCTAGCCACTTATTAATATAACAAAATCTGACTACACTATTTAAAAGCTGTAGCAAGCCTGTGTCTGTCACTCTGTAGCTACATTTAAAACATTTTTAATATACTAACAGCGAACGACATATTATTGGACTGAGTCATTGATAACAATGCTTTCTAAAACTTTTATTATTAATTATCCGTCTTTAAGTGCCGGCATTATGTCAAATCATGTCATGTCTGAATAAAAGGCTATTAATGTGATTTTCACAGTTTCTTAGCTTGGTTTCAACCTAAGTTCATCTGAATCTATTACGTAGAACCGAAGATATAGTGCACATTGTCATTTCTAGTCTAGACTTCTTAAGAAATGTTTAAATTAATAAACTACTACCTTACAAAAACCTTAACCTAACCTGGTTAATTAAAAAGTTGCTGTAACATGTGACGACTAATTCCATGAGACTTTATGAGAGACTAGGGGCTGCACACTTATTTTGTTCATGTGGACTTTGTTCTAGAATCCAAGAGGAACCAGAGAAATTTATAAATATCATTTTCCAGTCATTCGGTTACTAAGAACATATACCTATACTTTCTGAAGTAGGTCTTAGTCAACATGGCAGAATGTTAATTTCTAAACATTAAATGGCCGAAGAGAAAATATAGAGAAAATTACATTTATCGAGCTAATTTGCATAATTGTTTTAAAATTCTATACCTACTGGCACTTACCTATATTTAAAAACCTATTAAAATTAAAATTGACCTGAAGTACTTATTTGTCAGCCTGCATCCATCTCTCCAGAAAATATATTATTATACATTAGATTATATAATGATACCTATATTTACTTTACATTCGATTTTGCCCGCGACTTCGCTCGCGTTGCACATATTTATATATATAAAAATCAATTGCTGTTCGTTTGTCTTGCTAAAACTCGAGAACGGCTGGGCCGATTTAGCTGATTTTGGTTTTGAAATGTTTGTCGTAGTCCAGGGAAGGTTTAAACGGTGAGAAAATATAGAAATATTCGTTAGGATAGGTGATACAAAGTACACCGGGTTGTCTAGTTCTCAATAAAATTCTAGCTCTTGAAACATTACTTTTTTCTGGATGAAAGGTATCCTCTTCGAAAACTACGTAATCTATAAAGCTGAAATTTAGCAAGCAGATATTTTATGGGTAAGAGACGTCAGTTAAGAACAGAATTTTGCAAAACGGGGGTCTAATAGCTATAGTTAGTTTATATGAAAGACCTATGTATTAGCAACAAGCTAGAGATATGTATAAACATGACTTACTCTGGTCTAAATCCTAACTAATATTATAAATGTGAATGTGAGTATATTTTTTATGCTTTCATACTTTAACTACTCGATCAATCATCATGAATTTGAGGCATAAATGTTGTCAAGGCTAGAAAATACGACATAGGGTATCTTACCTCTAGAAAAAAGTACTATTTTCGATATAGAAATATATGACTAAATCAGCTAGACAAATTACTGTTTCCGAAGGATAGGAATGCATCGATAAAATCTAGGTAAACGTGAACAAAGCGACGGACAAAATCTAGTCACCGTATATTCTAAAAATATTACATGCTGTAACATTAACAGGTACTTTTCCATTGAAATAAAAGTGTGAGCAGTAAGTGTAGAGCTACCGTGTTCTGTATTCTGTCTGTTTATGTGTCAGGTACGCGTGTGGTCTTCCCCGAACTCTTTGTTAGTGGGAACTGCCCCTGACTGATGGAACACCGATGTAACCTGGTTAAGTGTTTACAATTCCCGGTAGTGGTGTTTGATGCCTGTTTGAAGACTTTTACTGTGAGGCGCTGTGGTTTAAGTGGACAATGGTGTTTTAGATTTGATAGCATGGGATTAAAATTCTGTGATTTTAGGTCTAATTTCTTGATAGCTTTGTTAGTTCTGTGACATGAGTCGGCAGCTGAGCGCGAGCTCTCGAGTTCTACATCCGGGATGCATTGAATTTCTCTCTATGTTCACTTATACGCTCGGTTTCTGCAAATATGATGATTATGGATCCTTAGGCTCATCGCTTATTGAATGGAACCTAAAACAGAGCTAGCAAAATATGGATGTAAATAATTATTATTAATCCTTAATATAAATTCTTAAAAATGACAGCTCCCGCACTTGGATAACTAATTCCTGTATCGCGGGGGACTTTACAAACATTCAAACAAGTCCGTTGTTAAAAAAACACCCAGTATCGCAACAACCATTTGTAGATCACACAATTTTTTGTCTCGTGTGGGGATCGAACCCGCAACACTCGGCGCTGTGGCAGTGGCGACGCGACCACTTAAGCGAGCAGCTCACCTGATGGTTGGCGGCATCGTTCATAAAGATTGCTATGCTATCTTGCCATTACTAAAAAACATTTATAATTATCCTTATTTTTAATTAAGCTTCTTAAAAGCTTCACATTTTTATTTTTTTTATTTTATTAGATATTAATAATAACAATAATATTCTACCACATACATACAATACCATCTAGCTCAAACTAAGCAGAGCTTGTACTATGGGTACTAGACAATGGATAAACATACATATATACTTTTTTTTTGTAAATACATACATATTATACATAGAAACACCCAGACCAAGACAAACATCCATATTCATGCACACAAATGTTTGACTTGTGCGGGAATCGGACCCGCGACCTCAGGCGTGGCAGTCGGTTACACTAACCACTACGCCATCGAGGCCGACGTATTTTCATAATGTGTATTTAAACCTAAAAAGTGTATGTGAATGCTGTGCTCACTATTTTAAAGGGCATACAATGTACTGTTTTCAGGTTTATAGCCATTTATTAAGACTTTTTCAGTACGCTTCCGGCTCGGGAGCCATTAATAAAAAAACAAGGCACATCCAAATCATTGCCTGTTGTAAAGGAGTGAATAGAGTTTCAGCCATTACTCAGCATCCGAATCGGCTTAGTAACTCGAATGGATAAAATTGTAGTACCTACCAACTCACTCATAGCTAACATTTAGTGCAAATTCTAAGTAACTGATACAATCTAGGTAGCGCAGCGGAATTAACGACGATTGCTGAACATGAGGTCTTGGATTCGGTACGGGTAAGTATTACTGGATATTCCTGTCAAGAATAACATAGAAAGCAAGGAGTTCTTCAATCTTCCCGTAATTGTCAATAGATTCACCACCAATGTATCTTATGTGGGGGCCAGTCAGTGCAGACCAGCGACACTTCGACACAGTGGGATCTTTTGTGTCGACACTCTCCCAATAACGACTGCTATAGATGTTCATGGCAGCCGGGAAAGACGGCTTAACGTGCTCTCCGAGGCACGGAGCAGGCACATAATTTCGAAAAGTCATATAACTGCCGAAAGTCAGAGGTGCGCGACGTGGGTTCGAACCCGAGACCCTCTGCATTGCAGTCTGTTGGTCTCCCCACTGAGCTATCGCTGCTCTTTTCACCACCAATACCATGTGATCTAAAACCATAGACAAATATCGGTGTCAAAATGTCCTCCTGACTGAATTTCGGTCACAGCGGCCAATTTTAACGGAGACTGGCCAGATAGAAGCAGGAGATAGTATAGTGCACAAGCGTGGGTGCAAATACATGTGCACTCTCTGTTCCTTAACTCTCATGATCAGATGGGACGGTAATCCGACACGACCGGAGAGAGATCAGGCGCAGAACCAACGGCTTTGCGTGCTTTCCGAGGCACGGGGGCGTCTAACACCGCCATTTTATAACTCCAGGCTGCTATTGAGATTTCTTAACAGAAAACCCAATTACTTTATATTGACCCGACCCAGGATTCAAACCCGAGACCTCATGCTCAGCAGTCGCATTCATTACCGCTGAGTGTCAGTGTAATACACCGCTGTCAGTCCCTTCGGTGATAAAGGCGAAACAATATTGAAAATAAAAAGATGTAACGCTCTGGATATATTGGCTATATCACGGAGGATTTGACAAACATTTATATAATTCGTTATTTATACATGCGTGTGGAATCCTGCATATTTCAGAGTTATCCATAATGTTCTCGAAGATGTGTCTACCAACCAGCACTGGGCCCGCGTGGTAGATAACAGCCTAATTGCTTAAACTGAGGAGAGAATCGTAGACTGTAGTGGGACAGTAAACATTATTAATAATCTAAATCACTATTATAATTAACGCAACTTAAAATAGTTCGGTTTGTCATTCAACTTTTTGAGCATAAACGTTACTAAATTACCAAAATGTATTTAACTGGATATTTTCTAGTCACAATTTCACAACATGTTTACTGTCCGTTGGCAACACGCAACAATCCTATTTAAACATCAGAATAGAAATAAATTCCCCTACTTTACTTACAATAAAACTCGTGAACAGTTCTGTATCTCTGATGGAAAGTGATACAAGTTAAGAATCGCAACTTTGGTTAAGAAACGAAATGCGCTCAGATTTGTTGATTTAACTCCGACTATCGCTGGACATATATGTATGTATATATGCTGGAGCAGTAATATACTTAACTATTATCTAACTTAAATTAAGGCAAAGAGCAGCGGTAGCTCAGTGGGGAGATCAACAGACTGCAATGCAGAGGGTCTCGGGTTCGAACCCATATCGCGCACCTCTGACTGTCAGAAGTTATATGACTTTTCGTAATTTCGTGCGTATTGATTGACTATTATCGCCTGCTCCGTGCCTCAGACAGCACGTTAAGCCGTCGGTCCCAGCTTCCATGAACATCTATGGCAGTCGTTATTGGGAAAGTGTCGACACAAAAGATTCCACTGGGTCGAAGTGTCGCCGGTCTGCACTGACTGGCCCCAAGACAAGATAACTGAAATTAAAACTTATTATCACATTGCCTATTTTTAAACTTTTGCGTTGCATGATATGTATCTATACTATAATTTGTTACGGGTATTAACGCGATCATGCATAATGTTTACCCTTTGATGCTCGAAGTTTCAATTGTATTACGTAGTAGGGAAACCGTCAGTGTCCACAAATGGTTCGGAGTCTAGATATTCTTTTTGTCTGTTGTTTCAATGTTTGTAAAGTCCCCAGCGACACAGGCATTATTCCTAGTGCGGGAATGGTCTTTATATAAAAAGAAAAAAGAAAAAGAAGATATAACAAATATCATAAGTTATTACTGCCGTTTACTGGGTACCTACATTTCCAAATACGGACACCTCCTCTCTCAACTATTTCTATTTCTTTACGAAAAAGCCATATACACTTTATCAGATCTAGTTACTAGCTTCAAGACTTTACAACCGCTCGCAAACTTAAACGCTTACTCAAACCTCACCTTCATTGCAATCACATAACCATCAAAGCTACAATTTCCAACTTGTATCCCTTTCCAACATAAGCACAGATTTAATGTGTGGTCTGTGCCCACAGCGAGGTGCGTGTAACCACGGGTGGCGGCAATAACACCACTTAAACAAATAAGACGAGTGTAAACGCTCTATGAGGTTTTATGTACCTTCCAACACAGTCTGCGTTTTATCGAGAACGCCACAAACAAATCGATTAACTACCAACCATTATAAACATAGATAAATTAATCAACACGCAAATAGAATGCTCCCGTGTGTTAAGGTGTGATCAGATATGTGGGGTTCAACGAGCACCGAGTCGAACATTCGCCGAATCGTCGGCTAGAGTGGCTTTCAATCGCTTGTAATAGCAGGGTGTAAATCGCGCGTTGCCGATTCTAACCCAAAATAACAGCCAAACTTATTAAAATTATTTATTTTATCCAATCTAGTCTAATCAATGCCTTCAGTATGCTTTTATGCGCTCAGTGACATGCAATTAAAATAAAGAAAATATAGTTTTTTTATAACGCTATATATGGTTTGCGTTGGTTTTAAACCCTGGGTTACCGTTGGTTATTTACTTTGGCTAACCGGCACATGCATACTGTCACCAAATAATACACAAAAAAAAAATTGATTATGCTACTTGCACACGAATAATCGTGAATAATAAAGATTAAATACCAAGCAACAATAGCCACTGCTCGCTATACTCAGCAAATTGCTGTGCAATTAGCTAATTAGCACGACTATAATGTGTACAAATACTTAACAAAATAAAAACCAAGTATTCGCTGATAACCTGCATAACCATAATATTGTCTTCTGTTTACGCGAATATTATTCATTGAAATTAAACTACTATATACGGATTTTATCGCGTTATTTATTTGACACTATATTACATAATTTTGAAAACTGTTACACTACTACTACTATTAAACTTTACTAATTTTTAAGCTAATTGAATTATTATTAACTATGTAGATTTAATTTAAAAATCCAAGTGGTAAGCATAACCATGTTTACTACTTGACGAATTTAACGAGCGTAACGGCATGGGCACTTGGCAATCGTCCGATATTCAGCGAATCCCGTAAGTCTGGTAGCGCCTTTATGTCCAGAGTTATTATCGTTTATTGTGTTGATTTTACACTGTATTGTTTTATTAAAATGTCGGCGATTGTGCTAATTTCGGGAACTGTTTATATGTGGAGTATGCGCTGTATCACGGCTTTATATTCTAGTGAGGTTTGGCAGACGTTTGTCACATATTTTACCAGCTAATCCGTTTTATTATTATGGAATAAGCAGTAATAGTCTAGATCTTCTTATTGCCACGCCGAAGGTTTTCTGTAAGAAGCAGGACCTTAACCGGGCATGCCGGCGAAGTCATTGAATAAATGGTACCGGCAACGCCCACTCGTGAAAACCATTGTCACAAGATAAGTTAATAAACATCTCTTAATAGAGTTAGAGAACTGACTTGATAAAGCAACGTTCTATGATGTCATTTCACCACTGTCGACAAGTCGAGTGTCATATGTTCGATCTTCAGAACGCAAGAAAAATTTGTGTCGTCCATATACAAATGTTCCAGGTCTGGATGTTCTTTGAATCAGTGGTAACAACGCTTGTATAGTGCCTCTGACTAACGGATAATCCCTAGAACAAGGGTTCTTTCCCGTCAGAAGCATCAGTAACAATCTTTGCTAACTGTTTATTTTGGACATCCCCTCTGTCTACGAGTAGTCCAGTTTATGATATAGCGTTCCCCTACACCAACCGTCAAGGTTATACCTATTAGGTGGAGCCGCTGTACCTTCCAGTGCTCGAGAGCACCTTCCGGGACCAGTTATAGACAGGTCTTGTCCCCAAATATCGATTTCTCCATCGTAACCTCAGAGATCCGGTTCTCGTAAGTGAGCTACCTCTTGCCAAGTGACACTATCTATTCTCCAGATAGGTACCGGAGCCGCCTCCCATATCTCCAGTATGGTACTGGAGCTGTATAAGGCAAGGTCACTTCCCGACGTACATCCATACGCCTACCGAAATATGGCTACAAGCCGGGTGTGGCCCGAGTCACTCAAGCTATGACTATTACTTGCTGAGCAGGCAAGCGCCCGAGATGTGTTGTGGCAGCAACCACGCTGCCACTTCGCTAAAGACAACTCCGTGCCGCGTATTACCTTTACCGTGTACTACAGGAGGCAGTACTGCCTTGAAACGCGCACGGGTTTGTTACGCTAATTCTCTTTCCAAATTCGTGTTTAAATTCAAGGGACGTGTCCACCAATCGCGCACGGTTTTGTAACGCATACTGTTCTTCTTAACACGTGTTCAAGGCGATGCATGGAACTTAGCCATGAAGTTCGCGCGTAACAAACTGCACCGCTCGCATCTCGCCGCTTCGCCAGTTAGCACTGTAAGTTGACTGTGAGTTATAGCATTCGTTTGTGTTTTCACTATGCAGCGATTGAGACTAGCGTGCTTTCAAATAGTTAAATACATACTCAATTATAGAACTAGAAGATATATTGATAACGCCCCGAGTCCCGACTCTTAGGCCTCCGACTTGGATAGGTTAGGTTAGAAAGCGGAGGCGGGAGATGGCTCCCGTTATTTTTATGTGATCACCCAGAAACAGGAGCTCCGCTACACATTACCAGAGACGATACTGGGTTTGTAAAAGCATAGGCGCGATTGAATGCCACAAATCCGTGTTTAATTTTGGGTCTTTTGTGATGGATGAGCAAGAAAACTCGTTCTCAAACCCGTGCGCTATAGAAGGACACGTGCCTTGAATTGAGCACGAGTTCGTAAAGGGAATTAGCGTAACAAACCCGTGCGCGTTTCATGGCAGTACTGCCATCTATAGTACACGGGAAAGGAAATACGCCTCCGTGCCTCACGCGACCGACTGGTTCGCACTAGCCGCGCATTAGTTCGACTCTCGAACGCCACGTGCTTGCCGAGCAACGAACATGTCGTCCTCAGCGGCTAACCACATACCTCTGCGACTCCAGCACCAATGTGGGGACTTACTTACTTACTTTGGACAGTAAAGTATAAGTACCTACCTACCTACATATCTACAATTATTATTAGAGGAGAGTAACTAAATATGGGCTACCATTTTGTTTTTGGATCAAAAATAAAATCTATTTAAAAACCAAATTATTAATAATGTAATATTAATCAGTCACATATTTTTAGATAACACAGTAACAGTCTTATATTTTTATTAATAAACTACACTGACGGACTCATAAACTGCATCAATGTTCAAGATGCCTTTGAAATAAACATTTTAACCAAGTGTTCAACTTTTTATACAAATTTAAATTGAAACCTATAGTTTGGTTCGTTAACTTCATAACAGCGTAGTATCATATCCTTAAGTGTAGGTATGTTTGTATACTGGAAAGGACCATTCAATTTTTTTGAACAAAAACGATGTATGTAACAGACATTGGTTTATTGAAAACTTGTAAATTTTATAATATACACATATTATAAAATTTGAACAATAAATAAAATTGCAAAATAGGTGTTAAATATGGACCAGATACTCAAATATAGGCTGTAAATGTGGATATGAGTATCTTTTAAGAAAATGACAAACATGAAATGTTTATTTAGAAAGAGATCAAAGAACTTTGGTAATTATAAAGAATTAATTATTTTACTTGCAAAAATTACATATACAAGTGTCGAACTCTGGCCCAGCGCAGTCATTATGTGCCCAAAGCCCACACATCAAGCATTGAACCTGTAGGGACTAGTGATGTAACGAATGTCAATTTTAAGCATTCGCGAACGCGAATGCGGATGCGAATATCTACCGTTGATATTTGCGAATGCGAATGCGAATTATTCACTTTTGAATACGGCGCCTACATTATATAGTTAATTTTAGGTTTTTATTGTATGAAATCTATTCAATTATGATAATCAAATAAATAAATAAAGAAATTCAGCTTATTATTCTATCTAAAAAGGCATTTTATGAAAATAGGCAAATAATCAGGACAAAATCACCGGTATTATTCTCTTCATTTTATATATCTAGAAATAATACAATTTACTATTAGTTATATTTTTCTATAAGTAGAAAACAATACCTTTCTAACGATGTACAGCTCATATATCATCCTTAGGCAAAATAAAATAAAAACAGCGTGGCAAACTGCGCCTCAAGGGTCCGTTTTTTGTATTATAATAACCTGTGAATAAGTGTTATTCACAGGTTTAACTAAACATTACTTTTGAACGTAATCTTCGCAAGCTACACAACAAAATAAACGCTAGCGACATCTATCTGTAATGTGTACCAACCAGATCTGCAAGAAAATTTGTATAGCTATATCGCACCCTTAATAAAACAGAGACTTAGACTTAGACTTAGTATTTTGGATTAAACAAATTTGAACTCTATTGCAAAGATTTAATACAAATATAATATTAGAATTTAACATATACAATTAGAGTTCAAATTGCCTTACTTTCAAATTTCGAGTTAAGTTGCTGTTTTATTAAGAGTGCGATATATTACACAGATTCAACTTGAAATCTTTAAACAAATAATTAACATAATATATACACAAATTACTTACAAGAAATATTAACTAAAGAGAAAAATAAAACAACAAAATTAAAAAGCGTCATAATATTCCTCCGCATCATCGTCAATTGGCAACGTGTCCAGAAAAACTTAAAATTGTGTAAATTAGAAAGCTTATCCATTTTTCAGTTTATGGTACCTACTATGTTGTGCTTCTTTAAATTGAATATTTGTTAACTTTCTTATTATTATTTACTGCCATCTATTGGACAATAAATAATCCTCTGATTACACTTTAATTCGTACAACTAGTAGGGCTATTCGCCAATAGAGGGCTCTAGAAAGCTGTAATGGAAGATTGTATTGAATTTATGTAAAAATAGCCGCTTGAACAACAGTGACAACATTCACTTTGGAAGTAATTATGCAATAGTATATATTTTGTTTTAAACATTGTTGAGATCAAGAAGCTGCAAAGGTTAGCAACAAATCCTTGTAATCCACTCTAGAAATAAAGTGAATAAAATAGAACATGCACAAGCAACCAAGAGCTGTAAAGTAGGTAAAATTAACAACGCAACAATTTTATAATAAAATTAAAAAAGTAGGGTGTGAATTGGCAAGCCTTAGATTTCGGAATAGTATATACCTATGTATATTATTGTAAATAAAAATTAAAATATATATAATAATTAATAAGAATCTAGTAAAGTAGTGGACTAAAATAATTTATAGCTACATCAGAATGAACCAAGACGGCTTCATTTTAATTCCACCTTTACTTTTTTATTGCGACGCGATGTTATAATATCGTAAATACCTACGTCATTAATGAAAAAACGAAACGTAACGTCGTAAAGTAAAAACAAAATGACGTTTGTTGACAGTTGTGCTTTGTTATCGTTCCGATTATTTTATACTTCTAGATTTTCTATTAGGAGAAAATTCTTGTCTAAACCGGGCACATTTCATATGGATATTAGACATGAAACGAGGTCAACCATGGAAGTCGTCAACATACCTCCGATCATAAATATTTACCGGCAAGCTTTGCGTACCTTCGATGACAAACATAAAAATGAAATGCCAAACAACTTGTCTAAACTAAAGGCTATGATGGATACACTCAAACCTGAAGACCTAAGCTTCGATGATTCTTTAAATAATCCAGAAATTTGGAGGAAATCAGGCAAGGCACCTTGTACGTACATAGAAGTGTTTCAAAATAGTCAAATAAACATGAGTATCTTTGTGTTGAAACCGGGTTTCAAGATGCCTCTCCACGATCACCCGCACATGCACGGACTTCTTAAAGTTATATCCGGTGCGGTTAATATTAAGGCGTTTTCAGAGTTTCCATTGAAGGAGGCCGTAAAAGTTGTAGACTTCCAAACGCGCGCGCGTCATGAAGCGGCAAGAATCGCAAGTGGGGTGCACAAGAAACGAAGATTATTCGCGGAAATCTCCAGTGATCGTACCTGTCTCGAAGACTCTGAAACCTGCATTTTGACACCAACTATATCTAATTACCATGAAATAGAAGCCCTACAGGTACCTGCAGCATTCTTCGATATTCTCTCACCTCCTTATGATACCCTTATCGATAATATAGGGCCAAGACGATGTCGTTACTATCACGTTACACACAAAATAAGCACTAACTTAGTGGAATTACAAGAAACTGAAGTGCCAAAATGTTTTTTTTGTGATCAAGCACCCTACTTAGGACCAGCACTTAGTTAGGTACAAATTATTTAGTATTAGGTAGCTATTTGAATTGACAAAGAATAAATAGTAAATTAAATATGGGTTAAGTAAATTCCTGAGTGGAGATAATTTCGCAGCTGTCAACTCATTCACTTGGGATTTAAGATTTTATAGTTCAAATGTTTTTGTGCCTTCTTTTCTATTATAATATGATGTTGATTATCTGTATTTTAACTTTTATTACCTATCATTGTTGTGGTTAGTCTGTAATTAATTCAATAACATAGTATTGTGTACCATGCCATTAGTTACCATTAAGTATAGTATTGCAACATTTCTACTGTATTTCACACTAATCACAAGAGTTTGTAATAAACTTTCAATCATAAACACTACTATACTAGACAGCTACTTAGATGCATGAAGAAAGGGAAAGAAAATTAAATGTCATCTACGGAATTCCTGTTGTTAGAGAGAGATAAAAATATTTCTTTAATTACGTTGTCATTCTGTGGTGCATGCTCATTGGCAGAGTCATATGCGAACAAAACAGCACGTGACTTACCTCAGGCGCCAGCCGCCATTAGAAGGCACCGAAAAAAATAAATCTATATCTCTTGATACTTACACATGAAATTATACTTCTTTATCTTTCACTGATGCAGTATATTTTTAGATTTCCTAAAATCGCAGGATGGCATTTTTTTTGTTGTTGAGGAAGTTATTCACTCAAGTTATTTTAATGTCATGTATGACCGCGGCACTGGTTGGTACGTGACTAAATGGACTTCTGGTGATTACCTTGCATTCATGTTGCCACTATAGAGTGCGGGCAACGTATCTATAGTTTATATATCATTGCCTATAAAACATTTCAATGGCACCACCTGTTATTTCTCTAGTAGATACATGTTTAAGTAATACTGTAATATTAACTTGTTAAATGATAATTATATCTTTCTACTTTCCCAACCTTCATCTATCCTTTCACTAGATTGTCCCAATATTAAGAGTATAAAATGTTTTAAAACTTTTACTTAAATGATTTAAGAGTGTAGTGATTTTTTTTTATTTGGTCTTTTGTATAAACTCTTGGCCAATGAGATTGCCTAGACTGCCTTTTTAATTTAAAAATGTTATTGGTCAAGAGACCTATCCAATTTGTTATCTGTTAAACCACATATCAGCAAAACCATAATTATTTTTCTATGGTTTAAACTAATTTCTTTCTAACTATCAAAAGATATTTAAAAAGCAACTTTTAGAAATTCATACCACTTTTGAGTTGACTACTAAGTATTGCTTAATGTTATTATTATATAGTATTGTGCAAGTATTTGCCATAATATTTGCACATATTGTGGGTAAGCAGATGCCATCATAGAACTTATGTTCATATTCATCACAATGACGTATTTTTTTAAATTAAGGCCTTTGTTTTTAATTATGACATGTCAAAATGGATTTGAGGCTGTTATGCATTTTTATGCTTATTATAGTCAAAAATTAAATTTTTGTTTTCAAAAATTGTGATCTATTTTTACAAGTATTTATTATACTTACCATATTCATACTGTCATGTAATTGGACTATATGCAACTGTATTTTATGTGTTTTAAGATTAAAGTGAATTAATTATTACATTCCAAACATTATTTTAACTAAGCAATGATTTTTCAGTAACTTTGTATTGTTTTTAATCTGATCTCTAGAATGTTACATTGCTTTTAGTCATTATTGGACTAGGTTTTCTTTAAGTGAAATTGTACCCTGAACTTCTAAATTACATAACGATTTTAATGTATGAAAAAAGTATTAAATGTTTTTGTTAATAAAAACTTTAATTTGTTACTTTTTGTTTATGTTTTACACTTTTAATACGTTGAATGCCCGTACCTGTCATAAATGACCGCGGCCCTTTTCTATTGTGTTCGCCTCATAACATGACGGGTAATTATTGATACGCCTAAATTTATCTCTTCACTAAACATGCCCTTTGACCTAGAACATACAGATTGAAGAAACTTAGGGCTCTCTGCATTGAAGAGGTCACTATTTTTGGAGGCTTAAGCGAAATTATAGGTACATCCTCTATGCTTATCTCCCCGAAAGTGTAAGCACACGTACTACACCAACATTTCGCGAAGTATGGTTCTTGGTGACATGTAATATGGGCCAGCTTATTGCCTACCCTGACGTGCCAGAAAAATCAACTCAATAATACCGACCCACTGAGAAAATGCCACTTACGGATGAAATATTTTTCCCTATAGCTTCCCTGAGCGATATATAAATCAAATCAAATTATTTATTTGCTGATCAGGGGTATACAGTGGTGTTAAGATGACATTCAATCGTTCTCCTTGATCTACCTTACTGGCATGCAAATGGTACATTATAGGTTATATTTAATATTATTTAACAAAATTGTGCTGTAGATTTAAATAGGTACATGCATCAATATAAAATAAGTATAGACATTCAAAACAAATATATAGTAGAAATTAAAATAAGAAGTTCATAAGAAAAAAAACAAATACTAAAAGATCAGTACTCAAACAAAATAATCAAGCATTTTAGAATACATATAAGTAAAATAATTAAATTCATTTCATTATAAGTATAATTGACTTTGTATAAGGATTAAATGCTTACAATTTGATTGCATAGCGGTTTAAATTATTACTTCGCCATTGCTAATGCGACGAGTATTGTGGGGTTGACGCAAGTTTTCGATAACGACGAAATATATCTACATAGTTGGTCTCTTAGTTTTGGCGTGCTGTGTTGACTATACCAATGCTTGTAGTTCCAGATGAGAAGTATCTAGTAATTTTAGATTGTATTTGGTGCTTAATTAGCAAGTAAGTTTGTGACCTGCCTAATGGTAAACGGTTACTGTATCCTTTAAAATTCGCTCGTTGAAGTTTTTTTAATTTAGATGTTGGTATGCGGCCAGTGTAAAGGGCAATTCTTAACAGCTTCTACTGACATTCTTTTTGGGGCCTGGGAAACCTAATTACCAGTGGAACACGACACCAGGTCGATCTTCTGTATTTCCCGAACCTAATTTTAGCTAAATCCCAGATTTAAAGCAATGCGCTGTGTCATAAAATACAATATTTTATTTTTTCTAGCGGATCCACAGATTTTGTTGAGAGAAGAACTCATCATTTGCCTAAACTGGCTAAGCCTGCGAAATCTTCAGGAATATGCAAATAATAAAAAGACATAGTAGTACTTAATGATTTATTGAATTATAACAATAGCATAAACTAAATAATAATCACACAAGAATAACGATTGCACGCAGAATTAATCTGAACGATTGTCAGTTCACAGGGACTATAATAGCGCGACCACACTTACTGTTACACGATCCCGTTTGTTGATAGGTAGGTACTACAAAAAACTAAACACGCTTACTTTTTACTAGAGACTTGTAATATTCTATACAATTCAAGCAGGTCAGTAACAAGATACACTAATGTGTACTCTTATATTGTGACAACCACCGAAAACATCCTACTTTCTTGCTATTTCGTATCCGTGCACTAAACCGTATCAAAAAACCGATTCATTTAACAGTAAGTGTGGACGCAAACTAACATCATGCAAGATAAAGCTAACAAAGTAGGTTATATTTCAATAAGGCATACATTAACCAGCACCGTTCGGTTATACTATTCCTTGTGACATCATTTTATTCGAGGATGTAGTATGCATCCTCATCCGTAAACGCCATGTCTTTACATCCACATACTTTATTAGTAATTGTTATTTAATCGAGGATATGAACGTAATACAAATTAGTAGTAGTTAATTCGATATGCATTCAGTTTTAAGGATGTAGTTATAAGACAAATCCTAAGGATGCGGATGTAAAACAAATTTCGATTTTAATATCAGTATTATTGTAATCTTACATTACAATACGATAACAAGATAAACCTGTAGGGCGACCAAAAGTGTAGGTACATATATCCAGAACATCAAGACGAAAAAACTTGATAAACTTAAAAGCTTTCTTTCTTTCGAAATTACACTACTCTTTTGTGCGGAGTACTTCACGAAAGAGTTTAGGACAATCAAGCATTTACGTACCGAAATTCGGAACACATTTCAGAATAAATGTGTTTTATGGTACGATAAATCGGCCCGAAACTTCTGCACTTACATTCCGTGGTAGCCCTACTGTATAGTGTCTCGTAAATTTAGAATACAATAATGTTATAAGGTTATAATCACTATAATATACTCGACTTTCCGCATTATCTTAACATTCTTAACACATTTTTGTCACTCAACTAGTTTGTACCTTCCCTGACTTCCAAAAACATATTACACAAAATGAAATAAAATAAGTAGGCGTGTATTTAAATTGTGAATCAGTTTTAAAACATATCAAAGGAATGTGTACTAATCTCTACGTAAATGATAAGCGAGTATATTGTTCTTACTTTTATGTTATGTGTAAGTATATTACCAAACCAATAAGATTTAATCGGGATAGAATATCAACTAGTTAGCGGCTATGGCAGTGATTGTAGCAATCGATGTATAACCATTGCGCTTTACTATTAAGCAGTTTAATATAGTCATTTAACTGAGCCCGCAGTGTATATCAAACTGGCAATATTCTCACATCCCGAGCCATGTATGTGGGCAGTTTAAATGCGGTTGTTACGCATTAAAGTTAGTAAAACAAAGACTTAATATTTCAATCCCGATTTAATGATGTAGCCGAATTACTGTTTAAATATATGCATAAGTTTCTACTCAATAATGAGCAATATTTATTTATGTATACACTGTTTAAAAAGGAGCAAAATTGGGCCTGGCCTTAGTGGCAGTAAGCCCAAAACTGGGCTTGTCTTGCTAAAATAAGTTGGTAATGTTATAATATTCAGATGAAATTGAATTGCTTGCTTAAAGGCAATGTTTTGCAAGTAAGTTTTTTTGAAGCAAGTGTCTTGCTTTACATGTCTTTTTAGGTGAGAACAACTGGTATGGTATAACACTTGCCTTTGTTCTGAAGCGATTGAACATCACTGTCTGGAAAATGGCCATAAACTAATCCACTTATACATGCAAGTTCGTAATAGCTGTCTAACTCTCCTTGGTTATACAAGCGCGATGCAGCATTTTTTTATAGGTAGGTCACTGAACTGACTGCCTCCTGGGTCGTGGCATACGTTTGCAGCTAATCGTGAGGTCTCAAATTCAATGCAAGTTTCGAGCAGTGTTATTGGTATGTTTCTATTTTCTTGTTGGTAGCACCATGCAATGTGCCCGGTGGACAGTAATAGACGGAATTTAAAACTAGCGAGATGTGGCTGTAACAGACCGCTGCTTAACTCTTCACGGATATACGTACGCGAGGCTATGTACCATATAAACCAATATCTACAATCATAAAAAAATGAAGCAGGCTCATAAATATAGTACATTCCACATTGTGTCAGTATCGAAAAAAATTTATATGTCGTTATTATCACTAGCCGTCAATCATGATATAAGCATCCTCTTATCAGTGCTTATATCAAATATTATTGTTATTTTGTAATTGTTATCTGTTTTTATTTTTATCTCACAACGTTCACCTTCAAAACATAAGAATAAACGCAAAAATGTTACGATCTTTGCATTTGTAATGAAATCGCAAGAATATGCTTTAATATATTTTGACCGAAACCGCTGTACCATGTCTTAGGTATGTGCGCGGCGAGATGGGGGGGGAGGGGGATTGCCGTGAGCGTTGACGAATGACAGCGGCCTGTTAAGGCGCGGTACAGCGGTTTTGGTCAAACTATAGTAAAAGAAAAGTATATCAAAGAGTAGAAATTATATTTATTGTTTTTAATATCCTCTTAAATAGATACTTACATAGAATCACGTTTTTATATAACCGAAAGGCAGAGGAGTACAGCCACATTCCTATGCTTTTAGGTTCCAAGTATGAAAATGTAACGGGCACATTTTCATACTTCACGTCGGTACTGGTAAATTGCCGAACAAAAACCTGATAATTATCGGGTCGAATTGTTATTGGGTATTTTTTGGATTATAATCAAACCTGGGACATCGCGATCGCAAACGAATGCCATGGAACCAGAGAGGTAGTTTCTCATTTTTAATAAGTATATGTAAATATCCATTTAGAATTGAAAATTTTTTTATAAGAGGTCTGCAACGACGACATCTATCAAACAGTTTCAGAAACTATTAACTCACTGCAATTTTCAATGTACACAAAAAGAGGACTACATATAAAAAGTTTTTTTTACACCTATAGCTTATTTATTCATTAAATTATATGAGCTTATATGTTTAGAAGCTCTTATCAAGGAGCCCAAGAAGATATCAATATATTATTATTATATAGTTTGTGTACATTGAATAATATAGTGTGTTAGGCATGTAGATTTATTTTTCTATTTCAAAATAGAGTTGTTTTTAAACAATGTATAGTATTTTAATCAAATTATTTATTTTTCATTAACTTTTAAACCGTTATACATACAGGTTTTTAATATCATAGCAAACAATCATATGCAGCAAGTAGAAATCTGTTGATCTATCTGCATAGTGACATAATCATAAAGTCTCCATCATACAAATACAATCTTTGATCATCAAAAATAAAGGAATAGTAGTGTTGACATCCAATTCAAAATACAGTTTCAAGGCTTATAGCTTGAGCACGTTCCATCGAACATAAGCTTTATTCACCTACACATAAAGATCAAAATATTAAATCTACACATAAAATGTTGCTGGAAATATAATCTATTTCTCTCGCAGATATTAAATTAAGTAGCTTAGCAAGTTGCCAGGCAACTAGTTATAGGAAGCCCATCGGGGCTTACTATATACTATGCTTTGCTACAAACTATGTAAACAAAGATGGCCGTCCCAAAAATTCACATACACACGTGTATGTAAAGTTAGCGGCAAAAGTAGATAAACATTTATAAAAGTGAATTTTTATTTATATATCATGCAAAGTATTTTATGGATGAAAATATCTAATTAGTATTCTGTAGTTATTGTTTGTTATTAGTTGCTTTTTTTCTTTTATTTTGTTCGTCAATATGACCATACTCTGCCTGATGGTATGCGATCATGTGGTCTAAGAGCAGTGGCCTCCACATCAGCTTCATTGCAGCTGAGGCTATGTTGAGGTCCCTACCTTGATGGCCTAAGGTGTTTTTTCACGCCCCGCTTAGAGGACCCAGGATTGAAGGAAGAAGGAAACACGTGCGTTGGCAAAGAATTCCATGCCTTGTCGTTCGGCAGAGGTATGAGGACCAAAACTTTTTGGTGCGCGCTCTAATCGACTCTCCTGTGTAAGGATGGCATCTGAGCCCAGCACGTGTTGTTCTGGATAGGAAAGCGGAGGGCGGCAATAATTGTACTACTGTTGCCAAAAATGGAGAACAATCATAATGTTATAGGACAGAGTTATGTAAAATTTACCAAATGCTTAGCCACATATGTCGCTGACTGGACAAAAGCGAGGAGTCAGACGCCCGTCTGACTCCTCGCTTTTGTTGCTACTGCAGCAATTGAAAATGGTTTCATGAAAAGTCTTTTCGGCACAATTATATGTAAGTGCGATAGGTCACGCGCGTTATATTCAACCGGCCATCCGTGTTTACATAATTTGTGATATAATACATACAAAATTAAAGAACTTACGGTAACCACTAAGGTTTAATTATGTGTTTAATTTTATTGGTAAATGCACATGCAATACAATTTCACAAAATATCGAGATACATAATGTATTATTTCGCAATCAGTCCTCACAATCACAATACCGACATTTATATTCACAACTCTTTCTAAGGTATTCACTAACATCGTTCAGGTAACTTTCCATATTTCTATTTGAGTGGGTGACATAGCTGAATATTTTTTAGATGCATCCATTATCTTTAATTGGTATTGTTAATTCTATGGTTAAGTAAGATTATAAGATTCCTAGTATATTATAAAATCAAATTAATAAGTATTTTAAATATGAAAATATCCGCGTTTCAAATATTTAACTGATAAAGCTAGTTTTGGATTATATACGTGTATCAATTCAGAATAACTATACGAATACAGATATGTATCCATTAAAACAATATGCGCGTATCCGAGTTTCAGATATAGACATAAATCTCACATAGCCGAGAATCGGATATACATAGGCATCTCGAATATCCGAGTTTCTGGCATACACAGTAATCCCGAATATCCGAGTGTCTGTATTATATAAAAAAATCAGCTAAATATAATTAACGTAATACAATATATTTCAAACTTGACGATATCTTGTTGTCACACTTCGTGTACACGCTCAAATAGAATAGTATCAGAACACACTATGGCATACAAGCAGAATAACTTTTCAAACAAACTATATTGGTCCATATTACAAGCAAACTCTTATTAGAGTGAAAAGTAATTAGATGTGTAATTTTACAGAAAATAGTATTAAATTACGCCAAATATAAAATATAGTATTCTCTCAATATTATAATCTCTTATTAAATATTATTTTATTATTGAACTACAAGTCAAAATTAGTATAATTAGTGCTAAGATCAGCCTAAAATATAACAGTCAAAAATTGCAAAATATTTTTTTATATAACCCTTGAAGTGTCTTAGTAATAAAATTATAGACTGGCCATAACTTAAACGCAGGCTAAATGGTACAGTAAGTTTTGAATGGGGGAAGATAAGCTTCCCCATATAGCAGGCGATGAAGCATCGAATCGTATTGCGATGTTTCAATATTGTAAGTTGAGTACATCTGTCTAAATCTCTTGTGAGATGACATCTATATGCGCTATGAATAGTCTCAATATCGCAGATGATTTTACAAACAGTGAAAAAAAATATCTTATCACCCAGATTCGTAACCATTACCTGATAAGATCTTTATCCTTCTGAGTGTCAATCAATACAACCAAACAACTGTGTGTTGATATTTGTTTAATGTTATTGTGTTGTGTCCAATATATAATTACTCTAAACACCTTTCTGGGTTTGAAGGGTAAACTTGACGCAAAACAACTTTACAAATAATGTAAACAAACCTCTCACAACATGTTTACATTTTTCTTCACAACTGCTAATAAACGTACAGTCCATATAGGGCGTACCAGTATACCGCATGTTGATAACTATAGCCCATGAGTGCTTGCAATAACAAAGATATCCTTTGTTATTGCAAAGCATGGAATTTCGTTTTACCGACTATAACTAGGAAACAGTGACTTTTTAATAGCAGCAAAGCATTAGAGAGCTTAGATACCCATATTAAACCTTGCAACATAACACTTGGATGACTGCGGTGTAGTGTGGACGTACTGCCCAAATCTGTCATCAGACAGATTTTGGCAGTACGTCCACACTACATACGCTCAATATAATATCAATAATATTGAGCGTATTTACATGCAATGTTTACAACATTTGTAAAGTTCTTCCATGTCGATAGTACATTAATTAGTAACACAAACACTACTTTTACATTTAATGTGTATTTCTAAGTTAATCCTATACTAGAATAGGCAGTGTAACAGGGACAGAACATGCGTGGTGTTACCAGAACCGAATTAAGACATTGGGCCGCTAGACAATGCATTCGGGGCTTCAATACTCCCTTTTTCTTTATAACATATCACACTCTTAATAAAATAGAGGGTCATCTAAGTATTTTATGTTAAACAAATTTAAACTCTATTGCAATTACTAAAAACGAATATGATATTAAAGTTTATAGTAAGACAATTAGAGTTGAAATTGCCTTGCTTCCAAATTTCAAGTTAAGTTGCTGTTTTATTAAGAGTGCCATATGTATGACTTTTATTTATAGTTTCCATTAAGAAATAGGTAAAAGGACTGGGGCCACTAAGTGATGCAGGGGTCCGGTTTATCTATAGGTATATTATCTTTAGGTTAATCTGGGTCTAGGTATTGTATAGTTATTTCTACAGGACTTGGAATTATTTAAATTAATATTATTAATCTTTAACTGAGCAGTATTTTTTGCCTCCATTACGTTATTTTTTGTCATTAATGGCTAATTACTATATATCAAAATCTAAGATAACAAGAAAAATTTAAAATAACTTGAAGAAAGAAAATTTTGATGCACCTAGTAAATAATTTATTATATTGTAAATGTGAGCAGTTTTTCTACAGTTTGTATAATTGCCGCATATTAACCAGTAGTACCTAGGTACACTGTTGTGAGCAAGAACTTTCACATAAATAATCTGTTAACTTGAAAATAATCTACAAGGGCTCTGACAGTCTAGCTATTCTTACCTGGGGACCACAAAACATATGCTCCAAACAAAAAAGCTTAGGCTGCGTATACTTTACACGCTGACCATCGGCACCGGTAGTCCGTGCGTAGCTAATCTATGTGTAGCTGGCCAGTGTGTAACTAGTCAGCAGCGCATAGCCGGTCAGCGCGTCGCTTGTCAACGCGTAGCTGCTCAGTACGTAGCTTGTCAGCGCGTAGCTGCTCAGTACGTAGCTTGTCAGCGCGTAGCTGCTCAGTACGTAGCTTGTCAGCGCGTAGCTGCTCAGTACGTAGCTTGTCAGCGCGTAGCTGCTCAGTACGTAGCTTGTCAGCGCGTAGCTGCTCAGTACGTAGCTTGTCAGCGCGTAGCTGCTCAGTACGTAGCTTGTCAGCGCGTAGCTGCTCAGTACGTAGCTTGTCAGCGCGTAGCTGCTCAGTACGTAGCTTGTCAGCGCGTAGCTGCTCAGTACGTAGCTTGTCAGCGCGTAGCTGCTCAGTACGTAGCTTGTCAGCGCGTAGCTGCTCAGTACGTAGCTTGTCAGCGCGTAGCTGCTCAGTACGTAGCTTGTCAGCGCGTAGCTGCTCAGTACGTAGCTTGTCAGCGCGTAGCTGCTCAGTACGTAGCTTGTCAGCGCGTAGCTGCTCAGTACGTAGCTTGTCAGCGCGTAGCTGCTCAGTACGTAGCTTGTCAGCGCGTAGCTGCTCAGTACGTAGCTTGTCAGCGCGTAGCTGCTCAGTACGTAGCTTGTCAGCGCGTAGCTGCTCAGTACGTAGCTTGTCAGCGCGTAGCTGCTCAGTACGTAGCTTGTCAGCGCGTAGCTGCTCAGTACGTAGCTTGTCAGCGCGTAGCTGCTCAGTACGTAGCTTGTCAGCGCGTAGCTGCTCAGTACGTAGCTTGTCAGCGCGTAGCTGCTCAGTACGTAGCTTGTCAGCGCGTAGCTGCTCAGTACGTAGCTTGTCAGCGCGTAGCTGCTCAGTACGTAGCTTGTCAGCGCGTAGCTGCTCAGTACGTAGCTTGTCAGCGCGTAGCTGCTCAGTACGTAGCTTGTCAGCGCGTAGCTGCTCAGTACGTAGCTTGTCAGCGCGTAGCTGCTCAGTACGTAGCTTGTCAGCGCGTAGCTGCTCAGTACGTAGCTTGTCAGCGCGTAGCTGCTCAGTACGTAGCTTGTCAGCGCGTAGCTGCTCAGTACGTAGCTTGTCAGCGCGTAGCTGCTCAGTACGTAGCTTGTCAGTGCGTAGCTGCTCAGTACGTAGCTTGTCAGCGCGTAGCTGCTCAGTACGTAGCTTGTCAGCGCGTAGCTGCTCAGTACGTAGCTTGTCAGTGCGTAGCTGCTCAGTACGTAGCTTGTCAGCGCGTAGCTAGTCAACACGTAGTTGTTCAGCGCTGAGCGTTCGGCATTATTCAGAAACTCTTAGTCGAGCGTTGGATACAACCGCAACACGGTAAGCGTATTAGTATGGAGTATATGGTTCTATGGTATAATTCGTTCGTAAAATAATGTTTTAGAAATCGTCTAGTATATATGAAACATTCGTTTGAAGATAACACTACCCTACATTTGTGAGCCATAAGTCAAAAATATAAAAAATATGGTCCAAAACAATACGCACCTAATTATTTGAAACCAATTAAGACTAGTAGGGCGTTGTACTGTTCGACTCGATAGTATTAACTAATTAATTAATAAAATTAATAATAATTGTATATTATTTAGATTTAATGACAATATTACAATCGCTGTGCGATATTTTATTAATTTTGGTAGTATAAACTAGGATATTATTCTTTTTAAACAATTCCTTCGAGATATATTTTAGTGTTTAAAGGTCTATTTTTTTATCTATGTATAGATTTTTTTGTCATCGGCAATTTGTAACTTACTTATAAAATAATCACGAGTAGTTTAAAATTCTGAGTTTTCCTTATACTGAGCCCGTGCCCAGTACTAGGCCAGATTATAACAAAAACCTAAAAAATTTGATAGATAAGCAATTTTTTAGGTTTTTAGTAATTATATAATAATATTTAAAAACCTTGAATATTTTATCTTTGTCTCGTCAATGCGGTGGAATATCGAGCGCCCATATTTAACTGTCGATCGTGAAGTGAAGGTTTGATGCTCCATACACTTTATTATTAGTTGTAGAGTCTGGAATTGTGGTCTGGTCTGGTCAGGTCACAGTACCAGACTACTCTCTCTCTACTGTGTGGAGTTTAAGCATGTCCGTTGGTACATCTCTAACTACCCTTCAGAGATACACAAGCGGAAAGCTACACATATAATATCTGTTAAAATAGACCTTTAGACACACATATACACAATAACTACTTGTGATAGACTGGCGAGTCATTCTGACTGTTTAGTTATAATTAGTTTGTAACAATTTGTTCTCATGGATGGACAGGTTCGGTTCCCGGCGGTGGTGGATGAGGGTCTAGGCGGGTACCTCTGGCCGGTCCCCTACGCCCCCGGCGAGATCGTACACCGCTTGAGCTACTTCAGCCGCTAGCTTGTCAGCAGACTGTGGGAAAATTAGTATTATATTAATATTGGTCTACTAACAAATCGAAGGAGGGTTTGGTACATAAATCAAGAGAAAAAGATTTTTTTTAAATTATTACTAGCTATTTGGGTTTCAAATGACTAGTATTCTTGTGCCCTGGCCCACCCATTCGAACCCGCATCCTCTCGATCGCAAGTCCATTGAGCTACCGCCGCTTTAAATATGCCGCGAACAGACTAAGAAGTTACGATACATGACAAGAGATGACGCTGAACACAATTACACACCACTCCATACAAACTGGAATCTCGCAATGCTAAGTTTACACTACATGCTATACAGGGTTAAACGTAAAATATTAATAAAAATTACGCGTGTCTTCCTTACACCTTCTTCTTCGTATTTAAGAACTTTACTCTTGTCAGAGGAGTATACGCCATCTTTCTCGATTTTTACGCGTGTCTTCATTACACAGTACTTAACAACATTTGATCAATATTTTTATAAACCTTTTATATACACGGTGTTCTCAGTACCTTTGACGTTCATAAGTGTTACTATGACTTACATTAGGAAACATATTTTTGATTTTGATTTCTTTAGTGCGTAGTGGCCACATACCTGTTGTGTGTCAGCCTCGGAGTATACCCTGACGACGTCCTCAGTACCAGAGGCGCGCACGAACGAGCGCGCACTGTTGTAGTTAGCTACCAGCTCATCGATGCGCGTCTGCAGACCTTCGGGTGCTGTGCACTGGCGCTCAGCGTCTGTCGTTGATATCGCGTTGCGGTCCTGGTGATAAAACATATACAAAACAAAGTGTAATAAAATAGTATGCACCTCAGTGGAAAAAAAAATCTTAATAGTAAGCCCTTTAATTTCTGGATCTATAAAAGGCCTTTGACGCAGTTGCTGTTGTCAAATTGATGTTGGTATTGGTATGACTGGAAATATATGACTTAAACTATAAAAGACTTGTAGATTATTAGAAAATAACACCGGCTTTAACTTTATATAAAAATAAGCTCATTTTATTTATAATGAAATAATGACACGGCGTACCGCAAGGTAACACACTAGAATAAACTTCATCTACGTTAATAATTAAACTTTACTTAAATTTGATTGCCACGCACAGTTCTCGAATTCGACCATAATACACGCACAGCTGAATTTTTTAAGCTTTGTGTATTCGTTGATGCGAGCGATAACTACATATTTAATAATAGTTAGTTATCACGCGCTATAAAGGAAAAATCGACAGGAAACCTACATGTTTGAGAATTCTCCATAATGTACTGGAAAATGTGGGAAGTCTGCTAACCCGCACTGACGCAGCGTAGTGGATTAATTTAGTCTTTCGAAAAGAGGGCCGCGCCCAGCAGTGGGTCAGTTTATAAACAGGGCTGATAGATAATATTATAAATGCGAATGTGAGTTTGTTTGTTTATTACGTTTCCACGCTTTAACTACTCGATCGATCATCATGAAATTTCGCAGACACGTTATCAGGGGATCAGAAAAGCACATAGGGTACCTTCCATCAAGAAAAACTACTGGTACTAACCTAACATAAACGTGAGCAAAGCCGCAGGATTTTTAATATTATGTAGCTCCTTCATACCTGTACGGTGACTTTAAGCTGTCGGCACGGCAGGTCGGAGTAGGAGCTCATCCACTGCGTGACGTCATGTCCGCGCGCACACAGTACCGTCTCCACGAGGAACAGGTCCGAGATGGCGTCGCCTACTGTCTCATTCGTCATGTCTATCAGGTTTAGAAGCAGACCAGCTGCCTTTCGCTGCTCCGGTTCGCTGGAAATTACGTACTATGAGTAAAAAAAATACAAGTCGAAATAGATAAATGACGAGTAATATACGATGATTGTACTTTTTTTTCTAAAGATTGAATGATTCAGATATCGGAATGGAAGATCGTTTTAATATACATAATATGTTTCTCGCCATTATCCTCAGAGGGGTAAACAGAGGAATTTGACACCTACATTTTGCTAGCTCATATTTTGGATACTATGTTTTGAGCCCATAAAGCCCTGTGTCCGTTAGACTAGTAGTAGTACTGATAAATTCTAGACAGAAAAATAACCCAATACCATTTTGAGACTCGAGAATCAAACCAGAGACTGTATGTCCACTAATCGCATTCATTATCGCTACGCTACCGAGGAGCTGTATGATAAACAAAAATCTTTAATACATATACATAAGTACAGGTTTAGTTTTGTTTCCTATTAATTATAGCTACTACTACCAATAAACTAAGAACACAAGTAATTTGGAACTTTAAAAAAAATTACATTTGTAGAATTCTTGCCAAAGAATAATAAAAAATAAAATTTTATTTTAGACTGCAGTGCTGTTTATTTCATTTGTTTTATGTCATCTCATTTTATTCTAAAGTCATGACAGTTGACATTAAAATTGATTATTTACAATCTGAAATCTAATATCCACAACACAATACTAACATAAATTGATTAGTAAAAATTGTTTCAATAAATATAATATAACAATTTTGTTCTTCATAGATTAGACATCCAGAGTCGATCTTTTAAAATCGATTCCTTTTTAGTCAATCGCGTCCATACACGCAAAATCAAGAACCGAATAGCAAAGCTCCTCACCCATTGTGTGCGATGTCCGCGATGAGTTTCTTGGCCCTGTGGCTGTAGACGACGGTCCCGTGGCCGTTGGCCTCGAAGTACAGCCCCACGTCGTAGCGCAGCGCCGCGTGGTGGAGGTGCTTCACGCCCGTCTTCACGCACGATACTGGCACTTGCTGCGAGTACCACGCGAGTCGTGGCCATGTACAATCAGCAAGATAAGTCGATAAATACTTGGGAGATTTATATAGCCTCTATATTTCAAAATTATAACGACAGCAAGTATTTTTTTAATAAATGTCTTTTAAAGCCATACAATATTTTTACAACTTTGTTAAATGTGCTGAGTGGCTGATTATTCTAAAACTATTAAGTATATTCCAATGATTAGGTTATTGTTATAAATCTGATTATTTCATTTTTGTATGATATCATCATTAAATCGTGTTTCAAATCACGACCTAGAGCATGACTGGTTAAGTTATTTTACCAGCCATACTGTATATTCTCGAAAGGTGTATTACACACACATTTCTGCTACTTTGACGCTAGATTCTAGAAGAGACTATATCTGGTTTTTTTGCAACCCGTTATAAGTTTGTTAGGTTTTTTCCACTTCATGATAAGCAGTCGTGTAGTCACCGAGCAGATCCCTCCTCACGACATCCTTTACAACTGAAGTGGTCGTGTGAAGCAAAAGGTCTCTACTTTGACGGCCTAAGGAGGTGCTATTGTTACGCCTCAACTAAGGATCCAGTATAGAAGCAACAAGGAAACAAGTGTTTCGGCGATAATTTTAAGTGTTAAGACCAGTTTTAATAAAAATATTAAAAGATATGAGGAGTCAAACGTATGTATATCACATGTTTCAATTTAACAAATTCTAAGTCTACTTAAAAGAGCAACTAACCAATTCCTCAGTGATGTATCTAGTAGAGGCGCCGTTAGCGTACGCGGTCTGCACCAGTCCCAGAGTGAGCTCGTTCGCTTCACAAGCACGTAACAGTTCTGTGATGTATGATGCGAATAGCGTCGCGATGCGGTCGCCATCTAACATGTTCATGTTTTGTCTGAAAAATACAACATTCATATCAATATACAAATTATATAATTATGGTGTATAACGTGTAACTCAAAACGTTTTTAAAATTTGTAAACAATTTATATATGAAAATTCACCTGTCTTTACCATGCCGTTTACCTTTTTAGACTGCCGCGATTTCTACACATATCTAATACAATACAAGGTAACGGGTCTTACTCGCGATGAAGTATTTAATCTTGTCATTTTCAAGCCTTGAAATTTCTTCGAATATTGCTTTTCTACATAAGTGTTTTTATGTATTTTAAAATTTTCTTGTCTGTGCTAAAAATTGTTCAGGTCCATAAAGAGACATCTATAGCAGGCATTATTTTTATCGTAACTAAATAAATAACTAATGTTTTTACACATTTAAATCATAACATAATGAAATTATTATTTAAAAAATATCTATTGAAATGATTCGGTGTCATATTATACTTTCGTACCACCGTAAAATATTTGAAATAACAACCTCACTTTTTTAAAGTCGGTTAATTTCCAAAATGTTATAAATTTGTTGCGAAGTAATTAGTATTTATGAGCTAAATACAAAAATTTGAAATATTAAAAATTAATAGAATAATTTAAAATATTTATACAAAAAAAATTAAAATTATATAGAAAACAATGTTTTTTGTTTATAACTTAATAATATATCAATATAAATAAATGCATTTTATTCCACATATTTATTAAATAATTTTAAGATATAAAAAAGTTTTGTCAGAAGTGGGATTCGAACCCACGCCCTCATTGAGGACCAGAACAACTCTACCCACGTTTAGTAGGCAAGGGAACCTTGAGTCTGGCGCCTTAGACCGCTCGGCCATCCTGACATCTGAAATATATGCCAAAATAGCCGATCTGTTATTACAACTTTAATTATTTTTGTGATTGAACAAAATATAGTTTTAGTTTTTTCGTTCGATAAGAGAATACTAATATAGATAGAGTTTATTTTGAATTATATTAAGTCGAATCACATGATGTACTGCGTCATGTAATGTCCGTATTTTACGACGCAATACTATTTATATGTCGTAATGAAATTAAATATTATATAAATAGATTCGCAGTTATTTCATTATATTTGTGTTTATTTCTTTGTGTAGTCTGTCTTTCTATGAGTGTGAACCGAGTTATACCTATGTTTGTGTGTTTTACCATTCTATTTACTTTAGATTTATTTGTTTCCCGGTTTGTCTTTCTTTTGTAGATTTGTAGAGATAGTACAAAAAATATGCATGGTTTCCGTGGATAAGTTATTTACACTAAAATATTTGGAGTACATGTATGTTGCTGATGGTACTATGTTCGCTTGCAGGGAAATAATAAAGCTTAGGATATATAAAATGTTATGTTCTCTTACTTCCTTGTAAATCTATAGTAATATAATTAAGTTGAACAGTTTTTTTGTATGTGTGTTTGAACACGGTAATCACTGGAACTACGAATCGCATTTGGAAATTCTTTGTGTATTTAATGTTACATGTCTTGAGAAAGGTTAGAAGAGCAGCGATAGCTCAGTGGGGAGACCAACAGACTGCAATGCAGAGGGTCTCGGGTTCGAACCCACGTCTGACTTTCGGGAGTTATATGACTTTTCGAAATTATGTGCGTATTGATTGACAATTATCGCCTGCTTCGTACCTCGGAGAGCACGTTAAGCCGTCGGTCCCGGTTGCCATGAACATCTATGGCAGTCGTTATTGGGAAAGTCAGTACCTTCTAATATTCTGACACTGGTCTAGCCTTAGGGTATCGTTAGCCTTTGGGTTGCGGAGGTCAGGTGGCAGCCGCTCCGTGTAAAAACTGATATGCAGTCAAATCCGGTTAGACCAGAAAAGAGAAAGGTTAGAGGCTATATAACATCACGCTACGCGCCTCAGCAGCGGAGCAGTGATCATAAACATGTCTAAAACCGCGTGAACCAGCTAGTTTCAACATATTTATATGGACACATAAATTCACAAATATTCTAATATTCTATCACATACACACAACACCATCTTGCCCAAGCTAAGCAGAGCTTGTACTATGGGGACTAGACAATGGATAAACATACATAAATACTTTTTTTTTAAATACATGCATATTATGCATAGAAAAACCCAGACCAAGACAAACATCCATGTTCATGCACACAAATGTCTGACTTGTGCGGCAATTGAACCCGCGACCTCAGGCGTGGCAGCCGGTCACACTAACCACTAAGCAAATAGATTGTAGGTATGTATAGTACTCATTAGATATATGATTATTTTCACTGTATGCACTAGTTATAGATTTGTTATTTGTTAAAGCAGCGTTATATCCTGTATTTTAGATTATTTTTTTGAATATCACTGTTGCATCAAGTAAATAAATAAAATAAAATACATTTATCATCAGACAATTATTTAAGGTAATATTTATACAACTGGTTTAACCATCGTAGAATACGTCAGCGTCGCTTTCAACTTGTAGCGTGCCCAGAACGCTGACAGCATTGCCATGTGGAATGGTAACACTGACTCTTTAAGCCAAGAAAAGGCCAGCTTTTTGATCACCCGAAGCGTCAATCAGAATTAGTTACATATATTTATAATTTATTATTATTTATTGTAGCCCGTATTGTCCTACTGCAGGGCAAAGGCTACCCAAGACCTGCCTGATAGCTTTTGCCTTGCAGTAGGAGATAGACTAGAGATTTTTCTACAGTATTATTAAAATGTCTCTCTTTTAATAATACTTTAAAAAAATCTCTAGTCTATTTTAGTTGTATTTTCTTTTCGTTATCACTATAGTATATATATAATATATATATAATAATAATTATATATATATATATAATTATTATTATATACTATAATAATTATAATAATTATAATATAATATATAAGTATACTAACTTGTCATCGAGATAATAGTAGACTATTCTATCTGCGTCACCGTCGAGTGACGCGACGCGTTGGAATGGCACGTGTTCGATGCCCACCGGAGGCTTCTGGGATACCTTCACGAAGTCTGCGCCGCACTGTAAAGTAAATAAAAAATTTAATTAAAATATTATTATTTCTCAAAAACAATAGGGAGTCTAATTTTATAAAACACTATTATTACATAATTTTGAAATTCAAATTAAATTTATTCAGATTAGGTTACAAGGTAACACTTATGAATGTCAAAGTTACACATTTTTTTTTTATCCATCCGTGGTTACGAAGACCGGCACGTGTGGTTCTCAAAAGGAAGGGGGAAGGTGGGATGAGGTGAAATAACTCTTCGGATCATTTCGCCATGGTAGGGGCGATAGAATACGCTAAGGTACGCAATGTCTCTACGAAGTTGTAGCGGTTCGATGTCATTCGTAACCTCCTGGCTGTCGATTATACGTACGGCATGACGCTGCAGTTTGTCTAAGGCATCGAGTAGATACTGAGCGGAACCATTCTAAAGGCGCGAACAGCATACATGGGTTTGAATTCCACCTTTTGCATAAGCAATGCAAAAGGTGGAATTCAAACCCATGACTTCTCGAAATGTTTTAAGTCCCAAGTAATAGGGAGCGTGCCTATTTTTGTTAGATGCCGTGGCGCTCCTGGAAATTTCCTAACAGAAAATCATCCCAGAAACACTTTACCTTGCCCGGGAATCAAAATCCGAACCTCACTAAAGCTCGCAAACTTATGCTGCTCCACTAAGACACCGAGAATGTCCGCCTAATTAACCTAAATTAAACCTACATAATATCAAATTGAATAGTTTATTTTAAATATTATTCTGTTCAAGAAGACCAACAAAATTTGTAGATTCTTTGTATTTACATATCATATTTCACCTGAAAACTTTCTTATAAAAAGTAAGCAACCCTTACATTCAAATTCAACTTTCCACCGTTTCCTCCCAGGTTAAACAAGTTCAGGTCCAGTTCTCCATCCAAGGTCTTTCTGATGATGTTCAGCTTCTTGCCACCCACACCGTTGGCTCCATCAACATACAGCGTAGTGTTATAATTCCCCCCTACGGGAAGTTTCTGGCGAATAGCCTTAAAAGCTCCTACGATTTTCTCGTAGTAACCTGGAATCAGTGTTTATATTACTTAGCATTAATAATAATATACCTATTGCATAGCAGCGGTAGCCTGGCGAGGGCCGATGTACCACGCAAAGGTGTCAAGTTCAATCCCAAGGCCTGCAACTCTGACTTTTCGAAGCTATGTGCATATTAAAGTTAATTATCGATCGCTTTGACGGTAAAGAAAATCACCGTGTGAGAGTTCTTCATAAAGTTCTAAGAGATATTATGTGAAGTTTACCAATCCGCACTGAGTTAGCATGGTGGTCTACGGCCTAACTGTTGTCATCGGTGTGCAGAGGGTTAGGTCACAGACGGGTCCGTGCCAAGTATTAACTATAAAGGGTAATATGTATTTGGTTAACCTAATTATATTTTTAATTAAATACAACTCCCGCTCTAGCAATAGTTACTATGTCGCGAGGGAATTTATAAACGTTTGAACACCACCCACACAGTGGGAAATACTATTTCTCAATAACACCAACTTATGTCCCATTTTGGGATGTCGAATCCACAGCACTCAGCTCAGCTCAATAGCAGCGACAAGATGACCACTCAAACCACTACACCATCCGTACAGTCAATTGCCGGCATATATATTATATGGCTTCTTTAACCACTATACAGGATGTCCGGTAATTAATGGGTAACTTAGAAATGTCTTATAGTAGAACTGATGGCAGTTCAGGAAAAAACATGAAATCATCTATTCTAACAACTACCTGAGATATGATTATTTTTTTCCACCACCATTTTTAACTTTCTTGTACACTATGACCATGAATGAATTCCATTGGTTTTTTATGGTTTTATTATTAAACACTAATTATGCTAATAGATAAACAGTCAAAAGTATGACTAGCTAAGTATGACACTTTTTCCTGATCGGCTATCAGTCGGCTATAAGACATTTCAAGGTTATCCATTAATGACCGGACACCCTGTATATAAGGTTTGCCGTATGTTTGATAATCATTTAAAAATAAACTAGCATACCTTCCTCAGTGGGCGTGCCATAAGTGTTATCATTGCGACACTTGACGCAATAGTGCAACATCGGTGTGGTGACGATGCCGAATTCCTTGGGAGTGCCCTTCAAAGCTATTACGCCGTTAGCCGCAGCTGCTGCCAAGCGGGGACTGGTGTATCTGTAAAATAGATTATCATTTTTCAGATAATATAAATATAAGCGATAGCCTGGGAGACCGCGCAGAACTGCCACGCAGAGGTCTCAACATCTCTGCCTCTTCGAAGTTATGTGCGTATTAAATAGTTTGTTATCGCTTGCTTTAACGGTAAAAGAAAACATCGTGAGGAGACCTGCAAGTCTCAGAGGTTTGCGGTTGAGGCGAAAAAAAAAACTGTCTTACCTTCCCCCCTCGCTGTACCTCCCCCCCCCCCTCTCACGGGCCACTTGCGGCCCCGCGCAACCACACGAAATACTAGTTCATATTATAAATTAGAAGTTTAGCGTAACAATTAATTAATCTATTGAGTGGCACACCGGCGGCCAGACACAACAGATTTTCAATGATGTCTGAAATTCATATCATATTTGGGATCGAAAGCGAGCAAAGCCAAGGGCAAAAACTAGTTAAAATAAAAGGTTTTGTGCACTAAGGTTATTTTTCAGATATAGGTACATTACGACCCTAAAATATGACCACAGCTTTCTGTTACATGCTGTATAACTCTGCCGGAATAACCCCTTCAGGAATACCGGCGTTCATAATAACTTATATACATATGCAGGTATATACATATATAAAATAATACTGCATATTACACAAAACGGTGCACTCAACCTCTTGAATAAATTATCATATATTGACATAGTAATGGTTATAAATGTGCGCGCTTGCCTGGTGTCCATTCCGATGAAGACGCTGGCCTTGAGCGACATGTCCGCGTTCACCTGCTTTATCACCTGTTCCGTAGTCGACTCCAAGTCTGTGTCACTGTGAATGTTACAGAAAATAGAGTCAGTACATTTCTGTAGAGTCGAATTCGCGATTCGCTAGCAAAGTTTCTAGATTTTATGAAACTGGAAACTGTACAAAACTGGAATTTAAGGTAAATAAAACATGTCTGAATTAAAAGAGAGCTTGCAATTGCTGATAAAACTTCTTAAAACAAGCATACTGCTTTCTAATTAGTTAGTTATCGTAGCCAACACTATCCTGATGCGAAAGAAGTTCGCGATAAAAAGTTTAGCGCCGCTTTTGTTTTATAAACCCGGCAAATAATTGTTAATGTAAATTCACATAAATAAGTGTTACTTTATAATCTATATGAATAAACATATTTTTGCTTTTAATTTTGAGTAATAAGATTTTGTCAAATTAACTGCTTGTAAACAGTGAAAAGGGCGCCAAAATTCACTTAGTCGCCTTCTTCTGTATTCGGATACGACACCGAGCTTCTTTAGAATGTCCCAGACTATGTCAGAGA
Source organism: Catocala fraxini (assembly GCA_930367265.1). Lineage (NCBI taxonomy): Eukaryota > Metazoa > Arthropoda > Insecta > Lepidoptera > Erebidae > Catocala > Catocala fraxini. The sequence goes on along the minus strand of OV884047.1, from coordinate 16,040,798 downwards.
TTCCTTATGTAAAGACCGAATGTGCTGTATGGGCTAACTAAAAAAAAAAGGATTATGACCTTTGTGTAAAAACAAACAAATCAAAGTTTAAAAAAAAGTACGACTTTTCCAGACTTTCAACAACTGGTGCTTTGTTTATGGCTAATTTTCATTCTTTTTCGCTTTTATTATTTGTGAAGGATCGATTCGTCAAACAACAAACGATTTTCTTAAAAAATGACATAGTTTTGAAATCGCAGCATTATTTTGGTGTACCTACGTCGTATTTTTTTAAAAACTCAGATTTTTTATTTTCACACAAAGGTAATAATTTTTTAATTCTTTTTATTTAGCACATCAAGAAGGTCCTTACCTAAGGAATCGCCTGTTACAATTTGATTCACATATTCTGGGACACACTGTATAACATGAACAAAAATCACAGAACTATTCGCCTGGCCCTGGCATCGAATTTAAAGTTTAATGTTCGCGACCTCTTGCCTCAGGCCGAATAAAACATTCCTTTCATATCTATGTGGAACGATAGAGAACGCAAATGTCACTGTCATTGTATAACCTAGCTCCACAAATTAAAACAATTAACACCTTGTTGTAAAATGAGTGAAATAAGGGCACTAAGCGATGACTGCTCGTATAGCCAGTATTTGAGTGGTTAATTCGCCTCTGGTTTATCGGCAAGCGCTGTAGATTCGATCACCACACGGTACAAGATGAAGAAGAAATGTGTGATCGTGATCGTCAGAGACGACGAATAGCGGTTCTCGGGTCTATTTACGCTGCACTTACGACTGTTTATAAGTTATGGCTTTTTTTGTAGTAAGCCCTACTATAATTTTGGGCGAAACTAGATAAAAATAGAATTATTCAAAAACATTGATAAACATTCGAATACATAAAACTTTGACATTGAGTGATTAATTATTCGAAGCCTTATTACCATTTGCCACCATGTGAATAATGGATAATCACACGAGCTTATGTTATAAGGCAATATAGGAGAAACATCTCAAAAAATCATTACTGTGTTCAGAGTCCAGTCATTTATCAATCGTGCAAGCATCAAATCAAGTTTCGAATATTCGATGATTCGAATTATAATTAGTAACAACGCATTGACCAACATTCGAACGCGGCATCATTCAATTTTCCATTATTTTCATCCTTTTTTTTCGTTACTAGCTGGTATGCTTACCTGACATTAGCTAGCCTAGTGGCTATCTCCTCCCAGCTCTGCTCCAGCATCTCACCATCAGGGTCAACAAGCTTCACGCCGTTATCAGGCTCCAAATTGTGCGAGGCAGTTATCATCATACCTATTGTGCGACCTGGAAACGCGGAGATATAAACGTAAGTAGGTCTAACTGCGGGCTATTTTAGTTTAGTGTTTCTAGTTTAATGCTAGAGGCATTGATGCTACGGCAGTAAACTAGTTTCATTTGAAATACATATCTTATGAAAAGCATACTGAATATTGAAGAGCCAAGTCAATGGTTAACGCGTTCCGTGAAAACTCGCGTTAAGTGAAACTAATTTCGGAACTGCTGTTTTAACTTAATAATTTCTAGATGTAAAATTGCAAAATATGTGACGTCACACTGGGGGCAAGGGAGTCTCACAAATGTCATCATCAATCAAATCAATCAGCTGTGACAAGGAACGGCGAGGTGACAAAAATCATGAAATTCGTGTGACGTAATATACTTATGGATGACCCCTAAATGCATGAGCTAACCATGAATAATATCACGTTGTGCACAACTGTACTCAAATAAATGCACTTGCACACAACGGTAGGTACTTATTCGAATATTATTCGAATGGAAATATGCGCATAATTACTACTAACAAAGTCATATTTCTCTTAGGTGAAGAGGTAATAAGGGTGCAAGTTAATTGTAACCCGACAATCTCCTAACAGAAACAACAATAACGCTTTACTAGCCTTGGATGTCAAAAGCAGAACCTTACGATAGGTTGCAAATATAACGGCAAACTCGACAAAATTTAGATGTAAGACACCACCACCTATCTTCGGACACATACATGCGTAAGTATCTAAATCCTCTATATGTATACATATCTATATATTACAAATAAACATTTTAGTCTTAACTGAAATATAGAGTGGAATTTCAGACGAGGTAAATAGTCTGTATTATACCTCTGTCTGTATTATGTATCAGTTCATTATTATAAAATGTAGATCAATGCAGGTATAGGGCTGCCAACGTTCAAGAAATAAATATATGTATGAAATATTGAGAAATCTGTCGATGAAACCGATCGTTACACCTACTAACAAAATAGGACATTCGATCAATAACTTTAAAGTTCTCGCGTCGTATTATCCTAATCCTAACCAATATTATAAATGCGAATGTGAGTTTGTTTGTTTATTTGTTCGTTTGGTACACTTTTACACCTTAACTACTCATGAAATTTCATATACACATTGTCAGGGGTACAGAAAAGGAAAGTCGCGGGCAACAGCTAGTATATACTATACTGAAATTTATACCATCATGCATATTATTTAGGTGCTTGACGTTTCAACAAGGTTGCACCGGCCGAAAAAGAAAATACTTGCTTAAGGATTTTAGAGTTAAGAGTCCCGGCGTTTAATAGGTACACACAGCTACATATCAAGTTAGACACCCTATATACGCTACATACAAAATAGAGAATTGTCGGAAAGTGACAGTGCATAGTGGTGTCGATGGTAAGGATAGAGCGTCGCGTACCGTTCAGTGTGAATGAGACAAAATAACAAAAATATAACGTACTCTCTCGCACGATTCGCAGCGTTCAACTTCTATTAGTTCAAAGTCCAAACAGTCTAGATTGATGTGTCGCTGTGTATACCGCACTCACCTACCCACCTTTCGTTCATTCTCTTCTACGTATCTCTTATTTATCTATCTTTTATTTCTTTTCTCTTGAGTTGGCAAGTATAGTGTAAAGCTTTGGTACTGTAGTATCATCATAAGTTACGGTAAACGCTTACCGTCATAAACTAGTTTGCCATCTTGTATAAAAAATCTTGGTCGAGCCCACAAAAAGTTATTGAGATTTTAAAGGTGTTAGTCTTGCGCCTGATCTCTCTGATCGAATCGTAATGCTGTCTCTTCTGATTATTTATGAGGGTTAGCGAACAGAGAGTGTAGTTGTGTTTGTTTGCGCACATACCTACTTGTGCACTCGTCTAGTCTCCGTTAAGGTTAGCCACCGCGACCGATATTCAGCCTGAAGGGTTTTAGAAGAGGAGAAATGTATAGGTACTTCTAGTTTCGGTAAAATACATGCAATATTGATATTATGTAGATGAGTGCGTCAGTACCGTCAATCATTGCAATATTTTTAGAAATGCGATACGTGCATAACAGCTGTATAAATTTTTCTTTAGTTGTTATTCATTATTTACCAAAACATTCTAGTTTTAAATCGGTATTGTTTGCATACATGCCATACAAAATATTCTGGGTTTAACCACAACACCTACTTAAATATAAATGCATCTATAGAATGATGAGCTATGAAATTGCGTAGCGTTTATGTCCTACATCTATACATCATATATATCTACTTTATTTAGAAGTAGGAGAGGCTGGTCATCTGTCATACAGGTTTCCCGCCTAGTACGGATACCAGTCTCTCACACAGATCTCACCTTTTAAATGTTATTTAAATGTTATGAATACCAACCAACGTAGTTACACTTACTCGATTATGTAAAACCTAGTTTAAGACCTGATTTTGTAATCATTCTGTGTGAGAGAGAAAATAAAAAAAAAAAAATATTATTCATTGAAATTAAACTGCTATATACGGATTTTATCGCGTTGTTTATTTGACACTTTATTACAAAATTTTGAAAATTGTTACTCTACTATGTAGTAGTGTAACAATTTTCAAAATTTTAAACCATGTGGTTTCCGTATAAAATGGAATAGTTATTTTAAATATTAATTAATAACTCGAGGAATCACTATAGGTATATATTGTTAATAACATGTATTATTCATAATAAATAACAATAACATTTTATAAAATTTAAAGTTAGGTATATCGCTTAGTGTCTGCGTATTCGTTCTTTCAATTCGCCATAATTAAATGATGGCTGGTGTTTTGCTAATTTCAGACGAACTACCTATAGTGGCCTCAATTCAAGCAACATAATATACAAGAAGAAATATAATTCACATTGGCCATTAACAAACGTTACCGATTTTCTTTATACAAAGCGGGCACTTCATAATTATTTAAATCCCAATTATTATACTAGTTAAACCAGCCTACGCTTCACTGTGGCACAGTTTGATATTATTTAATAACTACTTACTAACTTTGGCATATAAGCTTTATAGATACACTCGTATATAAAAATACAACGTTATGTAAAAAAAGTCAATCCATCGACTACTTTTCGACTTTTGCGAACATAAACATACGGAATATGAACTTTTTAAATAAAAAAGATTAGGCTAGATAGTTATCCAGTAACAATGTACTACAGTTTTCTTTTCATAAGAATGCGGATGAATTCGATCGTAAAACTGTTAATTACAGCATGTATTTTCACGTCCGCGTTCCATAACGTCTGCTTGAGACCACGGCCACTGCGACCTGGCAGAAAGGTTTAACCTTTCACAAAGGTATGTAAATTCTGAGCATGATCGCGTTAATGCCCGTTTTTGTTCATATAAATCATGCAACACGAAACTAAAAGAGACTATTATTACTTTTACTATCTATAGGCTTTTATTACTGACTATTGAAAGCATGTGCAACCCTAAGTACAAGATGGTAATGACATAAATCTCACCGTTCTTCACCCTGGATCTGATGACAGCCAGCAGGCCCATGCGATATACCACATGCTCCAGCAAGTTGGCTCTGAAACAAGTAACAAATCTCGCTATAATTGACATTCCCATGTACCTATGCCAAATCGATTTATCGAAACTAAATTATGTAGGTACTCTGAGTTTACAGATTCGCGCGCGTGAAAAAGTTCTGACGTTCAGGCGGAGATGTATTTAGCCATCTTTGTTTTAGCTCTTACATTATAGGAGGGAACTTGTTAGAAGAATGACTTCATTCCCGTGATTCTAAGGAATAATAACTATCATACCGGAAACATGCATATTGTTTTTGTAAAACAATAAGAGCAAGTATGTCACTCTAGTCTATAAACTATCTATATATTATAATCATGTTAATCTGTGGCAACTGTGCATCCATTACCTACTGGATAAAACACTAAAGTTGCAAACACAATTTCGAACATCAATAATATTAGTAAGGACCAGCCGTACACGCAACTTTAGTTGCGCGAAATTTTGATACAAGAACATTTTAAATGATTGACAGGGCCATGTGGTAATGATGCGTAAAAAAATTCTGTCTAATTGTTATTGCATTAAGCTTAGTCATACATACGGACAAACTGACAAGCAGACAAACATTTTATAGTCTATATTTAGGCGTCGGTAGCATTCCTAGACCACGTAACAATTATCTATATTTTCAAATAGGTATCAATGTATAATTTGACTTCGTTACGATTTTATTATAATACAAATAAATGTAGATAAGTATAATAAATCTAATATTGTCTTCTGTTTACGCGAATATTATTCATTGAAATTAAACTACTATATACGAATTTTATCGCGTTGTTTATATTACACTTTATTACATAATTTTGAAAACTGTTACACTACTACTACTATTAAACTTTACTAATTTTTATGTAAATGTGTGTGAACATGTGCAACATGGGACCAACCACTAGCTGAGATTTGACAAACCACAGATTCTCGCTAAAGAACATCGATTCCTACCAAGGATGCTTCGCGAAGCTATTGAAATCAAAAAATATCCTAATTTTAATAGAGAAGATAATAATAATAATAATAATATTCTACCACATACACACAACACCGTCTAGCCCAAACTAAGCAGAGCTTGTACTATGGGTACTAGACAATGGATAAACATACTTATATACTTTTTTTTTGTAAATACATACATATTATACATAGAAACACCCAGACCAAGACCAACATCCATGTTCATGCACACAAATGTTTGACTTGTGCGGGAATCGAAGATGGTTGGAATGTACCACCAGCTTGGGATCCAGTAATACAAATAGTCAAACCCAAGAAGAAGCAAACCACAGCTAGACTTCATGATACTTTGAGCTCATTCTGCGTAACTAGAAACACCAATGATTAAATTATGTTCGGGTACTTTGAAATTTGAGCTCATTCTGCGTAAATAGAAACACCAATGATTAAATTATGTTCGGGTACTTTGAAATAACTACACTGGAACATTGAGACAACTACCATCTTAGTCTTCCCGTGACCATGGCTGCTGAAAAGCAACCGAAACTTCGGAGAAAGTGTAAAATTAAATTAAATCTAAATAGTTTTAATAATAATGTAATTAAATTAAAATTAGTAAAGTTTAATAGTAGTAGTAGTGTAACAATTTTCAAAATTATGTAATATAGTGTCAAATAAACAACGCGATAAAATCCGTATATAGTAGTTTAATTTCAATATAATAAATATTATTTGATTATAAACAGCCAGTTGTTAATTATGTTCCTAAGATAGATGTGTTGGAAAACCTATATCCAGCAGTGGACATCTCTTTGAGATGATGATGCATAGCTAGCAGTAGTGTACATCGCTTAGATCTGAATAAACCTTTATGTCACCATCGTGCAAATGCATTTACAACATTATAGCGAAGGTTACGAGTCACTTTGAATACAATCGTTGAGTTACGCGAATGCGACACCAAACGCGGCCATGTTGCGTGGGACCAAACCAGTGCATCGTTCGCAATGACGCCTAGTTACTTCCTTTATCCCTTCAATATCGTAGGAGGGGACTATATTGGACGATAATGATCTGGTCGGACAGATAGACAACATGCCTGATAGTGTAATATTAGGGTCAAATCACACTAATCGAGCGGTCGTGCGTTTATTAAAGGAAGTAATTTATTCAATACAAATAGGATCGTGTAGAATTTTAATCTTACATACTTAACATCCTAATTATGAAAATGTTAGACATTAGAGATGAATCGCACAATAACTACAAACAATTTCAAAACTTAAAACTTTCAAAATAATTAAATAAATAAATAAACTTACAATGAACTCAAAACTCAAACTAAGTATCTTGTGTTTCTCAAGAAGTACGAGTTCCTTATGCAACGTGACAACAAATGAGTGATGTAACGAATGTCAATTTTTAGGCATTCGCGAATGCGAATATCTGCCATTGATATTCGCGAATGCGAATTCTTCACTTTTGAATTTGGCGCCATTTATCTATGGCTTTATTTTGACAGCTTACTCAGTGCGCGAGTCATACGCACACATTTGTTATCGTTTGCATCTAATTCCGAGCATTGTCGAGCCGATCCGGCAACAACGTTATATAGTTAATTTTAGGTTTTTATTGTATGAAATCTACTCAAGTATGATAATCAAATAAATAAATAAAGAAATACAGTTTATTATTCTATCTAAAAAGGCATTTTATGAAAATAGGCAAATAATCATGACAAAATCACCGGTAATATTCTCTTCTCTAGATCTCTTATCTAAAAATAATACAATTTACTATTAGTTATATTGTTTCTATAAGTAGAAAACAATACCTTTCTAACGATGTATAGCACATATATCATCCTTAGGCAAAATAAAATGAAAACAGCTTGTCAAACTGCGCGTCAAGGGTCCCTTTTTTGTATTATAATATGAATAATTTGACTCTAAGTCAAATTATTCATATTTGTTGATATATTGTAAGTATAATATTATATTACAAATTATGACTTACAAATACGTTAATATTATTAGAATTCTAATAAGAGTACAAAAGAATCTTATTAGTTTAGATTGATAAAAGCATAATTACGACACGGAGAAAAAACAAACACGCAAAAGCATTAAAAGTTTAAGGTTTTGTAATAAATATTATAAGAAATTAATATTTCTTTGTTTGATTTACCTTTTTGTTATTGACATCTTATTTATTTTTTCCGACGTTCATATTCACAAAACATTCGCATAACATTTGCGAATGCGAATGCGAATACGAATGTCAAGAAATATGCGAATATTCGTTACATCACTACTACAAATGCAAATGCGTGTAATTTACTTATCGCCGATCAGGCGCTAAATATGGATAGGTTCTTGTGATTGTGACTTCAGTTTCACCGAAACGACTTAAACCTAACGAAGCATAACCGAAGTATTCCAATTGATAAATCAAAGGAACAATGAGTATTTATTTTTGTTAATACTATGACGTAGACCTCAATTAACAACATCTATGACATCAAATTCTAAATGTGTCTTACCGCCCAGTCCAATGTGAACCGAGCCTAGTGCAGCAATTGAACCACTAAGAATAATGCAATGCTCTATATTAGAGTAATAACCTCTGTAACCTCATGTAAAGTGAAGCCTATTAAAGTATACCTACTACAAATGGTATTACCCTATGTTGCTGATAATAAAACAAATATGTTGCTACATGCAATTATTATCTATACTAATATTATAAAGCTGAAGAGTTTGTTTGTTTGAACGCGCTAATCGTAGGAACTACTGGCTCGATATGAAAAAATATTTTAGTGTTGGTGGGTAGCATATTTATCGAGGAAGGCTATAGGCTATATAAAATCACGATAAACGCGGGTGAAACCGCGGGAACATTTAGTTAGGTATATACAAGACTAGCTTTTGGTCGCGGCTTCGCTCGCGTAATAGTAGGTTACGTTAATATTATAACATTTTTGTTAAATAAAATAGAGTCTATGTTACTCGCTGATAATATAGCTTTCTAAAGGTGAAAGAATTTCTAAAATCGGTCGAGAAGTTTTGGAGTTGAATCCTTACAAACAAACAAACAAAATTACTCTTGCTATATTTACTTAATAGAAATTAATTTACTAGTTATACTAAACCCAAATATATGGTAAAACACATATACGTATATTTTATACTTTATATAGAAATAAATATCAACTCATGTGTCGCGCACCGTGCTTTATGTTTACCGATTCCCGCGCAAGTCAAACATTTGTGTGCATGAACATGGATGTTTGTCTTGGTCTGGGTGTTTCTATGTATAATATGTATGTATTTACAAAAAAAAGTATCTATGTATGTTTATCCATTGTCTAGAACCCATAGTACAAGCTCTGCTTAGTTTGGGCTAGATGGTGTTGTGTGTATGTGGTAGAATATTATTATTATTATTATTATTATGTAAGGTGCGATTGATTTGTATGAAACGATGCTTTGATTTGACGCACGCCGACGAGCGTCACCGAGCTACAATTATAGCAAGGAGTACTGCGCACCCGCAGCCGTTTACTAATTTACCTAAAACAACTAAATTTATCTAAAAGCAATAATTGAATATAGGTATTAAAATGTAGATCAGTAAATTATATTTTTTATGAATACACTAATATAGCATGTACTTGGTACATATTGTAGTGAAATTGTTGGTTTTGATTGTAGATTTCTGATATGTTTTTGTAAGGCAGCATGCCTTTATATTGTGTACATCTATTTGTAAATATCATATCGGAAAATATGAATTTGCATGTCACTTAAATTCACCAGACTTTGTTCTATGCTCTAATGTTCGACAGGCCATTTTTCGGCTTTCGTTCAAGTGCTTTGTTATCTTTTCCGATTCTCGTAAACTTAATAGTTTCTAGAGTTAAAACTTCTTCTGTGAGAAGTATGTGAACCAAACTATAGTTTAAATTATGAACCAAAGCCACTTAGCTTGCATCGTTCTCAGAATGTAGCAATAAAAATATCCTATTTTTTGTCCACCTCTCGGGTCGCATAGTTATGGAATTTTGCATGTATTATGCAAAATTCCATAACTATCTTCGTCTTAGATTTGGATTTATCAGAAGACACTAAAACATTATTTAACAATACCTATTCGCTCTGAGATCCATACATTTTAAACTTTTATATATAACCTAGGTGGCAAACATACAACCTGCCTATAAATGCTTGCAAAAAAATCAAGTACATCGCAAGAACAACTTTACATGCGATGTACTTAATTTTTTTCAGAACACAAAAGTTCTTTAAAGTCTTGCAGTAATCGTCATCTTGTGAGGTCTTTTACCATACTATACTTAATTCAAAGAAGACCCACAATCAGTATAAATCTCTGTGTCTGTATACCACACGACAATTATCCCGGCAGTACTTAAGCCCATATCACTCAACACATTAGTCATTATGTGATCTCTTAAATCACAACGGTATTCGTGCGCCGAGTACATTTCTTTTAAACTCTGTATCAACGCAAATTTATTTTTACAGAATGCTCATTGTAGGCTTACCTGCTGAATTATTTTTATATAAACGACGTTGTACAAATTCTAACTGGTTCTGGGATCCATGGCATGATTTAAATGTAATGTGAGCATATTCACAACATTACTCGTCCACTATATTATGTAGAATTTATTTTTATTATCAAACTTATTTGATTGATTTTTACATACATGCTCTGATGCCTGTATCATGGAAGAGCTGCGTAAAGTTCTATTTCGCCAGGTGTTTTGATGTGAGGCGTACCGGGCATAATTCCAGACCCCGTGCCGTTACTGGGTAGTTATTGACAGAAAAACCCATTAAAACTTTGCCCAGCCCTAAAATCGAACCTCAAGCACAGCAGTCTACTACCACTGCGCCAACAGAGCATTTATAAAGAAAACTATAATAATAGAAAATATTTTAACGGCTGGTGTACACAATGCATGTAACATAGACAAGTTAAGGCATCGCCAGTAAAGATTAATATAAATCAATCTAATCAATTATCTTCAGATATAAGATTAAAAATTTATTCGACCTCAAAACGAATTCCAAATTTTTTATCTCAAAACGTACTTAATTGATTATTATTAATTTCGACTATTTATGGATGTCACTGACATTATAATCGTAGTAACATATACATCGTCTTTTAACAGCTGTTTTCGTATCGAATATTTTAAAACTGATCTACACAAATACATACAATTAAAGTGTCTGTCTGTAATGTCACAATAACAAGTCTTTTTACTAAATGCATATACTGTAGCTATATCAAATAATCATTTTTTTCTGTTTGTTTGTTTGTTCCAGCTAAAATCTGAAACGGCTGGACCTATTTTGACGTGACCTTTATGGCAGATAGCTGATGTTATAAGGAGTAACTTAGGCTACTTTCAAATAAAATCAAAATAAATTTATTCAGATTAGGTTACAAGGTAACACTTATGAATGTCAAATTTACATTTTTTCTTTCTTCTAGTTTACCTTTACTGCCACGTTCAGCAAAGCAAGGGTGTAGGGCTCATGAGAAGAACGGGCAAGAAACTCATGGTCACTCTTTTTAATCGTCAAGTTTTTGTTTACAAATCATAAGAGCTGTAAGGTGCTGCAACAATTTCTCCATGAACTATTACTGAACATACTCAAAGAAAAGGATATGGGGCACGCGAAATAAAAATATTCACTCGGATGAAATAGCTGGTAAGGGTTAGTATTAAATAAACTCTTAATTTCTTCCAATAGAATGCTCCAATAAATAAATTTTATTTGGTTGCATAATGTCGATAAATATTATAATGTTAAGAAGCGAATAATGGTGAAATGAAATCCACCGTTAATACGTAAATACTCTGGAATGCCAAAGTCCGTTAGTAATAGCTGAGTGAATATACTAATATTCTGCTGAATCTCGTCAGACGAAAAAGCCAATTGGAATACATTTGAAATAAGACTGTTAAGACAAATATAATTCTTTAGAAACACATTTACAGAAAAACTATTGGTATTTTTTATTGTTTTAGTTTAAAAAGCCTGACCTAGTACATATAAAGGATTAAATTACGAGACATCTATAGTCCTTGTTTGCATTGTTTGAGCATCCGGTCAGCGCGGATGTGACATGAACCCCGTAGGCTTATTGGGATGTGTTACACAACATGCGTGTTTCTCTAGCCTTCACGCAGTGCGTTCGTACTCAGCTTTGTTTTGATTACGCGCAGTGAAACTTCAAACATATTTTTGCTTGCGCGTAAGCCGCGTCTGATCGGTACCAAATTGTCGCGCGAGCCACTTCAACCATTGCCGTGCTCGAACACATCGCGGGTAGACATGTTGTATTATGCCCTTTTATTGATTTAATGCGTTTTCTTTTATTACAGGTGCACAAAATACAGAGGTACAAAATTATGTTTGGCTTCATACAAGCCGCGATAATAGACACAGTGAGAATTATAGTAACGTGTATCCATCATAAAGCATGCGTCTATGCCAGTGACCTACACAATTGTATTCAAATACATATATGTAGGTATTCACAACACTATGGACGAGGGTGTGCGCTACGTTCTTAATCATGCAAAGTAGTCGCGTTAGGCACAATTGTATTCGAATATTATTCGAATGAAAGTATGTACATCAATAGTGTGTGTGACTCTGTTTTTACGCGTAATACCAATGAGCCTACTTTCTATGTTTTGTGGCAACGAACACGCTAACAGAACGCTCAAAAACCGCGCACGCTCAATAGACGTTCGATGTGAATCAAACCTAACTGTGAAAGTATAATCTTTCAGTTTATTTTATGTGTCTATAAGTTATGAATGATGCCAATTTTATGGATTAACCTAAATAAACTGCCGTCTACCGTATCGGCCGCGCCTAAGCTGTCTGTGACTGTATGAACTAATTCGTCTGCAGATTAATTGATTTACCAAGCACTACTAGTCTTATATGTTAACTATAAAAATGTTGATCTTAGCAAAATCGTCTTGTGGTTTTTCGTGAAACGCTAACAAACAAATCCATAGAAAAGTGGTAGTTTTGAATTCAGAAACTCTTATTTAACCTAGTTTAGTTTTTAAAATGTCTTTAACTAGTGTTTGCCCGTGTCTTCGCTCGTGTTAATCTAGATTTTTTCAATCAATTTCTATACCTCCTTTTTTTTTAAATTATTCACTTTTTATGTACCGCGGACAACCTAACTTAACAAACAAGCTCACATTCTCATTTATAATATGTGGATTCTCATTTATAGGATGTGCAGGGACTGAAATGAAACTGCGCGTTACAGCGTACATAACTTTGTCTAGTTCTGGCATATTCTTCTTTACAGTTCTGTAATTAGTATACCTAGATTACGCAGAAATATCTAGCTATCTACCGGTGCAGTATTGTTGTGAAAGTCTGGTTGCCAATAACAACCGTTACACAACGCAATACTTTCCAATATTTACATTACGTTATCTCTGTCTATTGATAAAGCAACCGTGTCATCGCTAATACTATTTTACTATGTTATCTTCATAATAACATTTAAACACATCTGCCAATAAAAAATGTTTACGGAGAAATAATGGCACAATACTATAACTATACTTAGAGGATTTTTAAAAGAATAATTATATTCTATAATATAATATTCTATCACATACTCACAACACCATCTAGCCCAAACTAAGCAGAGCTTGTATTATGGGTACTAGACAATGGATAAACATACATATATACTTTTTTTTGTAAATTCATACATAATATACATATAAACACCCAGAACAACAGTTTGTTCCGCATTTGCCCCTACATTACGTCCCACATTCCAAAATGTTCCTCATTCGCCCCTCTTTAAAAATTATTATTTTTCGTCCTACATTTTTGTGTATAATAGTTAGCAAAACCAAAACATGGTTAAAATTATACAAAATATTTTCGTTGTCGGGCTCGTAATGTCATGCAATCAAAAGCCCAAAGTTTTGCTGAGAGATCAAGGTGGTATTTTAAAGTACTCTTCGGCTGACGGTACAACAAAAAGTCCATACAAAACAAAAGGAACATAATTTGGGACGAAATAGGAATTACATTAGGAAATCAATATTTATTTAAATTTAGGGGCATATAAGGAACACTTTTCGGGACGAATGCGTATTTCTACGTTTGGGACGAAACATCAGGGACGAATGCGGAACAAACCAGACAAACATCCATGTTCATGCACACAAATGTTTGACTTGTGCGGTAATCAAACCCGCGACCTCAGGCGTGTAATAACTATTGTCCATTCTTTAAAACAATGCCGCAATATTATAATTGCAATCTACTATTCTTGTCTTAATTAGCAAACAAATATGGCGTAATGATAGATAGAGACCCATCTCTATGTATTGTCTTTTTTGTTTGTGTCTTCTATATTTACTAAAAAACTAATATATTCTGAAAACAATTAATAAATGAATTTATAATTATTTCTTCTCCCTTAGCCTTTATTATTCCCAAGTCACTTGGGGTCGGCTTTTCTGGTCTAACCGGATTTGACTGGATATCAGTTTTTACACGGAGCGGCTGCCACCTGACATCCGCAACCCGAAGGCTAACGATACCCTAAGGCTAGACCAGTGTCTGGATATTAGAGGGTACTGACTTTCCCAATAACGACCGCCATAGATGTTCATGGCAGCCGGGATCAACGGCTTAACGTGCTCTCCGAGGCACGGAGCAGGCGATAATTGTCAATCAATACGCACATAATTTCGAAAACTCATATAACTTCCGAAAGTCAGAGGTGCGCGACGTGGGTTCGAACCCGAGACCCTCTGCATTGCAGTCTGTTGGTCTCCCCACTGAGCTAAAATAAGACAAGTATATAAGACTAATAAGAAAAATTTACTATACCTAAATTAAAACACTAGTAATTAATAACCACAAACTGACTGCATGGTAAAGCAGTCGTTTAGTGGTCACATAGCCTATATATCATATATTTAAACGTTGCGAGTTCGATCCCAGAAGGAAAAAAAATGTATTATACGATTTAAATGTTACCTCTTTTAAATAAATACACATGAGTGTTAAAATTTATTTTTTTACTATTAACGAAAGTATTATATGCATATTGAACCTTAAAACAAAGTAATTTAAGACTAGTTTTAGAAATAGTAGAAAAAACCTTATACTATAGTATAATTTCAATGTATAATAATTACATTCGCGTTAATCAAGAGGTAGGTACAAAGTTTGCTCTTCACGTATCGATATATGTATGTACAGATACTGTTATTGACATTTAATAAATACACAAAAACAGTATTGATAACGGAGAAACTGTTAGTCTACAGTGTCAAAGGTCACGAGTTCAAGTCCACGACACGTGCTTCTCACTATTAAAACTAATTACTTATAAACGCTTTTAATAGTAGTATAAGGTATCTATATATATTAATACGTGAAGCAAAATCTATGTGCCCCTTTTTACGAAAATTGCGCGGCCGGAGGAGTATGAAAGGAACAGTTAAAGTTTATATGGAGAAGGAGTGGCGAATCCCAATATTTATATAAAATATGCATTAGAAATACATTAAATTAATGGAAAAACACTACACGCACACAATCGGCAATTGTCGGCCTCGATGGCGTAGTGGTTAGTGTAACCGACTGCCACGCCTGAGGTCGCGGGTTCGATTCCCGCACAAGTCAAACATTTGTGTGCATGAACATGGCTGTTTGTCTTGGTCTGGGTGTTTCTATGTATAATACGTATGTATTTACAAAAAAAAGTATATATGTATGTTTATCCATTGTCTAGTACCGATAGTACAAGCTCTGCTTAGTTTGGGCTAGATGGTGTTGTGTGTATGTGGTAGAATATTATTATTATTATTATAATCATGCATTTGACACACGCAGTCGAATCGCGTTCGTAGTATTTCGGCATTGTTCGGCTCTTTTCGGTTGATGTAGTACTGTTCTTCGTAATTATGGTTACATAATATATCAATATATAATGACATATATCAGCAATATCTTACAGGCAACCCTCAGTATATAGTGTCTTATCTATGAGGCAACCTTTGGGCGGCTTAGAATGATATATTCTATTTATATTATAATATATTTACGTATTTATATGTAATAAAGAAAAATGAAACAAAGTAGCAAGCTTCGGCATATCGTCAATTAAAGAGTATAGTTAAGTAAATAATCATTTGTTTGAAAAAGATAGTTACCTATATTTTTCAAACAAATTATTTTTACTTACATTATTAATTTACATTAACCTATATAAATCGAAATCTAAATGTAATGTGATTATAAGGGTATAGTTCTAGACAATAAAACCTTAATAACTAGCAAACTTTAAAAAATCATTTATGGTCGAATTTCGACCGCTAGTAATTATTATTCTGTGAATTAAATTGTTAACTACTGCTTGTTTCGACGTCCAGGCAAATTATATAAACATGACAACCTTGTTGCAGTATATGGCATAATGTTTTAAGGGTTTGTTTCCTAAGTTTGTCAAAGTGCTATTATGATTTTCTGTTGGACGATTCTTAGTAACCGCAAGGAATCTGTAAATAAGCGCAGTGAAATCTTCCTACTTTTACAATTGCCAGTATATAATATGTGGTACATCATATATACTGAAAATTGTATATCATGTTATCAACCTATGCATATTACTTTGAAAGTGAGCCATTTTTCTCTCTAATCGATCAACGATCTAAAGTTGTACATGCAATGATGGTTACTTCACTGGAAGAGCATTAAATCCATAATTCCATAATAATATTATAAATGCGAATGTCAGTTTGTTTGTTTATTTGTTACGCTTTCACGCCTTAACTACACGACCGATCATCATACAATTTTGCATACACGTTGGCATTACAGAATAGGATCTTTCATCTAGAAAAAAGTACTGTTACTAGTCTAACCTACCTTTAAGCGAGCGATGCCGCGGGTAAAATACAGTTAAAGAAAAAAAAACTCAAAGTAAAACTAGTGAAACAAAAAATAATATTACTCTTATTTTAAAATATGATAACGTTGTGCTTGTTATGTAATAAGCAATTAACATTTTTACACTAGAGTGCATATTTTCACTTTCTCGCACCTGCATAAGCTTTTTTATTTGCACATGAATAAAATTATAATTCATAATTTGTTTTTTTAAACAATATACCTACTAGCAATTTGGGGTTACAAATTTATATTCTACCGTCCTTTAACTAAAATGCCGTTAACCCACAAGCGCGCGATTATGACTTTTTAATGAAAAGTAATATAGTTTTGAATTCTATACTAGAATATAGATATAGATAGATAATTATATAGATAAATAGTTTTAAATTCTAGTAAAATTATAGATAAACAGTTCAAGACTATTTTACTATCCATTAAAAAGTCATATTCGCGCGCTTGTGGGTTAACGGCATTTTAGTTAAAGGACGGCAGTATTAGTGTTCTTGCTAAGCTCTCCGGCTAAGCTAGAACGCTGTGTTAGGAGTGGGTTACCGGCGATAATGCATACATACTTATACATAGGTTTAGGCCTTACGCCTATATTCCCCGAAGGGGTAGGTAAAGGTGTATTACAGTCACATTCGCTTAAGATTTTATGTAATAGGAAGGCGAACTTATTGCCTTCTACAGGAAACAGTCCTATACTCCTATTGAATACTATTGGGTATTTTTGACGGAAATACCAAATTTGCATTTTTTATATTGCCAGGCATTACACCCCAGAAGGGCCTCGGGCTCCTGAGCATAGAGATGTACAGCGGTCGCATTTTCTAATGAGTGTGAGTAAGTGCGATTCAACCTCGCGATATTTCGATTGCACATCCAATGCCTGTCCATATGAGAGGGCACATTGGAATCTACAATTACATCTGGCATTTCGGCCATCCCCAGTCCAGACAGCAGACAAACAAACTGGTGTTGTGTTCCTGCTGTGAGTACGAATCCAGGTTTATAGAGGACGTAGATTGCTGTCAGCAGAGACGTTACTTTGATTTTGACCTTTGCATTAGCAGAGCGAGTCCTTTATTTAAAGGGGTTGTCACTTCCGAAGTCACGAGTGGTACCCCTGGGGTTGCAAAAGTCGGTAACTGCTTACCATTAAACGCTACGAATGCTCGCTTGCTACCTTGATAGTATAAAGATGTGGTACCTAGTTAGAAGATTGAACTGCCATGCAGAAGTCTCGAGTTCGATCTTAAGTCACGGGCCTCTGACATTTTTTATATTAAATAACTAGTAGTTTTCCCGCGGTTTCACCCGCTTAAGTCCCGTTCCCGTGTGAATATCAGGTTTCACCCTTCGGGGTGGAATTTCCAAAAATCCACTCTTAGTGCTCCCCTACACTCGCCAAGGAACATACATGCCAAATTTCAGCTTCTTGACTTCAGTAGTTTCGGCTGTGCGTTGTCTGTCAGTCACTCAGTAACGGAAGAGTTTTATACATATAGATTATTTTGTATTAAATGATAGTAATTTCTTTCTGAAAATTAATTCTTGCAGCCTAAATAATTTTTGCTCGCTGTAGCGGTAATTGTAAACATTGTGAGGAAAACTGTGTCTGTGAGACTTCTCTATAATGTTTTCGCAAATATATGAAGTCTACCAACCCGCAATGGGCCAAGACTATGGCCTAACCCTTCTCATACTGAGAAGAGGCCTGCCACACCATTGAAAAGAGGCATGTTCCCAACATTTGGACAGTATATTAATTAAGCTAATATTATAATTATAAGTAAGAACATATTCAGTAGCACTAAGGCGTCTGGAATTGCGCGCGGTAGACAGTAATAGGCCTGGCCTACGTGAAATTAGGACATAGCTGGTGAAACATTAATGTCTCCCACTTCAAACACATACTGGTGACATAACTATATTTATAATATTACTAGATAGCCCGCGGCTTCGCCTGTGCATTTGCCATCTGAAATACTCTGGAACAACCTTTCAATATATATTATTCAAGTGAGTACATAAATGCGAAAGTATCTGCCTGTCTGTTGTTACACTTTCACGGCGCTAAACCACTGAACCTTGATTAAATTTGGCATGATATGTTGTATCCTGAGGAAGGACATAATCTATCTTTTATACCAGTACTAGCTGACCCGCGCAACTTCGTCTGCTTCATATAAGAGAATTTCCCCCGTTTTTGCAACATTTTTTATTACTGCTCCGCTCCTATTGGTCATAGCGTGATGTTATATAGCCTATAGCCTTCCTCGATAAATGGGCTATCAAACATTAAAATATTTTTTTAATTCGAACCAGTAGTTCCTGAGATTAACGCGTTCAAACAAACAAACAAACAAACAAACTCTTCAGCTTTATAATATTAGTATAGATTTGATCCCGTCGGCATCATGCGGGCAAAGCCGCGGACAGAAACTAGTTCATACATATTTTATAATTATTTACATCATTTCATTCCCCATCAGGGTACATATGTATATAATATAAGTCGTGATATCGTAACAAACAAACTCACATTTGCATTTATAATATTAGTTAGGATTATACATATGTCTTTGTTATGTTTGAATTGCGCGTTTATACGTCAGTTAGTCATTTAGTTATTCCTTTTATAGGTATAGCAGATTAGTATTGTAAATTAGTTCACGATTATATTGAGTCATGTAAGGATGAGCAAACCGATTAGATTATAGTAAAATCTGAGTCACTTAAAGCAAAGATAATGAGTTTATACAAAGGATTGCTTCGTTATATCCTAACTAACATTACAAATCCGAGGGGAGGGTAGTTTGTTCGTTACGCTTCCATGCCCTAACTACTCAACGACCATCATGAAATATTGCATACATGTTAGGAGTACAGAAAAGGGGAATATGGTACTTTTTATAAAAAAATAACAAGTAAGTACTGTTCTTTAGCAAGCAAAGTCGCAGGGAAAAGCTACATGAGTAACTTTCTTTGTTTGTTGCTTTTTAAGATTGGACTATTCAACTGCTTTTCCCAACATTTGGTTTGTATATAATTAGGAAATTGGTAATAGATACTATTAGACTTAGTACAAATTATAAACCGGTGACATCACATAGTCACCAAAAAACAAAATTTACAATGAATTTATAGAAGTAATAGCTATATACATATGTATAAAGTAAGTATAAAAATAAATCCTCAGATCAAAATGCCAGTATGGGCAATAAATAGTATTCTATCAAAACATAAATTTATAATAAAGCACAGTGTTTGTATAACATACAATAAAGGGGCGCCATCTTTAAGTGTTTGGCTTCCCGCCAAAATTGATATATTGGAAAGGTGTATGGATCAAAGAGAATTCTTATTTTTTATATTTGCATTGATGATTTGTTTGTGCAGCCAGTGTTACTATGGGCACAGAATATGTAATAGTATAAGTATTATAGACAAAAATAGACAGGTATTTAGATATTTTTATTTATTAGTACTAGGTTTTGGATAGCGGAGTGGTTGCCGGGCAGGATGTGTGTTTGTGGTTTCTATCTCCAAATGGAGAGAAAAGTATTTAATTCACAAAAATCTTTAAGGTATAGAACAGACATTTAAAAAAAGGAACTTTCCTAGGAACCATTCAATTATTATATAAGCAAGATTTTAGTCATTCTTTACCCCCTATACCCTTTGTCAACAAAAGTATGCATAATATATAATCCAAAATGAGTCCTTCCTATTGGTGCTTCCCACCAATATTTCCTTCCCATATTTGTTAGCACCCCATTGGTGCTAACAAATATTTTTCTTATTAGAAATTGGCAATTAAAATGTTGGAACCACAGATTAAAGAACATCTCATTTCATAAGAAATATAAAATTTGGTTTATAAAAAATATTTAGTCCACAATATATATACATATATAAAACATTGGCTGTGGAAGGATGACCAAAAATAGGCTAGTAGAAAAACCAAACTTATTTCTTATCTATCTATTTATTTTAAGTCATGAATAACCAGTGTATGTCACAATAGGGATAGAATTTTGACATACATAAGTTTTTCAACACAAGAAATGATGTCAATTTTCTATTGATAGATAGGAAAACCAAAAGTAGAATGGTTATTAAAAACCACCATCCTATCTTAATATCATAAGTGCAAATGTGAGTTTGTTTGTTTGTTACACTTTCATACCTTAACTAAACAACTGATGACGGTTCAGAAATGAACATTAGGTACGTTTCATCCAGAAAAAAATTACTTTGGCCGAGCAAGGAAAGCTGTGGGCAAATGCTAGTTAAAATTTGAGTATTTAATAACATATTTACTATTTATTCTATAATACAAATTACAATACCTGTTGTGATTTGTAGATATCTATTCCTATCATGTTTCTGACATTGAAATATTTTATTCTATTGAATAACTGGTATCTTAAACCTTGAACTCTTGGGTATACATGGCAAATATCACAATGCCGTTAGGTACTGCTATTTATTGTTATTAGAATATTTAGAGTGGTACAATTTTAAGATACCTAATAATATTTTTAAATTAAAGGAGAATGTTTTAATCTTTACATGTCAACATGTATTAAATAAATTTTACATGTGAAGTTTAATCTTTCTTGTAGGTAAACTATGACTAGGATTATGAAACATTCTTGTTTAATATTCAATGTCCTGTTAGGAGTTTCAAGCAATGTCTATGCCAAATTTAATTAATTACTTGGCCAATGCTGACCTCTGTAGGCATGACACAATAGTTTTTGCATTGTGTCTCAATTCTGAGTCTTAAAAGATTATGGTTTAGCAGGTTAGTTGAAAATATTTCTGATTCACTGAATGTATTATTTTAATGGATAAGTTATAGCACTTTTACTGGGTTGTTATATTCATAACACAAGGTGTAAAATGACCTATAGTCTATTCCAATAGAATTCGAGAAAAAGGTAAACAACTTTTAGTGTCTTTCATCATTAAATATTTTTCTGTAAAATAAATCCATGGTTATTTATCAAAAAAGGACTTTCATACGGCTTATTTTATTCATTAACTACTTTTTAAAGAGAGTTTGAATTTTCTAAATGACTTTATATTTAATTAGGCATGAAACAATTGTTTATATAAAATATTAATTCTATTGGGACAGAGTATACTTTATAAATATTCATTAATAAATTCATATTAAATTAAGGCTTAAGTATAGTGCAAGAACATCCAACATCATACATTCATTTGAATAAAACATTTTAAAGATATAAAATTACATGTCACCTAACAGTCTGTCTTAGCCATTGTGTAACAAAATAACTGGAGCAATAAGAATGGTCATGCACACACCAGCTGTCTACTGATGCTAGGAGCCTTGAAACTTTCAAATAAAAAGTCACCAGTTTGAATTACTTACCAAAGGAATGTAATTGATACATGAGGAATATTATAATACAAAATATATATACTTAATTTAAAGGTAAGTAATAAATAATAGTAGGTATGTATTTAGTTTTACATCTACTTGAACACAGATGTTGCAGTTACAATGAGAATTTAATTTTGCAATATGTTAGACCCCCACATAGATCTGACATACATATTAAATTATGTTAAAAATGCATTCCCGTCGTATAATGACCGCCACAGGTCATTAATTATGACATTTTATTTACAAACAAGGTCGCACGATGAAATGGACCTCTAATCTACGAAGTAATTACGTACATGAAATTATTAGGTCGAGTGAAACAGTAACCTATTGCACTGTTTTGTTTAAATTGCGAAGAGTCATTGACCATAATCACAGGCAGTCGTGTCGGCGACTTCCCGTTATGAATTCGCTATAAACGATATTGCAGATGAGTCACAAATTGTTACTACTGCATATGGAATTGAATATCTAAGTACGCGACATTCTGCTTACGTGACAATTCCAGCGACGCATGAGAGAAAGGTGCCATGAAAAATTATTTGTTTTGTTGTTGTGTGATCTTATGCATGACAGAAAAGGAATTTTTATTGTTACTTGTATAAAATTACTCACTTTGTGCGGAATCCGGCAGTGCCGTATTGTATGAAAACATCACTAGTTTTTGGATGCATTTCTCTGGCGAACGCGTACACTACCCGTAAGCTACTTGGCGGCATTCTGTTCGGCGAAATTTATTTATAAGCCCGCGAATCACTCAGTTACAATCACTTCAAATCAACAAACGAGATTTCCACATTCCCGCTCCGATACCTGTTTCAAAGAATTTTGACGTCAAAACTGTCAATCGACTGTAGTACTAACCGACCATTCAACGAAGCATACAATATCACTGATGTGTCGCTACATAAACTGCATAACTTACATGATTTATTTGTAGTTTACAGATATAACAGAAAGCTTTTTAAATTAGTAGTATATCATGAATTCAATATAGCCGCTGTCAAAATTATGGAGCTGGGTACGGCAGAAGTATGGCTATTCGACGTTAGATGGCAGGCTTAGACATTAACAAATAATTTTCACAATTAATTTTACTACTACTCACTAGATGGCGCAGCAGTTTTATATTCTATATCGGAAAAACTAAATAGATTGAGAGCGAAATGAACACGATTTCAAAATGACTTAAAAAATGATCAAGAAGCTAACGTGGATCACGCTAGCTTATTCAGGCATCCTACATGTTTTTTGTTTTTAAAAGACAGCTCCTCTTTTACGAGTAATTTCTGTGTGGGACTGGGGACTTTACAAACATTAAACAACGGACACAAAGAACATCTAACCATTTGTAGATCACACAATTTTTTGTTCCGTGTAGAATTCGAACCCACAACACTCGGCGCAGTAGCAATGTCGAGACGATCACTTAGACCACTACGCCATCCATGCAATCAAACAAAACATTGTCCGAAAAATGTTCATGGCTTTGATTTTCGTAGCAGTTGTTTCGCACCTACCCACAAATAAATTTTTAATGATTTTACCGCAATATGTACAAGGTAAATCCCGAAACTTATTATATATATCCTAACATTTCAAAATTTACGTCGGTCATAATTTGATAGATGATAGTCTTTCAACGCTCAAACATTGCAGATTTATCGGCTTATGTATTTATAACCAATTTCTACAAACCTAATTCAATGCCGTTAAATCGTATGATTCTACTAACGGATTTTATCGGCCAGGTGGCATTACAAAATTATGCAATCTCTAAACTTCTTCTACAAAACCTTTAACATGTGTGGGCAAGTGCAGTGGCACTTGCACGAGTGCATCATCATGACCCAAGACAAGACATCTAAGACGGTGGTCTTAGATGTCTTGTCTTGGGTCATGATGATGCACTCGTTATTATTGCTCTAGATGCGTTTAATAAATTAACCATGCTTATTCTAAAATGGTTGATACACGATTGATACAGCAGATACCCAGCAAGTCTGGACTTTGGCGTAAGTATATAAGGGCAGGCCAGTTGGACCGTGCTCATTTCAGAATTGTGTGGTGTCCAGTGTGACTTCCCCAGTATGTTAGGTTTCAACTCAAAATTATAATTATTAATAGGGTTGTGTGTAGCCTATCGTTTCTTAGGGACTGAGACCCTTTTAATAAATAACCCTAGCTACGTCAATGGGTCTAAATTATTTTTAGAGAAACGAGCATCTCTTCGTTTATTCGTCGGTGTTTTTATACATTTTCATCAAGTGCCTCTAGTGGCAAAATTAAAAACTAATTACAATATATGGTATGGCAGACCGATGATCAACGTGGTAAGGTGCGTTGATAGCTTTGAAATGGAGACTCATGGCAAACCCTCTGTAAAAAGTTCAAGATTATGAGCTTTTATAGAATCACAAACATAGTCGCCGTTCTACCGGACATAGTTTCCGCGTCCGTGCTGATACATAGAAATTCTTGACAGGAAATTGCAATAACCATAAGTGACCTGAAAATCGCACCAGAACACCTGACACAGTGCTTATTGGCAGACTTCACATATGTTCAAAAACGTTATGGAGAATTCTCAGACATGCAGGTTTACTCACGATGTTTTCCTTCAACGTTAAGGCAAGTGATAATTAACTATTTGATACGCACATAATTTGGAAAAGTCAGAGATGTGCGCCTTAGAGTCGAATTGGAGACCTCTTGGCAGTCCAACGGTCTCCCACCAGGCTATCGCCGCTATATAAAACAAGGTAGGTAGGTACCTACTGCCTATTTAATAGGTACGTTAAGCTCTCATTGACATTATTGAAACAGCTAATCTCGCGTACAAATTACGCACAAACTATTCTAGTTAATGACTGTCAGTATCCTTTACCTTATAACAAATAACAGGTTTAATTTAAAACTCGATAAACAACTCCATATCATGTACTTTTCCACAATATTTATATACACTAAGTAGCTTCCACTTAATAAACTTATAACACTTAATAATTATAAAATTACTGGGTAGGTACATTGTTGATTCGTAATTTATTTTGCAATTCTTGACGTAAGCCTGTCCGCGTTTGTCGTTAGTCTCGGTTGGCGGCCAATGACATAATGAAATGGTATGACGAGTAATTGAGTTCTGGCGAGCTGCCACCGCGGCGCTAGTTGTCATCTGTCGCCAGTGTTGAGTGATTTATATTTACTCAATTTAGATCTAGCGGTATTCTAAATATAAATTATTGATTTTAATCTGGCTATAGCGGCTCCTGGTCGCCGTTTTCATTCCGTGGTATATGCGTTTGCGGCTAAGTCCGATCGTGAGGCTCTGGGTTTGATTCTCGGGTCGCGGCAAGGGTAAATTATTATTAGAGCATTTTTACTAGCAGCAGCATTACTAGCTAACAAAGTAATATGCTGCCAATTTAAGATTCAAAAAACGTGTAATATCAAATTTTCTCAATCACTGATCAAATGTATTTAATACAATTTTACTATTTAAAGTTTTGTTTATTATGCTAATGAATCAACTTATTAGTATGGTGGCGCAGGAGTACGGAACGGCTGATGGTATGCGAGAACTGTATCATAAGGACGCCTTCTTTTTAATTTCGCTTGCGTTCCGTCAACCCACAAAGAAAAGTTAAAGATAAAGACCACTGACATGCAGACTCTTTAAAGTGACGCTGCACTGTGAACAACGCCATTGTGAGAAGCAGTCTAGTCGGCGCATGATCCGCTACGGTCTTCAGTAGTTTTGCCCAGTTCGGAAACTTCATGGTAAGCGGTGATTGCACACTTTACGTCTATCAGGAAACGTTTGTAATTTTTCAACAAAAGTGGCAAGCCATCGTATAGCTCGCATGAAGGTTAACAGTTACCGTATTCTATGTTCGCCTCAGCCTCATGGAAAACGAATTAAAGATGAAAGGAAATATATGGTGAACGTACATTTGTTACTACGGAACTATTACTTGCCGAGCTAAACGCGGAAATATTGTAGAATCCCAAAAGTGTTACTTATCTTGCGTCGGTTTCCTGTAATAGGTTGGTACTTGCCGGTACTTAGCTAGTACCATCATCAAATAATAGAAAACAGTGGATCCTCTCATTTAGTTCTAAATGCCTTCTAATAGATAAGAACATAACTATTTCTCTACTTTCTGCCGTCTATAGAACATAGTAACACAAATGTCCCTAAAATCTTAAAATACAAGACAACACGGCTGATTTACTCTTCGTTTTAACTAATTAAGTATTCCTAAAGCATCTGTAAATGAGTTTGCACCAATTACATGTTCCGATGCGCAGCGGACCTTGACGGCAAAGCGAACTAAGTCTAATTAAGCAAAATACTAACGAAAAAGGTTCCCCACCCAATTTATATCTATTTATGAATGACAGTAACACATGTGAGTATTTAGAGCTAAATTAAAACAACAAACGAGCGCGGGTTATTAATTTTGTCGCCATCAATACGAATAAGATGGGATATTTACTTACGAGCCAGGATCTCTCTATGCTATTAGTCGTGTGTAGGGTTTCTTACAGGCTATATAGCCACAAATATACAACATAAACGTTGTATATAGACAACCATACTAATATTATAACAGTAACATCCGATATCTGAAAGGCTCATCAACGTGTCAAACTCAATATCATATCACTCAATAGTGTCAACCTAAAGAAAATAGAAAAGGTAACAGAAACGTAGGAAAAATATAAATCATTTCATTATTAATTAATCATTTAAAAAAATACAACTCCCGCCCTAATGTTAGAACCTCTGTTGGAGACTTAACAAACATTCAAACAAGGGACACAAAGAACATCCAGAAGCGTTACAATTATTTTTGAGTCACATAAATTTTTGCCCTGTCTAGGGATTGAACACTCGGGGCAGTCTTAGCAGCCAGACGTTCATTTAACCACTGCACCATCGGTTCATCCAAATAATATTAGCTCTGTATATAAACCACATAAGCACAGGTTTCTTTTCAGTGCGTAAAGGGTTAGGTCATAGGCTACACTGGCCAAGAGCGTAGCAGACTTCACATATCTTCGAGAACATTATCGACAACTTTCAGACATGCACATTTTCACAATATATTTTCATTCACCATTAAAGCGATACTTATCCATTAAATACGCATATTACTTCGAAAAGTCAGAGATGTTCCTTGGAATCGAACTCGCCATTTTTACTGTGGAAAAGTCATATTAAAACAGGCTACTCGAACATGAGTTTGGTAGTGAGATTTAGTGCCAAAGAGTCACCCAGGAGTCGTCGCCCGCAGACATAACATCTCTGCATTGGGCACTACTGGATGGGTCGCTGATGTTGTTTCAGTTTCAGCGACCCACCCACCATACAAAGCAGCGAGGTGGCACACCCTGGTGGTTTTAGTCGGTAGGCCCGAAGTCTTGGGCCGACATTACTCTCTCGCCTCCACTTGTGGCGAAGGGGTTACGCAACAGGAGCATTTCCTCAAGTAAAAAAAAATGGTAGTGAGATTTAATAGAATACCAAAGCTGCTAAATAAACTGTTGAATTAAAGACAATACTTAATACTTGTCCTGTATTATCCGCGTGTACAACGCGTCATGGTCGCCATAGTTATTACGCGTTCGTCTCGCGGGCGGAGGGACGCGCGGCGACACACGCGCACTAATTGCTCGTGCGATTCTCCACTAATGAGATCAGCCTATACTCGGCCCGACGGCTTCTTGATCGCTCATCTTGTTCAATGGCTCCTAACACACTTGTTGTTTAGGTTACACGTAATGGAAGAAGTCATGGTAAAGGAAATTATAATTAGTTGTCTAGTGTGTTTTTTAAGCCACAGATAGGTATTTAATTTAGCAGCCTTATTAATTATCAGGCTATTTCGTGAATATTGAAGGCTCTCTAATACCGTATGCTTAGCATAGAGCGCCGATTTAGTCTGAATAAAGTTCACATTTGGCGGATATTTAAAACGAGAATACCATTTATAATACTTATGAGATTGAGACTACGTAAATTATAAAAGAGAAAAAAAAGCTTACCATGGGCAATACTTTTCGATTCTATAAATATTATGTTACGAGAATGAGCACTCTGGTATTATGCTGATAACGGTGGCTCAATCATTAGCATGCTGTACTGAAGATGCTTGCAGTAGACTCCCTCCATCTGAATAACATTAAACTGTTAGGCTGTAACTATACCAACTTAAACTCAAACTTATTTATTGCGAAAATGGATAATTCAGATAACATTGGTACAAATAAATTGGTAGCTGGAGATGCCTTATCTAGGTACAGAGTTTGGGTTACGTGGCATATTGGCATAAAGAGCCGTTTGTGGCATAACTGTTCTGTTTGACTTTATGTTCTTTTTATTTTGAATGAACCTTCTGCTCCAGTTGTAACCCAATTTACGTGATCTTCCGTCTGGGTATTGAAAGCACAACACTCATCGCAATGCGAATGGCGAGGCAACCACACTACGCCATCCGTGTAGTTATTAAAGCGACCAATAACTAACTGTTTAATACGCAATAGCTTCAAAATGCCAGAGACGAACAGCTCAAGACCTCTGCATGGCAATACAACACTGATCTCTTCAGAAGACTAGCTTTGCTTGTATGTATGTATGTATGTATGTATGTGTGGGGGCCAGTCAGTGCAGACCGGCGACACTTCGACCCAGTGGGATCTTTTGTGTCGACACTCTCCCAATAATGACTGCCATAGATGTTCATGGCAGCCGGGACTGACGGCTTAACGTGCTCTCTGAGGCACGGAGCAGGCGATAATTGTCAATCAATACGCACATCATTTCGAAAAGTCATATAACTTCCGAAACTCAGAGGTGCGCGACGTGGGTTCGAACCCGAGACCCTCTGCATTGCAGTCTGTTGGTCTCCCCACTGAGCTATCGCTGCTCTCTTGTAAGCTTTGCTTGTGAGTAAAAAACACATTGTTTTATTACTATTTGCTTTTAAAAAAAACACAACATTAATTGAATTAAAAGTAATTCCTGTATCGCGGAGGACTTGACAAACATTCAAACATACAGACTCAAAGAACATCTAGACTCGGAACAACCATTTGTGGATCATACAATTTTTTATCCCGTGTGGTAAATTCGAACCCAGAAACTACATTAAGTCAGAGGTGTGTGCCCTGAGTTCAAACTCCAAACCTTTGCGTGGTAATCCATCAGTTATCCCACCTGGCTATATCTGCTTTAAAGTTAAAAAAGGTGCACAATAAACACTTATTACAATGTATCTATCCTCTTGCGTCACTGATCACTGATGCGTGCATGATCTATCGTGATGAAAATAAATAGTCGTGCATATAATTAACAGAGTCCTGTTATCTGTCAATCGTCACTGCAAAACGCAGCTAATTTAGGGTTGCTGTGTAACCGCGACATTTCACTGAGAAAGAAAAAGTCAATCTTAAAGACTGCCCTGACGGCGTAGTGGTTTAAGTGTCGCCTCGTCACTGCCACTGCGCCGAGTGTTCTAGGTTCGAATCCCACACGGGACAAAACTTTATGTGATCCACAAATGGTTGTTCCGAGTGTGGGTGTTCTTTGCGTCCGTTGTTTGAATGTTTGTAAAGTCCCCGGCGACACAGGATTTATTCCTAGTGCGTGTTGTCTTTTTTATGAACAATAAGAAAATTATTTTATAGAATTTTTATGTGACACGAGTTTGAGGGCATACTTTGCTCTGCTCATGCACTTGAGTACGTACGTGGTAGTTAATAACGCAGTGATCTTAAGTCCCTTAGATACCTACTTAAGATCACTGAGTAGAGGCAAAATGCCAGTAGGTAAATGAGGTCGCATGCTACATCCCTGAGTTCTAGAGTTCTGCCAAAATAGTTTTTTATTAAAATTCTCCATTGAAGATACACAATCAATTAAATAATATGGAAGGATTTATTTTTTATTGCAATCAGTCAAAATGTCTTCTCTCAGCCTGATGCTACAGATGGTAAGCAGTCGTGTACTCTACGAGCAGAGCCCTCCACATCATGTCGTCATTACAACTGAAGTTCCCACGTCTTTACTTATACTCTTACACCCTAAGGATGTAATTCTTTTGTATATTTCATCATATATTTATTTTAAAACGTGGAATATCTGCCTATGTTGACAAGTAAATATTTCAATGTTATCTATACTAATATTATAAAGCTCAAGAGTTAGTTTGTTTGTTTGGTTAAACGCGATAATCTCAGAAACTACTGGATCGAATTGAAAAAAT
Source organism: Catocala fraxini (assembly GCA_930367265.1). Classification (NCBI taxonomy): domain Eukaryota; kingdom Metazoa; phylum Arthropoda; class Insecta; order Lepidoptera; family Erebidae; genus Catocala; species Catocala fraxini. The sequence continues at coordinate 16,010,257 of OV884047.1, read as the reverse complement.
ATTTTAATGTTGGATACCCTGTTTACCGAGGAAGGCTATAGGCTATATAACATCACGCTACGACCCACGGAGGCGGCGTAGTAACCATAAACGCGGGTGAAACCGCGGGCATAGCTAGTTCTATATAAATAAGTAAACTCTTGGTCTAGTTTCAGGTCTTCCGGTCCCTCAAATAAGCTAAACTGCTACTGAGAATAAATATAAAATATATAATTGAACCCGAGACCTTACGCATGGCAATCGTTTTGACTACCATTGCGCAACAGAGGTAAAAGTCGATACTATATATTTTATTAAATATATGTTAACTCTGTAGATAGCAGCGATAGCTCAGTGGGGAGACCAACAGACTACAATGCAGAGGGTCTGTGGTTCGAACCCACGTCGCGCACCGCTGACTTTCGGAAGTTATATGACTTTTCGAAATTATGTGCGTATTGATTGACAATTATCGCCTGCTCCGTGCCTCGGAGAGCACGTTAAGCCGTCGGTCCCGGCTGCCATGAACATCAATGGCAGTCGTTATTAGGAAGTCAGTGCCCTCTAATATCCTGACACTGGTCTAGCCTTAGGGTATCGTTAGCCTTCGGGTTGCGAAGGTCAGGTGGCAGCCGCTCCGTGTAAAAACTGATATCCAGTCAAATCCGGTTAGACCAGAAAAGCCAATCCCAAGTGACTTGGGAATAATAAAGGCTAGGGAGATGATGTTAACTGTGTAGAGTATGACTTAGAGATACCCAGATTGAGAACTGAACCCACATCCCTCGGCGCAGTAGCAGTGGCGTGACAACCAGCTTAACTATTACGCTACCTGTGCATTTTATATTCTAACTACTTAGTCCTAGCTTCCAAACTAATATTATAAATGCGAATGTGAGTTTGTTTGTTTGTTTATTTGTTACGCTTTCACGCCTTAATTAAATACTTAACAAGTTCCGGGACACTCGACCTTTTGCAAATGTTATGATATGACACTACAAAAGCCCATACATTTTATCATATCGTCTACAACCGTACTACCATTTTACATATAAGTATTTTAATTTTTTGATACTACGATTACGTCCACAGATGTTGACGCTTAAGGGCGGAAATGATTCAGTCTACGCCGATACTACTACGGCGATATGAATGTTTTGTTTTGGTACATAAGCACTGCGTATGTGTGTGTTGAAAAATGACTAGAAAAGAAAGAAGAAAGAAAGAAAGAAAGAAATATTTTATTTTAATGAAGCATTGCAATACACAATCAAAACTATTATAATACAAAATTTGTGTGTAACAGTAATAAATGTATTTATAAATTGATAATAATAAAAATAAATAAATAAATAAAACTTATATACATTATTATATACCTTTATGAATTACTACATTATATTACGTTAATTAATTACATATACTATTACTTAATATATTATTATATATAATATCGAATACACATTTATACATGGAGCCCTTGCTGTTCAATGTGCGTCGCAGTGTTCATTAAAAAGAGATGTTGCTCAGCATAATGCTGTACCGCTTGCGATACAGCGCTTTCAGCAACACCTCAATAGTGATTATGAGCGTCTAATACAGTCCAAATTAATACCATTAAACTACAAAAAAAAAGTACAGAATTTTTAATTATTACAGATAATAAGAAACACAGATTACAGATAAATTAAATAAATATACATGCAAATTTTTTATAGCTACAGATACGAATTATAAATTAAATATTTTTATTATTGTAGATAAAACTATAAGTAGATGAAAAGAGTTTACTGTGTCATCTACGAACGAATAAAGCCGCGTGACGCGACACGAGATCACGTGCTTCCTAGAAATGTTATGGAAAAGCTAAGGCTATCAACGGTTTGCCAAATTACATGAAATCAAGTTCGCCGCCCATAGGTATTTTAGCATAAGGGATAAATAATTCCATCCCTTGGTGGAGCACATCTGTGATGCAGTCAGCACAAGTGCCAGGATCACCGGATGAGAAGCAAAGCCGCTTCCATGGGTAGGATGCAAGAAATTCTCGAAGTCCATCCCAATCTGCAGACTTGTATCGCCAGACTCAACGGTAACCAGTCACTGACGAGCGATCTGGTCGCGTAACAGGAGCTGCACTGCGGATAAACCAGTGATCCGATGATCCCAGAGGAGCATCGATCCACCCTGTATCCTAGTAGATGTGTAGTCAGCAGAAGACCCGTTCGCCCGTAGCCGTACTGTCACGTAACGATAACGTCGAAAGGCGGTCTGTCCCCGAAAGTGTTAACTGATCATCATGAAATTTCGCATAGACTTGGTCCAGATAACAAAATAGAACATAGGCTACCTTTTATCCAGAAAAAGTACTGTTACTAATATAATTAACCTAATCTACATTTACGCGAGCAAAGCCGTGGGCAAAAGTAAGTAATATTTTCTTGACAGCCCTGTTTATGTCAGGGACAGTATAATGTACCAAGGTCAATGACAACATTGACAGCTCCGGGCCAACCGGGTACTTAACATTAGTTGACACCAATCAAAATGTAGATTATCTATATACATTCCCTGAATATAGATAAAAAAATCATTTTGTAATTACAAATGCGGCGTTGGCTTAGTGGTTAATGTACCTATACGGTTGCAGATCATAAAAACTCAGGTTTTCCTCTTGGTTTGAGAGCAAAAATGTCATTAGGTTTTCCTTGACCGAAATCTAATATTTTAGTGACAATTCTACTGTTAATTTCTTGCAATTAATATCTAGTAATATTTTGAAAGCAATTAACTCCGCATTTAGGAATCTAGTACTGTGTTGTGTTTCATATCCGTGTCTTTATTTATTTGGACATCCAGCAGTTGTTACATTATTTCTACATAACTAAATAAGACCATAAATAGGTGCTAAATGCACAACATTTTAAGGTGTCACAGCATGCATAAATTATGGTGTAACACCGTTATCTTAATACATTTTATAAAACAAAAATAACAACAGGTCGCACTCTTAATAAAACAGCGACTAAACTCGTAATTTGAAAGTAAAGCAATTTGAACTTTAATTGTATTTGTTAAATTCTAATATTATATTTGTGTTAAATCATTGCAATAAAGTTCAAATTTGTTTAATCCAAAATACTGAGATAAGTCTGTTTTATTAAGAGTGCGAAGTACTAATTAGTAATTAGTGAGAGTAAAAAATTTACAAAATATAAACGTAATTAAAAAAATAATAACAGGTAATTAAAGAATTTTAAAATAACATAAGATCTTGAAGAGTACTTACACCCATTCACATTATCGAACTTCATTTATAGACTACATGGATATTATTTACTTCAGGGATTTTAATTAAAAAAATAGTAAGTAAGTATCTAGAATGGCGATGAATTAAATGACTATGGACATGTTATTTTTGTTATATCCCTCCGTTGTGGGTATGGATGGTAAATTAGTTAACAAGCGCTAGTCTGTAGTTTATGTTTACCCTTTTTACAAACGAACGTGTTGACTCCACGGATGGCGTCGTGGTTTAAATGTTTGCCTCGACACTCCCACTGTGACGAACCTTGTGGGTTCAATCCCCACATGAGCCGAAAAGTTGTGTGATCCACAAAAAGTTTATCTAAGTCTGAGTGTACTTTATGTCCGTTGTACTGAAAGTTTGTAAGGTCCCCCGCAAAACAGGAAATATTGTTGGTGCAGGAGTTGTTTTAAAAAAAAAAATGGAATCTAATTTACTGATCACACCCTAAAAGGATAAAATCAATAATGCTTTGTTGAATCCAGGTAACGAACTTGGCACCAGCGGCGGTAAGCTTAATACTCCATAGGACCAATCCAGTACCAGTTTATAATTACACTTAATCAGACACTTGATGATCTAAGCCATAAGTACCGGCTGGACGTAAGTCTGCGCGCGCGCACTTATCGGCAGGGTAATCTTAGCAGCTGGGACATTCCTGACTGCATAAATCAGAGTGTCGTCACGCATCGGTAATATGGACTGATGAATGATGAGTACGATGTATGGTGCGCACAAAAATTAAGGAATTGTTTCTGATCAATTGCATTCACCTTTTGCAAGTTATCTGTTCAGGTCCCACGTACCTAATAGGAGGCACGTGATAGCCTATTACAGTCAATCGGGCACAGTCCAGTCCCATCTAGACTCCGTGCTGCTGAAAATTCCTTGACAGACTCATGCACGATATATTGTTATTGACATATGCCAATGTAGCTAAATTTTGCGTGATCTACTAACAGTTGTTCCAAATATGATTGTCCGTCGTTTGTGGGTATGTAATGCAACCACGATACAAGGATTATCCGTAGTGCATGATGAGTAATCACTCATATCTCCGATAAATAAACTGTCCCACTGCTTGGCATAGGACCTTCTCAGTATGAGAAGGATTAGGCCGTAGTCCACCACGCTGGCCTAGTGCGAGTTGGCAAACTTCACATAAGTATCTTCGAGAACATTATAGATAACTCTTAGATATGCACGTTTCGTCACGAAGTTTTCTTTCACCGAAATTAAACTGCTATATACGGATTTTATCGCGTTATTTATTTTACACTTTATTACAAAATTTTGAAACTGTCACACTACTACTAGATACTATTGAACTTTACTAATTTTTAAGCTAATTAATTTATTAAAACTATTTATATTTAAGTTTATACTTTCTCCGACGTTTCGGTTGCTTTTCAGCAGCCATGGTCACGGGGAGACTAAGATGGTAATTGTCTCAATGTTCCAGTGTCGTTATTTCAACCCGAACATAATTTAATCATTGGTGTTTCTATTTACGCAGAAATAATTTTCTTTCACCGTTAAGCGAGCGATAATTAACTATTTAATGCGCACATAACTTTGAAAAGTCAGAAGTGCGCTCCTTTCGACCCAGGAACATTGCTAGGGTCCTTCAAAGAATCTCGACTAACAATTTGCTCCCATCCCTACAAACGGTAGTCGGCGTCGATTCACAGACAGACAGGCAATACTTCATCGTTATCTACATCGCTTCCAGTTAGTGTATGGAGGGCAATTAACCTCCCCCTCTCACCCCCCACCGCTCTGCTACTTGTCCCTATATCGGCTCTAATGACCGCTTTGCTAGAAGCCCTGGTTATTAAAATTAAGTACTTGTAAATAATAGGGCAGCTAAGTCACGTTTACTGCATATAATAACCGTCTTGTTTGAACGGTTAGCGGTCAGGCTAGTGTCAGATATTTGCCGGCCATTAGACAGACGGCCAAGTTATAGGGAAGGTGTCTTAGATACAGATCTGGCACATGCTTTTACGTTGTTGCGTAGATCTGGTTCCCAATAACGACTGCCATAGATGTTCATGGCGGCCGGGACCGACGGCTTAACGTGCTCTCTGAGGCACGGAGCAGGCGATAATTGTCAATCAATACGCACATAATTTCGAAAAGTCATATAACTTCCGAAAGTCAGAGGTGCGCGACGTGGGTTCGAACCCGAGACACTCTGCATTGCAGTCTGTTAGTCTCCCCACTGAGCTATCGCTGCTCTTAGGTATAGCCTAACGGATAAGGAATTGGACTTGCAATCAAGAATTCTCGGGTTCGAATCCCACTTACTGCTACCGACGCGAACCCTCTCTTAAAACAAGCATTCTAGCATAGCTGAAGGGGTTAACAAGAATAGTATTTTGTAAACTAAACTGCTATTGATTAATTTATACAAAAAACTATGCCTGTGTTGCGCAGTGCTAGTGAATGTGGTTGCCGAGCATGCGGTCTAAGGTGCGAGCGATTATGGGTAGTACCAACACAAGGTCGTTCTGTTTTTCTTTCAATAAAAAAATAATTGCAGTTCGGTGTCAAGACATTGGCGATCTAGCAAACTGCTGTGTCTAGAAAAGTACGTGATGCTGACGATCCACCGCCTGATCTCTCACCAGTCGTGTCGGATTGCCGTCCCATAGGAATATGAGAATGAGCGAATAGATGGTGCACTTACTCGTATGCTTACGCACACACTTGTACACTATAGTATCTCCTGCGTAGATGGCCAGTCTTCGTTAGATTGGTCGCTGTGATCGAAATTTGGTCTAGAGGTCATTATTATTATTAGGAGATACTGATCGATAGACAGACTGATTGACGTCTCATAATACAAATTCTTACGACGTACTGACGTGTCAACGAATAGCACATAGGTATGCACTAATGAAGTGTTCTTCACATTTTATTTCTTAATAAAGTAGATTGAGGGATCAAACTTTATATGATAAATAAAATGTCCTGTTTTATTAAACTATCCTATTGCTGAGCACGGGTCTCTTCAGTATGAAATATAAAGGATTCTATTCGCATACCTCTAAAAAGAAGAGTCAGACACTAATTACATATACTGTTTTCAAAAAATTCACCTTTAAGGGTGTGAAATAGTGATCCCAAATTAATAAAGTAGTTCAATTAATACACGATTATATTATATTGAAACCACGTGCAATTACTTAGAAATAAATACCGTAAGTCATAGTATGTACAGCTGCAAGCGTGAGAAGGTATGTGCATAGACTCACGCTTAGGCAAGCGTACCTACGTAAACAGTGACAACGGACTATTATTTGCTGCAATTCTGACATATCTCTCTAATACCTTCCTCATTATCTTTCGTAATAATCTTTATGAGGTATATACTTAATGTATAATATCATATTAGTGTATCATAACTCTATATTTGTAGGTCCCCATTTAAAGAAGACTGCGTCGTTTATGCTTGCGGCCGAAAGTGTTGTTTCGTAAACTTATTATCAATTCGGGAAAAGATTTATCCGGTTATCTGTGTGGTAATTCTCCGTAGTAGTTTGCAGATAGGAGTAAGAGATGGACAAAATAAAACAGCAGACGGCAATGATACCTATAACTCTATGTATGGGTAATTTAGATTAGAAATTGATAGGCATGTAGGTATACCTAAATACAGCCTTCTATTAATAGATAGGTACCCTTGGAATGAGACCAGTTTTCTTAAAGTAGGTACCAGCAGGTTGTTTATGTATAACGATAGATACCATTACGCCTTGTAATGAGCATTTAATAAGAGGATAGGCAGACCGCTAGCTGATGACAAATACGTTAATGACTTACTAGATCAGTGGCATGGGTCCTTTTTTATAGAACAAAGCATACGACCTGACGCTAAGTTACCGTAAACTACGGCCGCTTGCAGTATCGGGCATTTTGCGTGTTGCCGATCTTAGGAAAATGGAATCAAAAATGTTAGTTAGGAATGGTAGAGGTAGGTCTAAATGTGGTCCTCACTATGAACGGAAATAAAATATGGAAGTATTCTCACCATTAAAGTCTTTTTTGTACCGTGTAGAGATTGAAAGCACAGCATTTGGCGCACTGGCAATGGCGAGGTTACTACTATACCTAATCAAAGCGTAATAATAAAATGAATATATTGATATATCTCATCAGATCAGAAACATTTGGGAGTATGCTCCCTTATTTTACACGTGGAGAAGTAAACTTTTCGATAATATTGTCTTCTGTTTACGCGAATATTATTCATTGAAATTAAACTACTATTTAAGGATTTTATCGCGTTGTTTATTTGACACTTTATTACATAATTTTGAAAACTGTTACACTACTACTACTATTAAACTTTACTAATTTTTAAGCTAATTGAATTATTATTAAAACTACCTATTAAAACTATTTAGATTTAATTTAATTTTACACTTTCCCCGACGTTTCGGTTGCTTTTCAGCAACCATGGTCACGGGGACCATGGCTACTATTAAACTTTACTAATTTTTAAGCTAATTGAATTATTATTAAAACTACCTATTAAAACTATTTAGATTTAATTTAATTTTACACTTTCTCCGACGTTTCGGTTGCTTTTCAGCAGCCATGGTCACGGGGAGACTGGCTGCTGAAAAGCAACCGAAACGTCGGGGAAAGTGTAAAAATAAATTAAATCTAAATAGTTTAATAATAATTTAATTAGCTTAAAAATTAGTAAAGTTTAATAGTAGTACTTAGTAGTGTAAAAATTATATTGTCTTCTATTTACGCGAATATTATTCATTGAAATTAAACTGCTATATACGGATTTTATCGCGTTGTTTATTTGACACTTTATTACAAAATTTTGAAAATTGTTACACTTCTACTACTCTTAAACTTGTATGGTTACCAAACCTGTATGGGTTACCAAAAATACACAAGGAAAACGCTCCCCTACGTCCTATTGTGAGTCAGATCGACACACCAACTTACAGACTGGCTCAGCACGTAGCGAAGATACTCTCACCACTCAGAGGCAACTCGAGAGCACATGTAAAGGATTCATACCATTTTGTGAGTGAAATTAAACACCTACGTCTCACTAACAATGAAACAATGGTTAGTTTTGATGTACAGTCATTATTTACATGCTTACCTGCACATGACTGTATTGAAATAACTAAAAGGAAGCTAATACAGTACAATATGCCTGAGGAATATGCAGAACTACTTAAGCATTGCTTAACAACTGGCTATCTGTTGTGGGACAATAAATTCTACATACAAGTCGATGGTGTCGCAATGGGCTCCCCAGTATCGCCTGTCGTTGCTGACATATATATGGAGGACTTCGAGGCTCGAGCTTTACATACTGCCCCCATCACACCCAGGATTTATAAGAGGTTTGTAGATGATACTTTTACAATATTACCAACAGATAGTGCAAGTGTATTCCTAGAACATCTTAATTCCATTAATAATAACATCCAATTTACTATGGAATTAGAGGCAAATAATTCATTAGCTTTCTTAGATGTACTTGTCATCAGGAATCCTGATCATACTTTGAGCCACACTGTATATAGGAAAAAGACCCATACAAATAGGTACTTAAACGGTGAATCTCACCACCATCCTAAACAGTTAGCTACCGTGGGAATGTCTTTGTTTCAGAGAGCCCATGGGATCTGTGACAAGAAACACCTGGACGCCGAGCTTCAACATGTCAAGCAAGTACTGCAAGACAACAAGCTCCAACAACCGCGCCGCTGTCACAGATCCCGAGAAAAGCCAGCCACAGTTGAGCGCCAGCCTGCTATACTGCCTTATGTAAGGGGTGTCACTGACAAGATTGGCTACATCTTGAAGCGAGCTTCAATCAACACATACTTCAAGCCGCCAACGAAGATAAGTCAATTTTTACCATCCGTCAAGTGCCAACTACCTTTACAAGATGCAGGGGTCTATAAAATAGATTGTGACTGCGGACTCTCATACATTGGTCAAACCAAGAGAAACATAGGCACCCGCATAAAAGAACACATAGCTGATGTAAAACACCAACGCTCGTTGAAGTCTGCTGTGTGTGAACATGTGCAACAGGGGACCAACCACTACCTGAGATTTGACAAACCACAGATTCTCGCTAAAGAACACCGATTCCTACCAAGGATGCTTCGCGAGGCTATTGAAATCAAAAAACATCCTAATTTTAATAGAGAAGATGGTTGGAATGTACCACCAGCTTGGGATCCAGTAATAAAAATAGTCAAACCCAAGAAGAAGCAAACCACAGCTAGACTTCATGATACTTTGAGCTCATTCTGCGTAAATAGAAACACCAATGATTAAATTATGTTCGGGTACTTTGAAATAACTACACTGGAACATTGAGACAACTGCCATCTTAGTCTCCCCGTGACCATGGCTGCTGAAAAGCAACCGAAACGTCGGGGAAAGTGTAAAAATAAATTAAATCTAAATAGTTTAATAATAATTTAATTAGCTTAAAAATTAGTAAAGTTTAAGAGTAGTAGAAGTGTAACAATTTTCAAAATTTTGTAATAAAGTGTCAAATAAACAACGCGATAAAATCCGTATATAGCAGTTTAATTTCAGTGTAAAAATTTTCAAAATGTTGTAATAAAGTGTCAAATAAACAACGCGATAAAATCCGTATACAGCAGTTTAATTTCAATGAATAATATTCGCGTAAATAGAAGACAATATTACATTAAGCTATATTTTAGAAACACTATGGATAATTCCAGACTCATGGGAAAGTTTGTAATTTTTACAAGTTAAAGTTCTTTATTTTGTGTCCATCCTTTTACAATGTATTAAGTTATAAAATATAGCAGCCATCTATGTCCCGCCGAATATTACAATAATAAATAAATGGCAAATATTATAAAACTACACATTAAATATTAAAACACAATACGAACATTAAATTGAAAATTCGTTTACAAACTAATATAATAATAATAATAATATTCTACCACATACACACAACACCATCTAGCCCAAACTAAACAGCGCTTGTACTATGGGTACTAGACAATGGATAAACACACATATGTATGTATCTTATGTGGGGGCCAGTCAGTGCAGACCGGCGACACTTCGACCCAGTGGGATCTTTTGGGTCGACACTCTCCCAGTAACGACTGCCATAGAAACACATATATACTTCTTTTTTTGTAAATACATACATATTATACATAGAAACACCTAGACCAAGACAAACATCCATGTTCATGCACACAAATGTTTGACTTGTGCAGGAATCGAACCCGCGACCTTGTGCGGGAGACGTTTATTGTTTAAACGTCTCCCGGACTAGGCATAATTCCTGTGTAGCGGTCTTTACAAACATTCAAACTACGGACACAAAGAACGCCCAGACCCGGTAAAACCATTTGTGGATGTGATTTCCTCTCTTAATATATTTAGTATGTTGTGCCCGGCAGGATCCACAATCGATTCTTAGCTATAAGTCTACCATCTATTATTATATACCTACTACATTGTGGCAAAGCAATAAAGAATTGAATATGAATATGAATTTGGATCACACAAATATTTGTCTCATGTGGTATTAGAACTCATAACACTTGGTTCAGTGGCAGCGACGAGACGACCACCACCACTACTACACCATCCGAGCCGTCAAGTTGAAACTAAGGTCATGAAAAAGATCCTCTTTTCTAATAACTTTCAAACTTTCGCGTAGCGTAATATATAGTCTATTTAATCTTCCTTGTCCCACTTGGCAAACAAACAACTCTCTATAACTACATTCAGAAGACTACACGAATGGCGCGGGCGTAGTGGTTTATCCACAAATGGTTATTCCGAGTCTAGATGTTCTTTGTGTCCGTCGCGTTGTTTGAATGTTTGTAAAGTCCCCCGTGACACAGGAATTATTCCTAGTGCGGGAGTTGTCTTTTTAAAACCATAAACCAATTCAGTTGCTGCTTTAAAACTATATTCGTTTGTATAATAAATAGAGATGACAAAAATTAAATAGGTATTGTATTAAGATTGGTTCTATGCCCTTGCTTTGCTGAACGTGGCGACAGGTAAATGTAAATTCATAGTACAGTTTAGTGTAACCTTGACGTTTAGTGGGTAGAGATAGATGCCTTATTTGTTTACATATACATATAAATAAAATCTCTATAAATGGTATTAATACGATCATATATGGTGTTTACCTTTAGGTGCCTAAAGCATCGATAGTCTAGTGGGAACACGGTTGGACTCGATCCCAGGGCGCGCATCTCTGACTTTTCGAAGTTATGTGCGTATTACATAGTTAATTATCTCTCGCTATAACGGTAAAGGAAAATATCGACACCTGCATGTCTGAGAGTTCTCCATAACATTCTCGAAGATATGCTAAGTCTACCAACCCGCACTTGGCCAGCGTGGTGGACTATAGCCTAACTCTTCTCGCACTAAAAAGAGGTCCTTGCCCAGCAGTGGGACAGCTTACTACAGGGCTGATACTATTACATATTAGGTGCTTGACGTTTCGTCCAGGTTACGGCGGCCGTGGTCACAAAATGATTGCCCAGTTAGCTAAATAATATGCATGATCGCGTTAATTTCCTTTAGCAATTATTTATATCTTTTTCTCTCCATGTCTATTTATTACTGAAGATACAAGTTTGTAGGAATTTACTGAGGATCGATAAACTGTCTCAGTAGTGGGCAAGGCCCGTTTCTTAATGTTAGAAGGCTTAGGCAATAGTCTACTACACTGATCCAGTACGGTTTGGTAGACTTCACATACTTTAACAATATAACACAAAGCGCTTAGACATAGCTACATGTCCTCAAAATATTTTCTTCACCGATAAAACGGACGATTTAAGGCGCATAATTTCAAAATATCAAAGGATTTAAAGTTGAGACCTCTAACAGGTAGTCCAACAGCTTCCACAAACAACGATAGCTTAGTCGATCACTGCTTTCGATAATATACAGCGAAATACATACATATATAGTCACCAGACTGGAAACCGGAAAGAGAGCAGGCGTAGGACCAGCGGTTATGTGCTTTCCGAGTCGCAGTGGTGTCTTACATCACAAACGTCTTAACTCCGAGCAGCTATTAAGATTTGTTGGATCTGAACCTGAGATATGTACAGCAGTCGCATTTATTACCGCTGCGAAGTAGAGGCAGTCATGTTACATAATAACAGTTAAATAGTAATACAAGTAGTAGTCTTTGCCCGCCGCTTTGGACGCGTAAATGTAGGTTAGGTTAGGTTAGTAACAGTACTGTTTTCTAGACCAAAGGTACTCTATGTCCTTTTCTATTCCCCTGACAACATGTATGCGAAATTTCATGATGATTGGTCGCGTAGTTATGGCGTGAAAGCGTAACAAACAATCTCACATTCGCATTTATGGTATTAGTTAAGATTGTCTGCCGCCATGGCAAAATTATTTAAATAATATACGGTACCCCAAAATATCCCAACCACACACATGCATAACAACAATTCTGCTTACACCCAAACAGTAAATGCTCATCATATAATGGTGGACTTACTCATAAATGTATTATTACTGATACGATACCAAATTGTAGGTAATATCATTTCAGTAATAGACAGCTTTAATGGGAACGCTTTGGCATCCAACGCCAGTATACGTAGACCTACCGTTCCCTGCTCTTTATAACCCGGCAAAGTTTTAGCATACATATGAAAAAGCCTTATTTTTAAGTGTATAAGGTTGATTTTTGCTTGATGAATGTTATAGATAATAGTGTCTTGATTAGCAGGGGGGAGTATTAATATAATGAAGGGGGTCTTTATATTCTGGAAGTTATAGCACATTAAGTTATTTAGCTATGTGCCGGCAATTTTGCTATTAACTATTATATAGTTTTGAAATCAATTCTTCGGTATCATGTTAGTTCTGTTTGTTTTTTTATTTGTCGCCGTTTAGAAATAGAGTGGTCAAGGTAGGTGGTATTCAGCCAGTGTTGTATTAATTCTTTTTGTACGTTTATAGAAGTAGATATGGAAGACTTTTAATTAAGTATTATGCCTTGATTACAAATTGTACTATTTATCTAATGGCTTTATAGCAAGGAAACGTGTTCGATTTTTATAGTCTCTCTCTTATATATTGAGGATATATAGTTGTATTGATATATATCGGATAGAAAAAAGTGTGTTATACCTACATATGTAATTATTCAGGTCCTATGTAATCGTGGCTGAGTTTATAGCTGTCTACTGGGCACATTACCATCAGCATCAGCCGTGCTGTTTTTGAGAATTTGCTATAGAAAATCCAATAACAATTTGGACTAGGATCTCGTGATCAGCATCAAGCATAAGCACAAACTTATACCATTAGACCAAAGTTGCAATCATATTACTTTAAATCCCAAGTAACTGATTATCCAACTGGAATATCGACTCTGGGGCCTCACAATCGCGAGATGCATCATCGAGCTAAAGTAACCAACGCATACATAAGAGTTAAAATAAACTCGTTCTAATTTAATAAAAGCATATGCATCTTCAGCTGACAGCTACTTACTTAAAATCAACAACCTCCGCACTTTCCAACTTAATTATTTAATAAACTTGTTTCAAATTCCATTCCTTCATAAATTCCAACAAAAAGCTGGTTAACTTAATAATAAAATACGTCCACTCATTAATAAAAATACCATCGACTACGTACATCTATCATCTATGGTATGGTGTGTGGTCTATGGTACAATTAGAGGGGCCCCATTGTGCTTCGTACTCTACGACTCTATGGGAACTGTTGGTGTTTGTAAAACCCTCTAATTCTCGGCTTTCACTATGATTTATTACATAAAGATGTATTTTTTTGTTTGATAGTGATTTTATCGCGATGTAACCTTGGTAGCTTTTAGTTAGCTTATGAAATACATACCTAGTAATATGGCTATATACCTACCTACTCACGTCTGTTTCCCGGACAGGTTTGGGTTTCGGTTTATTACAATCTTGGCATATTCCACTTGCGTCATATAGTTAATGAACCAATTTTTATAACCAAAGGAAAATTATTAAAAAAAATTATATAGGTAAGCTTACAAATTCTATGAATATTTACATAGCATGACAAACATCATACCATTTATTTATAGGTGGCTACTTAGAGATTTTCATTACAGAAAAAAGAACTATAACAGTTTATTAGTTATACGTAATGGCGGATGATTGGCTATGTCGCATTTTATAAAGTAATTTGTCTCTCCTCAGCGTACTACCTATCCACATATCAAATTTATTTAAAATCAGGCAAGCGGTTTACCCATAATATGAGTCAAACGGACGAAGCTATTTAGTATTTATAATGTTTGTATCGAAGACGTGGCTGTAGGAACGAATACCGCATTATGTAAGACAAGAATATAGGAGCACCACTAAATGCACAGTCTACAACAACGACTCTTCAGCGTTATCGAATATATAGGTACCATTAAAATATTTATCATCATCTATATCCAACATTGGATAGTATATACAGTCATTCAAAGCGCTACTAAGCCTGATCGTAGCTCCTCCTCCTCCAAATTGATAAGCATGTGCCATTTATACCTATATAAATATTTTTTTATTTTACTGTTTCTAATGGATTTATGCCATTATTTATTTTGAAAGGTTTCTCTTGTGAAGCCAATCTTCTACATGGCATGGCTCCGGATAAGACCCGCCTTTTTACGATTACATTCCGATGCATGTGAATTTTTCCAATTAGAACATTAGATAATGTGTGAATTGTACGTTGGCCATGTACTATAATATCCAAACATCTCATTTCCATTCAATAATTCGTTAAATTGAAGCGAACAAACAAACATACAGACTTTCTCTCACGCCTACACTCAGAGTAAGCGTGGAGGCGCATGTAGCCATTTATTTAATGCTCATATCATCGCGACTTTATATAAAAGCGTCGTGGTGGTCTTTTGACTACTCACCCGGTAATAGACTTCATAAAAACTATATGTGTATGAAACGTCAAAATCGAAATAAAAAGTCAGGTCTAGAAATCAATTAAGTTTTAATCTGTCTGCCATAGATAATCCTTTTTTTAAGTACCTAAGTTCGATTATTAAAGCTGTATTTTTTTAATCATGATTGAATTTAGAACGCTTTTTTTAAGATTTGTTTTGCAGTTCTGAAATGTAATCTTAATTTCTAATTACTTAATTTTCTATTCGATTGAACGATCATATTTGAAGAATCATATTCTAATTGTATCTTGTTATGTTTTTGATTAAAACATAAATTTACATGTAGTTAATCTTATAAAATTCTACATTCGAAGTAAAAACTCACCGAACGTTAGAAAATTAACAGATGCTACCACTTTTACGATCCAATATTTTATTCAAAACGTTCTAATCAATCAATCAATCTATCAATTCGCTGTCATTTTTTATCACAACCATTTTGATTGCCAACTCATAGGTACACTTTATAGCTAGTTAATTTAATTCGCCTTTTTAAAATTTAATTAATATTACATTGCATCCGTTTTTATTAAAAACATTGTCGATATCAATAAAGTTAAGAATATAATAAAATTAGTACAAATCCACTATAACGCGATGATAATTCCTCGACTGCTAATAGATACGCTATAAAGCCCACCTTACAGACACTCTATGGGAGCAATAAATGAATAAAAACAATTACACAACCACAAAATTACCTATACACTCGAAATTACTCTCAAACATTATACGTAACCCTTACGATAAAGGAATAAGGTTCATTTTATGAAGTAAAATTCGTTCCACCTTTTACCCAATGCATAGTAGTTTTAGGCGGAGATGTCTGTGTGAAAAGAGAGGAGACACGTTGCAAGCGGAAGCGAGAGCGTATTATTATATTTATTGCAACTATTCGATTATGAATATCGATATTCTTTTTTTGCAACATTCATTAGTGTCAGCAAGGTGGTTTTAATAATTGCCATATAATATCAATTATATGTGCATATTATATAAATCTATCAGCGAATTTAATTAGAAAACACGTAAAGTTGTGATAAATCAGTTTTTGTATGGTACATTTATTATTTTTAATTTGTTATTGATAATATTTTGATCTGTTATATTAGTAGTTAAATCAACTATTGAAAGAAGCTTCCTGGTAATGAATGTTTGAATATCGGAGGATGTGTCTAGATTTGTTTGTACTAAGTAGGTTAATTAACTTTTTATGGGATTTCTGTTTAGTATTGGTTGGTAGCTTGATTGTTTTGTTTGTGGTATATTGCGAAAGAATTAAGCGATGCATATAAAATAATATGTTTAATGTATGTGGCATCTTGTTATGAAATAAAGGATTCTGCCGCTATTTCATTGTTTCTACACTAAATCAACACAGCACATTTTTCCGATTTCTTGTCTCTATGTATTTCGACATGCCATTATATGTTTGCACATCTCTAGGTTCTAATAAAGTATTAAACGTATTGGAATTAAACTTCTTTATACGGATCTTATTGCGTTGTTTATTTTAATCTATTATTAAATGATTTTGAAGCTATTACTTTTAAACTGTACTATTATTTAAGTTATTTTAATGATTAGCTATTTTCATTTAGGTTTATGCTGCCCCAGATATTTCGGTTGCTTTTTGCAGCCATGGTCACGCGGAGACTAAACGCGATATAATCCGTATACAGTAGTTTAATGTCAATGTGTAACATTCGCGTAAACGTAAGGTGTTTATGCGAAGATGTAACATTAATTATATGACTTACGTCTTTGTTTAAACAACTCATACTCTGTTTTGTAAAACAGATCACGATTTGTTTCGTATCATTAGTATCTACTTACTACTTACTTAATCAAGATCGCAGTAATTCATCACGATAATGTCCTATGATTTTTTACGCCATCAAGATTTCTTTTAATTTTTATTTATCTACTTATATATTTTAAATCTACATTCTAAATCAGCCGAATTATAATTAACTTGGTGTGTAAATCTCACGGTATGAACAGTTTTTATGTGTTCATCCAAGACATTGTTTTATTTGTACCTATACCAAGGTACATCCCAATCTGTTTAAATTCACTCGTAATACGTTAAACAGATTTCATATATATACATATGTAAACATCTAAATATTGTCTTACGTTTACGCAAATTATACACATTAAAATTAAATTTAATTTAATCGCGGCTAATACTATTTGCTTATTTTTATTATTTATTTTATTTATTTACAGACATATATCTTTACAGGATTAACCCAAAGCGATATTGTAGCACTATTTAAAAAAAAGAAAGAACTTATACAATATATTCCTATATAATTTTATCTAATTATTATAATAAATTTTAAAAGAAGATATCCTTGTGAATTCACTCAGAACACAACGGAATATGTCCACGTTCAAGGCTATGAGATTAAGCGTGCGGAGTGCGCGCGTCAAAGATGCCTCACTCATGAGGTTGGTTCGACCGCACGGTACTACTAGCAGCCGCGGCTGTCGCCGTCACCACACGAACCTGTCCGGCACACACAAACCCAACTGCCCTAAAATGACTACATTGTGCACCTTCCCTCTCAAAATTTTAAATAAGTAAATAATTAGTGCCAATTCCCTCCTAACCCGCAGTTCCTACCATACCCAGAATAAACAAAGTTAGGATACATTAAGGGGTAAAATGGATAGACACCATAATAACGTAAGTATGAATATCTAATAAATTTATTTTGTACCCACTCCAACATGAGACTATATTTAGTTTCATGCGGAGCCTAAATGACTGCATTACATTCTAGCTGGCTCCTAACCAATGCATTGTATAATGCTTTAACAGCTTTTGTATTGGTGAACCCTCGCACTGTACGAAGCATAAACCCCAAATTCCTATAAGCTTTTTTACAGATGCGCATGATATGATCCTTAAAAGTCAACCCTGTGTTAAAACTTACTCCCAGATTCTTGACTGCCGCGACTCTTACCATGGACAACCCATCTATAAGGTAGTTATGTTTGATGGGGTTGTGTGCGCGAGAAAAAGTGATGGTCACACACTTGGAACTATTAAATTGTAGAAGGTTTTCTTTGCTCCAGTTTACCACCCTATCAATGTCCTTTTGCAGTCTGACGCAATCATCCACGTTTTTAACCGCGAGAGATAATTTGAGGTCATCGGCACACAACAAACAGTTCGAGTCTTGAACTACTTCTGGTAGGTCGTTGATCATCAGCAAAAACTCCAGCGGGCCAAGATTACTGCCTTGGCTCACTCCAGATCTCGTGAAGTATGGCTCTGATACGTATCCCGCATATTCCACGTATTGTCACCTATCGCTCATGTAACTGGCAAAAAATGTAGTAAATGTGGGGTAAAATCAACCCCTGCCAACTTCTTAAGCATCATGTCATTATCGACTAAATCGAATGCTTTTCTGAAGTCGAAGTAGGCAGCGTCAGTTTGTTCCCCACTGTCCACCATTGGCACCAGATGAGCCATGTGACAAAGAAGATTACTGGTGGTATTTCTTCCTGGACGAAAGCCATGTTGAGTATCTGAGAGCTGCGCGCTTATTTAACTTTATATATACTATTAATATGATATAATTGTGGCGACTCCGCACAGACGAAGAAGTAAGTTCCGCCTACATCTAACAGATAGCGCTAAATACGCTAAATGACGTCACAATCCTGCATCGCGCAAGCAGAGTTTACATAGCGACTAACTATATATACAAGCACCCGACATCAACCGTCGGGCCGCGGCCCGCCAGGCACGATCAACCAGCCTGGTTGGAGGATCCTCCCTTTGTGTTGGAGGGACATCACACTCCGTTCCTCCACATTGGTGACCCCGACGTGATTGGAAGCAACCTTCACGGAGCAGATCAGCAGCAGCAACCATCGCCATCATCTTCACTCCTCTTACACAGCACCTCTCCAGATGAGCAGTAATCAAGTCGCAGCCAGCCAGCATCTTCGGCCTCGACAGGGACCACCACACGCCTGCAGCGAACGCGCAGCCTGGTCTTCCCTACGGCCTTACCAGCGTCAAGGCTCAACCCACTGCACACACGGTCCACGCAAGCAGGGCACTTCATTCACCGTCAACGCAGCAGCGAGCCACGACGCAGCAACTACGCAGCATCAACCCCAACTCACTGTGGGACACACTGCAACGCAACAACCCCGACTCACTGGGGCACACGCACCGCTCACCGCACTTCGACCCCGACTCACTGGGGCACACGCAACGCTCATCGCACTCAGACCCGACTCACTGAGGTCTAGCGACATATAGTTCCGACTCACTGGAACTAGCGGCATCTTTCACTGGCACTGGCAACGCTCTTCAGCAGCATCGACAGCTGTCTCATCAACCTGATCGACCTTCGGTCTTGGGGGGGAATACTGTGGCGACTCCGCACAGACGAAGAAGTAAGTTCCGCCTACATCTAACAGATAGCGCTAAATACGCTAAATGACGTCACAATCCTGCATCGCGCAAGCAGAGTTTACACAGCGACTAACTATATATACAAGCACCCGACATCAACCGTCGGGCCGCGGCCCGCCAGGCACGATCAACCAGCCTGGTTGGAGGATCCTCCCTTTGTGTTGGAGGGACATCACACTCCGTTCCTCCACATAATCATTGCCCATAACAACTTTAATGTCTTTGTCCATAATTAGTCCGCTACAGCGCCCGCTCGCGCCCCTAACTCGCGCGCACCCGTTGTCGGCGAGATGAAAGCGAGCGGCACGTTTGAGGCTTGCGCAGCGGCGCAATTAGGGCCCTCAGTAATGAGAGGAGCGACACAGCCACTAATCGGGCTGCGCTTTAAACCGCCACCTTCACTCGCCGAATCAGAAGCGGATCACTTTATAGCCTTTGATTAGAGCGGTAGTGTGATGCCGAATAGACCAAAGTAGATTTCTTTTAAACGTAGGAAATGTTTGTAATCTTCTGATTGCTTTGATGGTGCAATGATTTAACTCTTCGCGACACTACCAGCAATATTGTGAGTTTGAATTCCTCACGAGGGAATGTAGGAAATGGTTGTTGTTAAAGTCAAACACATAAATGTAGTTTATTTTTCTGAATTTACATTGATGTTAGTTCCTAAGTTCTCGCAAAAGGTCTATGATTTTGATTGCACGGATGGTATAGTGGTTTCAGTGATCGCCTTGCCATTGCCAAGTGTTGTTGGTTGGAATCTCACACAGGAATGTGTGGTAATTCAGCCGTGTGGGATAAATATTTATGATATTGGTACCTACAGTATCTTTTGTGGGGGCCAGTCAGTGCAGACCAGCGACACTTCGACCCAGTGGGATCTTTTGCGTCGACACTCTCCCAATAACGACTGCCGCAGATGTTCATGGTAGCCGGGACCGACGGCTTAACGTGCTCTCCGAGGCACGGAGCAGGCAATAATTGTCAATCAATACGCACATAATTTCGAAAAGTCATATGACTGCCGAATATCAGAGGTGCGCGACGTGGGTTTGAACCCGAGACCTGTTGGTCTCCCCACTGAGCTATCGCTGCTCTATGAGCTGGTAAGTTTACTGAAGTAAAGATCAACCCAAAAAAGATTTTAGTATGTAGATATGTAATCTTCTGGGATTGGCTGACTGAATTTCATAGAGCATGGAAATAAATTATGCTTGCTTCCTACAGCGGCTCAATGCTGAAGGCGCAAGCTTTATGCCCTGTGCTGAATTCTAATCAAAATACTTGACATGTATTCGATATTCCCAAATCGTTGATTATCCACTCAAAAGTCCGGTGTATCATACGTTTTCACATTAGCTATCTCACGAAAACAGTACTTTTTCCTGGATTAAAGGTAGGTACTTGACGACCGTTTCTGTGCTCCTGACATCGTGTATGCGAAAATTCATAATAATCGGTCGAGTATTTAAGGCGTGAAAGCTTAACAAACAAACTCACATTTGCATTTATAATATTAGTTAAAGTAGTAAGGGTATGGATACATAAGTATATAAACTATCGTTAGGATACCCCCAAAGCGAAAGACAAGCAAGCGAGATATATCATACTTACATTTATAAAGTATTACGTACCTAATAAAGGGCAAGAGTATTGTCAAGCCCAGTTGGTAATGGCAGTGATCTAAGACTTTACCCGACGCAGGAAACTAACCCGAGACTGACCGAGCAGCGGTAGTAAATACGACTGCATGAGGCACAGCAGCTGCATATAAAACTTCCTAACTAATATTATAAATGCGAAAGTGATTTTGTTTGTGATGCTTTCACGACTTAAGTACGTGACTGATCATCATGAAATGTTGTACATTTAATAATAAATAAACATCGTGCTAACTGCCATAATTATATTTCAACTGTATAAAATTTTTCGTGCAGCTGTATGGCTGTTCAGCCGCAAAGCCCTTTTATATTATCCCTGTATATAAGCTGTCCCACTTATAAGCACGTGCTTCTTCACAGCATGAGAAGGCTTGCATCCTAGTCCACTACCCTGGTCCTGCGCATGTGACTGAGAGACTGAGAGAGACTGCACCTATTTTCGAGAACATATGGAGAACTCTCAGACGTGCAGATTTCCTTACGATGTTTTCCTTCACCGTTAACTATTTAATGCGCACAGAACGTCGTAAAAAGTCACAGATGCGCGCCTTCGGATCGAACTCAAGACCTCAGCTTGATAGTCCAACGGTCTCCCATCCTATCGCTGCACGCCCTTCAATATAAAAAACCATACCGATTTTCTAAGATTTATTTATAAGAAATTGTATGGTTTCTATCCCAATCTGTATACTACAAAATTTTCGTTGGATTGTTTAGGTTTTAACTCATTAGAGACAAGGCGATCATTCAATCAGATGGTTGGAACCTGCAAAATTTTAAAGGGTATGATTGAGGCACCAATTCTTCACGACAAATGTTGCAGATTTTTTTTTCTACCACTTACACACAACTCCATCTAGCCCAAACTAAGCAAAGCTTGTACTATGGGTACTAGACAATGGATAAACATACATATATACTTTTTACATACATATTATATATATAAACACCCAGACTAAGACAAACATCCATGTTCATGCACACAAATGTTTGACTTGTGCGGGTATCAAACCCGCGACCTCAGGCGTGGCAGTCGGTTACACTAACCACTAGGCCATCGAGGCCGTCAAGATTGTTTGTACCTAACAACTATTGTCGTGGTAGAAAGCACCGATTGCTGGCGATTCCAGCGTGCCGTACTGTGGCTCGCTGTAACTCACCCATACCTTGGTCACTAAAGCAGCTTAACGCTCTCTTGGACTTTAACCCAGAAGTTGATATTTTTGTGGATGAATGGAAAGTATTATTATTAGAATGTATGAAGTACTGTGAGCAGAATGCGTGAATGCTAAATTTTAAATTTTTATTATATTATTAAATAATGTAATTGGCGCAAGTCGTTCTATTTGATGTAAATAAATAAATATTAGAGTGGTAATATACCTGTGTCTGTTTGAATCTTATGTCAATAACTGCCTTAGCAATTTATGACTGTATACCACCAACGCAAACCCTAATATAAAAAAATATCTTTCTTAGACGACAAACATTGATTAAACTGCATTTTAATGTCAATTTACACCTTCAACCAGAAAAAGAACATTATCGATCATCTATTTGAAGTTGACGAACAAATTACTATGACAACTCTGCCAATTTATCACATCCATCGCCACTTTTCTTAAGGAAACATCAAGAACGTACTATAAAAACTGGCAATGGATGCGGAATACATAAAAAGCACTGTATAATACAGCTGATTAGAAAGGAGCCCGAATATTTTGTGGACCAAAAAGGTCTTAATGTGACATCCGTTGATGACAGATGACCAACAAGACAATATGCTTTGCAAATCTGTAACTTCAATTTAGTCTTTATTCCTACAGGAATAGAGTCGAAATTACGTTAAAAAGACAGCATTTGGACTTGGTTTTGTCTGCAAAAAGGATTGTATTTAAATACAGAGGCGCTAAAAGGTGGTCCACATGAATACAAACGTAAGATGTTGAATCTGAGATAAAGATGTTTGAGTTCTCTTGGCTCGTTTTCATGTTCCAATGTGAAATTTAGCGGAGCACTTCAAATCTGCGGGCATTACTAAGGTTGTAAAGATGGAATCTTTTGTATGACACGTCATGCGAATAGTATTTCGATATTAAAGGTCTATAGGACCCACGACGCAGTAGCAATTATTGCGGGTCCCTCGGTCTGTGAGGTAGAACAACGTTGTAATATGTTTTATTTAAGGGCAACTTGCACAAACAAATCTGATGTATATAAGGTTTATAAAACTTTGAAATACAGGAATCAAAGAGGTTTGTTCCGCATTTGCTCCTACATTACGTCCCACATTCTAAAATGTTCCTCATTCGCCCCTCTTTTTAAATAATTCCTTTTTCGTCCTTCATTTTTGTGCATATGGTTAGCAAAACAAAACATAGTTAAAATTATTTTAAATCTTCGTTGTCGCGTTCGTGACGTCATGCAATCATAAGCCCAAAGTTTTGCCGAGATATCAACGAGGAATTTCAATATATTTTTCAGCTGACTGTATAACAAAAATCCCATACAAAAAAACGAGGGACGAAAGAGGAATTACATTAAAAAATTAGTAACTATTTAAATTAAGGGACATATACAGAAAATTTTTGGGACGAATGTGTATTTCTACGTTTGGGACGAAAAATGAGGGACGAATGCGGAACAAACCATCAGAGAACACTTAGGCTGAAAACAATTATATGTGGATCAAACAAACGTCATTTAATTTTTTTTTTAATTACGTACTACCGTACACAATTACGTACGACCGTTCTTGCAATAATTTCTGAGCCGCGGGGGAGGTTACAATCATTCAAACAACGTACACAAAGAACATCTGGACTGAAAACAACTATATGTAAATTATACAAATGTTTGTCCTGGGTTTTAATTCAATCAACAACAATCTTCGCACTGGTGCATTACTGCTTAAACTAATCCGCCATCTTTGCACGTTACTTGCCAGCACAGATCTACCCAATACGATCATAGTTGGATAAATAATCATAGATATAGTCCTGTACATATCCAAAAAGGTGGAAGTATTAGGCCAGCTATGTTTCAGGTCCCACGTAATAGAAGCAAGCTCATTGCCCTCTACTGAGCGTGATTTCTAATCTCGTGCTACTTATAACTGCCAAGTTAAAATAAACCTAATAAAATAACAGTCTCCTGGTTCATATAAGGATTACATTCGGGGAGATACAAGAACACAGGTGACACTCTCTATTAACTACTTTTAATAGCTAATAACAGTTTCAAACGCTCTACTTCATAGATATGTTTACAGGATTATACTCAATAACCCCCAAACATTAAACTCAAATTGACAATTCATAAACCCCATTACATATAGATTGGTACATCATAAAGGTTATTGTTCATCGGCTATTGAGACCCAATTTGTATAGGTGTTGGACTGTCCGTATCTATCACGGAATGAATGGTGACACTAAATAAGTCGAGTACATCGGTCACAGATAATTAAACGGCTCATATTGTTACGTGTAGGGTGGCAAGGATGCGGTAAATTGATGGAATTTGGAGCTACAGGGCCCATTTTTCAATTGACAGATAAGTTATATATTCTTATTCTATGTTATATTTTCTATATAAAACCTGTGAGAATGTCAAAGATATTCCCCAGAGAAAAGTTATATGACGATTGAAAAACAGCCCTCAATCTACATTAAGTTTATGCTGAGACTTATGTTTACTTGTTGTATGATTTTACAAGATTGAGACATTTTGCTTATTATTACAGCCAGTACAGCCTGGAAAAGTTTAGCATGATCACGTTTATTCTTCATATAATATACATATGTATTTCCGTTTTGTTTACACGTAAGAATTAGGGTAGGCAAAAGTATTGAGCCAAACAAACTGAGAAAATCTGTAGAGATAAGTACATAATGACTGAGAACCAAATATGAACTGTAAACATAAGATACATTAATAAATATAATAATTAATATAATAATATGTATATGTACACACACAAACACAAACACGCACACCACACACACCTGCGCAAACACACACACACACTTTTATTCTCTTGTAATTTTCTTTTTTTTATTTTGTTTACATTATTTTCATTCTCCGTAAGTGTAAATTTTGCAACATCAATGTAAATTTGAAATGGAGTGGTTATCCATCACACAGGTTTTTCACCTAGTTTGAAAACCAGTCTCCCACTGCTATGTCATCAAAACAGTGTATACTTACTTTTGTCAACTGGGAGAAATAAATAAATATTATTATTATTATACATCTAGGAGCCATGTTTATACATATATGCTTAAACCTAGGGTAGGTAGAACTGTATTGCATCCACAATACTCTAACTCTTTGCAGTCCCGCGTAATACCTAGAAGCGAGCCTTTCTTTCGCCTACCGGTAAATTTATAGAATACAAGCTGCTACAAGGAATGTCCAAAACGAAAAACCAAATAATACATTGCTTTATTTTTACATATTATAACGTAGAGAGACATTCAGTGTTAGAGTAGTGATTCTAAAAACATAATATGTACCAAAATTATGACACACTAAGCTGTCATCAATCCATATTTATGGTCACCCTACTCTTTGAAACATCTGCGCAGCAACAATACAAGTGATTAGCCATGTCGCGACGACTCTATCGTGAGTACTGTCGCTTGTCGACGTGTCGCGTCAACGCTGAAGTCACCCGAACTTACCCGAACACACCCGATGTGTCAAGTTGACAGCCGAACATGACCAATTCGGTCTAACGATTGGATATTGAGATGTTCATATGATGTTCGATTTTTAAAAGATTTAAAGATTAATATTGATGACTTTTTTTGTTGGAATTGTATTGAACGCGAGGTGTAAATTTGGATGACGTTGACATCATTAGCTGCTTTCATTTTGAGATTGGAATATATTCTAGTTACTAATGCCTCGTTGCCATCGCTGAATAAATTTGCCGTTATATCCCGCATTCGATCCCCGTGTTGGGAAAGTGTCATTAAGTTGTAAAAGCAGGGCGACATGGCACCCACCAATGAGTCCCAAAATATGGCTGTCCACTAATCCATGGTATCTAAACTATGGCTGGCGAAATGAAGATGTAATATACATCTGCCTACCCTACCCTATAAGGGAGGCAAGTGAGTAATAAAGTGAAGCGGCGGTAGCCCAATGGATAAGGACTTGCGATCGAGAGATCGCGGGTTTGAATCCCACCCATTGCACTACTGATGTGAACCCACCTCTAACACAAGCATTCTAGCTCAGCTGGAGGGGTTAACAAGAATACTAGTAATATAAAACCCAAATTGCTAGTAATCATAAAAAAAAATGGTTTTAAGATAGCGCGAAGTGCGTAGTGGTTAGTGTAACCGACTGCCACGCCTGAGGTCGCGGGTTCGATTCCCGCACAAGTCAAACATTTGTCTTGGTCTGGGTGTTTCTATGTATAATATGTATTTATATACACAAAAAAAGGAAATATATGTATGTTTATCCATTATCTAGTACCCATAGTACAAGCTCTGCTTAGTTTGGGCTAGATGGTGTTGTGTGTATGTGATAGAATATTATTAAATATTATTATTATTAAATATTTGTGGGTCGCACATATTATCATTGTTGATCACACGACAGTCGGGACAGCGGTCGTGGAAGACTACCTAAACAAATGCGCCATACCCAACAACAAAGATATTGCTTCACAAGTTTTCGAAAAGATGAAAAACATACAACTTATTTCTTATCAATATTCTCTCTTAGCCTTTATTATTCCCAAGTCACTTGGGGTCGGCTTTTCTGGTCTAACCGGATTTGACTGGATATCAGTTTTTACACGGAGCGGCTGCCACCTGACCTCCGCAACCCGAAGGCTAACGATACCCTAAGGCTAGACCAGTGTCAGGATATTAGAGGGTATTGACTTTCCCAATAACGACTGCCATAGATGTTTATGGCAGCCGGGACCAACGGCTTAACGTGCTCTCCGAGGCACGGAGCAGGCGATAATTGTTAATCAATACGCACATAATTTCGAAAAGTCATATAACTTCCGAAAGTCAGAGGTGCGCGACGTGGGTACGAACCCGAGACCTTCTGTATTGCAGTCTATTGGTCTCCCCACTGAGCTATCGCTGCTCTTTATCAATATCGATATAAAATAATTCCCGGTTGACGTCAATAAACTTCTTGTTTGCGAGACGTAAACATAACTGCCTATATTTGGAAGGTATATACTCCTGCCTACCTCTTAAAATAAACATATAGCTGATCTTATGACGTGTTATTCAATATAAGTGTATTAAGTAAAACAGTGCAACTTTGTCCTTAATAGCTCACAATTCAATCTCTATATGGTTTACGAGCTTCGGTAACTACAACAGAGGGTGAATACACCGATTACGCGAGCGCAACCTTACATATTCTCGCGCCTCTATATCCACGAGGAGAGAGGCAGAGGTGTAGTATACCCACATACCTATGACGTGCTTTTTGGCCCCACGCAATAACGGAACCTATGGCTATCCTTCGGACATATTGCCTGCGTTCTGCTACAATCCTAATCTTCTTCTTCTTCTTTCTTCTTTTCGTGTGGTGAGTGTCCAACCTGTTGTCAAGAGTTGTTCAAGCCGCCTGTAGGCCTCTGACATGGCTTAACGACTGCTGTCAATTTGACAACAACTGGGACCGACTTTTTACCTGCTCGCCGAAGCACGGAGACGCTCAGATGAAATACCACTAAGCGGTCACCTATCTATAGACTGACCGCACCCAACGTTGCTTAACCTTGCTAATCGTTTACCGATCAGTGACAGTCCTAATACTACAAATAGACGATGTAACCTGGTGCGGCCAAACAAACGCACGTACGGTATTAGGGCGCGCTTTTCACACCGCACCACGAACCGTCATATATTTTCGGTACTGCACTACGTTCAATGTAGAATTTCAATCGTTCAATTTATATTATATTTTTTATAAATGTGAATGTAATTTGTTTGTCACGTCTTAACTACATAACCGATCATCATGAAATTTCGCATACACGTTGTCAGAGGAACAAAAAAGGACCATGAGGATAATAAGGCACCTTTCATCTAGTAAAGGGTAGGTAGGTAGTGTTCCAGAGCGAGTAAAGCCGCAGAGAAAAGCTAGTGTCATATACTTTACAAGTCACTTCTGGAGTTGTATACTATGTGAGTTTTGTATCAAGTAGTAATTTCCGTGCGTCTATCATACATATACTGTACAGGCGTTGCTACCTACATACTCGTATTACTGGAATCAAGCTCACAATTACGCCTCTCAATGTTCGTGTCCGTAAAATTGGTCTTATAAAAAAAATTTATTGTTATATCGTTATGCTAAGGAGGGAGGAGGAATTATTTTTGAACTCTTATAATAATTGTGGTTGTGATTAAATTCATTGCGGGTCTAAAGACATTTCAATATGCCCCCGGACTCGGTTCGAAATTTGGTATTTTCCACGACACCACTGCAGTACTGGCTGCAAAGGTTTTAAAATAGTGGGAGTGTGAGTACAATATTAATCTGAAAGTGATAGGCAAAGGTCTTTCACAGTTTTGCCGTCTTACGTACTAAAGTCCGAGCTTATTGCCGTCCACAAGGCACATTGCCTTCGCAGCTGCTACTATCCCCTACCGCTTATAAAAATATTACCGAAAATGAAACTTTTTACTAATTTCAACGATCGCATTAGACAATAAATGCTCTTCGCTACTACTAAGAGTTTCCTAGTAAAAAAGACTTGCATTTTTATCGACTCGCGAATCGATTCTGAAATCTCAGAAGCATCCATAGGAGTAGAGTACTCGTACATAACCAAAGAGTAAAACATAATTATTAGTACAATATTATAATTATATTAGTATAAATGCTACAATTATAATAGATTTTCGATTTATGATTTGTTAGTGTGCATTTTGTTTTAACATTTTTAAGAGGCAAATTTATCATATTTCATTTATCTGAGGAATAAATATGGTGGTTTAATATATGTTCTATACAAAAGCTCAAAGCGTAATAATTTTCGAAAGTAAAAAGTTATCTGATGATTAAAAATAGTCGCTAAGATAAATATATTTTATTATACATACCTATTTAGGTTACTATGATGTCATTAATTAAATGACAAGGTGTGCTAAACGCATGCATTGCAATGCATATTAATTACTATACAATTTCTTAGACGTTATTAATAATACATATAGGTAAGTAACTATAAGTTGTCCAAATAAATAATCTTAAATATAGCACCAGTTATCATCCACCTAAGCTGGTAACTGGTGTTCTCACCCCACCATCACATTGCAACAGTACACGCAATCTGACTAACAAAACACTATGCTATAGAATTGAATGCAATTTCTAGTAATTCGCCCCTACGCGGCTACGGTAGCAGCTTAATGTCAATACTCTACTGGCATAATGTGTTTGAAATAGAACCGCTTTGGTGCGTTTATTACCATTCTTGTCCATGGAATTGAATTCTCTATGACTTGGATACATTTAAATTTGGATTATGTGTCTGTAGATCCCTGAAGGGGTAGTCAAAGGCGTATTATTACACATTTCGTCATGTTATTGGTTTAATGTAATATGGCCGAGGCTACCGGCATATTTCCGGATTGTGTGCTGTTACTGAGAATTGCTAAACATAAAACGACCTGCTAATCCAACCATGCGACGGTGTAGTATCAATATCTAATAACTACAAAAACATGATGTTACAGGACGCGACAAAAAAAGGCTTATTTCGATTCTTTTTAACAATTTAATCAAAAAGTTACTTGTACTTATTTAAAAAGTAGTAGGACGCTTGTGATGGTGATAATGATTTCAATCGAATATTTCAGCTAAATAAATGAAAATTTCTAAAATGTTATTTATTGGGTAATTATACTTAAACGTCGCATTTCTTAATTTTCCTCTAAAGTCTTACAAAAGCTCGCTAAAGAGTATCTACCGTATTCAACTTAATTTCTTCCACATATCGATATATCGATATTAGTATTATAAATTGAAAATTAAGGCGAGAGACAAGAATATGGCATCAATCATAATAATTATTCATCAAAAGTAAAGATGGCGTATTTTCACTTTTGGCGCCAAACATCACACTTTCGAACAAAAAATTTGTTACAATCCAATTTCAAATACAAAAAAGAACAACATTTATTTCCTGTTCCACCGGCCAGCACTTATGATAATCGATTAGTGGCCACACATCGCGTTATGTGTCGAA
The DNA here is from genome assembly GCA_930367265.1 of Catocala fraxini. Taxonomy (NCBI): domain Eukaryota; kingdom Metazoa; phylum Arthropoda; class Insecta; order Lepidoptera; family Erebidae; genus Catocala; species Catocala fraxini. The sequence continues at coordinate 15,979,612 of OV884047.1, read as the reverse complement.
CACAAATAGAGATGTAATGACGAAATTGGAACGATTTGGAATTACACCCACGGATATTGCCGGCTGTACGCCCAAGGGACAAACTTTCCGATGCCTTTTAAAAAAAATTATGAGTGAGATGTCTTTGATATTAGTAATTGAACTGTTATAATTATAACACTTATAACTCATCTGAAAAATCGGGTTTTGAAAAGCTTTACCGGCACGTAAGAGATTATTTAATCAATACTATGCATATTTCGTTTCGTTAAAATGCTTCATATGTATTTGCAAATTCAAATGAGAATATAAATTTCGGGTTTCATCACACAAGCTCCCCGTGTTAAAAATAAAACTGAAACGTTACCAGAGCGACGCTAGAAGTGTGGATAGAAATTGTGAATAAAATAAGTAGATATCTTTTTTTTTAAATAGTAGTAACGAGCGTAGTGGTTAGTGTAACCGACTGCCACACCGGAGGCCGCGGGTTCGATTCCTGCTCAATTTAAACACTTGTGTGCATGGATGTTTGTCTTGGTCTGGGTGTTTCTATGTATAATATGAATGTATTAACAAAAAAAACGTATACCTATATGTATGTTTATCCATTGTCTAGTAGGTACCTATAGTACAAGTTCTGCTTTGTTTGAGTTAGATGGTGTTGTGTGTACAATATTATTTAAGCTTAAAAAAGGTACAAGGGTACATTTTCTCTTTACATAATATATTAATACGTGTTCTTGTTTATAATAAAGGAAGTCTATATATTAAAAAAGATTTCCTATATTACAAATAAAATGCATAAAAACATTTTATTATACTATTATTTTATGACGAGTACCTATATGGAAACCTCATTACTAATATGACAAAATACTAAGACATAGTCTCATGGCTGCTGAAAAGGCACCGAAACGTCACAGGAAAAAGTCAACACCAATAATCATAAATCATTCAATTACAGTTTAAAATTTTTAATAAAACTATAGGTATGCGACAAAATCTTCCGTACCTCAATTTCAAACACACAGAGCTCTCAAATACGTAATCCCTAGATGCATTCGAACTGTAGAACATTCTAAATAACAAAGTACTCACTCGTACTTAACATAGTTACGAAGACGTTCCGTAATAGATGTTCAAAATGACGACACCAAGTCAATCACCTACTGCATTGTATAGTCGCATTAATGTGGGCCTCAGCCCACCCGCATTCGACCGTCTACTTATTACTATTTATGTGTTGAAACTAAATTAAGATGTGTTATAATGACCGCACCCGAAATTACCAACTATGAGGTCGGAGTGTTCCCGTTGCGGTTGGCTGCTTTGATACTGAGTTGTTGGCCAATTACTGTGTAAAGGGGAGGTTATGGTTTGAAGGTTGATGTATTTTTTATTTAAAATTATTATTTTGTACTAAATTTTTATTTTGAATAGCTGGTTTAAGACATTTATTTATCATAAGAATATACGTTAATTTGTTTGAGAAACACAAAATAGACTTAATTAATTAAAAGGTTACAGCGAGACAAAATATAGAGACATTTAAACGTTTAGACCTTATATGATTTTTAAATACTCTGAATGTTTATTTTATTTATTTACTTAATTAGACACATACGTTTGACAATTCTTACCCCTCTAGGGAAATAAAACAACAATTACTATTCTGCCAGTTTTAATATACATATAAGAAATAGGTACTAGTGTTCGGCGATAGCTTAAATAAAATGTTATTATTTCGGTTTCGGTTAGTCTGGTGGGAAGCGGTTCCCAAAGCCAAGCAAATGCTTAAAACACTAGAAATATAATTTTGTTAGATACTCAGGAAGGGGTCAGACTAGTTTTATAAGGTGTTAAAATGATTCACCTACGATGTCACTTCGTCCAAGCTTTTTATTATAGAGATCATACTATAGTCTAATGAAAATTAAAGCATAGATATTATATTATGCGAGTCGTGCACCAATAATTTTGGTAAGTATAATTTAATGATTGTATCTACGAATAAATATATCCTATACCATGATAGGCTATTACATCTTATAGTAATGACATTTATGATGCCATTGATGGAACTATAAAGTTTCTAATCGTTAGCGATTATAATTCGAACTTTACGCAATCATACGCAAAAAGTATTTTTACTCAGTCAACCACGTGGCAGTTGTAGATGTACCAGGAACTATGAAAGCCATGTTATGGGGGACTTCTAAAGTGTGTCTGAATCGAAATAATCCCAATATTCAGGATGATAATCGAAATAATTTAGGTAGTTTTATATTTAAAAGTCATTTGGGGTAATATTTATTAGTCGTCACAACCGGTGCCATTTATTTGAAAACGGTGTATTATCTGTATACCGTCAGTAAAGAGTGCCCATAAGTCATTTGCCTGCATCTTCTTATAAGAGCTCGACTCGTTGAACTATATCTGGTATGCCCTTTTTGATTTAATTCTTATTGAATAATATTAATGTATAAGTTAATTGACATACTCATACATTGTACAGACTTAATAATCTTTTTAAAGGGCTTTGACACTGTAGTGTGCTAGTGTAATCTTGTCCTTTGGCTCTCAGCACAGAAACCTTTCTTTTTAAGAGTTAGCAATTTTTTGCAAGCTTAGGCAAAACCAAGAATAGCCAACTAATAAACATGCGCTATGGTAACCGCTTACTATTAAATCTTAATTTTATCACCGTAATGGTAATAATGTATTAAAGTTATTGCCATTACGGTGATAAAATTAGACAGCCCGCTGTTAACATTATATTTGTATGTCATTTCTCACAATCTACAATATAATATTAATTTTCAAATGCCGAATCTAACTCGCCGACCTTACCGCGTGTTCATCTTCGTGTCTACGGGTACTAGAGTCCCTAATGACAGCGAGCGTAATACCGCGGGGGTGGCTTCCGTTATCAATTTATACCAAATAGTTCGCCACCTCTAACCATAGGGTAGCTACCCCAACCCGATGGAGATATCATTCATTAAAATTACACTATTATAATTGACGGTTGTTTAAAATACAAATGTTGCGGAAAATTAAGGATTTTGTTGTATTTTTTGTGTTTGCGGAAGTTGTGATAGCTCTCTATGGCCTTGTTGAAGATTACGTTGCTGTTCGGGCCCCTTTAAAAGGGTTCGATTTACCAGTTAAGAATATTAAATTGGGCCTTTTGCGCATGTGCATAACGTACGGCGATAGGTTCGTCCTCTTTTGGGTAAGTGCTAAGACATAGCTAGAATCCGTACGAACTTAAAGATCTCAGGTTCAATTCCTGAGACGGGCAGTGGGTTATTTTGTACTGAGATCGCGGGTAGCAGCTACGTATGCTATAGGAATGATAAGTTAAAACTTTAAACATACCAACACATTTTCTGCGGGTGGGTAGATAAAGTAGTTGATCCATAAAAATCTCTGCGAACGTTCTATAAATCCTTTCATACAAGCAAAATATTGGCCCGATTTCAAATATTTGAAAGGTTAACAATTTCATTTAAATATATACACTTTTCATTAAAAGTAAGACACGACTTCATTCATTACATCGCAACATATTAAGATTTTATTTAAAAGTACCTAACTGCTCTTCCTTTCTCCCACTGTTGCTGTGCCCGACAGAGATCATAGTTATTACTAAGCCTAACTATAAGAACTTCTATACATTATGGAATGCAATAAAGATTGAAAAATAAAGACAAATAATCTCCTTTTTATGAAATATGAAAAGAATAGATACCCAATTAAAGCAAAAGAGATATATCATAATGTATCTAATCTGGTGGTAGTAAATAGATAATAGTTAAATACAGCTACGTCTTGCCACAAGAAAAACCGTGATTAGATCATAATCATGTATTAAGGCAAGGTTTTAAAGAAAATAGTTTTATATTACACGAGAATTAGAAAATAATATCAATCTATATTTTAAATATTAGGGGTTAAAGTATGAAATTGCCGATATGTACTGAAAAATTGATGCTCGTTTTCTTCTAAGATGTACCATATTTATTTAATCGAAATATTTACGCTTATTATCTATACATTGCTGCCATCTAAACGGAAGTTCATTTATGTCTTTATGATAGAACTCCTGGGATCTAGATTCGACAAACTGTGTGAAAACATTTTGTACTGCCTCCTGGGAAGAAAATTTCTTATCACGTGGAAAAGTGTCCAAATCACAAAAAAAAAAATGGTAGTCCGTTGGAGCAAGGTCTGGCGGGTACGGAGGATGACGTATGGTTTCTAACTACAGTTCCTGTAAAGTTACAACGGTTTCTAGTGCAGTGTGAGGTCTTGCGTTATCATGGAGCAATAATGGTGAAGATCGATTCATGAGTCGGGGCTGTTTCACTGCCAGTTTCGCCATCATTGTTCGAAGTACGGCAAAGTAAACATCTGCTGTTATTGCTTGACCAGTCCTGAGAAAGCTATAGTAAATAACACCATGAAGAGACCACCAAACAGTTATCATTACCTTTTTATTGGTAAGCTTTGATTTAGGGCATTGTTGCGGCGTTTGACCTGGGGTCAGCCATTGCATTTTGCGCTTACGGTTATCGTAAAGAATCCACTTTTCGTCACATGTCACAATTCGATCCAATATTCCTTCATTTCTGTACCGATTCAACAAGGCAACACAAGTTTCAACACGCATTTCTTTCTGCAGATCAGTCAAATCATGAGGCACCCATTTTTCATATTTTTTTTTATCTTATTGATCTGATGTAAATGAGCTAATATTGGAGGCAGGGTAATACTAAATCATGCCGCTAATTCCTGGGTAGTTTGACTCGGATCAGCTTCCACCATCTCCATCAATATTGTCTTCTGTTTACGCGAATATTATTCATTGAAATTAAACTACTATATACGGATTTTATCGCGATGTTTATTTGACACTTTATTACATCTCCATCAATTCAGCGTTATTCAACGGTCTTCCACGTGGTTCGTTCTTCAAGTCGAAGTTTTCATTACGAAAGCGTCTAAACCAAAAACGCACAGTGCGTTCATTAACAGTCTCCTCTCCAAACGCAGCGTTGATATTGCGAGCCGTTTGTACTGCGTTAGTTCCGCGTCGGAACTCGTATTAAAAAATGACTCGGATTTTCGAAGTATCGATCTTTACTGTCTAAGCTGAATAAAAACAATTGAAAGTCGAAAATCAAATGTTGCACATTTTTAAAAGACAAATCTTAAAGTTATCTTGTAAAAAAGAATTCACTCGAAAATCTCACATCATGAAGGTTTTATGTCAATTCAAAGTACTATTACTATACAACGGCAACTTCATACTTTAACCCCTATTATTACGAGATTTAATTGATTCTCTGATTTTATGGCAACATATAACTATTTAAATGGAAACAGTTTTATATAATATTTAATGACTTATTTAACTTATTCATCGTTAATAAGAAAGCATCTTCATTTACTACTTTACTTGTTAGGTAACAAAATGATGTTTTAATTATCATTTACTACACTCGTTAATTTACATTTTGTCAATAAACTTCTATCTCTCGGGGCAGTACTTTTTTTTTCATGAAACGTAAATGCATGATAATCGATTTAGAAGTTAAAGCGTGAAAGCGTAACAAATAAACAAACAATGTTGCTCATGAGTTTGCACGTGTTCTGTATCTACTAATAGGAAGATTTTTTTTATACTACTACGGTTGCGAACAAGCGTACGGCTCACCTGATGGTAAGTGGTCACCGTTGCCTATGGACGCCTGCAACAACAGAGGCATCGCTTGCGCGTTGACGACCCTTTAGGAAAGGAAGTGGGAAGGACAAGGAGCGGGACGGGGGAAAGAGGGTGATTGGGCCTGCGGCACTCTCACTCACCGAACGAAACACAACAGTAGGAACACTGCTATTTCACGTCGATATTCAATGAGAGGATGGGTAGTCCTTCCCCGGTCGCGCCGGCCCATTCATGCTGAAATCTCTGAGGCTGAGGCTCTACTACTCTAGATTTATATTTATATATAGATTTATAAGATTTACGCCTATAGGTATATCCGGCAAGGATAGGCAGCTATGAAATAATATTCATATTTCGCCAACTTAAGTTTATGAGACAATACGAGTATCAAAACATTTAAAGAAAAGGTATTTTGTGTTGTTCGTTTGAATGTGCCCTATTCCTATCTCATCATCATCTCAGCTGAAAGACGTCCACTGCTGGACCTATTTCGATCTACAAAAATATTAATGAAGTAACGTCAGCAAACAGTTTAACAAATATGTCTCAAGTAAAACGGCAAGCAAGCATAGGGCTAACGTTGAACGATTACTAAAGACTATGATTATTTTTAAGTAAATACTAGCGGTGTCACTCGCACGTTCATCTTAGAGAAAACTAAAGATCGGTAGATAGGAAACGAATGGAAGAGATAGGTATGTCAGCTTCAGGCATTCCTTGCCTGCGTTGGGCACTGCCGGGTGGGTCACTGATGTTGTTTCGAAAGAAGGAGCTCTTTGAAGGCAGCGAACTGGTACACCGTAGTGTGTTTAGTCGGTAGTACCCGAGACATTCCGTCTTCTCCCGGGTGAGCCCGACATAACCTTTCCGCTTCCGCGGAGAGGTATGCGTTAAAGCATTACCTAACGTTAAAAAAAAAGATATGTCAGCTTCCCTATCTTTTTCGTACCATACTAAACGCGAGAAAGTGGTTCGAGGGTGGTGCTCATTCGTGCCGTTACCAAATAATTGTCATCGGCGGATCCACTCGCATCCTCACTAATGTTATAAATGCAAATGTGAGTTTGTTCGTTTGCTACGCTTTTACGCCTTAACTACTCGACTGATCGTCATGACATTCCGCAGACACGTCGTCGGGGTACAGAAAAGGACAGGGTCTAGAAAAAGTACCTACTGTTTCCTATGGGATAGCAAGTTTATATATTATAAAATATTACATAATATTGTCTTCTATTTACGCGAATATTATTCATTGAAATTAAACTGCTATATACGGATTTTATCGCGTTGTTTATTTGACACTTTATTACAAAATTTTGAAAATTGTTACACTACTACTACTATTAAAATTTACTAATTTTTGAGCGAATTAAATTATTATTAAAACTATTTAGATTTAATTTATTTTTACACTTTCCCCGACGTTTCGGTTGCTTTTCAGCAGCCATGGTCACGGGGAGACGAGGAATAAAGTGTCAAATAAACAACGCGATAAAATCCGTATATAGCAGTTTAATTTCAATAAATTATAAAATATTGTTCGTCCCTGTTGCCATTTAAAAAGAATACACAAACATAATTCGCTTATTATAATATTACGTAATGATATCGCGCTCGATTGATTAATTTTAAAAATTTGAGTATCTATGATTAAACGGAATCGATAAAATATATTTAACTTTACATCTTTTAGTGGCTAAGTAGCTAATTAAAGATTAATTTATTATCAGCAACTACTTTTGACTGTGACTTTACCCGCGTGAATCCTATAGGAACGCCAGGATACTAACTAGATATGTATGCTATGTGTTAATCAAAAGCTTCTCGGTTAGGGAGAAATTGCAAAAAGAAAAACTGTACATGATGTCTCAGGTTCGCTTCCTGGGTCACGTAAAGTGTTTACGGGATTTCTGTCAAAAAAATTTCAGTAGTAGCATGAAGTATGGAACTGTGCCCATAGCTGATGAAATTTAGGTGTGATACACCTCTGTCTAGGAGCAGTGATAGCCTAGTGGGAGACGGATGGACTGCCACGCAGAGGCTTCGAGTTCGATCCCACGACATGCAACTATTCTATTCTACCACATACCCACAACACCATCTAGCCCAAACTAAGCAGAGCTTGTACTATGGGTAATAGACAATGGATAAACATACATATGTTTATACTTTTAATTCATTGTAAATACTTACTTATGTATTATACATAGAAACACCCAGACTAAGACAAACATCCATGTTCATGCACACAAATGTTTGACTTGTGCGGGAATCGAACCCGCGACCTCAGGCGTGGCAGTCGGTTACACTAACCACTACGCCATCGAGGCCGACTCTGACTCTAACTTTGCTAAGGTGTGTGCGTATTAATTAGTTAATCATCACATATGGCATTTAACGGTGAAGAAAAACAACGTTAGGAAAGCTGCATGTCTAGGAATTCTCCAAATGTCTACTAACCGACACTGGGTCAGCGTGATGGACTATGACCTAAACCTTTTTGCACTGTGAAGAGGGCCGTGCCCAGAAGTGGCACAGTTCATAAACAGGTTGCCGCCTCTTTTCGCCATCGTCCTACGCAGCAGCATTTCATCCCCATCACTTAGATGATTGGCAGCCCATAACTGTGCGTTTCTCCAGAAATTTTCTGCCTCGCAAACAAAACTGTGGAATGAACTGTCGCCTACAGTATTTCCGGACCAATACGACCTTCAAACCTTCAAGAAAAGAGCGTACTCCTTTTTAAAAGGCCGGTAACGCACTTGTGACTCCTCTAGTGTTGCGGGTGCCCCTGGGCGGCGGTAATCGCTTACCATCAGGCGACATGTCGCCTGTTTGCTCCCTAACACATAAAAAAACAGGGCTGATATTGTTGTTATACACCTCTACCCACCCTTTCGGGGCTATAGTCGTGAGACTATGTATGTATATTATTCGAAACATCAAGCTGTTTAACATCAATATTCCCTTAATCATAGACAATAAAGATAGGCATCCGAACTACCTAGATAGCTAAATAGACGAAAAAAATATGAAGAAATATTGTCGTTAGGAAAATGTATTTACCGACTTGTTCCCATAGCATACAATTATGATTTCTCTATATGCACATATTTTTAAAATTACTTTTCTAATGATCTAAGAGATCGAAGTAACAAGCGGAAGTCAATGCACAAACGGATGCAATTACACTCATAAAGTGTTGCATAGACAATATGCATAGACACTTACATATTGTCTATGGAATGATCGCAGTGTGCGGAAATGGGCGGGTAGGGAAGCTCTGAAATTGTTTTGTAGCACCTCATGGTGCGAAAGGATGTCCTGCAATTTCTAAAATTATTGTTTATGTTTTTATGGAAGGTGTGTGGTCTTTATATACGATCACGTTTATTTACCTACTAATCCCTTAAGCGATTAGTACGTTTCTGCATCATACGAAACGTAGAAATAATAAATAGTATGAGACCTATTTTTAACCGACTTCAAAAAGGAGGATGTTCTCAATTCGGCAGTATGTAATAATAATAATAATATCATTTATTTGCCTAAAATGTGGTATATACAAAAGTTGGTACAATATTATTATATTTAGAGCAGCGACACATTCCGCCAAATAAAGTTGGCATGCAAATATTTAAGCTTATATTTAACTTATAATTACCATAATAGCTATAATTATTCACTATTTATTCATCTACAGTGCATTTCCATATCTATAAAATCGACATGACCCTTTCTGTAAAAAATCTTCAACGGTATAGAAGCTCTCCTCAATTAACCATTTTTTTAAGTCCATGCAGAATTTATTGCAAGGCTGTTTAATTATTTCTCGCGGCAAAGAATTGTATATTAAAGGTGCCATATATGAACAATTTTTACGGAACAACTCTAAGGAAGGAACAGGCATTTTAAGACTAATGTGTGTAGTCGTCCTTTTATTGAAATTTGAATTGACTTCGAACATTGTCATATTATGTTTGACAAATTTGGCCATCTCGTAAATATAGATGCTAGGCACAGTAAGTATTTTTTTAGTTTTAAATACAGGCTTACAAGATTCATCCCATCGCATACCATAAATAGCTCTGATACACTTCTTTTGCGCTATGAATACCCTTAGTAGGTCTGTTCCATTTCCCCAAACAATAATACCATATCGGATTATCGAGCAAACATAGGCGTGGTAGACTGTCAGTAAAGTTGCTGCAGGTGTGCAATGTTTTAATTTTTTTAAAGCAAATACCAGATTATTTAGTTTAATACAAATAGCTTCAATGTGATTCTTCCATGACAAATGTGCATCAATATGTATACCTAGGAATTTTATATTATTAACTTGTTCTATAATTTTATTGTTATTCTTAATATTTAATGTTACAGGTTTTCTTTTATATGTTTTAAAATTGATTATTTTAGTTTTATCTATATTTATTTTAAGACTGTTTGAATTCATATAATTAATTACATTTCTAAAACAATTATTAACATCAATTTCATGATTTTTTATGTCACCAGATTTTACTACTATGGTGGTATCATCTGCAAACAATATACTCTTATGTCCAATTTCTGACGGCAAGTCATTGACATAAATTAGAAACAGCAAGGGTCCTAAAATGCTCCCTTGAGGCACACCACAACCGTTGCTTTTGGCTTCCGAATCATAATTGATAAGACTGTTTGAATCTAAGTCGAGTTTTGTGACTCTGGTGATCTGTGTTCTATTATTCACATAAGTTGTGAGCCATTGTTGAGTTGGGCCTCTAATACCATATTTTTCTAATTTTTTTAATAGGATGGTATGGTCCACATGGTCGAAGGCCTTACTTAAATCAAGAAAGAGGACTGAGCAAAAGGATCTTGCATTTAAAGTATTTATTATTGAACTCACAAGGTCATAACAAGCCAATGTTGTAGACTTGCCCTTTCTAAACCCATACTGCGCATCTATAAAAGTGTTATGAGTATTGAAGAATGATAACAATCTCTTATACATAACCCTTTCAAAGATCTTGTTGAGATGTGTTTTTTTTTGTATGATTTTTACGCGATTACTCCGCCAATTATGATTTGGTTTGGATGATTCTTTTTTTTGCTTGGTAGGTCATACTTCAGAGGTGGTCCCATATAAATTTTATCGACATCGATTCAGCGCTTGTTGAAAAAATCAACAAAAACAAAAAAGTTTTGGTTTATGGTTCCTTTCAGCAAAAGTTTTGATGAGGACTTTCAATCTCTGTTTTAACTGTCATCACAGAAAGCCAATCACACAATCATAGCCAAGAACAAAGAAAATTGTATACATTTTTGTTGAGGAGTCGTCATAATAATTATACATTAATACATAATCTTATAGAAAACTACCTAGTTGTTGTAAAAGATTACGCAACCGTGTCATTTCTGTTAAAGCTTTCTCATCGTGGGGTCGATTTAAAAGCTTATTTGCATCGAAATCAGACAAGGCAATGCCTTCTAAGGTTTGACGCGATTGAGGGCTACATAAATCTGTTCTTTTGCAAAATTCTTCTTTCCTGAATCGATCACTGCTTCATCAAGGGTTGTACCCTGCAGTTTGTGGACAGTTACGGGCCAGCTTAAGATGAGCGGTAACACTCTGCGTTCGACATCTCCATATCCTCTTTGCGCTTGGATGTATAGTTTTGAAGTCGTTTTTATTTTTTTTCTAATAATAACCTTTATATTAAATATAAAGCAACTAGATTTCGCCCGTGGCTCTGCTCGTGTTAATCTAGATCTTGTCAATAAATTCCTATCACTTGGGAACTGTACTATTTTTAGGATGAAAGGTAGCCTATACACTTTTCTGTACCCCTGACAACGTGTATGCGAAATTTTATGATGATAGGTCATTAGACCTTAACTATTAAGGTAAAAGGCGTGAAAGCCTAACAAACTCACATTCGCATTTATAATAGACTAGCTTTTGCGCGTGGCTCCGCCCGCGTGGTACTTACATCAATAAAAATGCCTATGTGCTTCCCCAGGTTTTAAACTATATCTGAGCGAAATTTCATCTAAATCGGTTGAGTGGTTTAGCCGTGACAAGGTAACAGACAGACAGATTGAGATACTTTCGAATTTATAATATTAGTAGGGATATTAATTAGGATTCATAAAATAATTGTATGTATTATTTGGAAACGTGGAAATTTTAAAATGTACAGTGTGTAAAGAGTTGAATATTGAGAAGAAAAGCCAGGTAGGTCAAGTAGTAGAGCCAATATGAAAAGAAATTTACAAGAAACTCAATTTCATTTTCTATCGCCAATTGAATTAAATGTATTATATAGTACATTTATTTATAAAATATTTGGGTTAGTTAAATATATTAATATAATAACAAAACATAACAATCTACTTAATATAGGTTGTAGATATAAACAAACAGCAGCTCACATATTAGGTACTTAGAATATATTGCATACTAGCTGACCGGCGCAACTTCATCTGCGTCACATAAGATAATTTACCCCGTTTTTGTAAGATTTTTTACTGATGCTCTACTCCTATCGATCGTAGCGTGATGTTATATAGCTTATAGCCTACCTCAATAAACGGGGTATCTCGTACTAAAATAATTTTCAATTCGAACCAGGAGTTTCTGAGATTAGCGCGTTCAACCAACCAAACAATCAAACTCTTCAGCTTACAATATTAGTAGGTATAGATTAGGAATAGCCTGTGGGTGAGAGCATTTTAGACAAAGTTAGCTGAGGTGACTCATGCGTTGTTGACTCTAGTGGTTAAGACTTAATTAATATGAGGTCAAAGAGAATGGCAGAGATAAGCAAGTGGTTTCTAGAATTCTTAAAGGATTGGGTGCGCGAGAACAAGAGCATATATAGCCGTTTACGGATGATGGTAACCGATTACCATCAGTCAGGTCAAATACTTCTTCTTTTTTTAAAAAGGTTGCCACACGTTTGGGTTACGAAATACTACTATTCCTATTAACCTCGCCAGTTAAGTTAGGATACTTGTGTTAGGTGTGTGTTCAGGTCGATTATGCAATGGATAGGATTAGAACCCGCGATCCTTATATCGCAAGTCAAGTGGCTTGGCCCTTGGGCTACTTTATCTGTATGAAAACAAATCGAATTACAGGTTGATTTACCTATTTAGGTGAATCAAAACCATATTATTAATTTACCGGCCACCGTTATCTCCATATATATCTAAATCTCAATCTAATAATTCAGCTTTTAGTACCTACATAGTCTTTATAAAATAACTAATGCTCGCCACACCTAAATGATCGTGAATAATGTACTAGTAATTGTTTATATACCTGCCCACTAAATTGTAGCAATGTAATCCCAATCATGTCAATCGGCACGAAGGGCATTCGCCATAATAACTTTATAAAACCTAAATATCTATTACGAAAATCTAATTCAATCGAAACCATAAATAATGGATAGAATAATAATGTCACGGTACCAAATAAATGGAATAATAGAAAAAATATTATCAATAATTACTCGATGTCTATGGCCGGCGGAAATTGGACGCGATTGGTCGATGGCGCGCGCGGGAAAGCGCGCAACATGGCGCCTGTTCCGGCCCGCGTTTATGGGAAATAACTTTGGAACTAATGACACGGATTAAACTGTTGAAATATTTCTTTTATTGCGTTTTTTGTTATATTGTTTTATTATTGGCTAAATTTTTAAATAGATGTAGGTATAACTAAATATTTATATTATTGTTGTGTTACGCGTGTATGTTATCTATATTAAAACTTATGTTTCCCGTTTACATTTAACTAATTATATGACTTATACAACATAGCTTATGCTTGAAGGACTCGGGAATAACGTGGGCTTGTAATATTACCCATAGTTTAACCTTAAATAGAGATTTAGCTTCTGTTATCGTGTGTTTAAAATATTGATAATGCCTTCTTCTTTGCCGCGATTAAACTATATCGAATTGCTTATTACGGAGTTTAGTATTGCTGATATACTTGTGTTAACTTTCTCAATATTAGATTAAATCGTATCTCTTATTTAATATCAATGCTGTGATTTATAACTACAATGTATCACGATATTAAGTAAATAGTTTCGATGTTCCTTCATATGTGTCGTGCATAGTCTTGTGTTCGATTCCCGGGCTGAACTAAGGGTCTATTATTAGATTCGTCTCTACTTAATATAGCAGCTACTAGGTTATAGGATAATGTGCCCGGTTTACGGTCATAATGTGCTCTTTCCTAATCATGTGAGTCTTAGTAAATAACGAAAACTGAATTGTATGTACTCTCTTAGGTACAAATTCTGGGATTAAAGTACCTAGGTATGAGTCTATATAATACCTATTATGTAAGCATCCAATATTGATCTTTTCATTGCATATGCTTATTATTTCGTATCGCAATTATTGACTACTAAGATACCTACATTTTATATCAAATAGTCTAGCGTAATAAAAAGATAATGAACAAATTGATTTGATTAAGATAATAAAAGCCGTAACTCTGTCAATTAATTGTACAATAATACTTCGTCATTTAAAGATCTTTCAGTAATAGACCACCCACAAATCCAATGCAACTCTTTAAAAAAAACACATTTACGTTATTTAATTACGGAGTGTAACAACAAACATTACGCACCCCACTTGACAGGCTGAATGGGCGTCAGTCAGTGCCCTCATAAAAACTAAACTCAATGTCAAATTAGATTACTTTCCACACAGGCCCCCGAAGCCCTGAGCTCGCCGTGCGTGAACTTACGTGGAAGCTACGTCACACAACATGGCCGATTAAACCGCTCGATGAATTTAAATATTTGTATCTAAGTAATTATTTTGCATTGCTTTACGTTTAATGGTTTTATTTTAATTAAAGGTAGAAATTAAATTACGTTGATTAATTTTTTAAGTACCTAACAATATTGATTCAATATGATGTGGATTGAATTAATTAATGTTTATATAGGACCTATGAGCAAAATACCACTCGAAAACAACATAATGTTCTTAATCGATAAAATGACTTATAAATGCAAGTGTAGTATGTAGGTACATTCTACGTGATAGGTACCTGTAAAAAGATCAAATTTGTTAGTATGTCGTGGCTAGGTGATCTCTGGAATTACACAACCGATTCTAAAGAATCCTCTAAGCATTCCTTTAGAAAGCCATTCGCATCAGAATTTCACACATCTTTTAGGGTTGATGAGATGTAAAACTTGTCTTCCCTTGTGGTAAGAAGGGATTCTTTGTCCAATCCTACTTGTGATAAAAATCCCAAAACCATTTATCTTTGCCAGGGTTTCCCTTTCCCGAGTATCGAACTTGGTGAACCCTGGTCACCACTGCTTAACTTGGCTACACAAGTGTTGCATTAGTAAGACTCGTCTCGAATTACGACTCTTAGAGTCCTGCGAAAATACCAGCGTTGCAATTTCAACTGCTACAATAGGTGATGCAGGTACCTACCCACCTCATTTAGTCTCCATACTGTATAGGTACCTATTGGTCTGTACCTATATGTTTATATTTTTTTGTATTATGATATGGAGATACAAATAAAAATATCTTTCGATTGTTTTCTTTTCATGAAATACCTGTCAAGTATCTACCTATTATATAAGTCCTTAGGTAGATAAAGAATCTTAAGAAATTTTTACAGGCGTTCAAGGTATATGTAGGTATATCGAAGCTGTTATTAATAAGTATACTAGGGGATAAAAAACTTGACGGAGCATTTTTATAGTAGTTACAGCTGATGTTTTTTTATCGTGATATTGAATTACCGAGGGGAGAACTGTAAGAATGCATTTTATTCTCAACTAGCTTTTGCTTACGCATGCACTCGAGAACAGTAGATAGGTACTTGTTTCTCTTTTTTCTGACTGAAAGGTACCCTATGTCCTTTGGTGAACCCCTAACAACGTGTGCGAAATTACATGACGATCGGTTGAGCAGTTAAGGCGTGAAAACAAACTCACGTTCGCGTTTATAATATTAAAGTACGATGGGAATTATGGCTTAGCTAGCAATTATAATAATCGTAGCTGTGATTGTGTGCCAGATGACATCTTAACGTCCAGAAAGTTGACCATTTTAAGCTTAGTAGGGCGTGTCTATGATTCAAATAGTACTTGTACTACGCTCAGGCGTTGACAACCCTGAAAATGTTGTATATTAATAGTCTAAAAGACAAAAACAATTTTTTTTCTGGCTAACAACCCTGCCGGTACCAAGTTCGAAGCCTGTTTATTGCAATTCGTAGAAAATAGTGTTAAGTGTTACAGCTTAATCTCAAGAATGAATAGGTACCTACCTACCTAGTCTAAATAGGGAGAGAAAATTATATATCTAGGTAAATTATTTTATCAATGTAATAAATAGGTATTTATAGAATTAATTAGATTTATGTAGGTATACTTCACTATAGCTATGGTCACAAATATTAGCAGTCTAGTGTTGTCATATCGACTTATTTTCTACTAGCCAGAATGCAAATGAAAGTTTAGGAATATCTAAATAGGACTCTACAATGTATCTCTTGCTCTTACTTACCTACAGGTTAATAATAAAGGCAAGAAATGTTTTATCGATTCATAAATTGGTGGGTACCAGGATTAGATAATACTAGAATACGACTAATTGTCCGATAGCAAAAATGTGCAAACAGGTTTACGTAGGTAGGTACGTACAATCTAAGTAAAAACACTTTATAATTGTCATAAATAATAGGTCTAGTGTCTACACAATTAGGTAGATATAGACTACTTACGACTATTTCTCCAATAAGCATACGAACCCGTACGTCCCTTGACTTTCGCCCCTTTTATAGAAAGACGGAGCCTCGCTTCGCGGGGCTCCTAATTTTAGGTGGATTTTAAGAAGAAACCTAACAAATTCCTGCTATGGGGCGAACATTGAGAGGCGAACGGGCCTGAAATTTTCCAACGAGGTGTCTGAGAGCAATAAATGTTAATCGAAAAGTAAAATGGGGTATTAGATAGATAGGTACTAATTTTAATGTCTGACATTTTACACCACAATCGATGTTTAGCATTCTTAATGAAGCAGTCAATTGCAGTGTCAAGCCGTCTTTAATAAGTGTCTGATAGAGAAACATGTCGCGGCATCCAAACAGTAATTACCTATACAGAACAACACCTGCGAAGTTCCCTCAACAATAACAAGTAGGTACACTACTGACTTCAGAAAATTAACCGACGAACTAAAATGAAGGAAAGTGGCAATTTCTCCGGTGACAAACGTCGGCCTTATCGACGCTAAATAATGGAGCGAGTAGTTAGACTCGCGTCTTCATCCCGGTAATTAACCGGCGTCCCCTCCCCCCGCGTGCCGGTCCGCACCCCGCGCCCCCCACCGCCGCCTCCACCCGCGCACACCTAAATTAATCACACCACGAATCTCGCCCCCCAATCCAGGTCCGGATTAAAAAGTTTTATTGGAGAGCCAAGTGTGACACTCCGGCGCGCCTCTGTTCACGCCGCCAGCCAATAGCAGGCCGCCCGCACCGAAACCTCTCGCTGTGATTGGCCGGCTCGTAATCGACTCCGCCCATGTTCGCCGCCCGGACCAGGGCTGTCACCCGCCACGTCAGTTGACCGAGGCGCGTCGACCCGTCAGCCGTATCTCGCGTTGCCCGTTACTGTGAGATAAACACAATCAATTGAACTTCGATATTTTGGTGACTGTGTGATGGATCTGTGAACTATGGAGGAGGAGTCGATGTCAGGCCACAGCTGTTCGGAGGACGATATCAGTGTGGGGCGGCCGTCACCGGCGCCGTCGCGCTCCTCGTCGCCGCAGGACTACTTCAGGCCGCTGAAGCGCCTGAAGATGGCTTCGGAGCCAGGAGAGGAGCGTAGAGGCGAAGGCGTGAAGAGTTTTTCTATATTGGACATTTTGAGCCACAGTCCGCGTACTCCGCCGCGTATAGTGCGTCCGTGGGATGCTTCGGGGCTGGAGCGGTTGCAGCGGCTGCAGAGACTGGCGGGAGCGGCGTTGTTGGATGGCGAGCGGTGGCGCTTGGCGGCTCTCGGCCTGCTCCGGCCGCGGGACCTGGGCTCGGCGGAATGCTGTGACTCGGCGAGCGAGCGTTCGTCCTCGGCGTCGGACTGCTGCTCAGAGCCTCGGCGCGCGCCGCAGCAAGGCTCGGCGGCGCCACACACGCCGCTTGACGCACTGTTCCACATGACCAGCAAGACCTTCGAGGCGAATAATGCTGACAACGGAGGTAAGTTATCATATCTTCTTATACGACTATTTCTCTACTAACGGCCATGATGATGCTTATATCTATTATTAACGAAGTTTACCTTTCCCGGTTATTTATAAGTTAAAACTTTTTACCTAGGTAGGTAGGTACTCTGTTTAAGTATCTACCTATATATTTTATTTTCTCTCTTTATAGTGCAATGAATATCGTTAATATACTTATGTCAAGAAATTTTTATTATGGTTCAACAGATGTCTGATAAGAAAAATATTACAGATGAACTTTAATATTTGTACATAGGTAGGTATTAAAAAATTTGGCAACATAACAAATTTGTCTATGTACCTATCATACTAAACTAAACTATTTAGTTCGCCATCGGTTTTATTTTGTAATAGGTATTATCTGTAAGTCATAATTTTGTAAGTAAATAATGTCACAATGTACCTAGGTATTTATATAGGTAGATGACCTAATGTAACAAATAATTTGTTATTTCGCAAATTACATTTTAATATGAATAGCTATATATATATTATTTTAGTAAATTTGCATTAAATATCCATTATAACATTCGAGTTTAATTTTCCTAGAGGTACCTACTTATTATCCGAGTAAAAATAATTATCTAATAATTACGTTGGGATATTCCTATGTAAAGTAGATACATACGCATAGGTCTTAATAACGTTAGGACTAAAAGCTAAATTTCTTATATGTAGGTACCTATATTTATAGCTCAACGTTTCAAGAAACTTTCGTTAAAGATATGTACCTAGGTATTACATAAAACACATACAAAATAATGAATATAAATAAAAATATGGTTACACAAATATTTTAGGTTAGTAGTTAGGTTAGATACTTTATAAAAATAAATAGGTAAATCTTTTACATTATATTATGTAGGTTATACAAAATATTATTTTCTGTGCTCTTACTAAGACATCAACGCAAAGAAAAGATATGATAATAAATAGACTCTCTGTGTCAAGAAACATCTCAGAATAATTAGTCTAAAGATTATACCTAACTACTTATTACAAAAAAATATCACCAGTTACTTATTCTTACCTACCTACCGTACCTCAAGTACGGAACTGTCTATGCTGTAAAGTATATTTTTTTGCAAGGGGCGCCATTTATTTTTACTGTTCCTACATATAAAGTATTTTCTTTTAAATTTATTTATCATTAATGATAAGAACTTTAAACACTAAATTTAATAATATAGCTCAAGTAGGTATACTAACATTTTATTAAATGCAATTAGTTAGCTTTAACCGTAAGACCAGTGGCAAAGATATAATATTTCCATTGAAAATATTTAAATTCTTCTTTTAAGTTGATGTTAAATTTATTTGTGAATAAATTTCTGAAGCATTTAGCAATTAAATTAAATTGGTGGTAGCCCAATTGTTAAAGCTTCGGACTTGAGATATTAAGGTCGTAGATTTGTTACTCACCCATTGCACCACAGATCATTTTATAAAAAATATTAGATGAGTTAATAAAAACTTACTAATTTGCAACGCAAAACAAGATTCTTTATTATAAACGAGAAAATAACAAACTATACCTATTTTATTAATATGTAGGTAGGTACTTAATATGTTTTTTTTCTTTGTTGCTTTTAATTACTAGATGTAGGTAGGTACCTTTATATATTTACCCATTTAATCATATTTTCTTGTCGGGCTGATAATAAGTAATTGGTTTTTCTCTCAATAAATCGTCCGCATTCAGGACATTAGCAATACTTTTCTTCCGTGCCTAAGAAAACACGTAAAGCCGTTGGTCCTGCGTCTGAACTCTTTCCGGTCTTGCGGTTCCCGCTCATCGGACTATGAGATTGAAGAAATAGAGTGTATGCGCAAACACAACTGCGTGTTTGCGCACACATTTGTGCACTATAAACTAACTTACCAACTAATTGAGTGTCAAAATTTGTACTTAGGTGTTTATTTTTAAACTGTTTTGTTTAGAATGAATTTAAATAATCCTTATTAAGTTTTAAGATACCGTACAAAGGTCTCATTGAGCTATATTTAGTATTTATTACTTAGTTATTATTCTGGCTATGTTATATTTTTCATCTTACATCAGACAGCTCTGAGAACGTGGCCATACATACGTATTTACAAATACTTACCTGATTCGCTGAACTTATATATAAAAGGAATTTATTTTAAAAAAACACATGTGTATGCGAAATTAGATGATGGTCGGTCGAGTGGTTAAGGCGTGAAAGCGTAACAAACAAACAAACTCACATTCGCATTATAATTAGTAAGGATTTGATAAACTTACTGTATCTATGTATCTAGATAATATTACCATACTAACTACAATTAACAATGATATATAATTGTGCGTTAAAATTATACGGATTTTATCGCAGATTTTATGCGGATTATATTTCTTTTTATAAAAACAAACCCATTAAACTATTTTTAAACTGAGTTCATTTAAATAGTTAAAATTTTGCAGACATTTCGGTTGCTTTTCAGGCGTGCCAATGAGAAGACTCTACATCAGTGTTTAAACAAACTTTCTTACACTTAGGTATTATACCTATGTAGGTAGATCCTAAGGGGAAGCACAGAGATGAAAGTATCACGCCTAGGTATACATTGTGAAAGGAGAGATATATTAGACCCACATCTTACTAGGTATGTTTTAGATGCAACCTTTGGTTGCCGTCTAACTGGCACATTGCCAGAGGCCTACTACGGAAAATTGCCTAACCAAAAACTCTAGTAAAATTTCTTAGACCCGGGTATCGGGCCTTTACGGCCATTGACCACGAGACCATCGAAGCAATAAGTATAAATAACGGTTCTATAATAAATAATAAACATAAAACAATTGTTTTTGACACGCGTTGGAATTGCACCGGCCGGGTTCGAATAGACGGTCCGTTGCGAGGCTGATCTATTGTTTAATGCCTAATTAATTGTGCTAATTACTGGTCATTGAGGACCAATAGGCCGAGACTTAATTGACATTATTATGTTCTTTGACGCCTACGTTTTGACGGACAGACTAGTGGATAGAATGTAGATATATTTAGTGCCGAATGTGATAGGTTCGACCTTTGGGATATAAATTGTATGTATTGCAAAATGGTTGTTGGGATTCTAGGTAATTCTTGTGCCGAAGTTTTCACTTTTCGTGACCGCTATAGATCTGGGTAAGCCTTGAAAACACTGCACTTTTCAAAGTTAAAACGATCTAGCGACACGTTTAAAAGCCTAAACTAAGTTTATGCGAAAAATCATGTGGGTTTGTTAATGTGTGGCAGAAAGACAGAACAACAGACATATTTTCGCATTTTAATTTAACCCTACTATAGTTATACCTATTATTATTATAAATAATTATTATAATAGGGATAAATTCTAACTAATATTATGAATGCGAATGTGAGTTTGTTTATTTGTTTGTTACACTTTAACTACTCGCCCGAACATCATGAAATGACGCATAGGTATACCTTGTCAGGGCTACAGAAAAGAACATGGGATACCTTTAATCTAAAAAAAGTACTGTACATTAGGTAGTATATTTTATTTAAGGATAAAGGACGAATAATAAATATGTTTATATTATACCTATTACTGCAGCGATGCAGAGTTAAACAATGCTTTTCGCTAAAAGATTTTTCTTGAACTGAAATGTCAGTTCAACAATGACTATAGTAAGTGATGAATGGTGATAGAGTTTTCGCTTCGAATTCTAAAGTGAGATCGACAGTAAGATCTTACAGAATATCATTTATAGACTGAAATTAAAATTACTCAGGTGAACGATCAGAATAACTAATTATAAACTAATTTAAATAGTATATAAATACATTAATTATATTTAAAAAGCTGATATCCTTTAAAATGCTAAATCAACTTTTTAATTTATCCGTTTATATGTATGTAAATATTCATAAATTGACGTAATAACAAGATAATTATGCAATAGCACGCTTACACCGGCCGCTAGGGTTCGAATCCCGAAACACGCAATTTCAGATTTCAGTTTGTCAAACATCTTTATGTTTAACAATGATTCTATATACTAGAAATGTGACTTTCATTGTAATGGACGTCGAAAATCTGATGCCCATACTATTAATTTTGTTATTAATAATTGCAAATGCGATGACAATTTAAACTAATAAGTAGCGTAGTAGATATGGAAAGGGCTTACGGAAAAGAGATAGTTATTATTCGGGCAATTGCGCTTTAATTGCTTTGCTAGGGATTGTGTTTAACTGATTTAAAGTTGAGACTTATAGAAAATTGTCCCAATTGGGATGTTTCTTTGTACTTGGACTGCTACGCAGAGGTCTTAAGTTCGACCCCAAGGCGCGTATCTCTGACTTTACGAAGTTATAAGCCTATTAAATAGTTAATTATCGCTTGCTTTAACAGTGAAGGATGATGGAGAAATCTACATGTCTAAAAGATCTCCACAATGTTCTCGAAGACATGTAAAGATCCCTACCTGCACTGGGCCAGCGTGGCTATGGGCTAACCCTTCTCACACTGAGAAGAGGCCCGTGACCAGCAATAGGACACTAATACAGGGTTGATTTTATATAAATAATAACATATCTGTTTCTTTTCTGCATAAATATAATATCATAGATGATCTATAGATGAAAATATGGTCGCTCCTACTTAGTGAAACTTTAACATAGCTGGCTAAATGTAGTTGTAACCACGGGAAAAGTTATAAAAGGTTCAAACTGCCCACTCCACTCCCCAAAATTTATTCAATTATCAAAATTTTACATAAGTAGGTATGATAGCTGATTGACGCTTCACGTGACCAGAGGGCTGGTATTTTCTTTGCGCAAACAAAGAGTATTGCCATTTAACGTGGCAATGCTGCCAGTCTTCTGGGCACGTTGCCAATTGACGACAGCTTATTATGACGCTTTTTAATTATATTGTTTTATTTTTACCTTTAGTTAATATTTCTTGTAAATAATTTGTGTATATAGTAGGTATTATATTGAAATAAGGAGACTAGAAGAGAAGAGAGTATAAATTATTACATTTTGCTCGCAACTTCGCTTGCGTTAATGTACCTAGATTTATGTTAAGATATATATTTTTATAAACAATGATACTGTTTCATCGAAATCCGTTCAGTAGATTTTGCGTGGAACAGTGACAAACATCCAGCCATCTTCACAAACATTCACATTTATAAGTACTATTAGTAGAATAGAGTTACGTTTTTGATACTTTTTCATATGCATTTAAATGTAATTTCATGTACGTTTTGCTGTTTTATTTTCTTCAAACCTCTCGATGCTAAATGCTGGCGACGCCCGTGGCTGTAATACACATCAGCATACAAGGGTCTTCTTCTTCTCTCTTAGCCTTTATTATTCCCAAGTCACTTGGGGTCGGCTTTTCTGGTCTAACCGGATTTGACTGGATATCAGTTTTTACATGGAGCGCCTGCCATCTGACCTACGCAACCCGAAGGCTAACGATACCCTAAGGCTAGACCAGTGTCAGGATATTAAAGGGTACTGACTTTCCCAATAACGACTGCCATAGATGTTCATGGCAGCCGGGACCAACGGCTTAACGTGCTCTCCGAGGCACGGAGCAGGCGATAATTGTCAATCAATACGCACATAATTTCGAAAAGTCATATAACTTCCGAAATTCAGAGGTGCGCGACGTGGGTTCGAACCCGAGACCTTCTGCATTGCAGTCTGTTGGTCTCCCCACTGAGCTATCGCTGCTGTATCAGCATACAAGGGTATTATGTTATAATAATACTCGTTAAATTTAATAGAACTGTGTCACTCCTTAATGCTGTTGGCCATTTTACATAAATAACTAGTGTATCGCATGTCCGACGGGCCATCTAAATTATCTTGTACAAATATTAATTACTTAAGGGATTTTAATAAAGCAGTAAGTAACTAGAATGGCGATGATTGATAATGGATGACTATGGACATGTTTTTGTTATATCCTTGTAATTATATCCAAGTATTAAACTTCTTATTCATATTTGTTTCTTCAGACATCTTACTCATACTGTTTCATGTACTTATTTATATCTACAATAAAAAAAAATTAATATATAATTCTTATCTGTAATTATAAAAAATTTACATGTATATTTATTTAATTTATCTGTAATCTGTGTTTCCTATTATCTGTAATAATCTCTTTAATTAACACTGCGATGCTCATTGAACAGCAAGGGCTTCATGTGTAAATGTGTATTTTATATTATATATAATAATATATGAAAAAATAGTATATGTAATTAATTAACGTATTATAATGTAGTAATTCATATAAGTATATAATAATGTATATAAGTTTAATTATTATTATTATCATTTTATAAATACATTTATTACTGTTACACACTAATTTCGTATTATAATAGTTTTGATTGTGTGTTGCAATGCTTCATTCAAATAAAATATTTATTTCTTTCTTTCTAATATGGAAGGTAATTAGTATAGGAAGAAATAATCTGTAAGATCTGCTTATCCTTTTTTTAAAGGAGGTGTAGTCTGCACAGATGGCTTAGTGTTTAAAGTGGTCGCCACTGCCATTGTTCCAAGTGTGTGTTTGAAACAAGGGTCCAAAAACCTGTGTGAATAAAAAAATTTCGAGCCTGGGTGTTCTTTGTGTCTGTTGTTTGAAAGTTGGAAGTCCTCCGCGGCAGAGGATTTATTCCTAGTGCGTGAGTTGTCTTTTTAATATCTAATATTAATATTAATACCTAATAATAATATTCTATCACATACACACAACACCATCTAGCCCAAACTAAGCCGAGCTTGTTCTATGGGTACTAGACAATGGATAAACATACATATACCTATACTTTTTTTTGTAAATACATGCTACATATTATACATAGAAACACCCAGACCAAGACAAACATCCTTGTTCATGCACACAAATGCTTGACTTGTGCGGAAATCGAACCCGTGACCTCAGGCGTGGCAGTCAGTTACACTAACCACTACGCCTTCGAGGCCGGAAAAGATATAAAAAGTAAGTATATTATAAAGACTATGTATGAAAACTCAAATACATAGTCTCATGTCTATATAACCGCTAAAAAAGTATGCAGAGGTGATTACATCGATATTTAGCCAGCTATGGTTTTAGGTAAATAATAATAATGTCCTCCAGACCGAATTTCGGGCACGGCAGCCAATCTTAAC
The DNA here is from genome assembly GCA_930367265.1 of Catocala fraxini. Lineage (NCBI taxonomy): Eukaryota > Metazoa > Arthropoda > Insecta > Lepidoptera > Erebidae > Catocala > Catocala fraxini. Next base: position 15,954,454 of record OV884047.1, on the reverse strand, counting down.
AGAGACTGGCTCTCTACGCAGGAGATACTATAGTGCACAAGTATGTGCGCAAACACAAGTGCACTCTCTGTTCCCTAACCCTCATAATCCGATGAAACGGTGATCCGACACGACCGGAAAGAGATCAGGCGCAGGACTAACGGCTTTACGTGCTTGCCAAGGCACGGGGATGTCTAACACCTCTTCAACTTCCTAACTCCGGGCTCGTATCGAGATTTCTTAACAGAAAAACCCAATATCTTTTTGCTGGCCCGACCCGGGATTCAAACCCGAGACCTCATGCACAGCAGTCGCATTCACTAGCGCTACGTCATGGAGGCAGTTACGGTTTTAGGTATATTACAAACAACAAGCATACGGCGACCTTATGACAATTATGGAACAAGTTAGCTTATGTGTTTATTTCTTATTTCGACTACACTCACTCTAGGAATACTTCCTGTGTCGCGGGGACTTTACAAACATTCAAACAACGGACACAAAGAACACCCAGACTCGAAACAACTGTTTGTTGGTCACACAAATTTTTGTCTTGTGTGCGGATCGAACCACAACACTTGTCATGGCGGCACTGTCGAGGCTATCACTCAAACTGCTAGGTACGGCACACCATCCGCCATCACTTATGAAAATGTAAAACCTAACGAACATTTAATTATGATTTATTTATTCGTGTTTGATTGAAACGCCATTACCGGTGCGAACACACAGCATAATATGTATTTGATGATTACAAATACACAAACACACATAACCGTGTACATTTATGTGTATGTCAAATGTCATTTGCTACCGTCAATGGCAACATGTCATAATGTTGACATTTAATCGATTTGCTATTTTGTATTTGAGCATTAGTAATATTGTGTGTGTATGGAAACTACCTGGGTAACGTAATAGTACCTAATGAATACGAATGCTAGACAACTCACATAAGGAATCAGGTAGGATTCCCGGGTAAGGCCAAGTATTGGGTTTCTGTCAAGAAGATCTCAGTCTGGAGCTGTGGCCGATAAACGGCTGATAATAGACCGATAATAGGTTTGCCTGTGTGACATTTAAAGCCAATGCTGACAAATTGTTGTTTTAATACACCTGTGCCTCCCTACCACCTCTGCCTCTTAAACCTTCGGGCATATGGGCGTGTGACTATACACGTATGTATTTTATTTATATCCTTACTAATATTATAAACACAAAAGTTTGTATGGATGTATGGATGTTTGTTACTCTTTCACGCAAAAACTACTGGACCGATTGCGATGAAACTTAGTATGTAGATAGCTGGAGACCTGAAAAACTAGTATAATATAAAATCCCTGGCCGCCACGTAGGGATTGATCCAAGAGAAAAAGTAAAACGGAGCGCTCATAGAAAATATTAACTCACTTCGATCATCAAAAGATTTGTCTCCTACAGGTATCAAATATATTTATTTATTTAGATTCACCAACAATTACTACAATATCACATACAAAGCGAGAAATTTTTCGAGTCTAATCAATTGTGTAAATAATGATAGGTGAATTTAGCATGCATTACATTTTAGATATTACAATGATAAGACGACAAAGGTAAAATAATAAGATATATACATATAGGTACATATTATTATATACCTCAGCACATAAATAGATGTAATATGACCACCTAAACCACTGCGCCATTGTGTTAAAATCGCTAAAAATATTTAGGTTAGGTATTGTTATTTTTAACAAAACAAAGAATTAATGGTGTCACCGCCATATTGTTAATCGTTTATTTGTTGTTAATAACTTAATCGTTCAAAAATCAAATATAATTATATCTCTTAATAGGTTTATGCAAATATAACACACATTTGACGTTCTAACAAGGCCTAATAATTGCGTAAAAACAAACATGTCTTTGTCTTTGGTTTATGCAAACGCCATTTTTATTAAATTACCTATATGTTATTGATGCCATATTTATTAAATGCCTGTTATGTTTACTTCTATCTTTACTACCTACGGCTTTATATAAAATAATTATATGAAATTAAATACATTTTAAAGATTTTATTGCTATTTATTTTTTTACAATTTGTTGTCTACATTTATCTGGTTATTCTATTTCATATTCATAACATTTTATCTATGTATATTGTATAAAGACTAACCAAGACACATCAGATGTATTTACATGACGGATATGTGGATTTATTATCTAATGGATATCTAATAGGTAACACCTTTATCTAGACGCTTCATATTTATTTTAGTATCAATGAGAAGACGAAGGGTCTTCTCATGGATTCTACTTATTATGATTAAGGTTTTTCTCATCATACAAATTTCCAATATTTTCGTTATAAATAAAAAAAGGTTAGTTTCAACGCAAAAATCTCACATAAATGTAATAGACAAAAACCATTTACTCTAACAATATTCAAAAACACAATTACAAAACACTTCAGTTATACAACAATTAACAACATTTAACATAGAAACATAACAAAAAGAAATGTTGCAATAATGTCACAATACTCACAGCTATTAGGTACGTACGAAACCAACAATGCAATATCAATTTATCGATCGATAAAGACGTCGAATTTTGGTAAACATAGCGGGGTGTTATGCCGAAATAGATGATTGTGATATGATTACAGAGCGGCAACTTGTAATTGAATGATCTCTGAACTGAACGCGCCTCACGGCCTGTCATTAGCGCGCGCGTGTGTGTGTGAGCTTTTTGTTTTTTAATTTGTCTTTGGTATTGATGAATCTGCCAAGGATGTAATCGCTGGTTGTGAAATATTTCAATAACGTAACAATACTGTGTTATTAGGTGTACCATTCAGTGATATGTCTAGTGATTATGGTGTATTAATATTAGATGTGTTGGAGAAATGGCGTTTAGTAGATTGTTACTTAGATTCCGAATGTATCACATGCCTCTAAATAAATAGATGGAACTTCTAAGAAATAATACTTCTACATAATATATCTGAAGCTAACACAGGCATGTAGATACGCAATTGCGGACTTCGTGCTACTAAACGGGCAAAAAAACCTGACATAAAAATCAAAACCGGCACCGGCATCTCACGATCGCTATTGCTCATGCAACTTAAGCTTATAACCACTCATCTTACAGTAAATCTTTCACCGATGTAAACCTTATGATTTAATTTAACCCAAATTTATTTCAAATTAACGCCCATTCACCAACAATGGACGCTATTTATGGGAATTAACCACTTAATAAAGTAAAAGAGCAAATCAATGAGTTCAGACAGACCCCCAAAGTAACACGCAGTCATTCACTTAATTCCATTATGAAAAACTGCACTATGGAAGTAATTTACACGGACTCTGCAAAAAACCTATTGTTATGGCACAAAAGAAGACATCAACCATTATTAAAAACGAAAAAGAGCGTTCGAAGCTCGAAATAGGAAAGGCGGGAATTGTCTATGCTCCATATGTTACCAGATTAACATGTAACAAAATGGTCATTTGTCAATGGCAACACTGAACGCTTGATTGAGGAAGTCATTTCTTGTCTATGAACGGAAATAATATTTTTTTACATCCCCCTAGCCGCGGGACATTAGAAGAGTTGGGAAATGTCCATAGGTATCATTATTAGAGAGTTATATGAATCATGGATACGTATAATTACGTGAGATATAAAAGTGTCATTTCATTTGTAAGGATGTAATTAATGCTTTTTATCATTGGATCCAGTTTGATCATAACGAGTTTAATACCAGCTAAAAAAATATCTATTAGATGTTAGTGTCCCAACAAACATTAACGAATATCCTATAGGTAAATACCAATACCTAGTTGATGTAATTTGTACTAATATATCCTTAAGTATAAATAAGTATTCAAAGTGTAAACTAGAAAAGATTACGATTTCAGAAAGGGCTGCTGGGGAATCATAGTGGTTTTTCTCTTTTCCGCCGGTGCAGCTACCTTTTTTTATAGAGTCGGCGTCTCTCTAATCATTGCCCGAGTCTCAAAAGTATCACAGTAGGTACATATAAACATTTTTGTTTGTATTGTGGCGCTTGTTTATCTTGTTAATGGTACCTATTGGAAAATATTTTAATTGCATATAGTAGGTACAGTTGCAAGTTGTTGATATAATTACTCCATTTGCCACTAATTACTCAAGACGAGAACTGACTGATTTGTTAATGATATTTATCATTATTTTAAAGATAATATCACTCAGGGTATAAAACCTGTGTCTAAGTGACATTCTGACATAGAAACAACAGATACTAGAACACACAGTCCAGAAACTATTTGCGGACTGTACACATTATTCATTCATTTGCACCTTCATAATTATGAGAACAGCATTATATGAGGGTGCATACATACACATTTTGTGACAAATGTAAAGTCATCTCATGACATAACATGAACAAACCTTTAAGTACTTTACGGCTTACTGTATGTTATTTACAAACCTTTATTATAGTCGGTTTAAATTTTAATATAATTACAAACTATTTAAAATTTCAATACTATCAATGTCAACATCAACTTCGTAATGACCGCTTACAATTTCCCATTATAATCTAAAATATATAATTGTACAGGATTTAACAATCATTGACTTGTAAAATTGCCTACATTCCCAAGGCCTCGGCTTGATGATAATGTGCAGTTTTACCATAGAAATAAGTACGCATCGTCTATACTAATATTATAAAGCTGTAAAGTTTGTTTGTTTGTTTGATTGAACGCGCTAATCTCAGGAACTACTGGCTGGTTGGTTGAAAATTCTTTCAGTGTTGGATAATCCATTTCTCGAGAAAGGCTATAGGCTATATAGTATATAACATCACGCTACAACCAATAGGAACGGCGCATCAATGAAAAATGTTGCAACAACGGGGAAGATTCTTTTATGTGAAGCAGACGAAGTTCGCGGGTCAGCTAGTATAATATAAATGTTAGTACATAATATAACATTACAGCTATTACCGAGTTGCAATCTCATCAGCTGTTTTGATTGCTATATTTACGAATAACCTACCTACTTCTGTTATGTGTGTTAAACTTGCAATTTTATATGAACACGTATGATTATTCTAACCACTTGAAAATCTCAAGCGGATAGGGAAATTTTTTAATGCGACTGATACGTATCTAGTGAGAATAGGTTGATTGTACCATTAGTCCAGTAAGAAGCTGCGAGAGAATTTATTTTCTCAATTGCAAAAATGTTTTGCATTTTTCATAGCAAGCCAGAATCTGGAAGAAGTCATAATGCATCCTAGGATAGTTCGAAAAATAAAGCACCCAAGCTGTTGGTTGCAGCTAGAATTTAGTAATCCCAAAATATTCTATGAACTTTATAACATTATTGGCTTAAAATATTGCAATGCTAGGCTATCTAACAACCACAAAAATAAACTTCTCGAAAGGATAAAAACGTTAAGAAATCTCGTCTTCATACTCCAACCATCAATAGGTAGATACTTCAAATTAAAACATAAATATAACTCGTTCTAAAATCATTAGATAGACAACAAATGAAAAGAATATCATCGAATCCGACTCCGTCGACACTTAGAGTGGGGTCCAAAGAATTATTATATTTTATTATACCACAAATTATGCGGCGGCCTGTGAGGTCCGCAAAGGTGTCAGTCCCGACACGTTTATATTACCCCCATTATGAAAAAAATATATAAAAAATAAGCCCAAAAGGCACCCGGCGTTGATGGCGGGCACAGTAAGCTTTTACTCGAATAATGCGAGTTTCAAAACGAATTCGCTGACTAATTGATTGTGAATGGCGCGCTTTATTTAATTGAAAACGATGGGGTGTCTATGGTTGATTCGCCATATTGGAAATTAATTGTTCATTAGTTTTAGTTATTAATCCGTAAATACAAATGAGAATTTTAGTTTATGCGCGTAAGATAGGTAAAGATTTATTTATCTTATATTAATTCAGTGTAAGCATAGCGCAATTATCTACTGCGAATTCCTGTGTTCTATTGCGAGATCTGGTAGGGATCGTTTGAGGTTTATTTTACGGCAAACTTCAGGCAATCCCCATAAAGTTAGCAAGTATGCCCAGTAAGAAATTGCAAAATTGAGATTCGGCGCATCTCTGATCACCCCTTAGCAGTTATACACGCATGATACTTAGAAAGATATGAATCACAATTATTACAAATGAAGAAAAAAGGGGGTTTAAAATAAGTGATGACTTCTGAACGAGAATTTATTGAATAGGATGCCAGTAGCCGTGTCGAATCGTTGGCACTTCGATCCAGAGAGCAGCACGATGATTCGTACAATTTATATCACTATAAAATATTGAAATCTATGATTAAATCATTGTGGTATATTAAAGACTAGCTCTCTGCCCTGACTTCACTTGGGTTGAATTATATATAGCCTACCTCTATCTGGAATAATGTACCTTTTAAATAGTTAAAGAATTCGATGTTAATCTCGATGGCGTAGTGGTTAGTGTAACTGACTGCCACGCCTGAATTCGCGGGTTCGATTCCCGCACAAGTCAAACATTTGTGTGCATGGACATGGATGTTTGTCTTGGTCTGGGTGTTTCTATATATAATATGTAGGTAATTACAAAAAAAAAGTATTTATGTATGTTTATCCATTGTCTAGTATCCATAATACAAGCTCTGCTTAGTTTGGGCTAGATGATGTTGCGTGTATGTGAAAGAATATTATATTATTATTATATTATATTATATATTATAATTATTTAAATCGGATGAGTAGTTCCAGAGAATACCTAGAACTGCCAAACTTTACCTGTTTATAATATTAATATATAGTTATCAGTTGACTGTTGAACATGTATGTTTATATTGCTTTAAATAATTACCCACAATAAGGGTGTTCTGGATGCGATGCTAGACAAAATGTGTGGTCGAGAAAGTGCGCAAATTCTGAATAACAAACATTAAAACAACGGCCTTAAGAACTACTATCTTGGTGTCCGTGGATACAATGTACCTAACATGTGGCCACAAGCCTGTGTCTAGAGGATAGGTAGAGATGTATATAGCTTTGTTAATTTTTCATATAACTTGACAGTATCTAACCTAATACTAAAAGATTTCGTATTGAGGGTTAGAATAAGACTCTACCGTTCTTGTCAATTGACTTAGAGGTTTCTTACAGCCGAGAGAGCTTACGGCCTCTAGGCCGTAGCCTTCAAGTTTTCGCGTTGCTGTTGAGAATTTCCTTACAAAAAAACGCAGTAATGTCGCTGGAAATCAAACCACAAACCTTACGATCGGTAGTCACACCTGCGCCAACGCTACCACCGCTACACCAACAAGGCAGGTATATTATTATGTATTAATAGACATCACACACAGATGTTCTTTACGACGATGAGTCTTAATATATGCCTTTTTATAAAAATAAAATCTACAATTCTTCACATAATTACGCGAAACCGTTTAAAATACCACCTATAAATAATTTTATCCCTTAAATTAACCCTCTAATGCTAGCGCGGGCGCGCAAGGTGTGTGTTGCCGTCCTCATCGCACGTACGGCGACAGACAAGGACAGGTGATAGCAGTTAATTTAATTATCCGAGGTATCTCGTGTCCATCTGTGATGTAGGGTTAAGTTTGATGTCATTGTAGAAATTTGTAGTATTACTTTGTATTAAAATATGGCGAAAAGGCTATTATTATGAAATAAAAATGGTTTGCGAATTAATTCAGTTTATTTGTTGGGTATTTTACATTTTTGATAATAAAACTTATCCTATTACCTATGTCTGTTAGTTACGATTTAGTTAAGTGTCATATATTTTGACAACTATGTTTAAAGCGTGTTGTGTGAATATTTATGTGTGTATACGTGTGTAAATTATAAGAGCAGCGATAGCTCAGTGGGGAGACCAACAGACTGTAATGCAGAGGGTCTCGGGTTCGAACCCACGTCACGCACGTCTGAATTTTGGGGAGTTATATGACTTTTCGAAATTATGTGCGTATTAATTGACGATTATCGCCTGCTCCGTGCCTCGGAGAGCACGTTAAGCCGTCGGTCCCGGCTGCCATGAACATCTATGGCAGTCGTTATTGGGAAACTCAGTACCTTCTAATATCCTGACACTGGTCTAGCCTTAGGGTATCGTTAGCCTTCGGGTTGCGGAGGTCAGGTGGCAGCCGCTCCGTGTAAAAACTAATATCCAGTCAAATCCGGTTAGACCAGAAAAGCCGACACCAAGTGACTTGGGAATAATAAAGGCTAAGAGAGAAGAAGAAGACGTGTGTAAATATCACTTCTTACTAGAGTTGATATATAAATAATGCAATAAAGTTATTATAAAAAGATAGAAACAAAACGGCAAGCGTATAAGCTGCAAAAGCGTCAATGGGACAGCAGAATAGGTCGCAAGAATTGTCTGGTCTAATCGAATATATTGGAGAGAGGCTAGGTTATTAGTAACCCAAACACGTGCGCGTTATGAATATGATGGAAATAAAGCAAAAAAGAATATGCTAAGATCGTAGTCGGAGAAATTTGATTGAACGGATGGCGTAGTGATTTAAGTGGTCGTTTCGCCAATGTTACTACGCCGAGTGTTATGTGTTCCAATCCCACAGGGGACTAAAATCGTGTGATTCGTAAATATATGTTCTGAGTCCGAGTGTTCTTACTGTCTGCTGTTTGAATGTTTGTAAAGTCCCCCGCGATACAGGAATTATTCCCAGTGCGGTGTAATGTTTGTCTATAAGAAAACAATAAGAAAATTCATAATCTCTGCCTACCCCTTCTTTGAACAGCGGAAGCATGCACACATAAAAGCAAACAAAAATTGCAAAGCAACCCACAAAAAGCAATTGACCAATCATTCTTATCAATACACAAACCGCATTTCTGGACTACAAACATTTTTGATTACCATTCCCCTCTATTATTTCCAGTGGCTCATTATATAATAACCTTATATTTGATGGGGTCCCGACACCCTAGCTGCCGAATTATAGGCCTCTTTTTATAAATAAACCATGGCGGCAAAATTCGATCTTATTTTAAAATAAATTGGCGGTCTAAGAAACCGGCCGTTTGCGTTTTAGTGTTAGCAAAAATGGCCGCCGTATCTTTAAGCCGTTGATTGCAATGACTTGCCTATGATATTTTTGGCTATTAGCAAGGTGTGAAACGTCAAAGAAATTGTAGATGTCTTTAAATTTAATCCTTATATAATGAAAGCCAAAGAGACTATAAATATGAAATAATAAATTGTCAGTAAGGTTTTTACTAGGAAAGAAGTACATATTTTGATAAATATGGTTCCTAGTTAGGTGACTGATAAGAATATTTACATTCAAAAGACATTTTGGTTACATTTGCTCTATATTTTAAATGTTAAGTGTTTGCTGTTCTATCCTACGCAATAGTGCGACGGATAGACAATTTTTTGATAGAGTCCCTTATTATTAATAGTTATTTTAATTGTTAGTCCCACATATGCAAATCTGTAAATAAAAGTATTATATAAATTAAAACCACGGGAAAGAAGACGCAGTGAAGAGCTAGTATTATTTGAATAAATGTCAGTTTGTTTGCACTGTATGCGTATGGGAGTAATAGGGCTAATTATAGATATAGAAACTATTTATTTGCTCAGTTCATAAAATAATATAATTATCCTCAGTGTGACAAGTCTGAAAATGTGAAAATATATTTGTTGGTTTGTCCTCCTTTTACGCAATAACCGAGGCTGTATCGGATCGACGTGATAATTCGCATAAATACCTATAGAATAAGGGCTGGAGAGTAACACGGGCTATATTTTATCCCATTTCATGATACATACATACCTACCTTATAACTTGGGGGAAGTGAAGGCGCGGGTGAAAGTTAATATATTATAATTTCTTTTTGTAACGTTTCTAACTGTTCTATTATTTTTATTTATTTAAATATACCTATTATCATAAGAACGACACAGTTAATTATTTTTACGAATTTTACCGTGTATACGTTTCGCACCAGTGCACAGTGCCTCTAACGCCCCTATATTAAATTAATACACAGAGTCATTCTTCCCTAATATCCATTATTCGTTTTTTGTTTTTTAGATATTGATTTAGATAAGTTAATCGATTCCAAAATCAATTGAATTAGTTGTTGGCCCCTTTTAACGGACTCAAATAATTATATGATGTCGGCAAGGGCCATGTTTTGTGTGTTTTGGCTCAGGTGCCCCTATTTTAATTGGTCCGGTTTATATAAAAGGTGCTTGGTTTTTTACTAGGTATATTTGAAGGGTGGAGCCCTTTTATATACATGTTAATTGTAATAGTATATAGATACCACTGTATATACAGGGTGTCCTAGAAGATGTGAATCAAATTGTAACGGGAGATTCCTTAGGTAAGGACCTTTCAAATGTGCAAAAAAATTTTATTTGTGAAGGATAGTTTCGTCAAAACACAAAAGGTTTTTTTAAAAACTGTTTTGTTTTAAATCGCCGCATTAGGTATTTTAGTGTATTTATTTTGCATCAAAGAAAATCTTGTACGTTTGACCAACAATACAACATATTTTTTTTATTTTTTATTTAGCACGTTTGAAAGGTCTTCACTTAAGGAATCTTCCGTTACAATTTGATTCACATCTTCTGGGACACCTTGTATGTATGGGGCCTAAAAATTCTAAGGGGCATGTGAGTGTTCTTTCTGAATGGTGTTTCGCATAGTTCAGTAAAGTAAGATTAATAGGATATTGATAGTTCGTTACGGTTTCAACAGCCATTTAATGACAATTGGTGTAAATTGCTTATTGTATTCTAACATGGGAGATTAAACTCTCTATATTCCCCTCTGGACGGGCTTCATACATGCTCGTGACAGTTTTTGCCTTAGCGGTGTATATTGTACACGCAGTTAGCTCTATCAGTAGGATAGGTATTGTTTATTTATGGGAAAATAGGTTAAAGATGTGGTGAAAGGGAAGGGATAAAGGTATGTGAGCCTACGGAACTCTTATTTACCGAAATGACTGTAGCAGTGTTCCTACTTCTCTGTGAGGGTTGTATTAGCAGGAAGAGTTTGCTTTTTCCTACCGCCATCATAAATGGCAAAATTGGGCTTTTCATATGTCGAGTCATCCGACCCTGGACTAAAGTGCTACACTTTAGTCCAGGGTCGTAACAAATAATTTTGGATTTCGTAAATCAAATCTCGAAAACTCCGTCGGCATAATTTCTCCTACAAGTCTCCACTGGCCTGTTTTAAAATTGTGCATAGCTGAGTGTCGAATACTGAAATGTATAAGAAACACACAATCCGATTTTTTTGAACAGGTCGAAGAAAATGCTTCTGCGCTTTCAAATATCAAAAGCTTGCAATTCGCTTAATAACGTCTTCTCATTACAGTAGCTAATCCCTCGTAAATACATCAAACCATGACACTCCTACAAATGAATTGGCAAACTTTCCTACATTCGACAGCTAATGGACAAATACAATCGCAGAGAACAATGAACATCCGCCATCTAAAACACAATATCTATTAAGTTGAATAATCTCCACAAACTTAATATTGGTATAAAATTGCGAGGCTAAGTAATATTCCTAGTTAAATTTATAATTTACCAGACATTAATAGCCTCATTATATATAAATTTTATAGCTTAAAATACTGACAATGAAATAGCCCACTTGTCGTAAGCCGAAGTACCTACGGACGCTGTTTTATTACAACATTACTTAGCTCCAACGAGCCTAACCTAAACCTTATATACTTAATTAATATACATAAAATATATGTGAATACGTAGTTTCCAAGATTGATTACGTTTAGCTTCCGTTCTAAGTCGTCGACTTTTAGATTGAAAGATAGATAGATAGGTAAATAGGAGCAATATACGTGGGTACGAAATACGTTTAATTAACTAAGGATACGTCATTATTGTTACGGAGTAGAATGAGCTGCTTCGTTTTATAGCAGTTTAATGTTTTGACCGTTAGCGGTTACAATTGTATTTAGAAACGCAGTCGTTTGGAAAACATTCGTATTTTTAATAACTGCCTTTTATAAGGTTATGTCGCGACGATAATTTACTTTTAATCTCAATTTTGGTTTTACATATTCTGTTAAAAGCGTACCTCAAGGTTGTGTAATAGAGCCATTCCAAATTCAAAATATAACTTAATTATTTTAGTATATTCGTTAGCTCGTTCGGTCCAATGGCGCAGGCGTGCCCCAAGGTTTAATTGTGGATCCTATCTTTTATTCTAGTCTTAATATAAACTCACGTTTTACTCATAAAAGGAATAGAAAATATAAAATTCAGTAAAGTCACAATTATATGTATACTGTAAATTGTTTAAGACATATTAGTGACTTTCTACAGTTTGATAATGATATTTAACTAGAATGCAAATTATATATAAATCAGGAAGATTTATTGCTTTACAGTTAGTGATTTTATTTTCTTAGTGTCAGATCGTAATGAGAAAGTGGATAATTACTTCTGCTATTGTATTTCTGACTAATTACCTCAAACAGTATATGCGCATGGTAGTTTAGATCATCTCCTTAGCATTGCTAAGTACATAGGTACTCTAAGTTCGATTACACAATGAGAGGCGCGCGGCGGACATATGAGACAAAAAAATTACATTTGATGTTAGTTCCTCAGAGACCGGGAGATTCTTGTGTCCGATTTTTCAATATTTGCACAGTCGTTCGCGATAAATAATTTGTCACTAGTGCAGTAATTATTTCTAAACATAGACAAAATTAATCTATTAAGTAATAAAAATAAAAATCGATTCAATATGATAAAATATCGTAATAAAATTTATTTAAATTTATTATCTATCACCTGATATTATTATGTCCCACATTGAAATAATTATGGATATATATATACAGTCATTATTAATTTGACAGGGATCACTTATTTTGCTACAATTACGTGGGTAATTAACTTAGCATATTTCATAATAACTGCTTTATTGCTTAGTAATAACACTCATGTTAGCATTAAGTTACGGTACTAGCTTCAACATTTAAAAGGCAGTTTTCTAATCAATTCATACTCTACTATCTGTGTGGCAACTCATGTATTCATTAAATGTAAGGGCCCTTACATACACGTTGAAATAACGGACAGAACACCCAGACTCTGAGCAGTTGTCTGTACCTATATACTTTTTGTTCCGAATCTGCAACACTTGCAACATCAAATCACACAAAGCAGATAATTTCTTAAATTACCAGAAAACCGAATAATCGAGTAACATTGCTTTGCAGTCTTTTCAAAGAATAATTGTCGAATAATTTTGCAATAAAATAATTATAATCCTTTATTAAGGTTGCAAGGACTTTTTAAGGCCTTTAGGCCGATCAAAAGACCATTATAATCGGACTCTTCACTTTCCAAAACTTCTGTGTATCATTCAAGAGTCGGTCACGACGCCATCATTACATCCGACCACATTTTCATTCATGAAAGTACAAAATAAAATTCCTCCGTCGACCATCGTTTCAAATGTATCTGACAGCGGCATAAAATTATTCGATAAAAGGTTCCATCGAACAAAAGCTGAATCGATTGTGTGGATATCGAGACTTATTATTTATTTTTTTTGCTTTTTTTTAATTATTTAATTGTTGTAGTCACGATTTTATTTAATTACTTCATTGATATCTTCAATTTTGTGGTAAATGTTTTGTTGGAGTCATATTGTGTTGCAGTTGTATTCTGTACATAGTGGGTAAGTGTGGGAACTCCCATTCGAATTATGAGACCCCAGATTCGATTCCCGGATAAAGGGGGCTGGTATAATAATATTCTGCGTATTAGCAAGAACTAAATACGGCAATAAGGGTGTGTCCTCTTACCTAAGTCAACATAGCTGGTGAAATAAGTTATCTATATAAGCCCTTTTAAAAGTTTCATCAAAGTAACTTAATTTTTTAATATAATAATTATATAATTATATATAATAATTAATTACTTATCCGGCTTATTATATGTTAGAGTATGTTGTTGAGTTCAAAAGTCTATTGTGTTTCGCTGTTGTTATTGAGGAAATAATTATTTCGCAATAGAAATAGATTGGGTTCCGTACGTGAGGTGTGTTGGTGTATAATTTTATTGTGTCAATTGTATTGTGTCTGTAATAGTTGTGGATACGTTTTACAATGATTATTATAGGAAGTACTTTCTCGACTGCACTCGTCTTGCCTGACTACCTGTGTACGCATCAGTTAATATTATATTTATTATATAATAATTTATAATATCAGCCCTGTATATAGACTGTCCCACTACTGGGCATGGGGTTTTTCAAAGACTGAGAAGGGTTAGGCCATAGTCCACCACGCTTACCGGCAGTGCGAGTTCGCAGAATTTATATATCTTTGAGAACATTATGAAGAAGTCTTAGATATGCGAGATTCCTTGTATATTTGCCTTCACCGTTAAGTTGAGCTATAATTAACTACTTAGGTATCTATATATATAAAACTCTTCCGTTACTGAGTGACTGACAGACAACGCACAGCCGAAACTACTGAACGCAAGAAGCTGAAATTTGGCATGTATGTTCCTTGGAGAGGGTAGGGGAGCACTAAGAGAGGATTTTTGGAAATTCCACCCCGAAGGGGGTGAAAGGGGTGAAACCCGATATTCACAAGGGAACGGGACTTACGCGGGTGAAACCGCGGGAAAACTACTAGTATTATATAAAATAGGTAACAGCAGCGATAGCTCAGTGGGGAGACCAACAAACTGCAATGCAGAGGGTCTCGGGTTCGAACCCACGTCGCGCACCTCTGACTTTCGGAAGTTATATGACTTTTCGAAATTATGTGCGTATTGATTGACAATTATCGCCTGCTCTGTGCCTCGGAGAGCACGATAAGCCGTCGGTCCCGGCTGCCATGAACATCTATGGCAGTCGTTATTGGGAGAATGTCGTCACAAAAGATCCCACTGGGTCAGCACATAAGATAGAGACATACATAATATTATATTAGTTTGTATTGATTAATTGTAGGGCAAATGCCTTCTTCTCCCTTTTTTACGTCACCCTGTTATAAGTACGTTTTTAGGTCATTCGCCTGAGGCTATAGTCGTCTAGTTCGTCCTACCATATTGCCATTAGCATCAAAAATATATAAAATACATAAGCACCTAAAGTATAAAGTAATATTTCGGGCTATTTAAAATCATGGTAACATTTTACAAATAATTAATTAGTTTATCGATTTATAAAAGGCAAATTGATTCCACCATTAGTTTGCGATTTCGGTTTACACACATTACATACACGCAATACTTATTTTTATGCTAGTAAACAATTCTAGACCTATTTTTAGTTTTTATTTAATTATTTTGTTCACATAATAAATACACATAAGTACTAAATACGAAATATAATAAAAACAAGGCACGCTCAATGTCTGACAATAATTTTCACTAGACTTGATAAAGGAGAACTTACATGTTACTCTTAGCTAGCCATCTCACTAAAATAAGTAACGTTCTATTTTTATGGCCTACAAAAGGCCAAATGTTTTTACCCGTCCTTTTTCACACTATTCAAATAGCATGCAAATTACATGCCATTTGAATGTGTTTAACATATAGTCGTTATAGCTGCATTCTACATTAAACGTGACATAAATTCCTTTCTACCACGACTTATTAAAACCAGGTTTCATAATAATTAAAAACATGAAAACAGCTATTAATTTCCCATACACCGCAGTATATGTTTACACTCTGCCACCGTTACGGCTCTGATAAAGCAATCTATTAGCAACAATTTTTCACACACGATAACGGCCGATAAGAGCGCGTGCGCAATCCACTTAATTGAATTATGTTTACATGAGCTGTGTGACGTCACACCGGAGCGTAGACCCGGCGCTCTGATTGGCCCGTTCGTATTTAGAACAATGGCGGATATGCGACGGTAAAACGTAACAAAGTTGTTAATTAGAACATGGATGCTGATAAGTAGTTTTAGTGTTGCCAATAAGATTGTACCTACGGTTTTATTAGCCATTCTTATATAATGTATACGCAATTCTTTTTAAATAGTATTGTTGCTTTGCATACAGTTTGGGTAATAAAAAAATTATAAAATTTTGGCCAGAGGTATTAATAGATATATTTGATCAAAAGTGCCGTAATTTATAGGTAGGTATATTTAAGTTATAGGTAATTAATAAAAGTTTACAATAGATGGTTCTGACATCAAGTCACTTATACAACAATAGAAATGAATTTGAAGTATGCTAGACTATATAAATACTTACTTTATTTAGTTGGCAAATCGACGTCGTGCTACAATGAACTACCAGTTCCCTTTCATGATTAAACCTTTTACTTTTTATTATTCAAAATAAATATTATAATCATACTCTAAAGTACAATTTAATTAAGTAAAATGCAATCACATTAAGTTACGGCCCATTTCGTACGCCGCGCGATTTCGAATCACAACAAAAATGCTTTGCGAAATCAAAGCTCTGGCGATGGTTCTAAACTTAACACAGCGTTACACTGTGTCGCACCGTATTGCAAACAACGAAGGAATTTCAGACACAGAGTTAAGTAATTGTACGTAGTTGGAAAATTATGTTGGAGGGCTATTTCGTTTCATAATGTAACCGCATTCAATCTTAAAGTAGGAAGCCGCGAGCAATTTAAATATTTGACAGGCTATTAGTTTGTGAATTAGTTGTATATCTTACTTAAGTAACGCGTTGTGTTAGCGACAAACGCGACAAAGCGACACGTTGCTTCAACATTAATTGCCGCGTAGATTAGATAATGACAACAAAGGTTTTGTTTGGTACCGTTTTGAATATAACCATTTTTAAAAACAGTTATGGCGCTGAGTAGCTCTTTTATCAAAGTGTACTTTAAGTACATCTCAGATTAGGAGCAAATACGCAGATTAAATTTAAAAAAAATGTTGCTAAATAAAAGACAAAATAATGGACGCACTTACCTAGTCACATGCGTGAGGCGATTTAGATCAATTCTACTTTCGACCTAATATAACCCAACTAGATTCGAAATCTATTGTATGTACAGGAATATGCGAGTATGCATTCGTTTTGGCTTGCTATATTGAACCATATATCTCTTTCTATTTCATCTGTGACTACAATCTGTGAACACTTATTATTTTATCAAGTAGATAGATATTGCAATAAACCCCAGTTTCTTAAGCCAGTTTAAATAATTAGTTAAACAGCTAATCAAATTACTTGAAATGAGTTTGATTTTGATACGTCGTCGTCCTTTCGGATACTGGCTAGAAAATAATGATGTAACCAAATAGTTCGTAGTATTAATTCATTCCTTTTTCAAAACTCGCGCGTTTCAACATTAACAGAGTAAAAAGAAAAACGACCACAGACCCACATATACGCAGACAACCAAACCTATATGTAAGTACGCACAATTCACAATAAACAGACGATTTGCTCGATACAATAACTGAGCAACATACCACCTATAAATAAACCATTGTTGTTCTAATCCCGAGTTGACTAATCGAATAGCCACACTCAAAGCTCACGGGTAATCAGCGGTCGTAATAGCCAGGGTTTTAAACTTTAATTAAACATGGTGCTACCAGCCGTTTGGTTCAGTGTGTTTTGTGCAGCTATTAATAGTCGGAATTGAGTAACTAACTAGCACGTATTGTGTGCCGCGAGTTTTTCTATAGGGTTGCTACACTGATACTTGTTGTTAGCCTTATAATACTGGCTTATGTTTACGCGAATATTACGCATTTAAATGAGACGTCACGTTTGGACTGTATGGTAGGCGTAGTTTATCTAGACGCCTCGCCAGTGACACTGCATCGGGTGTTGAGGGTTCGGGACAGAAGTAGTTGCACCGAGTCTAGGTGATTTTGTGTCCGATGTTTGAATGTCTTTTACGTCGCTTGTAATGCTGGATTTTATCCTAGAAAAAGAATAGTAGAAATCTCTATTATTTTCATTCTAGGTAAACATTATTGGTTGGTATATTTTAACTAATACTATACCAACCAATCGGTTGGTATAGTATTGGTTTTATATAGACATTCGAATGAGATTCGAATACACGTATGTATGATAGTCGGGTATAAGTAGTACATTTTCCTGTAATGCTGCTAGTAACGTATTAGCTATTTTTATTAATAAAATTATTTTTAATGTAAGACATATTTTTGTTTTAATAAAGAGATGACTCACACTAACATTTTGCTAACTAACTTTAATAACACAAATGTAGGCAGAAACTTAAACTTTCAAATACATTATTAGCGACCGTGCTACTTCTTGACAAACAGCACGAACCAAGAACCGCACCCAGGACCTCACGAATGCAGATTTAAAAATAACGATATAAAATGTGAGTTTAAACATTGCTGTGTAAGAGCAAAATATAATGAGGCTAATGGAGGACAATTAGTTCCGACACCGACCACCGGCGGCGCCACTTGTGGGGTGACCGGTTCTGTAGTGCATCACGGAATAAGTATGGCTTTGAAACATGCACGGCTAAAAAAAGGGGAAATTTTGATGTATCATAACATAAACTTATACTTTAATATGTTTGAAGGGGTAAGCAGTGCTGTATGTATATCCCAGTTGTGTTTTACGGTTCGATGGCGCTTTCGATGGTCCCGGGTTCGTTTCTCGGGTCGGGTGAAATGATATTGCATTTTTCTGTTTACAAATTCTCACTCACACAGAGTGTGGACCTTTGCCCGGTAAACGGCAATAGGGTTGCCCTTATTACTTTGGACCCAAAACTATAGGAAATATTCATACATATATACATAGATTCACGCCTCCCAGAGGGGTAGGCAGAGACTACGGATTTCCATTTGCTACGATCCTGGACACACTTCCCTGGCTTCATTCAATTTCATCACATTCCTCTAGGAAATATTCATGTTAAACACTTTTGCCTATACCTACCTTCGAAAATATAACTGTAAGACTATATTCGAATATTTTCAGGGCTTATCTACTTATTGTTATCTTCTGGGTACATTCCCAGGTCGAAAATTTTATACAGATAAACCCAATACCATTTCTACACGACGTGAAAATTACCGAGTCTAACATTGGCCCGGCGGAAGGCTATAGATTCATCCCTTAACTTAATATAGGACAAAAATATAGCGACCTCTAAGAATTGTATCTCTCTGCCTACCCTTTGAAGCCTATACTATGATATAAATTTTCTGCTTCGCACAACTAAACTGTAGAATGTACTGTCGCTTGCGGTATTTCCAGACCAATACGACCTTCAAACCTTTAAGAAAAGAGCGTACACCTTTATAAAGGGCTGGCAACGCACTTGTGACTCCTCTGGTGTTGCGGGTGTCCATAGACGGCGGAATCACTTACCATCAGGCGATCCGTCTGCTCGTTTGCCCCCTAACCCATAAAAAAGAGACTATTATGTAAAACTAGGTTTCGCCAGTGGCTTTGATCGCGTAAATCTACATTTTTTCAATAATTGTGTATCACTCGGGAACGGTACTACTACTACTACTACTTTATTTATAGTCGATATAATTCAGTTAGTCTACCCCTAACGCTATAATTAAACATAACGCTAACTAATCTAGATAGGTAAGCTGCCAAACCGCATTTGAAACGGGAATAGAATCGATATGGCGCGCGATATGAAATTGTAATTGATTAAACGCCGAGCGGCCATTTTGGATTGTATGTTCATTTGTATTTGTTTTTCGTAATGGGTAGTTCATGGGTATTTAGTTTCAGGAATTAAAATTTATTTATTTGGTTAATCACTGCATATATCGCACCCCAAGTGTAGTAAGTAGGTACAAATACGTAGATTTTTCAATTGTGGATTTTAATAGTAGATACAAGTAAAGATACACAAGCTTAACTTTTTTCATTGTCATTTGACAAGAAATAAAGGCTTCATACCAAAATAAAAAAATTGTCGCGTCATAATGAGTTTGATATTATTCAATCATACAAGACTATAAACCTACTAAAATACTTAACATTTTATAAAACTACACATAATCTTAGCTTATGTCTTTGTAATATTGTCTTCTGTTTACGCGAATATTATTAATTGAAATTAAACTACTATATACGAATTTTATCGCGTTGTTTATTTGACACTTTATTACATAATTTTGAAAAACTGTTACACTACTACTACTATTAAACTTTACAAATTTTTAAGCTAATTGAATTATTATTAAAACTATTTAAACTATTTAGATTTAGTTAGTAATGGGAAAGTGTAAAATTAAATTAAATCTAAATAGTTTAAATAGTTTTAATAATAATTCAATTAGCTTAAAAATTTGTAAAGTTTAATAGTAGTAGTAGTGTAACAGTTTTTCAAAATTATGTAATAAAGTGTTATGTCTTTGTTTCACTAAATTAAACAAAAGATTATAACAAGTGCGAATCGGCAATGAATTGCCGTACATCTTAGAGTTCGAAAAAATGGTTCAAGTAATATGCAAAGGTCACGTTATACCACGTGTAAAATTACTTTCTTTAATGAATTAATATATCAGTTAAAGCAGTTCTTTCGCTCTCCTCTAAAGTTAGCATATTCTTCTTACGACTTTATTCCACTGGGGGTGCGATGTATGTTGTGTTTTTGAAGCGATAAGTACTTATAATATTGTTGGTGTATCCTACATAGCAGCGATAACTTAGTGGGAGACTATTGGACTTCCACGCAGGGGTCTCGAGTTTAAACCAACCATCGAAGTTATGTGCGTATTAACCGGTCGTATACCGCCGGCTCGCATACCAGCCGGCAGATTTGTACCCGTCGTAGGCCGGTGGCTCGCATGCGAGCCACCAAATTGGCGCCAAAACGCCGCGCGCCGCCTTCGCTTTAGCTTAAGCTAACGTAAAACCAATTTGGTGGCTCGCATGCGAGCCACCGGCCTACGACGGGTACAAATCTGCCGGCTGGTATGCGAGCCGGCGGTATACGACCGGTTAAATAGAACCTAAACCATCGTTCGCGGTAACGATGAAGGAAACATCGTGAGGAAACAATCTGCATCTCTGAGAGGTATCCATAATGTTGTCGAAGATATGTGAAGTCCACCAACCCGCACTAGGCGCTCATAGCCAGTTGCACCCACTGATCGGTAAACGATTAGCAAGGTTAAGCAACGTTGGGTGCGGTCAGTCTATAGATGGGTGACCACTTAGCGGTATTTCATCTGAGCGTCTGCCTGCTTCGGAGGGCACGGAAAAAGTTGGTCCCGGTTGTTGTCAAATTGACAGCAATCGTTAAGCCATGTCAAAGGCCTACGGGCGGCTTAAACAACACTTGACAACAGATTGGCAACAAATCACACGAAAAGTAAAAAGAGACCCGCACTTGGCTAGCCTGCTGGACACAAGCGCCTCTTCTCAGTGCAGTAAGGGTTAGGATCCTTCCCACACTGAGAAGAGGCCCGTGCTTAGTAATGGGACAGTTTAATACAGGGCTGTCATCTATTAAATACAGTTTAGACTCGATCAGCATTACATAGCCAACTCTCAATTAAATAGCTTTTAAGGCCTTAGGTAATTACTGATTGATATTTGATCATAGGCCTATTACTGTTATTTAACTACTATTTAACAAAATCTTATCGTTGAGTTATATTAATAAGTCGCCAGTTAATACTTGTCCATCTCTTGAATATTTGAGAGCAGTTTATAAGGTAAAGTTTCATCTTGCTACTAAGGTATATTAGTTCAACAACCGAACTATAGATCTCACGATTAGCCTTTATGCACGGAGTATATCCTAGCTCTACTAAACCACAGAGATAAAACATATCTGCCAAGAATTTCTTTATAATCATAAATAGTTTTTGACCCTCTACTTTTGTATGATTATTGTGAATTCCTGACAGACTCCACGTTGTTTGTATGCTGTAACTAAGCATGTCCACCACTAAAACCGACTCGAAAATCGACCGTAGTATTGTAGCATTTATACCACTGGACCGATCGAAGATATCGAACAATAAAGAAGCGTTATATTTGATAATAATTTTCAAATTAAGAATGGTAGGTAAAATCCGTTAAAACAGTAGCTGGTATTGTAATAGAATGGCGATATTTTGGCGAATCGATTACCGTTTTGCCACGGGCGTGAATCGTAAGTGATCGTATTCGATCATTCGATACCGACACTCGATAGTATATTGAATAAGATTTATATCAGCTTGCTTGATTAATTGACGGTTAAAACTTTTATTGTGATTAATATTTGAATAAATCGTACGGTACATGTTCAGCTGTTAATATGGATGGTTAGATTTTTCTAGCCTCTTGAGTTTTTCTGACGAGCTTTGAAGAATCTTTCGTGTACAACTACTAAACTTAAGTCTATGGCACGAGTGAACTTTAACGATTTAAGTAAAAGGTTTCAAATGTAATTGTAACAAGCTTAGGTACCTACTTTTACTTTTACGGTTAATACCTAGGTATCTTTATTTCTTATTAAAATAAACGTATCGTTAACGGATTTTATCAGAGCTTATTTTAATGTGTAATAATTCTGTTCAACTGTATTTATTATTATATATTTAAAGATTACGTACCTATCTATGAAGATACGAAATAGAACATTCCTCTTTCTTTCTAATATTTGTGTACCTAGTTAAAAGTAAGACACCTTTTCCACTGCTGTACAATTGTCTCTCTCTCTTTATCATCAGCTCTCCAAAATCCTTTAGGTATCACTAGCAATATCCAACCAGCTTCATGCTAAACCTTAACCACATAAAAAATAAATTCAATATTAATCGAATCCGGCACCTCACAATACCCATATCACAGTGACGGACTCATAAGGTCTATAAGCAACCTACTCACACACTTAACATTATTGAACGCTACAGTTTTGGTATCCCTATAGTACCGTCACGAGCCTCAGTGTTGATCCCGATTGAGCCATTTCAACGCTGCCCGGGGTCCGATGTTATCACGGACCTTCTTGTTGCCTCACTCATTTTAACGTAACCTTTCATTACGGATTAGAGTCGCTACGGAGATAAATACCCGAGTTGGTAATTATGGCATTTTTGGACGTGTTTTTTTCATCTTAATCGCTTGTAGTTTTGTTAAATGTTGTACTTATTATGGACAGATTAATCCTTGAGATAGGCATAGGTTAATTACACTAACATTTTGCTAGCTATATGTAAGTACCTATAAATCATTTTCCATACTTGTTTTGTTAGGTAAATAAATAAACTCTATATAAAATCATTCAGTTACTGCTTTCAGACTACAGTCGATCTCTAATACATTGATGGGTTTAGTTACCAGATTACCTTCCTTCTTCCTTACTTACTTCCAGCGATCATTTCTCCCACGTACGTGCAAGCTCTGGAATGAACTGCCTGCTTCGGTGTTTCCCGATCGCTATGATATGTCCTTCTTCAAACGAGGTTTAAAGAGAGTTCTTCTTTCACGGTAGGCAGCGGCTTTGCTGTGTTCTGACATTGCTGAAGTCCATGAGCAGCGGTTACCACTTTCCATCAGGTGGACCACTTGCTCGTCTGCCACTGAAGGCAATAAAAGAAAAAAAATAATTTTTTATTTACCAGATCGCCATATTTCTTTACCAAGTAAGAAATAGGATAAAATGGACGATACATGTATATTTTTAGATCCTACTTAACTATCTATCTTATCTATCGGTCCATTTCCAAACTGCTCCTGAGAAGAACATCAATAATAACATGCGAATGGGAATCGAAATCGTAACCTTACGATTGCATATAAACATAACTTAAACTTAAGCGACGGGACTAACTAAACAGTCTTATTATTTTATTTAGAACTTTTATACAATACTTAACACAAGCAGTGTGCTTACTTAAAAAGTATTCTCACTTGTAAGGCCACAATCGATCCAAAAAATACAACGTAGAACAAATCGTATTTCAAAGCATATCAAATCACTTTACAACTATCGGCACACACAAAATACAAGTTTGACCTGTCAAACCATTGACCACGCATTTAAACATGTCGAATCATTCTGCAAAAATAAACCACCGCACCACAAAATACTGTCCATCTTATTAACCTACATACACCATGATTAATACTTTCAAATCGACTGCGTTCAAACCTTTAGCCCTTTTAAAACCCTTTATGTTATCAAAAGAACCGAAATGCAAATTTACCAAGCAACTACACACGCGAAATTCAATTTTATTTTTGACGAGATAAAGGCGATACGGAATGCAGATGGAAGTTTGTAAGTTAGATGTATAAGGCTGTGTCGAATGGGTAGGAAATCGGACTTAGTGTCAACAGATCGCGGTAAAATGGGAAAGGGTGGCTAAGAGTCGGGCCCTTTGTTCTCCAGAATAGAGTTACACGCGTCACTTGACAATAGACGACTGCCTTTGTGGGGTTCGATACAGTTTTCAGCATGTTTTGAGTTGGCAAGGAAATTGTTTGTTTTAAGCTTAGGTTTAATTGTCTATGGAACGGTAATTGAGTTTTGTTAAGTTTTGATTGTGTTAGTAGATTGTCTCGGTGGTACCGTGGAGTTATGGCAAGTGATGAGAGGTCCCGCGTACGATTGCCGGGTTAGGAAAAGTGTTATTGACTGATATTACTGGCAACACGATTGCGGCCTTTTATTATGTGTGTTGTAAAATCATATCACTCGAAATGTGTATGTTATCCTCCTCGTTATACCCCTTTTCAGAGTAAGGCAAATCAAGTAATAAGTTTTTTTAACAGTAAGTAAAGTGAAATTCATCTCGTTCTCTCATTAATAATAAAGTTTACTTGCATCTCGTGGATAAGGTCACCAAATCACATCGAAGGCAGTGCTGGAAGTAACTATCCATGTTAAAGACTATTCCAGACATTGTAATAAGTGCAGGAAAAATAAGAAGTACAGTACCTACTTATAGTAAGAAATACAAAATATACCTATGTAAAAAGGAGGATAATAATATGTGTAACAGTGGTTGAAATGAGCTTAACATTTTGTTAACCTCTTAAAAATCTCTCAATGAAAATTATAATAGTAAAGGAAGCACACCTTTACTTAAACAATAGGTAAATTGACTAATTATTAACTAATAGTAATTTACACACGTTAAATGCTCGTTTTAGGAATAGGTGCCCGTCGGTAATGTAATGTGTGGTAACCACCACTTGATGACCGCAACGCACCCACTACTGCCAGTAGGTAACTTCCTAAAAGCTCAACCCTTTACTTACCCTAGCAACTAACATAAATGTTAATCCAGTAAAAAAGTAACTTATAAACTTGGTCGTTCATAAGTGTCATTTTGTGATCTATATGAATCAATAATTTTTGACTTTAACTTAGCGTTAGAGCTTCTTGAATGAAACATCGAGCATCAGGAGATCAAAAATCAAATCCCCGTTCATTCAAGCCTACCTCCTCAACTCCATAGGATGATCTCTAGTCCACACCCAAAGACATTCCAATAAGAATTAAATAAAAAATCACATCCTTCAACTAAAAAAGCGTATCGCGAGATGAACAAAGGTGTCCTAATTGCCGCGCGATCTCGCAGTATAGCGGTGAAATTAATCAATCGAGGCGCGGGTGTGTACCTGCCTAATATAAACGTCGCGGGCGGCGCGCTTTGAACTCGTCCGCTCTCCAATTAGCAATCGCCGCCGCCTTTGGCGCTCGCCGCCTGCT
The DNA here is from genome assembly GCA_930367265.1 of Catocala fraxini. Taxonomy (NCBI): domain Eukaryota; kingdom Metazoa; phylum Arthropoda; class Insecta; order Lepidoptera; family Erebidae; genus Catocala; species Catocala fraxini. The sequence goes on along the minus strand of OV884047.1, from coordinate 15,928,747 downwards.
TTGTGCCGGCCGCTCTCTCACCTCTCGCTCGCACGCCGCGCCTCTCGCTCCCACACCCCTCCCGTCAGCCGATGCCGTTTCGTTCGTTTTACTTGTTTTAAAGGCTTCGGGTTTGCTTCAGGTTTAAAACTTTCAAACACGGATAACTATGTACGTTTCAAGTATCGTTTAGGTATAGTATTGTTCTTGTTTTGTGTGGCTAAATTAGAGGTTTTAGGGTCAGTAATTAGTGGTATAAAACCTTGTTAGCTTGTCTTTTTCTGTCATCTTTGATTTCGTCTAACGAACAACAAGCATATAAAACTAAGAATGTCTAATAGGTAGTTTAATATTGTTATCATAAACCGGCATTCCTACCCACTTAGGTACTAGGTACATATTTAAAATTAAAAGTACTAATGCTTGAACAAATTTATATATTAACATAATAACATATAATATAATCATATCAGTCGTATATAAATAGCTCTACCGCTGGGCACGGGCCTATTCGCCGTGTGAGAAAGTTTAGGCCATAGTCTCAAATTACATACAGTACCATAAAATATATAGACTGATGCATTGCACCCATATTTAGCCAGCCAGGTGTTTAGTTACAACGTAATAAGCAGTGATCCTATTGCATAGAGCTATAACAAAGAAATATATATAATGTATTTTTTATATATCTAATATTTTAAAGGCCAATACATAAGTTAGTCAGCATCACACCTGTTATGCCTATAGGTAGCTTCAGGCAGAGATATTCACCATCGTTTAAATAATTTTGTAAAGAATCGACTTACAAGCCCAAACGAAACTTATATCAAAACTCGAAAATCCTAACTAATATTATAAATGCGAATGTGAGTTTGTTTATTTATCTGTTTGTTACGTTTTTACGCCTCAACTATTTGACCGATCATCATAACATTTCACATACTCATTGTCGAGCGAAGCCGCGGTCAGAATGTAGTAGAGTAATAGGATCAATTCCCGCGCGATGCCCTTTGTAAAGTCCCCGTTGTTTTACACGCGACCACGACGAATCACTAACGTGTGGGATTAGTCTCGGATCCCTAATACCTGATACAAAATAACCGATGTAGCAATCTTTTAAAACTCATTTATTCGTTAGTTTACGACGAGCTAGCACTCGTCTGGCAGACCACCCTCACACAGGAACTGGCCGTTTTATTCTGATGAGATATATTCCGCAGCAAGTTTTCTGTGCGGAAAAAGGTAAAGGCAATATTGTCTGCGATGCGAGTGTTATACAAACTCGTCTATAACACGTATCCGACGTTTCGGTTGCTTCTCAACAGCATGGTAAGGTGAGTCTCCGTGACCATAGCTTCTAAAAGCAATTTAAATATCAGGGAAACTGTACACTTTAATATAAATAGCTAAATTAGTGTGATGATCGTCTAAAGAACTACTTTTTTATAATACATCGATAGTAATTTGAAGTAATTTATAACATAATTTAAAATGCCGGTCCTTATCCCATGCCTAGGATAGACATGTATAGGTATATGCCTAGCATGCCAAGAATACTGTTGAATTTCTTTATATGGTTTCAAAATATAGCAAAGAAATACATCTTTATTAATTATTACACATACGCAGGCATATAGGTATCTACCGCCGGGCAAGCTCCTATCCGAAATATCGCCATCAATATAGTACGTACCGTCGTAATACGGTCCAGGCTTATTGCCGTCTGCTGGGCATCTGGCTAGACTACAACAGTTTTCTTCCAGACAATTGGCCTTTATTGAGAAATACTATAGTAATTCTCAATAAAGACCAATCGTCTCTTCTTCGGATACGTTTCCCAGGTTTACCAGGATCACAAACTTAAGCACAAAATACCACGAGTCTAGCCGGCCATCTTCAAAGTCACAAAATGGTTATTTCCAGAACATTTAATTTAGTCATTCGTTATGTAAACGTTAACGTTCTAGTTCTCCTTCCTTATGATCTTGCGGCGCTTTAAATGGTTCATGGAACATGGACTGACGGCACTAACATCGGTTAAGATCACATATTTGTGCATAGAACCTTCTCGAAGCCTTAAATCCCTTTAAAACGAAGTTCCCGTAACATATTTAAATAGATTTTCATGTCGGCGCATGGAATGGTCGATCGTTTGGCAGTTTTAGTTCGAAACAAGTCTCTCATATGGTAATATTGGTAATATTTGTAATCTGCGGGCTAACAGTCTGTCTGTAATTAAGTTGTATTGTTGTTTGTATGTTTGTTCTAAGTATGAGCACAAGGAAATGCTTTTGAAGTGCTACACTAAAACTACATTATTTATTTAGCGTTAGTTTGTTATTTAAATAAAGTTTACACGTTTAAATTAATACATAAATACTGTTTTTGGACCTGTGGCTGTTTTGTCGGTCGATCGATAAAGGGGTACAGACAGAGGTCTCCTGCATTTTGCGGTAGGCTTTATCGTGGGTAATAGGGGAAGATCCTATTGCAGTTTACCGTTCATAGACTTCGAGCTGCTACTGAGGATTTCTTTACCGAAAATCCTAATAACGAAAGCGTTATTCCCTGACCCGGTATTCGTAACCCGAGACCTTATGCAGAGCAGTTCGCTAAATATGTATTTATTTTATTATCAAGATGTTAAATAATAAAAGGGTACATAGCAGTAACGAAGTCTAAATACGTGCCTAAAACTCCTTTACCCGATCAAGGATTTAGCTCGTAACCTCATACATAACAGCCACAATCACTTTTGCTTCACCACCGAGCAGGTACAATAAGTACTTACTAGATATATTTATCTATCCTACATTCTGCAGTAGGTTTTAGGTAGGTATATACTTACTAAGAAACCATAGAGAGTGCAGTCGCCATATATTTTAGAATAATAATACCCCTCTTATTCTTTCTACCGCCATGCAAGCTTTATTATACCTAGCGGCTACTTGTCCTAAGAAAAAGATTGTATTTATTTTATTGTCCTTACAAACATAAATGCTCCTGTACTGCCAAGCGGCAAAACTTACCGACGGCAAGCGAGGATTACCTTTCTTTAATACTTTTCTTAAATACTTTTTTTACTTATTATTCTTTTTACAACTAGTTTGTTGGATATAAAGTTGTTATGTTATGTGAATTAAATTTTCGATAAAATATAAAACAATCATAGACAATAATTTAAAATTATTCTAACTTATTAAATTTTTAATTACTCCTATTTGTAAACGGTATGGTAATTTAAGCTTTTATATTACTATCACATATATACATATATATTTGATCTATAAATTTTTTATAAAGTAATTTGTTTTATATTAGTACATATTATCCACGTTTTCATACGTTATCATATTTTAATTTCGTCGCAGGAATAAATCTTTGTGAGGGTGGAGAAACAAGTACCTAGGCACTTTTAAATTAAACTACTAAGTGGAGGCCATCAAGATTTACCTATAGCAGTAGGTTATTAAAACCCGTATATACCAGTCCAATTTAAATTTATAATATTAGCTACGAAACACTATGCAAATAATTAATAATTTTATCCGCCGGCGCAACTTACATATATTTTCTATATCAAACTTGATAAAAATCGCAACACTCATAGACATTACCTATTCGACATTATTCAATACAGTTCAATAATAACTGAAATAAAACTACTGGCTAGCTTAGGCATGTTAAACGCCACAAACAAATGACACCCGACATAATATTAAAATAAAATGACCGCTGGCCACCCCACGGGCTATAAATCTCTTGAGTATCACTTTTATTTTGCATAAATAAAACTAAATTATAACAGCCCTTTACATCGACCAGTAGCCGCCAGATAATATTGTAACCAATAACAAAAATAAAAAAGAAACAGTGTAAATGTTAAGAGAAAAAAGGACGCACGTATATCAAAGCAGTGCCGCGGTCACGTAGAGCCACGTTATGACGATCAGCGGGTGTTAGTGCATAAAAAATATGCTCGATTAAAATTTCGAATGAAATCGAATAGATTTACGAGATTTAATATCGATGAAAAAGTAGAACGAATTCGCTAATCTTGGCCTGACGATGGACGGTTATGCGGCGTTTCTGAGCAACATTAATCCTGATTGCGTTAAGTAATTTATGGGTTGCGTGTACCATTAACCTATTAACAATAAAATTTTATAAGCAATGTAATAAATGTCACACAATTCATCGCTACTGGACTTGGAAACGCTAAGATTTAACGTCATTCTTCTGCAATAAATAAAAATTCAAATATGAACTGGTTAACTTACGACGGTATATTTACGACTCTATCCTCAATTTTGTACAGGTTATAGACTTTTGTTATATGATTACTTCCGTTTAAGATATAATCCCTGTGTGAGAATTTGGTTTGACAAAATGTATACAACCAGCACTTAAACACAGCTACCAACGTCAATAGTTCTTTGCCATAGGTTTAAATATACCTACATATATTAGGTACACATTGTCCACTGCAGTTTCATCCACGTTTATGATCACTACTCTGTTTCCATGGCTCATAGCGTGATGGTATATAAGCCTATGTTGCTTTTAAATAAAGAAGATTCCATGTGTTCAAATAATAAAACAAACAAATCTTTCCTCTTTATGGTATTAGTATAATTGCACGAGTCTTAGAGGCTTACATTCCTATTTCTCCTTTCTTTGTTTGTATTCAGCATCTTCATATCTTCATTTCCTAAGTACCTATTGCAGGCGATAAGGCTACTGATCAATATTTATTATCAGGCAGGCAGCAAGCCGTTTGCCACCTTCGGTTTATAAAAAAAACTACTTGTACAGAAATGTTTATACTTAGTTCATTTTGTTTACAATTTGTTATTTCCTGACATGATTCTGTGGTCACAACCGCTGAAAACTATTCAAAATAAGTAATTCATATAAACAATACAAACCGCGATATGTTTATTGATATTTGTAATATTTTTTGTTAACGTATAGAACTGTATTACTTGACGCATTTGTTATTCAAACCTTTGGAGGAAAATTCGTACAAGGCAGACATTTTTGTCTAATAAACCTGGAATTAAAATGGCGGACTAATCTAAACGACGCCTGTCATTTTATAAAAATAAAATCAAAATGGCGGATATATTAGACAAAAATGACTACTTCTTGAGAATTTATACTATCCATGTATCGATATATAACTGTGTATAGAATTTACGTTTGTAACTTTCGATTTTATTAATGTATACGAGACGCGTGGGCCAAAGAACTCCGCTGTCAAATAGACACTGCGGCCGCGAGACATAATACAGGATCATTCACAATGTCAATTCTGATGAGACGAGTTTCCCAGTGTCATCGACACGCATTCTATATATAGACAGATTAATTAACGTAGTTTTGCGATGTGCTTTAAAGAAAAGAAATAATGTTTTGAAGAAAGGTACCGCCTTATTTGCGTCATACGGAAATTGAGATGGCATATTATACGGCACTTTGGGATGAAGATAAAAAAACAGGTGCTCTGTTTTATTTGTGTGAAAACTCATATGTTTGGTGTGGTTTGAAGATTAGGCATAGTTTTATTAATACAGTCAGGAATCTGTCAGTAACAGGACAATGTATGGCTATACATAGTAGCAGATGGCCTGACTCTAAAATCGTACTTTAAAATATGTAGGTTATATATTAAGTTCTGTATATTCTGTGGGTATATCCCTGTAGTCAGAAAGGTATTACAAATTTTTGCAGAGCTAGAATGTTGCCATTCCCCAGGTACATGGCCAGATACCATACTACTACTAAAATCTCTTAAAAGAAAACCCAATATGTACCTAGCTAACTTTTACTAGATTCGGATATTGAACCCTGTCAACAACCATCATGCAATATTATCTAATTTAAGCAATCCCATCAACCGTTGATACTATTATTAATTTGGAAATAAACACCTATTTAATGTTCATAAGACATTTATAGTGCGTCAATGTCCAGTGTAGTATGTCGGTGTGATCGGGTGCGAGACGCGCGGCGGCGGCCATAACACCTTTGTGTCGACCGTCGAAGCACCCGCACACACCCACTCACTCGCGCGTTCTCCATTCATGCCGACACGACACTGAACGGCTACCTATATTATAGTCACTGGCATTGAGTATACGCCGTCATCCTTTACAAAAATCGTATTTTTAATAGAGTCTTGCAAAATTGTTTTCAAAGGAATTGGCGGGCATTATGCCTTTAGTAGGGCTTGCCTTTTTATGTTTAAACGATATCTCAAGCTTTCGGTATAATTTTTGTATTGCTAGGAATTTTTCTACACTTTTATCGTTTTAAAAGTGCGAAATTAGAGTCTAATATTTCATCTCATCTGAAATATTGGCAAAGGTATGTCACATTTACATTTCGCCGGCTATGTTACTGTTCCGCGTAAAAAAGACGAACTTTTTATCATCTGTCGAAACTAGAATGTCAAGTCAATAAAATATATTTGCAAAGGATGTTTATAGCTGACAAAAATTAATTATTACTTTATTACTTTTATTTTCACAGTAAATAAAAATATGTTAATAGATAATCACTAATCATACAAATTGTATTAATTAAAAACACAAATGAAATTATTTGTTGAACTTTCATGCATAATAAATTTGTTGAGTTTTAAACATGATTATTAACGGTGCATAAATAGCTTTTATAAATTTTTATCTTCAGCAAAATTCAATAACATTTTATCGAACCGGTATTCCACGGAGGACAGTTGCACATACCTCTCCATTCAATCAACAAGACAAGAAATATATTTAAAACAAACAAGAACATCCACAAACCAAAGAAGCATATTACCAAACCCTATTGGGTTTGGTATTATATGGTACTCCATACGATAGGCAATTGCACGAGCTAACTATTCAACTAATAAGCAATCAAATTCAACAAAGTAGTATAAAACGATGTAGTCTCAGTTGTCGGCCCGACACAGAGTGCCAGTGGCGAAGCACCCTCTCTTTGTGAAACGCCGCGGCTATTAAAATGCGATTAAGCCGGCCCCGGAGACTACGTGGCTCCCACTTTCGATTTTACAACTGTCTAAAATCGAACCCACCACCTGATTCGTAATGAACGTGGATAGGGAAACGTACTGTGTTAAAATATTTGAGCGTAAGTGTTAACTAAGTTATATAAACTTTGATATACTGTAAAATATGTCTTACCAAAGAGGTGCGATGAGGCGAATAGCACCTTCATTTCGATAGTAATGGTTTAGGCTGGGATATTAACTATAGCTAGTTAAATGATATAATAATATCAGCCCTGTATTAAACTGTCAAAATGTTGGGCACGGGTTTCTTAGTGTAAGAAAATGATATACTATTGAACAATTCTCACGTTTATATCCATATAGAGGTAGGAAGAAGTGAATTGTATCCATATTTCGACAGTTATCGTATACAAAGGTTAATTACACCGAAAGTTCGCTAGCGATAGTTAATCTACCTGGATATACCCTGGCTCGCGCCTTAGAACGTCTTAACAGAAGAACCTAATAATACTTTAATTGGAATCAAACCTGACTTTGAGACGAATAACAATAGCATTAAAGACCGCTGAACCACCCAGGCAAACCGAGAAAATGTGTTAAAATATTCGAACGTAAGTGTTAATTGACTTTGATAAACTATAGAACAATATGCTGCTGTTTAGAAGATATATAGTTGACTGCCACGCCTGTAAGTATACGTTTATGTTTACAGTCGAACGTTCCTAGGTTCCCAATTTTGGCGCCCGGATCGAGAATATTTGCAAGGAAACTTTCAGTAGCAGCATTGAGACTGGAAAGAAGCCCAGTAGAATTTAATAGGCTCAATTCAACAAGGATAGGAAAATATAAAACAAATATTTTACAGCCACTATTAAAACATCAACCGTGTATATATTATACAGGATGTCCCAGAAGTCGACATCAAGCCGGAATTAGGTAACTGGCTAAGTTATAATAGCTATCGGAAAAATTTAAAAAAATCAAAGTTACATATTTTAAAAATTATAGGCATATTGAAAAATCAAAAAACTCTACACCCTGTTATATCTTTTCACTCCTGTTACTATATATATATATTTACTTACCTATTGAATTTTTTTTTTGTTTGTTTTCTCGAATAATAGAAAAAAATCGAGAGCTCGAAAAAGCATTATTTTGAGACAATTTGTATAATAGTTTTCCCTCTATGTAAAGTAAGGGAACAATATTACTCTATCGGATCCTGCACTAATCATAGAAAGGCTATTAAAAAATTCTAACAAATAAATTAAAAAACAATTTCTTCACTCCAAAGTCCAAGGCCGCCAATCAATCCCGGAACTTTGTGATCAAAAGTCTGACATGCTGCCGCTTGCGCCAAACAAACGTAAAATTAAAAATATACATATAATTAAGTAGGTATTGTATAAAATTCACGACGTATTTTGTCACCTTGCGTGTGCGCATTCTCGATGTGTGACGTCACACAAGGTGGCTGTATGGGTAATAGTGAGTCTCATTAGATGCCAAGAGTGTTCGTCATACTAAGTATAGGTACGCCGTTATGCTCTTACAATGATGTGGTAGGCAGTGAATATCAATTATGAGATCAGGCATACTTAAGGTTTTTGAAAATCGACTTAACTTCTTAAGTGGCAGTGGCCCGCCGGCAGCTAAACACAATTCAGTCAATTCAGTCAGGCATTAATTAACGTTTTACTTACGGACAGTTAATTTTTGACACATATTCTCTGTCAAAATGTTACTATCCATAGCTAAAACGAATAGTTTCTTGACATATAGACCGGGCCTTAAGCGACTTTAAAAACGTAGGATGATCTATATTCAAATGGTATTTATATGTTTGGCGATTTATAAAGTAGCAAATAATGGCACTATATACTCGTCGATAAGTGGTGATTGTAGTCAATGTCGCAGTCAAAGGCCGCTGGGATAATAGTATTCTATGAGTTAATCCCTGGATCCTGATCCATGGTCTATTTGTGCGCTAATTTTTATCCAAATCCATTCAACAATTTACGTGTGATGCAGTAATAAACATCCAGACATATCTTTACAAATTTTACATTTACCTATGTATACCTATTAAGAAACAGGATGTAAAAGTTTGTAAATTTAAAAAAAAAATTGTTTGTGGTACCTACTAGATTCTAAAGATGTTAACTTTATTTAATTCCTAGTGATTTTTTAAATTCAAATTCAAATTCAAAATAAATTTATTCAGATTAGGTTACAAAGTAACACTTATGAATGTCAAAGCTACACAAAATAAATTCTGAGAATTTACATTTACTGCCACGTTTAGCAAAGCAAGGGTGTAGGGCTCATGAGAAGAACGGGCAAGAAACTCATGGTCACTGTTTTTAATCGCCAAGTTTTTGTTTACAAATCATAAGAGCTGTAAGGTGCTGCAACCATTTCTCCATGAACTATTAAATATTAAGCTTTGACATTCATAAGTGTTACTTTGTAACCTAATCTGAATAAATTTATTTTGAATTTGAATTTGAATTTAAAAAATCACTAGGAATTAAATAAAGTTAACATCTTTAGAATCTAGTAGGTACCACAAACAATTTTTTTTTTAAATTTACAAACTTTTACATCCTGTTTCTTAATAGGTATACATAGGTAAATGTAAAATTTGTAAAGATATGTCTGGATGTTTATTACTGCATCACACGTAAACATACTGAACATACTCAAGCATTTAATAAAATTTGATGGTAGCCTCTAAAGCAGCAGTGTGGTAAATAGGAGCATCCACTTACATGTACATTAATAATCAAGGCAAGGCATGATTGTAGTCCGTAGTTTAATCTTACTGTTTAAATAAAAATGTAGTAAGTAAATCATCGAATTCCACGATACCAAGGTCGACCAGTCACCACAAGTAGCACCCGTTCACGAGTAAGACGCATGGACCAGCCATCGCCCCCTTCGCCATATTGAAGGGAAGGGATCGACCCGATTATTTATCCATTTATTTTGGTTTTTGTGATTTTAGATTACTATTTTAGTAAAAATTGCCAAATTCCATATAACTCCACAAAACTAAAGATGTCAGCATAATATTTTAAAACAAAATTACGGATAATTTAACAGCCAATATAAGTACTTCAAACAGTTAAATCTGTCCGAGAACGTTAAACGAACCGATATTTACGACATTAGTATAATATGTAATATAATATATACATCAGTTATAAAACTCGCTGTCAATAATCTCACCGAGTCAAATACGATTGGAGCATTAATTTAACGAAATTAGCGTTATTAAGGCGACGCTATGTATTGCGGGCGGACGAAGACGTCCGGATGACTATGTGTAACTTGATCTTTTTTTATGGTACATTAATAATGTTGACATAAACATTGTCTGCTAAAAATGAGTCTTATACATAATAAGTATATCAGTGAAAGGTGTACACAACATTGCACTTGAAGAATAAACTAATAAATAAGAAGAAACAATATATATTTTGAGATTGACGTTTGAAAAATACATGAGAATGCTGAGAAAATTTATATTTAATAAATAAATAAAATAAATAATATTCTATCACATACACGCAACACCATCTAGCCCAAACTAAGCAGAGCTTGTACTATGGGTACTAGACAATGGATAAACATACTTATATACTTTTTTTGTAAATACATATATATTATACATAGAAACACCCAGACCAAGACAAACATCCATGTTCATGTATTATATTACTAATCTATATCAATAATATTAACTTCAATTTATGTTCAATGACATAATGATTGCTGATTTTAATAATTTAAGAGAAACCTACTTGCTTTAAAATTAAGCCAAATTCAAATTCCTGGCTCGACCAAAGTGTAATAAGATTATTCAGGTATGAAATTTAAGTAGTTGAGTGAAGCACAGGGTTTCTTTTAAATATATATGTGCGATGAATGAAACAAGACAACAACAACACTTTTGACATTGTGTACAAGAGGATATGAATATCTGTGATAGCTTCGCCTTAACATATCGGGCGGGTTTTGCGAGAGCAGATCAAACGCGCCGCCTCATCAACTAACACCTTAATACTACTATTTATGACATTTCTGGACATTTTATAGCTTATCATGGCTACTTACTAAAATTATATGAACTAGAGTCGCTTTAGGGTTACCAGATGCGATATTTTTTAAACTTTATTTTTACAATAAGTTATTTTTAAAGTGGCGCTATTTTCTAAGTTCTGACATATATGAAAAATCGGTCGTGAAGTACACCGATATTTTATATAAATACTTATGGATTTTCCTTTCTTTTAAAGTTATTAGCTTTCTTTCAGGTTCAGGACCGTAAACATGAGGTGATAGACAGTTTCTAGACGTGCAGTCATGGATTCTATTCCCTGGTCGAGTGTATAAATAGTGTTTTTTTTTTATTATAGCTACCAAAATCTAAATCATTTATCATCTCAAATCTGCTATCATAAAAGTTTATATTATAAAAAATTACAAAATGAAATGGATTTTAACCGGACATGTATACAGTTAGTTTTAAGAATTTCGGTCTTATTTCTAGTTAAAACCGCTACAGACTGCCATTATCTTCTAATTTTTTTTATTAACATATCTTATTAGCGTTGTTGAAATAACTTGGCTATTTAATTTCGGAGGCTTTTTTGCCATACGAACCGTAATTACAGCGAGTTTTCACCGCGGTTACATTATTTCGTTACAAAGTTATGACTTATTTCAAGTTAACTGACCGAATATTAATTTGACAGCGGCCATTAAAGTTGTTTTTTTCTGGTCTCACTGTATCTTTTTGTGTGGTGTTGTTTCTTTTTGAATTTTTTCTTTGTTATACATATATACCTATGTTTCAACGGCAAAGGACTGACCTCTTTTATATGGAAATTAAAGCATTGTCTAATGTGAATGGTGTATATCTCTGCTTAGTCCTTCATTAATATAGTGTGTTATGTTCGTTTAGGTTTACGAGAGGTAGTTATAGGTTAATGTATTTTTATCGTCTTATACATAATATGTCGAGTGTGCATAAAAATGTTGTGAGATAATATTACCTATATTATAACAATATATATGTACGTAGTTCTGTTTATCCATCCAGCAAACACGCGAACATCCATGAATTCGGCAGCTTAATAAAAAACGCATAACTTTTTCTTTATTAACACCCAAAAATAATGACATTTGCATACTTTTTTACGAAACCAATAACAATATCGAACAAATTTGAATTAGTTAACTGTGAACTCGCAAATCTCGGTCATTTTATTAAATTGAGATCGATTCATTTTCGTATCGATTACACCGATATCGTAAACTGGTCGAAACTATTGGCTGTATCGGTTTCATATCTGTGCCTTATTGGTTTTTATAATTAAGTCTAATCGCCTGTGATCTATGGGCTCGTTTGAATTATTTTTAATACAAATGGAGTCGTTATTATTCTGTTTATGTCTCAACGTAAAAATAACCGTTTTTTTAACAATAATGAATTGATGTTTATTCCATAGGTATTTTAAATGATAATTGGTAATACTAATTAAGATTCTTTGCAATTTATGTATGTAAATTAAACCATATGTCAAGCTAATCATATTTTTAATTTGGTAACATGTTTTCTTAATTAATTTATGTGTGTTAAAACTTATTAACATTTGCTTACGTAATTTTGCGAAGTCATTATCTTCCTGGTTATGGAAAAGGACAAGCACGTGTGAATTTAATTATTTTAACCAAATGTTTATAAGATACTTTTAATACCTATTAATTATGTTATGCGTGCTCTTTTTTAATTTCTTATATAGGTTATAATAACCATACACACAACACCATCTAGCCCAAACTAAGCAGAGCTTGTACTATGGGTACTAGACAATGGATAAACATACATATATGTATGTATGTATCTTATGTGGGAGCCAGCCAGTGCAGACCGGCGGGCGACACTTCGACGCAGTGGGATCTTTTGTGTAGACACTCTCCCAATAACGACTGCCATAGATGTTCATGGCAGCCGGGACCGACGGCTCAACGTGCTCTCCGAGGCACGGAGCAGGCGATAATTGTCAATCAATACGCACATAATTTCGAAAAGTCATAGGTATAACTTCCGAAAGTCAGAGGTGCGCGACGTGGGTTCGAACCCGAGACCCTCTGCATTGCAGTCTGTTGGTCTCCCCACTGAGGTATCGCTGCTCATAACATATAACATACATATATACTTCTTTTTTGTAAATACGTACATATTATGCACCCAGACCAAGACAAACATTTGATACAAATGTTTGACTTGTGCGGGAATCAAACCCACGACCTCAGGCGTGGCAGTCGGTTACACTAATCACTACGCCATCGAGGCCGATGAAGGTACATATGTAGTCACACGTAACACGGCTATATTCCCGAAGAGGTAAGCAGAGAGATGTATTACACCAACATTTCGCCAAGTATGTTACAAGTCCCACGTAATAAAGGGCGATTTATTTTAATATATAGATTTTATATTTATTGGCGTCTACCGGGCATGGTGTCAACTCTGTGCTGGTTCTGAGAATTTCTTATCAGGAGAAACCCAACAAGACTTTGCTTTGGTAAGACAAAGAAAAGTGATGTTGGGATTTTTACGATGTACGATACGTGTTCGATATTTTGTGTTCAATTCCCGGGTCGGAGAATCGAACCCGACAAACGCCCAGCTGTCGCATACACTACCGCTACAAAAAGCAATAAAATTTAAATAATAAAATGTAGTCCGTAAAATGTATCTTTAAAAAGTGGAGGAGATCTTTAATTCTCGTGAAAGTACCGCATCCAACATGACGTGTGTGTGTGACGTGCTGACCATACTTAACATATTTAAAACGCATTATTTCGTGATTGGAGCTAGTTTATAAACGATGATGAGGCTGTTAGCCCGAGGGGACCACAGACCACTCTCAACACTGTTCGGGGAATTATCAAACAAGTGATGAATCAATAACGATGAATAATCGACTGGTTTTGAGCTAAGTATCTGTTTTTATTCATTTTATACGATTTTTTATTCGATTCCAAATGTAAGTGGAAGAGCCAGAAGGAAAAGTCTTTGGTAAATTGCCGTCGTAGGCCAATTCTAGTAATAAAACTGATAGTATAATTTCAATGAATAAAACTGTTCAAAATAAATTCCCGACCTAGTTAAGAGACCCCGCAAATTGCAGACTTTGGACCGACCGATAGTTTGGTCGAGTTTGGTTGTTAAGCGCGCACACTGGCTCGACTAAACAGTCGGGTCTGTGATAAGTGCGCATACTAGACAACAATCGGCCGACAGGTCTCGGCCGATTTGCTATTTACTCTGAAATCGGCTTTTGACGGGAGTGGTCGCATAATGAAAGTTACACAATTCTGCAGAAGTGTTATTATTGCTTTTATACAAGGGAGGGGGAGAATCAAGAAGGGAAATCGAGAGTATTGGGTGTATCCTATCTACAGTAACAGATTATTGCAAGAAAAATTTTACACGATGCATTCCAAATTACTAGATTATCCGAAAAAAAACAGCGCCATCATGAAAAATAGACATGACCGTCCGGTGCCAAAGCTCGGAGCAAATTGAACTATAGGGCTAGTCTGCCCGACTAAACAAACGGTGGTATGCGCGCGTGGAAGAGCACCGTACTGATTTAGCAGTCGGCCGATAGTTCGTCGACGGTTCAATTTGAAGGCAATCGTGTAACCCATTAAACTATTTTATCGGCCGATACCGAATCGTTATAATGTGCGCACTCCCATACATCTTCATACTGATTAAAAAACCAACCAAACTATCAGCCGATCGAAAGTCTGCAGTTTGATATCACAAATGGAATTCTTCTAAATTTAAATAAACGTCAAATATGAACAATATTTGACGTTTATTTTAATTTGAATAATGTCTATGTCACAGAAAACCCAGATCATCAATATATGGATGTCATAATGATGCCTTTGTAGGTTTAAAGTATGTATGCGTTTTACTGTTGTTAGCGTTCGTTATGTTAGTTACTGGAGCAGCGATAGCTCAGTGGGGAGACCAACAGACTGCAATGCAGAGGGTCTTGGGTTCGAACCCACGTCACGCACCTCTGACTTTCGGAAGTTATATGACTTTTCGAAATTATGTGCGTATTGATTGACTATTATCGCCTGCTCCGTGCCTCGGAGAGCACGTTAAACCGTCGGTCCCGGCTGCCATGAACATCTGTGGCAGTCGTTATTGGGAAAGTCAGTACCCTCTAATATCCTGACACTGGTCTAGCCTTAGGGTATCGTTAGCCTTAGGGTTCAGGTGGCAGCCACTCCGTGTAAAAACTGATATCCAGTCAAATCCAGTTAGACCAGAAAAGCCGACCCCAAGTGACTTGGGAATAATAAAGGCTAAGAGAGAAGATGCGTTTTACTGTTGTTGAGGTTGCCTTTTATACCACAGCGCCATCATTGCTCTTTAATGAAAAATTCAACGTGATTTGAAAGGCATTAATTAGGCCTATTTAAAAAAAACTCACTATTAATAAACTAAAAACTAAAATGGCTGTTCACCTCGAATTATTGTAAATCCTAAATATGTGTCAGTGTCGAAATTTAATTTAAATTAGAGCAATTAAATGCCAAATTAATGTAATATGGTTAAATATAGATTAATGTCATCTTTACTATTGTAACAAATATGATTATATATTTTTTTGTCCATTCTTCCTCGTTTGATGTAAATAAGCCTAGGTCAATGCTAAGAAATAAAAGGCGATAAAATATGTAGTTTAAATAGTAGTATGTGTAAATTAAATAATATAATATAACGTAAGTAAATACAACCTAATTATAACGCCTTTTGAACTTAAAAAAAACCGTATCGGATATGGAGATCCTGCTTACTACAATTAAGTATAAAATAAAAGGTAAAGGTACCGCTGGAAAGATGAACTAGCTAATGACATTAAAGAGATGAATGTGCTTGTTTGGCCTGACTTGGCACAAAATAGGAAAGAATGGCGCACTTTAATGTCGGAGGCCAAGGTCCACTCTGGGTCGCTGAGCCAACGAAGTAGTAGTATGAAACAAAAGGTGATATTTCGATTTTGTTAGATTTTAATGTAATTTTGAGAATTGCAATGCTCCAATGTGAAGCTTAACACTATTTCCTTCAGATTCCTTGAATTTCACTATTGCAAAATATTCTATATTCTAGGAATAACGGTATTATCTACTTCTGTGAGAATACATAAATTACATAGAATACCGCTACAAAACAAAAATAGACACACTCATGTGTCAGCTACAAGAAATGAGTCTTCTCTCTTAGCCTTTATTGTTCCCAAGTCACTTGGGGTCGGCTTTTCTGGTCTAACCGGATTTGACTGGATATCAGTTTTTACACGGAGCGGCTGCCACCTGACCTCCACAACCCGAAGGCTAACGATACCCTAAGGCTAGACCAGTGTCAGGATATTAGAGGGTACTGACTTTCCCAATAACGACTGCCATAGATGTTCATGGCAGCCGGGACCAACGCCTTAACGTGCTCTCCGAGGCACGGAGCAGGCGATAATTGTCAATCAATACGCACATAATTTCGAAGAGTCATATAACTTCCGAAAGTCAGAGGTGCGCGACGTGGGTTCGAACCCGAGACCTTCTGCATTGCACTCTGTTGGTCTCCCCACTGAGCTATCGGTACAAGAAATGAGTATCAATCACAAATTTCGACACTTGCGTAGGTTGGATGCGTCGTGAAAACCACCATCTCGAGCCATCCGCGCATGAAACGCGTAAACTTGCGCATATACTCTACGCAAGCAGCTTGCGCATGTAACCTGCTCCAGCTACATGCGTTGTGTACAAATACCACTAAGCAAATGTGCGTCCAGCCATCAATTACCCCATGTGTTTGCTCCTCGTGCGCTGCATATAGCGCACGAGGAGCAAACACATGGGGTACTGTACCAAACCCGGCATTCTGTATACACCTGTTTTGTGGTAAATGCCAATTTTGCTAACTGCTGTTAGATTAATCCGAGGACTCAATCCGTATATTTACCCAATCAGCGTATAAAATAACGACTTTTCAAGTTTTAAACCCAATATTCGTCTCAATGATTTCGCTCTAATAGCTTAGTTAGATTTAGAATGTAATTACTTAATTTTACGGTTGTATAGTTATAGCAGGTATTTCTGAATTTAGAATTTGTTTTTCTATATAGCTAATGAGTCCTGCAGTTGGTTCTCTATGGTGTAAGTTTGATTGAAAAGTGTTTCTACGCTGTTACAGCTGTTGTTCATTGAGTGTTAAGTACAAGAGGAAAAATATCATGTCCTTTTTTATAACACGAGTCAAAGTACATGTCCTCTAACTCACTCAAAGTAGAAGAAAGAAGAAAGTATGTAGTTCTTTATCAAAAGTAAGATCCTTTTCGCTTTCATATCATTATGCCGATTCATATTCAAGACATGATTATGGTAAAGTATTAATAACTTATTACATATTTATAACAAAGCTAGTTATTAAAAGAAATCTCACTCAAATTTAAAATAAAATTTAAATATATTTGCCACATACTCATTAAATCATAAATTATTATTCAACATTTAAATCACTCGGTAATTCGTTGCATCTCAATGTAAAATTAAGACATTTTCTAAAAAGTCCGATTTTTGACACTTTTAGTGGTAAGCTAGTTTTTACGAGTGTTTATAAATAATTGCAGTGTTTACATCTCGATGTATGGTTAGAAAGCGGACATGCAACGGTGTCGGTTTCACCACTAATACGGTAATTATGGTGATTGGCGGATAGCTTGTTCGGCGTTAGCATAATTGGCAACTAATAGCCCATGATTCGCGATCCTATTCAAAACATTATGTAATTAATGCTTTCACAGCTTTATGAACATAGAGTGTAAATTATTTTTTCTGTTTTGGCATATTGTGTGGTCGTTAATTGATTTTTTAATTATTAATAATCGAAGAAGCGTATGTTAGTGTATGGTATTAATTTCCGGTGGAACGGTTCGCAAAGAAGTGGCGTAGTATAATAGGGTGTATTAATAAGTAATTTATGTTGGCTATTAACGCTAATGATGAAATGTAAATAGATAGATCGTTTATTATTACAAAATATTGAAGTTTATTTCTGTATGGAGCCGTCTTTATAAGCTACATATATTAACAGGCAGTGGTCGTAAAGAGTTGAGCTAATTTCCAGCTTTTCTTATTTCACGGTATCCAAAACACGAAATAATTAGGTATCTACTGTACATCTTTGAAAGTTTAACTATTTTTATTGTTTTTATTCGTTGAAATAGATAAAAAGCTTGATACACATCGCAGCGATACGTTCGAGGCATCTCGTTCCGATGTGAAAATTTATATATCGATATATTTGCATCCTAATTATAAGGGGGAAAAATTGCAAAGAGATGACCATTTATTTATTTAATTTGGGTACAGTTGTTCTTGACCTATTGAGTCGCAGCGGTACACCAGCGGCCAGACACAATGTGGCTTGCCAAGACATAACAGATTTAATCTCAAATTTCTTGGGCTAGTTATGAGAATTCTCTGAATATTCAGTGGTCCACGACATTTTATTAATTTTACAAAGCACCTGTCTTTATAAAATTAATAAAATGATGTCACAATATTAAAGTAAGCTAATATATTGTGTATAATAATAATTATGGACTAGGCTAAGTAAGTATAGCATTTTAAGTACAATATTTACCTAGCCTTGTTTACGGACACTTGTTTTTATTTACGGATGTATATCCATATGGACATTTGTGAATTAGGTATAAATAAAATTGCACTTCCATAATTCATGCATTTTGTAATATTAACGTGGAGTGTAGTTTAATTTCAAATTTAATTTTGAGTCGTCAATAAACAACATTATTTATTATAATAGTACGAGTGTTTCATAATTATGGCTTAGATAGCACACACACGCGAAGTCATACTTTATATAAATATATTACACATATAAAATGAAAAAGCCCCGTTGTCAAAACTGCAAAACATGTGTCCATACATATTTTATTAAAAACAGCATTTCAATTTGAAGTCGATTAAGCCTTTCGGCATAAGATGCTTTTGCCTTACTCCATATCCTCTATACCATTTTAGTTGTTAATCGTAATATTGACAAAGATACAACTTCATATTATTAATCTATAATCATTCAGTCGCAAAAACAAGACCACACTTTTCTATTACACACGTATATCATACCCGCGTGCTATTATTGCCTATAACCATAAACCGTGAAAGTTCAAATAAGAATACAATAGGTATATAATTAAAACAAATTCGAGAGCTGAGCATCGTGTCTCTACAGTTCACTCGCAGTTTACCCCTCATTTCGTATATAACATGACAGCTCGTATAATTTAGTACTTACAACACAGTCGGATCACGTCAGGCCACCGGCGACATGGCATTGTGCAGCGACACTGTACCGCTTAGCGTGACTCCGATGCGTGTTGTTACTGTTACACTCAAAGTATGAAATACATACTTTGATAAAACGTCTATTTTCGCAAAAAGTGTGTTTTAATTAACATGTTACTTTGTACATGTTTGGAATATACAAGCAGTATTAAATGTAATGGCGCGTGTATCGATTAAGAACGAACTCAACCGGTAGCGATAGAGAATGTTAAGTGATGCTACTGTTGTAGGACAGGCGTGAAATAGATACAAACATGAAGTGTCTTGTTCGTTAATATAATTTGTCTGAACTAATGATGAAGTAAATCGTAAAGTACCATCATTATCATATGGACTTTTTTTAGGAATCTGATTGCATGAAATATCGATAGCGATAATAATTTTAGTTCAATGATACTTGTTAAATGCCAGTTAGAACAAAAATAAATCATTTTTAGTAATATATTCTCTTGGCCAACGCTTGAACACAGGGATATACGATGGTTTTTTTATTGTATCTGAATGCTGGATATTAAAGACATTAATATAAGTATACTTATTGCAATCTCACAGCAGATACGCTGTATGTAAATATATCCACATATTTCTAGTAACTACTTTAAATAAAATACCTATAGGTAGGTACATATAAAATAGTATACAAAATTTTAAGGTATTTTATTCAGCACTCTTATCAATGGGGACATCATAATTTTAAAGTAAGTCATTAAGCTTATATAAATGCTGAAAGAGTATCACAAGCGCTGCGTGTAAAGATAATATCTTGTGTGAATAGATGCAGTCGCTAAAGAAAATTACTAGTATAATATGAAGCTCTTACAAGATTTAATATAAACGTTTACCACCAGCTTAGCTCAGCTCATTTGCAACTAACAGTCGTATATTATTTCACATACCTACATTGTAGTTGTTGGTGCTAAGAGTGAACGATTCGCGTGATTGCATGCGTGCCACGTCATTATGTCGCTGTGCAATTGTGAAATAGACATTTTTACAAAATTACTGTTTTTATCTCGTTATCGTCTTTGAGCTATGTGTGATTTTGCATCTAAGTTGTTTAACAATGAAGCTCGTTACTGATGAATGAATTTAGTTATACAATAGCAAGAATTTAGTTGATTTACGTAAGTAGAAACGATAGGAGGAACTATGTGCCTAAATGAGATTTCGTAATACGGTATTAATTACGGTTTACGCAAGGAGAATAAGGGAATGAAAGGGTGATCTAGAAGATTTGGCAGGCTTGCCGTACCAATTTAAAATTTATAAAAATATTATAAAAAACATTTGCGGCAACGAGCAATGGTAGAAAAGTTAAAACTGTTCTAAAAAGTAATCTAGATAAACTCTTTAACTGAATCTAATCTAGTTTAACGTAAGTCGTGCGATGGGCGTGATGATAAAGACCGTATCGTTTCCATTCTCTATTTAAAAACAAAACAACGTTCTACGTTTAAAAGCCCGTTAGAACAAAATTGCTCAGTTTTACAACGAGCAAACGGTTGGACATTTCCATAATTATCCAATTTCGCACTTTAGCTACAACAACAAATGCTGCAATTACATCGTTAGTTCACTTTAATGAGGAGGCCTGGGGCTCCGTTCATGATCTCCTGTGCACTAGATCATTTAAACCCGCTACTCACGACTCGATTTCGCAGCCAATCAGTCGGAGCGACGAAACCCTCACTTGGTTAAACGAGTCGCAGTTCCCAACTTGCCTATTCACGGAAACCTAAAGAAGGCAACAGCTCTTGCACGGAAATCCCTTTGTTGCCAGCGACAAATATCAAGTAGACCAAAGTAAAAAATAAAAATTAGAAACGGAATCCGCAGTTCAAACTTGAAGTACTCTAACTGAGAACGTATATCGTGAACCTAAAACTAGGAAACACGCAAGGAAAATCCATTTATCACCAGCGACAAATGTCACGAAATGTCACGTAGAGCGAAGTAAAATAAAGAAAGGTTAGGGCAAAACGAAATCCCCTATTCAAAGGTAGTAAGGTAGATTCAAGTATTCCAACTGAGAGAGTACCTCAGCCTTACAGAATAAGAAAGCTATAGACGTGTTGTATTATCAGCAATTAGGGTTTTCTTGGAGGAAATGAAGATATTATCTGTAGGTGGACCAATCCTTTTTGCCTTGAGAAAGCAACACATCGAGAATCGTTGACGAAGCAACATTTGATGATGTCCCACACGACAAAAAACGCACTTGGAAACAATGAATGATGATTGATGACTAACTCCTTAGTTAAGCGGTTGTTTAGTCAAGATTTTAAATAGAAGTAAAATCTTTACCAAACATCGGCTTCATAAATATACTAGATCTTGCCCGCAGCTTCGCCCGAGTAAATGTAGCTTAGTTTAGATTACGTAATGTCAGTAGCAGTAGTTTTATCTGGATGAAAGGTAGCCTATGTCCTTTTCCGTTCCCCTGACAACGTGTATACGAAATTTCATAATTATCAATCAAACAGTAAAGGCGTGAAAGCGTTACAAACAAACAAATAAAATCGCATTCGCATTTATAATATTTGTTAGGATTTGCTAATTAATTAAACAAAAATATATTGCCGATTGTACACAAATTCTTTACAAATCTACTTTTAACTAAGACACGTGTAATAAATTATTATAATTTATTTAATTAAGACAATTTATGGCCCTTATTTTCTACAGTTAAATTAAATAGTTATTACCTACTACATATTGTGTTACTCCTAACCACATTGTATTTTAAGGTCACAACACTAATGGTGTGAAACAGTAAAACGGATTAGCATAACACAATATTACTAATTACAATATGATATTAGCATAACGTATATCCAAAAATGGAGTAGGTAGAACTGTATATTATGCTATTTTTAATAGTTTATTAGCTCCTACGTATTAGAGAGCAAGCTTAGACTTCTACTAGGCCGATCTAACATATTGCTGCGGTAAAATTCATGGAAGTAGCTCTAGAATGTATCCAGATTCCATAAAACATAATTTCACGGACTGTGGTACTAATTGAAATGTCTTATCTGCAAAATTCAGCAAAATCTCGCCCGCTGATAATCGATACTAAAGCTTAAGAGTTAAGTGTTACAATATCTTGTCAAGAAATTATCGGTAGCCGCACAAGGACAAGCTTGAAATAAACCTGGCGATATATATATTATTTACATAGGTACATACAAACATTTCTTTTTTCTGTTGAATACGAATGTAGAGGCTACATATCTAGTTAAGCCTGTGTTAATAGAACAGCACTATTTATTAGTCTAGCCATTTTCAGCTTAAAGCATATTACTCAAAGAATCCTTTCTCTCTTTCATTCTTGGGTAAATTCAATTTCGAAAGAAGAAAACAAAATACCTTGTAACTCACTTGTACTTCGTTATCAATTTATAAGTAAAATGTTAAATATGTTCGCCATTCTTATCTAAAACGAATCTTGTCAATTAACGTGGAACATTAAGGCTAAATAAAACGCGATACAGTGGTCGAGGTCAACTCAATTCTTCGGTTAAATGGCCTTTGCTCGATAAAAAAAAGTTTTAAAAATAAAGTGGCCGCCTCTTTATCCAATTACGTAGTATGTGGCGTATAATTGTGCGGTAATTTTCTTGTCGCATGTAATTCTACCATAAGTCCTTATCATTTTTGTGCTGGCAACACTGTACGCATTCCGGGTTGGGGGGATTTATATTTTAGGTTAACCATAGAGGAAGTGGCTAAAGCGTTCTTTATTCAACTGTGAACTAAGTAACTGCACGTGGTAAACTATTAAGATAAACGTATAAGTACATACTACATGTACAGTAAGGAAAAAGTAATATAATCAACTATATACAACTAAACTTTTGTAACATTTATTTTATATTTATATTATATCAGTGCTTATTCATTGCCGATTGTTTAAATTTAATTTTTAGTTCTTCACTCGCATAAGTTCTCACTCACTTAGGTACTAAATGATGTGTATAGTTATAATTGAACTTCAGATTTTAAGTATTGTATACAGTTTAACAAAAAAAAAATTAAAAAAAGGAAAAGATGGATGGACTGTGTGAGGATGGATATGAAAGGAAAAGGGGTAAATGATCAGATGACGGGTGACAGAGAAGTATGGAAGCGAAGGACATACTGCGCCGACCCCAAATAAATTGGGACCAGGGCAAGAGAATGATGATACTGTTTAACATTATGTGCGTATGTATTAGTCTGTTACTTTACTTATTTAATAAAATAAAATACACGAATCTTGTAACTGGCACGGGGTATCTGTGCAGGCACAGTGCACATGTGTGTAACTTGTATGATACACCTACTCGTGCATGTGCACAAGTGGGTATATCATACAAGTTACAAGCGCGGATGGCTCGCGTCGATCGTTTGTACCATGCATAGGTACAAACTGCGTAAAGGCGTAATGTAGAAGAGCCTATAGGAATAGTACAGTCAATCGCCGTGTTGTAAATTATCCTCAGTCGTTATGTCTCTTTCTAGAATGCGAAATTAGTAACGCTTTTGCTCACTCTTATGGCTATAGCCTAAGTAGATTAACTGCCCACGGAAGTATAAAATGTTGGTGCCAGCAATTTAGTTATATACCGGGATTAATATTTAGTAGTAAAGTTGATTAAAAGATAGCACATAAAAACGATAGATGGGTTAATTAAAATGTTATAACGTGAATTCGAAATTGAATTTGATTTATAGTCGGACCACACAACAGTGCTTCCATGACATTGAAAAAGCATGTTACATTTTGAAAGATAGGTACTTACTTTTGTATGTATAGGCTGCACGTTATTCAACAACTGCGAATGGTTTTACATTGGCAGACCACCATTTATTCACATGATTGTTACTAACTTTAGTAGAACCCATATAGTATCTACTAGGAACCCGATGGTAATTTTTGCTAAACGAAATAGAATTGATTAACAATCGTTTTTAATTTAAAAAACATACTGATTGCGCGTTTTACGAATTGCCAAACCCAAATCGGAACCCAGCCTTCGGGAATCCGAAAAGTCCGGTACAACCCATCACTAGTACTGTCATTCTGCATACCATTCCATTGCGACCAGTTATTTACGTTAATCCTCCATTGTAGGGACATTGTTTTGCCTTAAATAATGAGATATTGAAACATTAACCTTGTAACGTCTCCGTATATCAGAGCTACTTAAATGAAACACGTTTGCAAAATAACGCCATTTAGTATAGTGGAGTCGTAAAATATAAATAACTATTAAAGAAACTTGATTAATCAGGATTTCGTTCTTACAAACCGGTTAGCTCTTGTACTTCATATAAAAGTAAAAAGGCATCACTACATGCATAAAATGTGAATGGGATTTTTGTTTGATGGAAGAAATGGCACAGGATCTCTAGTGATGGTCTTCGATCTGATTGGAAGATTCCGGCAAAAGGGCAAGAAGCTCATAAATTGACGAGAGAGGAAAATGTTACATTCTTTATCCTTAGGTTAGCTGTAATGTATGTGATGTGTTTTTGGAAGATACTCAAAAAAAGGGTGGGGTATGTCAGTAGAAACATAAAAGTAAATTAATTGGCTACTTTCTATGTACTAATGTATGTATAGTTTAAAATGAGGGAAAAATATTTAATATCCAGATTAGGTTATTAAAAGCGATTGTTCCTCGTAATGTAAAATTTAAATATAAAGTAAATTACAACGAACTATTTAAATACTGTAATAAATTACCAATACAATGTAAACTCAAAATGGCCGTAATGAAAGAAGAACTTGTTACCACGGACCATATTTGTTTGCATAACCGTAACAGTAATTTAAGACAGTTGCCAAAATCAAAGAAATATGTTTTACCAAAATTAAATACTTTGTATGGAACTAAATAAATAAAATAAAAAATAAATAAATAAATACATACTTCCTAAGATCTTGAATAGTTTACCCGAAGATATAGTAAATAAATATACATATTTACAACAAATTATTGTTCGGTTTTTTACGGCTGCTTTGTTGTACAAAATATTGTTACAACAAAGCAGCCGTATAAAACCTCGCTAAAAAGATATTTGTTAAATAACATTGATAGATCCCTACTGTCATTGTGAATTATTAGTACCTAAGTATAAATTGTAATTTTAAATTATATAACATATGAACTCTCACTCGCATAAAAACCCTAGTGGTTTAAGCCATGGTATAATTATTATTGTAATATTTAGTCAATAAAAAAGAAAAAAGAAGATATGGAAGGACTCCAAAATCTAAGATTTTGTGGAAAAAGGCGACCAGTAATCTTATCACAATTTTCCATCCGGTTATGTGTATCCGACCTAAGTCACAAATATGTCTGCCGTGATGTGTTGGCAGTTGCCTTCTAATTTTGACAAATAAATAATTAGGTGTCATGGCGTCTCGATATTGACTCAATAGGATCTAATAAATATTAATAAACAGATCCGTGTTCGTATCACGAAAAACACTTTAGCATTATGGCAATGTACTAAGTATATTATTTAATTTGAATTAATAATTAGATAATAATGTAAAAAAAATGGTAACTGGGTAAAACAAAATATAAGTTGGTACTAATTTGTAGTTGTATAGCGTATGTTTGAAGCTTTTTGACGAGACCTCTTTAGCCTTAAAAACAATATTGTTAACTTCCATAAAGAGGACAAAACCTTTAACTTTTTAAACAGTAGACACGGGAATGGCATCGCGTGCCTCCGTCACATAACTCGGCGCTAAAGATGGCTTCCACACGCGTATTTAATAAGCCCCCGGCGAACGTAAACTATACTCTTTTTATTTTTAACTTTTTCTACAAAAACAATGGAAAATAATAATTTTTTTATAAAATTACACAGGGATTTTATTGCAACTTGTTAACGAACTCAATGACAGGCCATGAATAAACTTGAGGACTTTTAAATTAATTTAATGACGATTTTTTGTTGTGTCATATTATTATGTTCTACTATGCTTTTTGTTTCGGTCCATAAAAAGAATTCACTATTGATAAATTATAAAAACACTTCGTTGTACATTTAAGGATGAAAACAAAATTTTTGAAATATGTCTTTTAATTTAATCGTCATATTTTGAAAATATATCTTAGGTCATCTAGGATGTGATAATTTAAGACAAACTTAAGTACAGGCAAGACAAACGTAGAAATATTATAACATGTATGACGTTACATAAAACACGCATTTTATACCACACAAGTAAAGCATAAGTAAGTGCATAAATTGAACATGATAGTTGAATAATTTATGCAGCAACTTACTCCGACCTTTTTATAGATACATCTTACCCGTAGTTGTAGCCCTGGGGTTAAGTAACATTCGCAGCGTAGTAACAAAGCCAATTATTTATCCCAATATGATAATCGTTAGCAAATTGTGGTATACCGTCCCTTCGTTTCTAAAGGTTATCCTAGTTGCGCATAAATTATGATGTGTAGAACTTAAACGAGAGGAGACAAGCGATAAGAATTTATGTGGTTAAAAGGTAATTTATTAATATTAATAATAAAAAAGTCAGTAATTATATTTTTTTAATAGTTTGGTCTTAAAATTGCTGGTATTAGTACTTAATCGTTTATTTATTCTGTCAATATCGGACGACATTTTTTTATTACGAATTCATGCAAATGATAATTAATTCTAATTGTAGCGACGGCTTATCTACGAACATTTTATAGATAGTTACTTTCAATTTGTTTATGTCATTAATGAGCTTGTCAATGTCACTATTTTACATATTGTATTATGTATTTGGCAATTATGCAAATAATATACCTACTATAAATTAAGTAGGTAGATACTAAAGCACACCACAGTCAAGCGAACATATTAATCTTCTAAAATAAATATTTTTAAATTCGAACAAGGCCATTAACTAAATTAAAAAATAGATAAATAATGAAAACAAACTCTTTGGTAAATTCGCGCCCGCTATGTCGGTACGCCTTGCGCCCGACTCAAGGGTTGCCTACGACTGCGGCGTATCATGTTATATCTCATTACTACAAGTTCTACCTTCATTACTGGTAATACACATGCGTCTAATTGATCCGCAGAGTTTTCTTACATCATCTTTTGTATCTCATAATGTGTACACATTTGAATGTTTTGTTTTACATCGTTAGAGAAAGTAAAGAAATAATTGTGCTTCTAAATGTATTTAATAAGAATAAATTGTTTTTTTTATAGAATTCTGAGTTTGAAGGTCTGACGGGCATTCACCCCTTTTATATTGGATAAATTACATTGTTTGGTACAGAATTACAAATATCGCCGTCTAATAAACGAGAATATTAGTTTCTTTTAAAGATATATAGGCTTTAGGTATTCTTTATAAACAATATATATATTACTAGATGCCTATATTATAGCTATATGTATTTAGTTTTTAGGACTAGGTAGGTACATGAAATGGATTTACCTACAGTTTCCAAGAAACTTGCTTGTTTCTCACTGACTTTTTCATTGGCTAAACTTTATTTGAAGCTGATTTTATATTCAGGCGATCATGAACTCTCTATTCGTGAATTTATTATGACTATGTTTTTATGTTTGTCAAATATCTACCTTTCCCGGGCTTGGGCTTGGACCTTTCTTATGGTTGGCAACACGCGGCCGATGCTGGAATCGATCTTTACTCACATATCACATATCAACCGATCTTTAACCACTTACAATAGGGCCAAAGCTTTTTTGACACTTTTGTTCTAAGAATAATATATAATTGTACATGCAAATGTATTAATATGTACCCTAATGCAGTGATTTCCATCAAGATCACACCCTATCATAAAATCATTTTATAATTCAACTGACAAATTTAAAAGCACGCAATCATACACTATAAGCCTATACTAGCATCTAATGAACACTTAATATTATTTCAGTACGATAATACTTTCTAACATCTTCTAAAAATACATATCAAACGTTATCATTAAATTTCAATCCACATTCGCATGTAGAGCGCACTGTTAGTGCCCTCTCCGACGCCCACACATGGGGTCGCGGGGTCGGGTTACCAATTTACCGCCAGAACAAGATGTACCGTCATTAAACGCAAATGCCTCTTTATTACTTGTGCACTTGGGCCTTTAGCTACTCGTGATACTAAAAGTTTTAATTATGGAGATTATTTATTAATAACTTTGTTCAATATCGTAATTTTAATCATACATACACATATAAACTCATACATACACATATAAATTCATACCTACACATTTCCTAAAAATTAGGCCAGAGGTGTATGAGACATTCAGATTTCTTTCTTGCTCTGTGCTAAGTCCATTAAACTAATATGCATTGCAATTCAACGTGGCAATGCTGCCAGTCTTCTGGGCACACTACCAGCCGACTGTGATGCGGAGGAATTCTATGACGCCTATTAGAGGGTTTTAGTTTTCTTTTTCTTTCTGTTTTATAATATTTCAGGTATAAGTTAGTTTTAAAAAATGGTGTTTATACGTCATAGTCAATAATTTACATTTTATTAGATTCAATATTGAGAAAATTAAACTATATATAAGCTTTCTCTTAACTACATTGCTACTTTCTTTAATTAGGTACTACCTATTCAATAATATTTAGTCTATTCCTCTGCGATAACAGGCGAAATAGTATAATATAAAACTCTTCCATGTTTAAAATAGGACTATCTTGTAATTATCGATTACATTAATTCACCATGCCTTTATTAGTCATACCATATTACAACAATTACCATAGTAATATGCAAAAAACTCTGTGTCCAATTTTATATACAAAACAAAAAGTTGTAAAACGTTTAAACTTCGGAGTATCCTGGGTATCTCTTACGTGTGGTCGTGACCCTTACTTTAAGTTTTTGTTTTAAAGTAAACATAGTTACGCAATATAGTTATTGTTTCGACATTTGGATATATTGTATCCGGAATTTTTTGTGAAGCAGTGGGTGGTAGTCCTTATGTGGATACAGCAAAATCATTTGGAACAAGAGTAAGCATGTTTTTGTCGTGAAAGCAATAAATTGTATGTTCGTATAACAGTGGATATCCAAAATAATAATGTTGAAGAAGTTCAGCATGTCCAAAGAAACAATACATTGTAATAAATATTAGTCCCTTTATAGGATATGATGTATATTAATATCAAAGTAGAATACTGTGTAGTTAAGAAAATAATAGGTAATAGCAATTTAATAAGACTCGCTTATATAATATGTAGTTGGAGCATGTGGCAAGGATGGACGAAATAAACTATAAACCATAACTAAGACATGCATAAATGAGACAGCTTGGTAAATGCAGACAAAGATACCTGTAACACAGGTAACTCAATAGCTATTTCGGGCACAAGTTTCTCACAAATGTACGTTGCTATTTAAATTAGATTTAAGCACCAATACTGTAAAAACATTTGAGATAAAAAACAAATATAATGCAATTAAAATAGGTTAAATAAATTGACAAATCGGAGAGGTTCTGATCAAACAATAACTAATTAAATGCATAGGAGGTAGAAAATACTCTGCTCGTCTGAAAAACACGACATATTATGATATATTATGATTCTATTTTCCTCTTAATAGAGCTCAGCTACGAGTAGATATGGCTTGACCTAACGAAAAGGTTTTGCGCAGTAGGTACATGATATAAGGTGACAAGATATTTGCGGAACAACACGAACATTTCACGCTAAATTACGGACTTCCTTAAAGCCTCACTTGAGTAGATTAGCCTTACTTATGTGATAATATTATATGTAGGTATGTTATATTAAGACACAACTTTTTAATCATTAGAACATCTGTGCATGGGCATCAATCACTAGGTATGTAAGAGATAACTCAAAGTCTTATTACAAACCATAGGTAATTGCATTTTAAGTACATACGTGAAGTTGTTTTTATGTATTCCTTTAGTTAGATACACTTCTCACTTTAAGCTCATAAATCAAATTACATTACACAATAATTGTCCAATAAATCAAGTAATGGCTATTACATAAAGATCAAGGGAGAACACACACAGGCGGGCAGGCAAAAGCCCTCTTATCTCGACTACCACTTAGTAATATTTCATAGCATGGCAACATCGGCGTCTGTTTAGTGTTGCCTCGTTGCGGGTCTGTCAAAATATTGGCGCCATACTGCGGCAAAAAATGGAAGGAAAACTTATCTGTCATTTTTTGTTCGGTTGAAGTAAGATGGCAAAAAATATATGCAATCTTGGGAAGCTTATGACTAAGTTAATGTTTTAAATAATTATATTTTTACTTTATACGCCATATAAACAAACATTCGATGATGGATTCTAGTATTGGTTTTATGTTTTCTAATTCTTTGTTTGGTTCCTTTTCGTCTTTTTAGAATAATGAATTATATGATTTAGTTAAAAACAATTTTGAAATCCATAAAATTTTACAATGTGTAATAGGTTTAGCGAAAGTTATTTTTCCTAAATTGACTAAAACTATAAATATTGAATACTGAATTGATTCGATTGACTTGGGCTATTGAGAGCTCAATTCAGAATTCAATAAGTATACTTGCACAATTCCAGACAATCGTCGCTTTAGCTGTTGCAAGTTGTAGCTTTTGTAAAACACAACTACGTTCTGAGCTCCAGTGCGATTATTTGACCCTTCATTAAATGCTACATATTAATTACACATTCATGTTTGCAATTGAAGTTACTACTTATTTTCTTTTATGTCATTTGTATGGCGATATTCCTAGCGGCAGTATTGTCTGGAAAATTTACGTCACAACGTGTATCTTGTAAATAATGTGAAGATGTAGGTACAACTCAAGATGTTAAATGGTAGTTTGTGTCCACCGTTCATGATATGAGAGAGTCCGTTCTCTATTATATTAGAGAAAAGCATCGGTAAGATTTCCGTCAGAAAAATCGATCTGTTGCCTTCTTAACAAGACGTAGTCTGAAACACCAATCCTGAAAACACACAAATGTGTGGTTTTCTTAGTGTTATGGGTACTAATACAGTAGACATGGTAGGCAAGACTAATGCGCTTTGACTAATTGCAAAACCTAATTCTGACACTAAATTATCTACTAACCATATCGAAATATGAGTTTTAACGACCTCAATTCGCTAATAATTGCCAGCAATCTGCATAGTCATACCGTTTTGTTTTAATTTTCTCAAAATCATCGCCACTGAATGAGTTAGAAATTAGTTTTTAAAAACAAAATGTCGAATCACGATTGCTTTCGATATAACCCTAAATCGGTGGTTCCTATCTCGTTCGCTAATGAAGATTTCGTATGCGGCCATCCTTTTTTGTCCGCCATATATGTTTGTTTTGAGCACACCATCAATTTATTTTGGAGTTTTAAATTAGCTGTGTGTACACCGGGCTGGTGTTGTCCCTGTCTGGTGGGTGTATTCGTCTCGTTCGTACCGTCAGTTTGTTTTACGCGTGACGCGCCACGCCCCGTCGGCCGGTCGGCGCGGGCTCTTTGACCGGTAGCGATGTCTCTCGTTATCTGTTTTTTGGTCGGGCGGTGTGTGTCCTCCTAATATTTGAGTAGGACGATGAAAAAGTCGTTTTGTGTACAGTGGGAGGTGTACAATGTGTTGTTGTTTCGTTTATTGCGAGCCGCGCCGCCCGCCGCGCGTTAATCACACACATACGCAACCAGTCTAGAGTTTTATTTGATGTAAAAGGTGTAATGTTCTGCCTACTCACTGTACTGAATCTTAATTTTAGATAAAGGGTGCTTAGACGCGCGTCAGGTATGTGAACCAATTTCTTTCATCTGCATGGATAGTGTCGCGCGCAAGCGGGCGCCGTGCTGCTGAATGTATGGTTTCAATCCCACATAGGACAATAATGTATGTGATCCAGAAATAATTGTTAGACATCTAGGTGCACTTTTGTGAAATTGAAATTGCTTCAAAATTCTCTGCATTTTCATATATATTTAATGCCTTATTTATTAAACTACTAAACCGATATGTATGGAAAACAGATAGAATTTTAAAATCACAGCACAGCTGTTTGGCGGCCTAATAGAATCACAAATTGTGCAATTTGCAATTTTTTGGCTTTAAATAGGTATATCAAACATGAAACACAGCTAACTAAAGCATATTTTGAGATAAATCACTTTTTATGCGCACTTGGTTTAAAGTCGATTCTGTTGCTTTTGACGTTATTATTTGGTTGGTCCACTCAATCACTGAAATACATGGGCCTAATGAGGGCTAGTTCGTAATTCCAGTGATTGGTCGCGCGCCGTCGTGCGGTTGCGCGATCGCCGCGCGATAACACGGCACGCGACTACCCCGGACGTACGAGCGCCGTAATTGTGCACCGCAGTTTGATTATGCACGGAACTAATTCTTATTTGGTTTTCAATGCGAATTTGTTCATAGCCGCGAGCTAAGAAACGAGCCAATTAAGAATTTAAAATTTTCTTTTTCAAGAAATGCGGTAAGACATTAAAATTCATTTTAAAATACAATCATAATAATAAACTCCCCCAATCTAGGGAGAATTAGCATAGCATACAACTGTTTTCGTTGTACAAACAATAGCCAGGCTTAGTATAACTAGGTATAGGTAAGTATCTGTGGGACTCCTAATTGTTGTTCTGTGTGGCAATTAAATATTACTCCTGGCCTCGATTACAGTACATTATAGCACGGAAGAATTAACCAAGTACATTCTAGCACCCACACTGGTTAGTTCAAAAGTCTTATGTAAGACCGACGCCGTGAACGCCTGGAAAATGGCTTGTCCAAATACTGATTTGCCTACCAACCCATTATCCCAAAGGCAGTGGGATGGGCCGCTATGCAACACGGTAAGAGAAAATCTTTTTACACTTACAGATGTGTAAGTGGTACAGAGCGCGCACGTTTGCTGGCTGTGGGAGAATGGGAATCTTGTTTATGGCTTCAGGTACTTCCATCGTCCAACACAGGTACAATGTTGGACGATACGACACTCCGTCAATTTTTTTTGCCTCAAAGAATCAGCATTGCCATTCTACGTGGCAATGCTGCCAGTCTTCTGGGCACGTTCCCGGTCGACAGCGATGCTGAGAAATTTTACGACGCCGCCTACACCAGGCATTAAATTTTACAGTTCCATATTTTGTTACTTTTCATTTTGTTCTATTTATAAGTGGTTAATTTTGTTAATATTAGTTAAGTTGCAAATTATCATTGTTGCTTTGTTTATGTAAATAATGAAGAAGAAATAAAAATTATAATATCATCAAAAAAATTATTGACAACTTCTTTGTCTATGAAATGTCTATGGGCCAGACTAGAAGTTTCCACTTGCTATGTCCTGGCACATCTCTCTCGCTTCAATGATATTACATATCTGATGTTTTGTATCAAGCGGCGTCCGAAAACGATCATGACACGAAAAACAACAAATATTATTTTTTTAAAAACATTCGTCAGTTGAGAAATCAATTAACGCACAAAGACTTAAAATTACATCATCGTTTTATTGTAAAGAAATCAATTTTATGCGTATATGAACAAATCTTATGATTGCAATGTTTATTGAGCTATGAAGCTTTTAACACTGCTTGTGTTTACATAGTGATGAGCCCTTCGTACGAGGGGTGAGAGTTTAGTCGAAGATAATGTTGTGCCCGTAATCTGTCGGTAACGTGTAAAGGGGTGATTCGGCTCGCTTCGACGCGATTGCACAATTTGTGATTCTATTAGGCCGCCAAACAGCTGTGCTGTGATTTAATTTGTTATTTTTTTGTTATGCGTTTAATTATAGAACAAGTATTGCTTTTGTTCTGATGAATGTTTCATTCTATATCGCGGTTTATTTTGATTTAAGCAAGGAGTCTGCCAACTACACCGTCTCATACCATGAACGTGCTAGGAACGTATCAGACACGAAAAGTAACACGATACGCCCTGCTATAGGAACTGCTCGTCGGTGACGGAACGGTCTAGTGGGCATAGTCTTATACATTTCCTTACAAAGAATATTTTTTTGCCTGACACGTTCCTAGCACGGTCATGGTATGAGACGGGGTAGTGGGCAGACTCCTTTGGTTTTACTGCTAACGTTGTTGTTTAAAATTGCGATGAAAACCAAAAGTGTTCATAGTTTTAAACTGTCGAACATAATTTTCTTTATTGACCATTTTTTGCTTTATCTGGTAAACAAACAGTTAATTATATAATCATTCAGTTACTGCTTTCAGTCCATATTCATTTCCTAATAAATAGAGATAAGAAAGATAAAACATAAAATTTGCTAAGTATCTGTAATTTTGTCTTCAGCTGCCGGCACCATAATAATATACGTACCATATTTGTTTATAAAATAAGACAAGAACAATTAACATTTATGAATTTTAGAGATTAAAACGTTGGTTACCTACTATTAAAATAGCTTTGGCAGATCTCTAACCTTCCAGGAATATACATACTTTATAACTAGATAAGTACCTATGCTATTTGACATTCCGAATTCTTTAAAGTCGACACGAGAAAAGAATGTAATTATAGGACATTGTATCTTATTTTTATTATAGGGATGAGTCTTCACAGCTAGTAACAGTTCTAGAAATTAGTTGCTGATTATATTGTCAGCCGGAAATACACGTCAACAAAGGAACTACCAGTACTTAATCACAATTACACCTACACATGTGTCTCAACGCGCATACGACAAGTAATTACCACAAATGGTATGTTTGTGTACCTCTATCAATTATCTTACACTATGACAACAATCATCATATGTGTTTATCAGTTGGTACATCTAATTGTTTGTCTGTTTACGTGTCCTTATAATGTTGGTTGATGACAGCTGTCAACAGTTTGTTGTTTATGCCTGGAATAATCATGGCTGTTCGCTCTAGATAATCTATGATATTATTTTTGTTAGGCATATGGTTAACTGCAGTCTAGCTAAAGGTAAAAAGTATAGTCTGGTATCTGGTAAAGATCACACTAAAATAATAGTGCGGAGAGTGGTAGGAAAAGAAGGGCGAAGAGAGTACTGGTTGACAATACTGTCAACCGGTACGATAAGCCGGTATGTACCTACTATCTGTCCTACCTTACAATGATTGTTAACAAATTGATTAACACTAGTACTATAATGTGTCTAACACTTGCGTTAAATAATCATTGTCATCATGTGATCTATTGATTAGAGTCTGGATAGGTATGTTTATTATTTGTCTCTTGTTTCGAACTTTTAAATAGGCTTTCTATTGTATACCGATCCTTGTTTTGTAATGCATTTTTAAATAAGACTGCAACAACTTAATGTTTAAATTAATTAATTAATCATTGCTACGAAACGAAAATACTGATCTCGGAACAAAATCAATAAACAAAATCAAATCCATCACCCACCGTAGCAATAAAGCGAGTTTATCTAAAAGAAAAACAAAATAAACAAAAACCGCAGCTAGTAAAACAAACATAAAACTATTACCCCTAACAAAGCGACGACGACGCCGTCGTATCTTTTGAGGACCATAGAGCACAGCGGCCGCCATTGACGCGCGAAAATATCACTACTAACCAAAGTATAAGGCTGAAAATACACAAAATAAATTGAAGAATCCCTTCGGTATACACGGGGATTGTGAATAAACCTGTCAATTTCGCCTAGTGGTTCGGAAAATGACGGAATAAAGCGGGAGTGCTCCACAATGGCGGGATTGTGCGCGAGCGGTCGCGCGGTCTAATACACCCGGTGCGGTGTAGTGTTGTACCCGTTTTATGTTCAACGCGAGAATTCAATACAGAAAGAAGTTTGTCAATGGGAAATTTATTAAGCTCATAAATTGGTTGGATGATCTTTTGGCTGCTGGAATTACTTTGGATGCTTTGGTTCGGGTAAATGAATGGCTGTTGTTGATCTGTTTCGATTTTATTTATACTTACAGTTATCACATCTGTTATCTCGAAGGGTTAGGCAGAACGGTTTTACATTTACATTGCATCAGTTATGTTGAGATCCAAAGTAATAATAGAAAATAGGTTCATTGTAATTGTTCATGTAGGTAGGCGGCTCATTCTCTATCTATATAACATATATCTAGTCGTAACAATAAAATTATAGTAGGTACTTAATTAAATGTAATTTTTTATCCTTACCCCATTTATTGTCAACAAGGACCAAGCTATGGCAATGACCACCAATAAAATAATTTTTTATCTGATTTACTTTGCACATGCACTCGACCTAGTGTCTCGTAAAATATTGTATTCGTTACACTCACGTGGTCAGGGGATTCTTTATTAGGGCGAACAATAGCTTCATGGTGATTTTATAGCATCATCAGTGTCGAAATATGCTTTTTTTAGATACATATCTGCATCAATTCAAAAGGATGATTAGTTAAATCACTTTAATGCGAAGCTCTAATTATTTAAAAAGCGAAATGTAGTGAGGTTTATATTTTAGATTACAAACACAGGCTGATAGCTGCGCTACTGCGATATGCTATTTTAAAAGCATAATTAATGATATTAAAATCTTATAATGTCTCGTTTGTTAGGCATTCAAATACTTTTCAGTTATTTTATGAAAAGTGAAAGACTTAAATTCCAAGAAATTAAAAACAATAAGGCGCGCTTTTCTAAATCCAAACATAATATACCAACTGTAATTTTTAAAAATTGTTTTTATGCTTTGTTGTTCTTTATTGTTCAAGCGAAATCTTCTGTAGATAATTAGTTTAATGTATCTAAATCTCACAATCACATCTTTAATGAGCGTTTATTTCTTGTATTCACATGGGATGTTCTTGTTGCATCCTAAAATACATTAGTAACAGATTGTTCGGTACAAATCTCACGTCTGAATCTTGCGTTTTGTGCTATCTCAGTGAAATGATCTCAGTAGCATTTAGACTAGGGTTGTCATACTACTTAATTATAGTGAAATATAATTTAACAGACTTTCTTTTAGCTGGAATTTTAAAAAAAAGCCTGTCTCTCTAATATAATTATGTATATAAACCTTTTATTGTTTATAATTCCGTGATTCCGTGTAGTTTTCAAATAATTAGAAGTAATGTTTTCTTCTGTCTGCTGCCAAAACAGCTAAAACGACGTACTTACTAATTTTTCTTTGCTGCTTCTTAGGTGATACATAGACAACCAAGTATTTTTTTCTTCCAAGCAAGTACTGATCCTCTTAATATGCAGCAAAATGGAGTACAATTGAATACTGTAAACGATTGTGTATTCTTAGGTATCACTATAGACAAATTTTGCAGTTGGAAACCACATATTGAAAAACTAACCTATAAGATAGATCGATTTGTATACGTATTAAAAAAAATTAGACAAACAGTAAATATGCATACTGCATTAATTACCTACCATGCATATGTCTCGTCTATTATTAGGTATGGTATAATTATGTGGGGCAATTCAGTAGACGTAAACAGAGTTTTCGTAGCACAGAAGAAGTGCATAAGGGCAATATGTGGGGCCAGCTTCCTGGACAGTTGTAGGCCACTATTTATTAAACATAAAGTACTTCCCTTGCCCTGTTTATACATACACGAAATTTGTACATTTGTAAAAAAATATCCACAACTTTTTGAAAGTTTTAATAACATGTCTAGGCACCAAAATAAATTAAAATTGCCCCAAATACGTTTAGAAATATTTAGAAGAAATGCGTATTGTATGGCTATCAAGATATTTAATAAGGTTCCCCAAACCATTAAACAGTTGCCATTACAACAATTTAAAAATAAATTGTTTAATTTACTTTTAGAAAAATGCTACTACAATACAAAAGAATATCTAGAAGATAAGTGAAAGCTGCATATGTATATTTAAGTAAAACTAATATAAATTAATTACATTTTTATGTATTTATATTTGCACGCTCTAAGGAGCAGAACATGTGATCCTTTTCTAATGTGTAAAAACTATAATGTACCATGTTTCGAGCAAATAAATGTTTTTGAATTGAATTTGAATTTGAATCTTTTTGTGTCTATAAACATGTGTCTATCATAAGCTTAAAGATTACTTAATGAGGCAATGATCTTTAAGATAAGTTACTTAGACAAAATTGTCTTTTGATAGTCATTCAAAAAGCATCATCCATAAACATGGAATATAATTATTATCTAAGACTATAAAGGAACAACCATATAACGATCGAATCTGGCACACATCCACATTCAAACGGGGCTGCTCAGATACTGTTCATTTGCGTTGCTTTATAATACAGGGACACTGCATCCATGTCTGCGGATCTGTTCTTTAGCTAAGAGATTGCATGTATGATAAAATTTTGCCAGCATCATTCGTCAAAATGGTGTAAAATTTAAAAGTGGCTTAGTTCACCTAGTCCTTATAATCCCTTCTTGAGCATTTTTTACAGAGTAGGTAAGCCACGGAACGCCCGTCTATTTATTAGTCGCTGCGAGAATAAACTATTATAGACTTCCTAACGCTTTTTAATGATAAATCTAACTTAGATAATACTTTGTAACTGTCACTGCTTAACATTAAACCAAGTATGGTTTATACAACACGCACTATAAAAAACATACATATACAAAAAAAGCAAATATTACGAAATATGTCGAATTGCAGCTACGAATCTGGGAAGATACTAAACTGTATATTGGATGTATATTAATAACCTACTATAAATGTTATACACCTACTTTCTTATCACGGAATAAAAATGTATTATCTAAATACCCATTGTATTGAAATAATAGAGTCACAACAAAAGAGCTAATATGAACAAACCTCTGTGACACTCCTTGAACAGTAAAATAACCATCGTCTTTAGAGCGTGGTATACGATTAACTACATGTCGAACATAAAAGAACGCTCAGAACATTTATTCCAGCAGTTCTTTAAATACACAATTTTTCTCCGCATTTGTGTCATCCATCAAACAAATGGTCCGATATTAAACGACACTTAAGTGGCTGTCACTTGCTTCACTTATAACGTATGTCGAAGACAAGCGACATTTTTCAACGACGTCTCGACACATACTGAAATAAATTTAATTTGTACTTCGTTTTAATGTGAAGGATGGCAACACTGAAATGTTTTTCATTTGAATTTTATTTTCTAGGTTACAAACCCACGTGGTAGCTAAATATAGATGGTGAGATATAGAAAGATGGCGTGATTCCCCTCTGCCCATCCTGTCATAGGTACTGAAACTCTTTCATTAGAAACTCTGAAATAAATACTTATATATATATATATAGTATTGAAACAAATAATAAGGACGTGTATTCGTTATACAAATGGCAAGAAACTCACTAAGATCAATTAATTGTTGTTTACCAATATTTATTAAAAATCTAAAATAATTATAATTTTAGTTTACTGTACATTCAGGAACACGTGAAAATAAATGTATATAGGTATGTGTAGACTAGAGTTTCGAAAGCTTACATAATTTCTAACATCATTCCTTGACTTTTATCCCTTTTTTAATTCATTTTCTTTAGAATCGGCAGCCCTAGTATTGTAAACGATCAAAGACCAAAACATCACGAGGCGGACAGTATGCTTGTTTTCCAGAAAAAACTCTCAGGTCACCTTTACATAGCTAATACATACAAACAAGCTCCTTCCCTTAACCCTAGCTATATCAAAGCGATTAAAAAGTAACTACCTACGAAAGTCTTACGTTATTTATCCAACGGTTGGTAAATAAAATCGGAATCCAATCACAAAACAGAGCATTACGAATCAGTATAGAATGACAAATGATGCGTTTGCGTCAAGCGTGCACCTGTATTCAAGGAGCGGCACTCCCGCGGCTCTCTATCAACTTTCACAATGACGCATATCATGGGACAACGCGATTGTCTATGGAATGCGGTTTTACATAAAATGGTGGAACGATAGCCACCTGTACCTACTACCTGTACATATTTATTTGGTATGGAGTTAATAGTGGATTGGTTACAAATGGAAAATAGATGGCAAAGTGGCTTTTTCAGTGTCAATTCAAGTAATTTACAGTAAAAATAGCATAGCATATATACACTACGTAAGTATGTAAATCTAATTAAATAATTAATTTTGTACTGTGTTTAGTATTTACTCAGATAATTGATTAATGAGCAGTACATAATTACCCTGTACTTGGGTGAAATGTAGTATTTAAAATATGGACATGATAATATACATACATATATCGTAAATATACTTTTAATCTGTGTTGAATCAACGACTGTGGTTTTCGAACCAAACATTTAGTGTTTACATCGATATTAAAGTTAAATTATAAATCCATAGTGCGTTAGGAAACGTCGATGATTAATAAATATATTTTAAGCATTTGTACCACACCATAACCATAAATACTAAAATTTAACTTTGTGGGCATAATGTAAACTATTATTAAAACGGATTAAATGTGACTATATAGTTTTTATGTAACTAACAAGTATAAGCTAAATTCCAACTATTGTTTATTATGTCACACAGTGCATATAAAATAATAATACATTTGAATTTATCACTAATATATGTTTTATTTAAGTCAACATTATTTATCGAATATTACATAGAGCTAGCCACAATGTTTTTTTAAAAAAGCCTTGGCATTATAACAATTATCTACAACTAAATAACAACAAAGGCTACACTCCCTAAATACTTTATTGATTTCTGATAATAAAAAAGCGAGACCATGACTCTTGTGAAAATCGTCACTATTCAATAGGTTAGCTTTGACATTTTACTAACGATATTTATGTTTTAAATATAAATAATTCGATGTGATTGCATTTCGTTTTCAGAGAATAGTTAGCAGGAAAGACAGTCTGTATGTACCTATTAAAGATCTAACTATTTAATTGAACTAATTTCTAAACCCACAGTGAAAACTCTATTATTCATTTGTAATGACGCTTTGACATTTGAATACGAGATGAAACCTTTTACAGAATATGACGGTAATTTACAAGTGTATCTGTTATAGTATCTAGAAATCACTCCCTTAATTAATAATTGTGTAGGTGGTAAAAACGTTAAAATAAATAAGTTTTGCTTTTTTCGAAGTTGGACAGGAATATTGAAATTTAATGTTAAGAAATAAATACCTACTCGGTACGAACTCGAAGTGCACGAAAGTCTCGCTCTCTATTACACTTTATAACCTACCTTTTGAGGCATACGTACCATCATAGAAAGTAGCAGTCATTTATCAAATCGATGTGCTGACGCCTCTGTATATATTGATTGACTTTCATTTAACATAAACTTGTAATTACTTATATTAAGATACTATTATTATTTTATAATCCAGCATCAATCCGTAAGGTCCCATAAAATAAGAAATTAATACATCTATTATTAAGGCTAAATAAAATAAGCTAATAAGGCACACCTACGCTACCACCACTTAAATATCAGTTTTATAGCCTGCTAGGTGCGGCCCGTGGCTTTGCTCACATGTTAGCTCGATAAAAACAATCTTGCCGCTAATTGTTGTACAATTGCCGAAGCGTAATTCGGTAGTGAACTGTGAAAAAGCTATGTAATTCTTGCTACTGAATGCAGCGGCCGCCATATTGTTTAAACGTATTTTACTTAACTTCATCTAAGTTTAAATGTTTTTGATTTTTAAGTTCTAAGGGGTAAAGGTTTTTAATTGTTTTGACTGATTGTATCGAGAATGCGATGAGTAAAGCGCCAGAGAAACATACATTTTTAAAAGGATATTTCATTTCGTTTTTCTGAATCTTATATTCAATCAAACACACAAAACAACATAAAAAGGTCTTAGACGTTATGTAACTTATTAGTAGACATAATTTACAATCACAAACAGACATCATTTAACACCAAACACATTAAATCGATTTGTCTGTCTGTATTAT
Source organism: Catocala fraxini (assembly GCA_930367265.1). Taxonomy (NCBI): domain Eukaryota; kingdom Metazoa; phylum Arthropoda; class Insecta; order Lepidoptera; family Erebidae; genus Catocala; species Catocala fraxini. The sequence goes on along the minus strand of OV884047.1, from coordinate 15,886,401 downwards.
ATGTTATTGTGAGTAGATACATGAAGGCACGCGCAATGTAATAATATCTCGCTCAGGTGGACAAAAAGAATCCGTTTTTTGTGACAACCGGCCGCATCGCAAGGTGGCACTTGTCACGATCAACTAACAATAGTGGAAGACACAAGAAAACACGCATTGTAACGAATACCTCTGCGTGTCAACGCCTGTTTTATTACAAACAAGATTCTTCCCGCAGCATCGTCTGCCTGAATCCGTCGGTATCGCATATCAAGAATTTTTCGCTATTAGGACTTCTGCCGCACTAGAAGATTTTCCTTTTCGTTTTTAAATGGTCTCTCTCACTAGGAATAGTGTCTGTTACTTTACAAACATTTAAACAACGGACACAAAGTCCGACACACACCTAAACTCAGAACAACTATTAGTGGACCACATAGTTTACGTGTTAGGAACAAACGTCTTCATAAACTTATTTTAATATCAGTAGAATATACTGTATATGTGTGCTATATAAAACCGTGACACACGTGGTAAATATTAATTACTATTGAAGCACTTTCCTTTCCTTTTACGTTCCATAGTTAACAGTTTTACAAGATTACAATCCTTAGCATACATTCAAATTCTTTAGAGTGAATTCAAAGAAAATACTGATATATATGTTTGATTGATATATAATTTCGATACTAACCTAATGGGCATGCCATTCTATATATTTTTCTCCACGGATTGTAAACCACAACAAACACACACATTAGGGGTGAATTTAGCAAAATTATTTCTCAGTTAGTCTAAGATTATTTATGGAACTTGTTTGCAAAATTTCAAGTTTATATAGCCTGTGGTTAAAATTTTATATCTGTGCGTTAATACGCCAATCAATCAGCTTCTCCGTTTATCAGCGTGTATTCATGACATACCTATAACATATTTACTGCATATTTAACGACGTTATATAGCGTCTGGCAAATCTAATTAATTCTATTTCACCTACATTCATAATTGCCTTGCGTGTAATCATTAGTTGCAGTCGAATAAACAAATTTATTTCATAAACGGCACTTAAAACTGAAATAACCGCCATTTAATACCCCGAACAGCACGACTTGTAAATAAAATTAATTTCCTTTCTTTAAATAATTGTCCACGATTAGATAGCTGATTTTTTCACGTTATAAAAACGCTTATGGCTAACAATTAAAAGCGGAAACAATGATTGCGTTGGGGGGAATTCTACGTTGTTTTTGGTTCATAAAAGATGGTTCTTCTTTATGCTACTTTCTTTTGTCTATGACTCAATGCAATAAATACCAAAGAGTATTTATACTTTACAGCAGGGTATGGAAAGATAAATAAATAACCCCTTATTTACATATCAAGTTTTGTAGAACAATTAAGATACGTAGATTAGCCTCAAGTAGATACCTAAAACATATTGTGGACAAAATAGATTGTACCTACTGACTTAGGCGATTTCACATGTTAAAAAGATAAAAGCTAAGGGATAGGAATGTGTGAGGTATGTGCTCGTATTATATGATATGCTCAAAACTCAAGTTATGTATATACAAACATATTGACAACCCTATTTATACATGAGTACTTACATTGTGTACTTGACTATGTAACTAAGGTACTACTTCATGCACAATAGTATTCGAGGATCCTTGATACTTCATACTAACGTTAATTAAAACTCGTTTGCACTAACTCGACAAGTTGTAGAACAGCGGCTAAATCGAATCAATTTGTTAGAACGGGAACATTGAGAATGGCTGCAAAAGTCTCCCCTTAGTAGCATTGACGTTTATGACTAGGTTGGGCGTGTCCAGGATAGCTCCCCTCTCTTCATTTGTCGAACCATTTGCTCACAGGAATGCGGTGTCATCAACGATGAACGGAGCGTGAAATGGAAAACGCCCCTGTAGTGACAACCCCCCTATACCACCCCCTCTATCGCCCTTAACGCGTGCTAACGAAATTTCACTTTGCCGAGTGAATTTTGTCTGTTTAAATGTTACTACTGTAGGAATAACTGTAATGTGAAGTGATAAGGCGTTGGACTTGCGGTTGAAAGAGGTTGTGGGTCCAATTCCCGCTTAAAAAGAAATAATATTTATAATACTAGCGATGGAGTTGCGTTCAAAAAAAAGGAAGTCGGTTTGATTACTGCATTGCATTATCGACAGCATCAAAATAGTCCCAACATTAGCGTTTACGGCTACGAACCCGTACGCCCCTTGACTTTCGCCCCTTTCATAGAAAGACGGAGCTCCTATTTTTGGGTGGATTTTAATCCTTTGACCGCCACGTCAAAAAAGCAAAAGCGTGCTCTCGGTGCCAAGCTACGTTTTCATACTTTAACACCTACATCGTTTTTGTGATCTTAAGCTAATATGGATGAGTTAAATAGTAAGCAGTTCACATAATATAAATTAGGATGAGTCTAGCTAGGTACATAATTAACAACACAAATAATAAAAACAGTACTTGTTTAAAAGATTTATCAGCGTTTAAAAGTCTGTCATGTAGTCGTGACCGTGGCGTGCTGGACACATTTTGCTTTGTGATGTATACATGACTGTGGCAGTCAAAAGGTTAAGAAGAAACCTAACAAATACCTACTAGGGGGCGAACCTTGAGAGGCTAACGGGCTCGAAACTGCATTTATCTTATCTTGAATGGTTAAAAAGAATAGGTATCTACTATTTATTTACAAAGTCACACAAATTGCAAAAAAAATGTATAAATACAAATTGCCAGAAGTATATATCTACAAAAAGCTCTACACTAACTACGCGGATGGTGGAGTGGTTATATTCCACTACTGCCCGTGTTTTGAGTTCGATCTCCGCAAGGATAATTACTATGTGATCCATTAAAATTTGTTTTGGGTCCATGTTTTCTCTGTAAGCGTTGAGTTAATGTGTGTAGACTGTAGAGTCCCTTCCTACACAGGAGTTATCCCAAGCGTAAGAGATGCCTTAAAATATATCCATAAATAGGTCAATATGTTTGTTTATATAAAGGGGTAAATCTCTGTAAATACTGAACCGATTCAAAAAATTCTTTCACTAATAGAAAGCTATACTCTCCCTAATTAACATGAGTTGTTTTAGTCATAATACGAAAAGCCGGGCTTATAACCTAGTATTCAATATGGCGTATTTAAGTCTATAGTTGATTGCTTTTAATTTGTATTTAAAGTAAATAGCGTCCGTTCTGATTCGATCCAATGAGTTAACTAACGTTTTGATCATTAATTAATTTTATGGCCAGTCAAGTATAGATCGCGCACTGTATGATGGCCGGTCTGAACATTGCGCGAGTGGCGTCGCAGTTGTAAAGTTTAGGTCTCTTTGGTGACAGGGGGCGGGGGCGGGATGCAATCCGTACTGACTGACAGACTGTACATGCGCAACAATTCGGAGACGCTATGTTCAGTCCGGCCATCATAGATTGCGCGATCTGTACTGCACTATTAATTATGATGGACCTAAAATCTCAACTGGTAAAATATGGCTGTAGTAGGTACACATCTCTGCCTAATCCTATCGAGTATCATGTATATGTATGAATAAAAGAATGGACGAGCGTGTGTATAGTTCATATTATGCACTAACTATTCAGTTTTAATAAAAATCATATCAAATGGCAACTACACAATTTACATTAAACATAGGTACATTTGTCATGTCACATCGTCATTTTACAAGTAATGTTTTGAGTCTCACATTATATGTGGCCAGTCAAAAATGCCGTCTTCTGAGGACACATTGTCAGACTCCGTGTAGCTACTAGGTCAAATATTTGTATAAAAGGGCCGGGTAGTGACCAGGGCTTCGGGAGTGTCCACCAACGTAACGCAAACGACACGACACCAACAAGAACATCCCCAAAGCAACATTTTGTAAGTATTTATAATAGTTCAAGAGACGTCTGTGATAGTTCTGGCATCATACCCTCGTCAGGTTAATTATCCCGCCAAAAGCATAGTAGGTACCAATAAAAACAATTGAGTAATAAATAGCTCGACGCGAGGAGTAAGCCCGAGGATCTCGACGAACGCACAGACTTCGGGATTGTTCATCAAAGTAACGCAAACTTCACGAGACCAACGAGAACATACCTAAAACAACATTTTGGTAGTAGTCCTAGAGTTGCCTGAGATAATCCCAGCATTATAACGTCTTTAAGTTAATTGTCTAACTCTAAACGGATGTTATTTCCCGCCAATCACACAGTACCAATAAACAACATAACAATTTAGTAATAAATAGTCCGGCACCAAAATTGAACCCAGTGCCTCGTGATTGTCAACCTACTTCACACAAACTTCACGAGATCAAATAATATTTTGTTAGTAGATATACCTAATAGTTCTAGGGATGCCTGTGATAGTCTTGGCATTAAAACCTCTTCAGACTAATTGTCAAAACGGATGTTATTTCCCGCCAAAAGCACAGTACCAATAAAAAACAAAACAATTTAGGTACACCATCCTATCCCGGGAAGTAATTGTAACAAATAGCGGGGACGGCTCTCAAGTCGTAGTCCCGTGTTATCCGCTCAAATTGTCACCCTAATCCCGGGATCGGCACTATTTGTTTGCTAAAGGGATCCCGGGGTGGGCTACGTGACTTACATGTTGTAGCATGTTAAAATAACTGGAAAAGCTAACTTTAACTGTTTTGATTTGATATAGATTTATTTTAAACTAGCTTTTTTGCGCGGATTTTCCTGCTTCGTTTGTAAGGATCGTCGCGTGATATTAGATGCTTAAAGAATTATTAAAATCTGACGTTATTAATAAGCGTGTACAAACAAACAAACAATATCTTTAATTATTATAAATAGCATTACAAGATCCGTTGACATTCTCTTTAGTCATGTAGCTGGGTCTAAAAGTGTTATTAGATTTTCGTATTAAATTTATTTTGAATACCTATTAATAAAATTAAAAGAGGGATGATCACGTAAAATATATGGTAATAGTTTCGTTCTCTCGATTAGGTACCTAGGTTTTAATATAGATGAAGAAAATAATTTTACAACTATTTTCCAGAAAGTCACCTATCACAGCAATGTAAGCCATTCTATTCACAATAAAACTCTTTTCAAGCCAACAACAAAGTTTCAAAAGTTACACACGCGAATGCTTCTAATTCTTCGTTGCCAAGGTACAATCGATTATCAATTTGTCAACAATAGGGGACAAATCGATTGGAACGAGCCCAGTTACTGGACAACACTGCGGAATTGCTCGCTTGACAAATGATGGTACGACACTATCTGACTGTAAAATGGCGGGTTTTTAAAGCCATCGTATTGCTGTGTGATTTATTGTTTAAAAGACTGTGTTTGGACTTGTTACTTTTATTGAGGAAAATAATGTATTTACTAATTAGGTACTTACTAAAAATCACCCGAACAAAGTATTGTTTGATAGCTGGAGTAACATGATTAATAGGGACGCGCCATTAGCAAATACATATCAATTAATTTAAGTCTTGCTCTTTTAAACGTCTCAGAGATTTCTTTGCCATAACTTAAAAATAATAACATAACTGTTAAAAGTAAATTTTTATAGGATGATTTTATTTCATTTTAATGTTAATCATGTGACATGAATTTGCGGGCGATCGTGAGATTCTTTGTTTAATGCCCAAACACTATTATTGGGATCCACTGATAGGCATGTATTATGAACAGCAGTATAAGGACAGAAAACACTTTATAACATGTAAAACATTTCAATATGTAATGTAATATAAAACTATTGTTAGATATAATAATTATAGTATTAATTAGCAATAGCTAATATTATTTCTTTCCGCGTATTTTAAAAGTGCTCTTATGTTCAAGATACGCTATAACTAATAGGTATCTCTAAATCGACATCGACGACCGAAGCGTAAACCAAGACAATTTTCCACAATTTCCCTCCTAATCAAAGTTGAACAGAGCCCGAGTTTAGCCGACAAATCCCGACGGGGGCCGAAGCAATAAATCGCGTGAAGAAATAAATCTAATTCGGCGCCGACATTTAAATTGTCACCGATTGTTCCCAGTTAAACGTGAACCAACGCTTTGCGGGCTCTGAACAGTCGCCATTTATTTTCACCTGTGTTATTTACGAGATTATTTGCGAGTAGAATTCGCGAAAATTTAAATTTGTTGCGAATTAGACAAGAGTTATTTATTGCATGCAAAAATCTGGTAGAATCTTAGCTGTATTTTCGTGCGACATAGGAACCTGCTTGAATAGATGAGAATATTAAGGTGAACATTAAGAATACTGCTTGAATTCTAACTTCATCTGACTGACGTATATCACCTGTCTGTCATTTATTTTACGCCCATAGAAATATAGCAAAGGTGTACTAATTTCCTGCTTACTATAAATCGAACCCAAGATCTTACGTACCTACATACATTGTATACGCGCTAACTTCGTTCTGTACAAATGAGGCAGTGTTCTTTCCTATAATTTATGTACACACATACAAAAAACAAACGTATGTTATACTATAATGCTAACAAAGTGAGTCGCCATTGTTTAATGTGGCGGGACAATGTCACCCGCTGCAATGTGTCACAATTAGACACGCACAGTGCGACAAATGTGCTTACAGGGGGACACAGTCATTTAATGAAAAACATACTGCTGGATTCGTTCTGTAGATGTTATGCAGCGTGTAACTAAAAGGTATGGTCATGTTGCGTATTAAATACATCCCTGATAAATACTGCAACGAAAATCTAGAAATTTACATCAAAAATAAAGTTTATACTATTAGTAGTATAACACTTTCTTATTTTAATGTAAATATTATTTTTACATAAAATTTTCGACTGTGTTTTTGCTGTCTCACCGCTGCAATGACTTAAATTTGTATTTACGCTTATTCGTTTACCTACTAGATTTGACGTGTTGAGTTTTTGTTATTAAATTCACAGTAGCACCATGCAGTATGGATTCAGGCTTAAACATTATTTTAAATGCCATAACACACGCTATAAAAAACAAAATATCCTAAATTAATATTCATTTATTAAAAAAGTGTTCGAGTTAACCTCCTTGCATGTGGAAAATCAATAGGCAAATTTATAATTAAAATTCGATATCAAATATAAATAATGTAAAAACTGGTAGCGTTGTATATAAATCACAGCGAGGCAATAATGTGGGCTCGATGCCCCAGGGAGCTTCGCCCCGCGAGAGAAATGCGCCGACGAAAACACTTCCCTTTGTCACATAATTGCCTAAATTGTTATTAGACGGGAATAAAGACTTATTGCTGTGGGATAAGGGACCGTTCCACACGGATATTTATAGGTTGCAAGTGTGACTGGTGTGAGAGATGATCTTTTAATAGTGGGATGTTGTACGGTAATAACTCCTGGGGTAAGGGTGACCTGGTGTGATGAATGGCGCATTTGGAGTCATCAAATCATGGATTTGTCGAAGATTTTTTGACTTACGTTGTGTAATAATGTGTGAGCTATTGTAGCTAAATCTAAGGTGATACCTAAGTGCTAACTTGTATTCTATCGTTTACGGAATAATAGAATTCATTGTTATTATGATATATTAAAAATATATTATGCAAAAGAGATGGGAACCCGTCAACTATATGCTATTCGTGTTCCATTTCTTCGTTAGGTATTAAATTCGTTCACTATTTTTTGAAATGTATTAGTGCATGTAGTGTTTGCTTGTAATTGGATGTAACTTTTTGTCTCAAACCTCATGTGTATATAATTGTGAAAATGTTTTTTTTTTTCTCTTTTAGCCTTTATTATTCCCAAGTCACTTGGGGTCGGCTTTTCTGGTCTAACCGGATTTGACTGGATATCAGTTTTTACACGGAGCGGCTGCCACCTGACCTCCGCAACCCGAAGGCTAACGATACCCTAAGGCTAGACCAGTGTCAGGATATTACAGGGTACTGACTTTCCCAATAACGACTGCCATAGATGTTTATGACAGCCGGGACCAACGGCTTAACGTGCTCTCCGAGGCACGGAGCAGGCGATAATTGTCAATCAATACGCACATAATTTCGAAAAGTCATATAACTTCCGAAAGTCAGACGTGCCCGACGTGGGTTCGAACCCGAGACCCTCTGCATTGCAGTCTATTGGTCTCCCCACTGAGCTATCGCTGCTTTTTTAATTGTCAAAATGTATTATTGTTATATTTGTTAGCAAACCAAAATAAATAAATTAAATGTATCTATTGCCTCCACCAACAATTTCAAACCGGTAACGTACGTTTTAAGTTTAAATCTTGTTTCATAATTACTTAAATAAAACATTTTCTTGTGTCTTCATTTGGTTTAGTTTTTAATAAATAATATTTGGAATAACATCCTGATAACATTGAAAAGTAAAGCGACTGTGAATAATTACAAAATATAAGATAAACAGATATAATAAAGTAATTTTCAACATTTATAAGACATTCTATCAAATTCTCGTTGAATTCAAATATAAATCATACTAGAACAACCGCACCCATTCTGGCAAGCCACAGTGGTATGTCTAACGATGCCCGTTGACAATGAAATCTCCTCCTAATAGTTTTACGACGATCAAATGAAGTGATACTTTAAAAATGTATAACAAACATTTCGGCGGGCAATAACAATAATACGATGTATATGTGTGCGGTCCAAACAAATCACTGCCATGTGTTCAACACTACAACAAAACACCGCACTGACAGATATATTAGCGCTGCTGCACTCACACAAAAACCACCAAACAACTTTACATCGAAAACTACCCGCCAAACAATTATCAACTTTACTACTTGCGTATAAAGCTCAGAATTAGTTTCAATGACAGCAAACAGTCATACATCTTAATTCACAACATTTTCATCGGTTAATACTCAAAATATCTGCTTTAATACGTACGTTTGACATATTTATGGAAATGCTATTTCTTTCTGTAAAAAGGGACATTTTTGTGAATGTTAAATGTTTTAAAAATAGGTTGTGATGTGTTTGTAAACATCTGTGGTCTGTGGTTGAACTCTTTTGTGTGATGGATGCTTGACGTCAAGTGACGTTATTGGCAAATGGGTGGTCTGACTGACTGACTCAGTTAATACTAATAATATTAAAAAATAAAGCTCTTAGGGCATTTGTACGTTGGGATCATGTCTTTGCCTTATGCCGTCCTAAGGACATTTCTGTAACGTAAATGGTCAAAGAAATTAAACCCTAACTACCTTCACTATGGTTAACTAAGTAATTAATTATAATATAATTATCTACATAAAATTTATTATGACTATCTTTGAAATAGCGACTTTATAAAAAAATCTATTTCATCATTTAACTATGTGCGTGCTTCGAGCCCTAAATTCTAATAACTAAAAATCATACAAAACTATAAATATGAGGACTATTACTGGTTTATCTGTCAATCGCTAAGTCAACTCAGATTAGGGCATAAATGTGACATTTTGACAGTTTTGTATATAAAACCTGTCAAATCATGTCTTTGGGTGAACTATCCGACAGTTAAAATCAGCCCTTCAAAAGTTAAATATTGTCGCGAGTAAACACTTGAGAGCCGCATAGTGGTTCCAAACGATCGTCAACAGAAAAAAGTACCAGATATAAAATAAAAGTATGGGGAGGTAATAAACTCAAGTGGTGTCTTGAATGGGCTCCAAACGGTTTGTTTATACTGCCCTGCCTTGAAGAGGTATTAAAAAACGATATCTGCTCACTGAAACTTCAAACAGACTTACGGCACTTATTTAATATTGTAGAATTCGATATATTGGCTTAATTTAATAACATTTAAATGTTTCTTTTTATTTCATACGCTATTTCAGCGCTATTTTTGTTAATTTACTAACATATTGTACTTTACTGTCAAGTTTTAGAATACCAGAGTGTGGTATTCCAGACAGAATAGATTTTAATTATGTCTGGTAACCAGTCTATTTACTATAGCTAGTGTGCCGCTGCGACGCAATAGGTTAATAAAACTGACGAAAATTGACTGTAATATTGTTCTACATTATCCCATGTTGTATTGCAAAAGTGAATAGTAGTACCTATTATATCGAAATGTATTAAGAAGTCTTCTAAAAAAAGGTTTTGTTATTGTATCTGCATTATTTTAAAAGCACTCCATCTACTCCTTTGAATGTAAATAAGAATCTAAAATAATCATACCTTCCCTGTTCGTTTAATAACTTACCATAATTTGCAATCAAATTATAGTCGACAACTCCAATTTAAATAATCATTTAAGTACATGTACCTAGTATCATGTATCATACAAAGACTTGAAGTATGATAAACCCAACACCGTGAAGATACGCATCTAAATTATATACATAAGCACTGAGGTATATAAAGTATGCGTGTATTTATATCGGTTTTATGTGAAGTGCGTGGCCTCGAGCGCCCCCACTCGTGTCAAATGGTAAATGATTGTGCGGTACTGTCAATCATCAAGTATTAATAAAATCGAGGTCAATTAGGCAGTTAGCAATAATGCGCTGTAAGTCCTTTAGTAATAATCTTCTAACAAATTATATTCAATACTAGTTGTAGCATGCGACTTTGATTATATCTTTACTATCTTAAATTGTAACATGATGGTGTCTGCATATTAGATTCTATTCTTGCCGTGCTATTTAAGATCAACTATTTAGAGACCAAGACAATTGATATTTATCTGTTTCTTCATCAAGAAAAAAGTTCGTACAGAATTTGATGTGGTTCAACCTATGATTGAACCATATCAAATTCAGTACGAACTTTTTTAAATAATATAGATTAGTAGGTTGGGATGCAACTTATAATCTGACCCGTATTTCACCTCATTTTATTCAGTAAGAATGGATACCTACTTAGTACAAATTGTGATCCACTCATATGAGAAGCATTAGAAATTAAAGTAGCGGCCGCGTCAACACTAAAAAAATTAATGGTACTTCTAGAGAATGGGTAAAAATACATAAAAGCTATTTACAGGGTTTACAACAAGCACTACGATAATCATTTTCTATTATTTAGTGGAGCTTTTGCTGGTACCTCTTTGATAGTATGAAGAAAATAGTCCGTACCAGAAATAAATATAATGATATCAATACGTTTCTTCAGCTTTTTTATAAAATCAAAATATTTCTTCGCTCATTTAACGCATGCAAAACAAAGGTGAACTCTTCCGATCTGAATTTATCGACGGTTCTCCGTCGGTAAATTGAGGCAGCAAAGTTAATTCTTTCAGTATTCACTTTACATAACTAGTAATCAAACAATTGTTTTAGTTGATTTTCAATATATCTATATACTTACAATATCGGTGCGACTTACCATCGACCCGTTGCAATATTATTTTGAACTTTATAAAATAAATTCGGTAAAATAATCTTTTATTATTATAGCTTATTTTACACTGGATGAAATAACAAATAAACACACTTACGAACTTATAACATTAGTTAGGATCATTAACAGCGTAACGTGAGCGGTTGTTTGACAGGACTTTCATCACAAAGATGCTGAAATAATCTTTGTATCAACTAGAATGAGTAATGGGCGAGTGTTTAAATCAAGCAGATGTTATTACAGCAATATTTAAGCAAGTCGAATGTCTTGACTAAAGACGGTGATGTTACGATAAACATCGGTCGTTATGCAGTCACGGGCGATGCACTAACTGCCGGCGTACACCACGCGTGCAACGTTTTTGTCCAACGCGGTGGCTTTTTGTATCACTGTGGTTTCAAAATTCTAAATTTGAACGCGCAAGTGATACGCACAATTAGGAAATTCCTATGATTTATTAATTTGAAAAAGTATGTAATTGATTCTGTGCTGACATTTTGGCGCCAGCCGTCATCTTTGATGTCAGCGCTAATGATTTGGGCGAGTTTATTTTCAGTGTACGATTAATGATATCATAAAAATATATATATTTTAAATACAAACTATACATAGCAAGTGATATACAGAACATCTAAACTATATCCATAGATCATTTCTAGATTATTTTCGATTTTAACATATTATTATAACGTTTGGTTTTTTCTGATGTAACATGTGAAACTAATTGCCTCAATCTGCTAAAGCTTTAGAAAATATACTTATGTCTCGATATCACAATTTATTTGCTTTTTAGAAATTCTTGTAATCGTACTAGGAACCGGATATCAGACAGCGCAATTTAATATTTCAGTTTGATTGGATCTAACGTCAACCATAGATTAATCTCTATGAATTATTTTGTATCATAGACAATAATAGAACGCCAACGCGCCAAAGACAATGTCGTATAATTTATGCCATACTAATTGCCACTAATGAGACGTTGGCATTCTGGCGTGGGCCCAAACAGCCTTTGTACGCAATGGTTTGTCATGCACTGAAGTTAAACATTAATTAATTAATATAATTTAACGTCAGGTAATGAACAGTAATGATCTGTTTGATGTATTCATTTAAGAGTAGATACAGATAGACTAATTACTTATTTCAAATGTTGTTATAATAAAACATACTTGTCGGTGATGTCATAAGTACGTTTAATAACCGATTCTAGAAATTGGACAGCAACGTAATTCTATAAAAAAGCAAACTTTTAAACACCGTATTCTATTCTTAACTTTTACTGAGCGGTAAATCAAGCAAAGTACCAACCAGTAGGCCAAATCCAATAAAAATCTCAAACAATTTCTAAATTTAAAATCACGGTTACGACAAAAAAAAAGAAGAAACAGTTTATTCAAAAGTGACAGCCCAGTGAGTTCTATTGAGCATTTCTCAGCGGTTTACCGATATCTTACAAAATAAACGACAGCAAATAGAGATGTAATTCGAGTTTCGATCGCGACGACTGTGAGCGATTTGATTTTTTTCTCAATCTGGTGGCCAACGGGCCGTGAAACCAGAAGGTCCTACGTGCACCACCCGAATGTTCGTCCGTGTGAACAAGAGAACATTGAACAGCACCCGTGAGAATGTGGTTAAAATACTAAGATTGTTTTATTAGATTAATCCTCTGAACGTTTGTAATAATGGTAATGTGCATTTTATGACCGAACCGTACGTAATGGCCGAGTCTTTTCAGCTTCAAATCTGTGTACCTTTAACTTAATATTGCAGCAATGCATCATTCTGAGTATGATGCTCTACTAAACTAACACATTTAAGATTTAATGGTTTATATCTTAATAGCTGCACAGAAACTCATTCGAATGATGCATCTTTCAATAAACATCGAGTTTATTACATCGATTCGCATATCGATATCATAATGGATATGAATATTGAAATGGTGCCAGATCTTTATTATGCAACTCACGAACGAAGCTTACTGTGAATAATTAGTTCCTGCATTTCAAAACCGAATTATTTAGTTAAATATAGGTACAGATGTACAGACAGTAAAAGACATAACACTATTTCTAATAGAAGCTAAGGCGAAATTACTTATGGCTTCTATGAAAGTTTGGTAGGGTATCAATGTCGCACCGAGTATTTTGTATGTAAATGACAGGTGTTAAATTAAAAAAGTATTTATTGGCACCTAAACCTATTAGTTTTTTTATTAAATATCAAACAAATGACATCGTTCCAAATATGAATTTCTTTTTTAAATTCAATTCCAGTGGCTAAGTACCTACATAAAAAAACGCAATCTCGGCAAGAATTCGAATTTAAAATATTATTTTGACATGGTTTCTGAGAAGCGACCGCAACAAACCGAATCGTCTGTGATCGTTTTGATTCGATTCGACCGCAACTCACTCGTTTGTCAAATTGGCAGTTGTCGCTTTTTTATTCTTGCTGTAAGTACAATTTTCGTCACTTAACACTCGAAAGTAGCTATTCATAAATATAAAAATATATTTCTACAGTAATAGCGATTTTCACGCAGTAAATTTCTTTTTTGTCCTAGCGACAGTATAGTATTAGGTGCAACTCTTATTTTCTTCGCTTGAATTTGATTTTGAGGTACCTATATATATATATATATATATATACCCAGGTTCGTCGCCTCTAACTATAGATTTTTTTATTTCTGGTATTAAATCGAATATGACATCTTTTGGATGGCAAAAGAAGCTCCTTAATAATCACAAAATATATTTTTTAAAAGCGTTTTGTCTGTCTAGCCTCTCGATAAACAGTACTTAAGTACAACTTCAGTCAGTCAATTGAGTCCACCTGACATTTTAGTTCAATGGATAAACAAACACAGCTCTAATCTTAGTTCGACAAAAAATCGACTTAACCGGATACTTATCCCTAATTAAGAAGCAAAAACATCGTTGTATGTCACGCACCATTATGCCGCGGCACCGCTGAGTGTGTGTAAGTGCGGTATCGCCGCGGCACACACGCGGTATAACAGAGAGGCGGCAGAAATAGTCCGTGGCGTCAAACCACCCGTTCATACGGAACGTCTTTGTGCCTTGTTTTGATAATGACAGTTGTTTTGACGTTTTTTTGAGCGCGTATCTAAGATCTGTCAGATGTGATGATACTTAATTGTAACTTTGGATACTAATGTTTTAAGTTTCGAAAGGCTCAATCTTTTCTTATTTTATATCGGTATCACTTCGGTTTATTATGAACATCTATGGCAATTAATATGAAACCTCCAAATACCTTGCATTTTTCAACCCCAATAACTTTTTCAATCCTCTGCATGAAGCTGAAATTACAGTATTTCGTGTAACCATTGTTTTATCCGCCATTTTACTGTTAGGCCAGAAACAGTTTATGTAAATATACGTACCTACTTACGTACATTTGTATAAAGTACTCAAAATAATAATATGGAATTAAAATTAACAATTTAAAACAGTTACTTGTCACATTTTGACATTTAATCCTTAGGTACTTCTGATATGGTAACAGTTGTTTTATTCTTAGCGAATTCGTTCTTACTTCAAACGTAAGTTTTCTTTTTAAATTTGCTTCAAAGACGACTGTTATTTGGCCCGAAATACATAGGTAGGTAATTACGGATGCAAAAAAGTTTACATGGTATAAATACTATACTAAGAACTTTCATTTAATTACTCATGAACACTCTGTATTGCACCCAACGAATTTTTTTTACCTATATCTTACGCTGTGACAAATATGTTTAAGCGTGACAGACAGACATCAAAGAATGCACATAAATCTGCCGTTTTGTTACGGAACGTTTAAAAAATACGTAATAAAAACTGACTCCAGAAAGATTTCTTTATATTTAACAATACTTGACTTAAAAATAATAAGTTAGTCTATGATCAATCCTGTTCATTAAATTGATCGCTTACTGCGCTGCCTGGACAAATACGTCATGGAGAATTTGATCAAAGGATATTACTTAAAAATTAACACAGGTATTCTTTACAATATTTTCCATTACAGTTAATTTTGAAATACACATATAATATCAAAAAGTAAAGTGGATAGTTAAATCGGGATGGATGTTCCCTCTTTAATTTGAATAGACCACTATGTGGTAAGGTAGCGATTGAATTGAGAGAAAATCATGGAGGGTAGGTACGTGTGATTGATTTAAAACCTAGACTTCTAAACTAGGAGTCCAACTATCTCCTTAACATTGTATAAGAAACATAACGATTATCTCAACCTTAAAATCAATTCAAAGATTTTTATAAGCAATGGGACAAAGTTACCCAGTGTAGCATATTAACACCACGTAGCGTCAATTCTCTAAACGTTAATAGTTCGCCAGTCACAGCATTTTCAAATTAACATGATTGTACACCACAAAAACTGGGTATATGAACTGTTTTTATAAAACAATATGAAATAACAGTCATTAAAGCGAGCACACTCATTCGTATTCATGTAATCAAACAACGCCGATCGTATTATTTTTATTTTCTTTTATTACTATTTTTGGTTGCTTGATACCCAGTTATTATGCATAGTATTCGTAATTGCGTTTACCAATGCATTTTGCATACTAAACACGTAAGATATTATCAACTAATACGCCTTTGTACGGTTCTCAACGCATGTACAGTTAGAAATGATTTGTAAAAGTTTACAATGCTTATAAACGTAATATAAGATCTATTTACTTTTATTGTTATTATGATTATGGTCGTAGTAATTAAACAATATAAACATTATACTTAGGTCTTGCAGGCTACGTACGTGTACCTGTAATTAAAAAAGTACGCCTTAACAATCCAAATAGTTTTGCAATTTTAATAGATGGCACTCTGACCAATGTTAAGATAAATGGCGCTACATTTAATGGCACCCATACTTTATTGTAGACTATGATATCAATTTAATATGTATAATCTTGCTATTGACGTCATAGTCTAGTATTTATTAGAACATTTACATAATTATTTATATGGTATCTACTTCAATTAAAACATTAACTGGTTAATTAACTGTCATGTGTCTATCTAAGGAAAACTACAGAGAAGTAACTATAGCCAGAACCTAGTAGATTTTTTTAGTGTACCTACCTAACTATACAATTCTATTAATAGGGCATATTTTATTTTTAAAAATTTCAACTGCCAAAAGTAGTTAGTTACTGACATTGAGCAGCGATAGCTCAGTGGGGAGACCAACAGACTGCAATGTAGAGGGTCTCGGGTTCAAACCCACGTCGCGCACGTCTGACTTTCGGAAGTTATATGACTTTTCGAAATTATGTGCGTATTGATTGACAATTATCGCCTGCTCCGTGCCTCGGAGAGCACGTTAAGCCGTCCGTCCCGGCTGCCATGAACATCTATGGCAGTCGTTATTGGGAGAGTGTCGACACAAAAGACCCCACTGGGTCGAAGTGTCGCCGGTCTGCACTGACTGGCCCCCACATAAGATACAATACAATACAATACAATACTGACATTGAGAAAATATTAAGGAGAATTCTCAGAAATGCAAGTACCTTCTCTATTAATCGCGTAATAATTCACTATGTAGTACCCAAAACACTTGTACAGGTCATAGATGCATACTATAGAATCGAAACTCTACTTGGCAGTCTAACAGTACCTTTAGGCTGTAGCTGTTATATAACAATCTTGTAGAAAGAATACCCACATATTATTCCGATAGGCAATACTAGGATTGCCGTGGTACTCACCCAGGTTGTAAGGTTTCCTCTCAAAATTCTTGAGCGGTATGTAGGCCATCGCCACTTAGGAGCGGAGGATCCTTCTGCAAAATGATCCTAGATACCTATGCAAACGGCAATAGGTACATACTACACTCCACACATTGACAAAACGGTCCTCTCTTACCCTGGAATACATATACAACATGTAACATAATAAATGCACATCCTAAAAGTAGTTTGTTCAAAATCGGCTACTGAATCAATTCCAGCAATTTTTAATGTAGGTAGGTAATTTTTATCCCTAAAATAATGAAAATGAATTAAATAATAGTCACCCATTTATTAAACAGCTGAAATAAACGAAAATGTGTCATAATTCAAAGCAATAAGGTTTTTGATGCAATAAAGGCAATAATGTTAGATTTATTGTAATATACCCATACTATCCGCGCACAATAAGGAGAACTAATTCGTTAAATTAAAATATTTAAATACCTACATAAAAGTAACATTTCAATGATTATATTATTATTACGATTTAATAATCTAATTGGGGTGTTTGAGGTTATGCGTTATATCTGTGACATGTCGTATACACGCTACACAAACGTTTTTCTATTGTGCCTGAGTTTTCGGCCGACGGGAGGCTAATCTCCTAATTTTCGATATTCAATCGTATCCATACCTGAACCCTAATCAATCAGGGTATAAATATCAATGCGAACCACGTAGCGAGTGATTTCGCCACGCTTTTTTCGCGTAAAACTACAAATGAGCGTACAATCTAAGAAAAAGAACGTATTCTATTGTATGTCGGGTTCCGCATAACAAGGTGTTCGAAAAAAAAAGGAACAGGACATTCAATTTATGATCGTTAAGAAGCTGTCCCGAGCTATTGTTCAAACATCACGATTGAAGATCTGTAAAGATGGAAGTTGTTTTATGCGAGCAACGCGGCGGTAGCTCATGCGAACGTTAATGGAGAGAAAATTTTATTGTTTGTTACTAACTTACAATTATCACTACAGGCTTACACCTAATGCGGTAATGTACAATAACAAAAACACATAATTCATAGTTACTCTAAAGCGCAAATAAAAATATCAGTTTGAATGCTACTTCTTTGAGTACACGAGTTGCTCTGTCAACGGGGATGGATCAACGGGTCACCAGAACCTTAAATATCGTCTCTTGGGTTTTGTAGTATCCTCATGCTTGGAATGCGTAGGTTAAATAATCCTGATATACATATATGACAATAATTGTGTCATATATGTATATTAGGGTTATTTAACCTAAACCAAAATAGTAGATATTACAAAATATAATATATTTTTATTTTCTACTTCAATTTCATTTGCATTGAACACTGTTAAACAGGGATGTTTTAAAAACCATGCCTCAATTATCCAAAATAGGTGCGAAAAACAATTCTTGAAAATCGCATCAAATGACTGGATACCACTTGATCGGCTCGTTAAATACTTAACCCCAGTTCAGTACAAAACAAAACCGAGCTTTAAATGCGCCATTACGTGCGTATCGATCCGTTCACAACTCGCAACTCCATTGATTACGACGGCCAATCTACATAGCGACACCAAACGATACGATCGATTAATCGCTATCGATTGCCTGCTCAACTAAAAACTTTTGTTGACTCACCCATTTATAAGAACCGATGGATACTTTCGAGACAATTATGACTAGTGTTTTCATGGTTTTTGAAGAAGAAAAGGGTCAGTGCCGATGCCCCTCACACACAAGCGGCTACGTGATGTTATTGAGGAATTAATTAAGTACCTAAAGAAACAACCATTACAAAATAAAACGATCAAGGAAGTGTCCATTCTCCACAGCCTTTGATGCTGCGGTATTAAGACTGGATTTCTTTCTTTTTTTGTAGATAATAGCTAACCTAGGATTTTTCTATATAAGAATGTTTGCCTGACAGCGATGCTTATTTTCTGACTTCACTAGTTATCAGAACATTTAATTTTCTATATAAATTATCTTATATATAATGTCACATGGGACTAATGGTTTTACGTTTGGCATGGAACCCACATTTCACCGGTTCGTTTTAAGTGTACCAAGTAATCGAATGAATGGCACAGTAGTAATAATAATAACAGTCCTGTATATAAACTATCTCACTGCTGGGCAGGGGCTTCTTCCAAGTGTGAGAAGGGTTAGGCCATAGTTCACCACGCTGGCCTAGTGCAGGTTGACAGACTTCAAAAGTCTCACCTCTGACTTTTCGAAGTAATATGCATATTAAATAGTTAATTATCGCTTACTTTAACGGTGAAGGAAAATAATCGTGAGGAAATCTGCATGTCAGAGTTCTCGAAGATATGTGAAGTCTGCCAACCCGTACTGGACCAGCGTGGTGGACTATGGCCTAGCCTTTCTCATACTGAGAAGAGTCCCTTGTCCAGCAGTGAGATAGTTTAATACAGGGCTGATATTATATAGTGTAACGCCACCGAACTAACGATGTGTTCACACACTGTATTTAATTCTGATAAATGATGCCGTCGCAATAATTATGTATCGACCTTTCCGTTCTGATGAGCCACCTCCGTTGGTATTTTTTATTGACATCGTTTTAAAACCTAATTAATTTGATGCAGAAATTGTTGTTTTGTATTCTGTTTATACTTAATTAATAACATGGACTAAGTTTAGACGTAAACTTGCTTAATTCGGTGATGTGTTCGTGAGAATACTACCTAAACGATGCATTTTTGTCTATAGTTTCTGGCTATCCTGAACACTTGTAACAGTCAAGATAGGTGTGCATTAGCCTTACAAATAGCCTGAAAGGACTATCCAAGTTTTGAAGCCTCTAGAAATCCGGTGGCTGGAGAAGCCATTCATTATTGTTTTCTTAGCCTTTCTCAACATGTTTCGAAGATCAGCATTTTCACCATATTAAGATATGGATGTGATGTGTTATACATACATATTTAAAAATGGTGAAACATAAATAATTTTGAATTCCTCCTATCAAAAAGTCAAATACCAATCGCTTTAGCAGTAAAGTAAAACGTGCAAGTGGAAAATCTTAATCTCAATGTCAGTGCCGTGCTATAAAAAATCAGTGTAGGTGCCAAAATATTTCCGATCATCCGACATCAAAAGCACCATTAGGCACATTGACACAGAGAGCTTCAGTCAGGTGTTCCACAAGGTGACCACGGTGAGCGTGACTAATTCCATCTTTTTTGTCAAAGCATTAACGATGTCTTTGGAGTCGGCTCTTTTTTCGTACTTGGCCTGTTTTATACACACGTAATTGAGGTCCGAATTCGTTAAGGATGCGATTAGGCGATGATTAATACGAAGGGATATAAAGCGCTGTTCGGGTAAAACGGAATGTAAGCGGCATTGCCTTGAGTTCTCATCTCGAATTCATATTATAAATTTAGATGCGAAAAGACTTGGTTTGTTTTTTACTGCAAGTGTAGTGTTCTGCCTCCAAAATAGTATAACATTATTTGCAATGCCAGCCGCAAAGGATGTCTTAAAACACGAATGATTAATCGTCTTTTCTTAAATCAGTATGTTGCCAAGGTCTTTTCCCAGAAATTGCCCCACTTTTCCTTTTTGACCTTTAAGAAAAAACCACATCGCTTAATAGAAATTCTAAAGATACCAAAGTGTACACATCTATATAATTTTCTTTACTCTACTACATTCTCATATCCTCAATCTATCAAATAATATTCAAAGACAATTTTCATCAAAATATATGACGAATTACGATATTTTACGCCATTTTATAAACACGAACAACTGGTTACTTCATTCGGTTTTAAAATACATTCCTTATAAATTTTGCGTTTTATAATTTGACGTGACGGTGACCGAAACACTTGTCAGTTATAAATGCGAAGGGATTTATTTAATTAACTACTTCAAGCCGAATTTGTACTAATTGATTCTTTTGATGTTCACAACGATTCTATTTTAAATATGTTATTTAGCAAACTTGTTTTGTGCGCCGACAAAAACACTAATCGCCGTATGTTGATTCAGAAATAATAGATTTTGTTGAAATAAATAGTATTGATGCAAAAATAAATAGTTTTTTTGTATGGACAATAATGTACCTTTATTACTTAATATGTATGACTGCATCGTCATAGTTAAGGATATTGACATGTAAAAAGCTAAATTTCTTTACCACATCAGCTACCTACTAAAACGTTTGGTCACGTCTTAAAGGAATCGTATTTAAGATAACGGTTTCGAAGATATGATCATCTTCAATGTTATAATTAGCCCAGTGATCCGGTCAAACGCAAAGCATGAATTTTAAATATCCAAAGACTGCGAGAAACAATGCGAATAAACAGCGGTAATCATAGACAACTACATAGTAATAACAACACATTGTGTGGTATATTTTAATAGGCACGAAATGCCTTATAACTTCCCTCTGTTTAAAAAGATACTGTGACTCATTACGACTTCCTAAAGTGTTAATCATCAGACACATTTGTCATGGCGGACTCATCTCCGTCCAAATATTACTACGAAGTTTATTATATAATAAAAAACACTGTTTTTAGCATGCGGTTAATATAATTGTACATTAACATCAATGTTGTGGATTCCAATAATCTGACAATGCATAGGCAGTTTTGCTTAACGACGGACATTTAAAAAGGCGGCCATTTTTATTAAATATCTGTGGTGAACCGCGCGCAATATCTCCACGGAGGTCGCGTTCTGCATTCATACTTTTTAATGACTATAAAGAATCTAATCTTTCTTTTTACGAAAATTATCTGCGAATTTCGATAAACCCTTTTTTTTGTTTTACTATTCAAAACCAAAAGGTGTTTGTTACAAACATTAAATTATTGGATCAAATAAAACAATTTCTAATTATGACTGAATGACACACCGGAAATCACAATAATAAACTGTCATCTGCGCATAAAATATTTATGGATTGTTACCTACTGTGAGCCCATCCGTTGCAGTAATTCTTATGTAATTTACCTTACAAGTAACGTTATATAGTATATATTATTAACCAATGTTCTAGCCATCCTAAATTACTAAAAATATTTGCTTCTCACATTTATAAATAACCGCTAAGGTTCACAATAAATAAACACACCCAGAAAAATATTACTACAAATATTATTTGTAGGTATATAAGATTTAGCGTAGAAATATAAATTAGGTCAAGCTACCGTTAATTTGTATAAGTTATATTCAGATAATTTTGTTGCTAATTACCCGAAGCTAAAATGTAAACATTAACAAGTTAATTTAAAAATAATAATTGCGCTGTCTGTGCAATTCGAAAGCACGGGTAATACAAATGTGCCGGATGCAGAGATAGCGCCATTGTTGTATCTTCATTTCCTTTACGTTTATCGCCAGAGCAATAAATAGAAAATTGAGTTTTAACAGGCATAGAAAATGTTTACAAAAGTTGAATTCCTTGGCACTTAGGTTGAGAGCTTGTATTTTTAGATTTACAGTTCTAATGATTTCATGATTTAGCATTCGGCTAGTTGGTATTTTCTCTTAAAAATGTGACTCTAAGTTATGTTGCCAATTTTTTAACGGACCTACCCACCGATCAATTAACAATTAAAAAGTGCACCGAATAAATGCATAATTTACTTTTATCGATAAGACCAAAAAATTGTGCAGTGCATGAAAAGTTATTTCGAATCTAGGTATTATTTGTGTCCGTTGTTTAATGTCAGGCCATCTTACGTGGTAACCAAGTGCAAAACTTATACTAAGACAATCTTAACCCATTTAAAGTTAATTAAAATGTTGTAACTAGAAGTCACTAATCGACTAAACACCGATAGTCGATAATGGACACTTGTAATATGTTACATTGTACAATTTGATTGTTTTTCATCATTATAAAACAGTTTTACGTACGGCCCGTATGTGATTGTCTGGTCGTTAAAATGTAACGATACCTGGGTGTGTTTTATAGTACTTTTTACGAGAGACTAACATTTTAGCGCTGCGGGTTCTTTCTTTATTGCAGTGTCATAGACTCCGATGTTTTAGTGCCTGATAACGAAGGAGTTTATCTCTATGCACCAGAACCCGATTTTTTACTTAATTCTTCTATTCGATACCTTATTTAGTTGACACCTCTGCCACTTAAAGTTTGAGTTGCTTTCATCTTGGTGTATTTATTACGTTTTATTATTATTGTTCAGATTAAAGTTAAGTTAAGCTTAATTGAATTTTGATTACCTGCTTAAAGATAAAGATTATATTCTCGCTATGATGCATAAAATGCTAATTGGACATTCGAGTTGCATTGCGCTTGTAATAAACCGATAGGTATCAAACAGCTATGTCCTAGACTCCGAGCCGTTATTTATAATTCTTAGTATACCATCGAGACAGTAGGTAAAATATGTTTTTTATGTGTTGGTAAATTCAGTTATATTGCATAAATAATTAAGGTAACATTAGGTACGTTACCTAAATTGATTTATACCATTTATAGGGATGGATTGGCAAACTGAAGAATGTGTTGAGTGTCGTTTACAACACAGCTAAACGTTTAGAGGTATTCGAAAATTATTACATTGGCCTTAGAGAAAGGCAAACTTCGTTAGTATCAAAAAATATATGGAAATTCGACTAATCAACAAACGAGTTTGTTACAATCATTTAACGCAACTTTTTTCCTTTTAATACCTTGTCAATTGGCCACTTACTAAATTCTTTTTTACACATAGTTAATAACTTAATAACCGTAACTAATACGTTGATTTTTTTGTTCCAGATGGTCAGTCAAATCACCTGAATCTCTTCAACTCAAGGCCGCAACCAAAAAAGAAACGAAAATCCAGAACGGCCTTTACTAATCACCAGATCTTCGAACTGGAGAAACGGTTTCTATACCAGAAGTACTTATCACCGGCAGATAGAGACGAAATAGCGAGTTCGCTAGGTCTTTCTAACGCCCAGGTCATCACATGGTTCCAGAACAGACGAGCAAAGCTCAAGCGCGACATGGAAGAGTTAAAGAAAGATGTGGAAAGTGCTAAAGTATTATCAGCTCATAAGAGTTTCTTAGAAAACGTAACAGATCTGGGCATTCTGAAGAAGAAAGCCATGAGCATAGGAGCGAGCGAGGAGGCGGCAACAAACCTTGTGGTCAACGCGTCTAAATGAAACGAGGCTTCACGCGTGATCTCGACCGATGTCACCTACGATCGACGCGTGCTCGATTATTAATCGAATGACCGAATGTACGATTCGATAAAAGTGACTCTTGTGTTACACCATTGAAATTTTGAAATACGAACGTTTTAGTGACGTTAGATGTTTTTATCTTCACTATTAATAGTATCTCGTAAAGTACATCACTATTTAATACGTCTGTAAATAGTATTAGTTGACCGTAGTGTATTGTTGTACAAAACTTATGAAGCTTCGTTCGAAATAAATGTGATAGTTGATTTTATTATTTAAGTACTTAATATTTTATAGAGATATTCTTAAATTATTTATTTTTGTTGGGTTCTCTTAACTGGCTCGTAGGACAGCAATAATTTTATGAAAAGATATAAATAAGTTTATCGGCAAAATAGTTCACTTTCTAAACGTGTAGATACTGACTAAGAGTTTCCCAGTAAATGTGCAATAATAAAGATAAAATTACATTATCTGTGAGCCAGTTACGACATCCAGCATACGTTACGTTACGATTGTAAATATTAATGTAAAGATAGATTGTTTAGCGTAAAGTCTTGAAGCGTAGTTTTATAATCTTACTGAGAGTATGGAGTATTGAAGTGTATATTATAAAATCAAATTTTTAATTAGTAAAATAATTACTAATTTAAAAATTAGTTCAAATTGTGGATTTCTACTAATTAACTACCAGCAATATAGAGAACGAATATTAATGGTAATGACTAAGTAATTTCATGTGATTTTAACACCGTTACGTGCAAAATAATAATGTCCGCCGTAAATGTTACAATGATTTTAAAGCGAGACCTCGCAGATTACATTACTGTTTTACAATTTTATATGCTTTGTGAATATTACTCATTATAAGTCCGTTACGCCCATCGTTAATACTAAGGTTCAACATTTCAATAACTTTTTATAAATTCTCAGTGTTGTCTGACAAATGTATAAATGATATGTCGAAATAAATAAAACGGCAATGTAAATTATAGAAAAGAGTGCTTATTTAAAAATAAAATCAGTAGATATCGATCTCTTACTTGAAATCATGTATCTGTAGTCATTGAAATTTCATCAACTTAATTTAATTGTATACAGAAATTGTACAGTTTAAAAACATATTACATGTAACATGTTTATATCTCTAACATCTTTGTTTCTATAGTTATTTGTTAATTACTTAATACTGTGATCGGTTTTACGCTTTCAAGTTCTAATTAAAATCCTATGTACTCAATTATTTGATCGAATCCATGTTTAGTCGAGTTTGACTTCCACTACGTCAAAATCGACTAAGCAATCGAATACAAAAATCGGTAACACTTTGCTACTTATGTTATCGTAAGTTTCTTTGAATCTATTAGTGTTGTAAGTTATTAACTCTTTTTAACTTGAAAGCAGTGAATGTTATCACAAATAATGACTTCTCGTTCCTACTATGATTACTTACAACTACTTAATGTAACTTTTTTACAATAGCGGCACATAATGCGTGCTTCATAAACTATGTGAATATTACTTAGTGTAAATAAACATTATGTGTTCTAACCTGTTCGTTTCATTAATTAAGTATATCCTGAGCTTTCGGATTTCACTTACTACAACCCTGGCATACCTCTTTTGTTTATAGGTACACCCTCATCACAGGCTTATGAAGAATATAAATAAATGTTAAAAGGGTCTTTCTACATCAGTCATAAAGCGTTTTCATAAAACTTCCTTCCTGACTATCTCGTTCATATTTGCCTACGTGTCATACGCCATCAAATAAAGGTACTATGTCATTGCCGATGTGGTTTTGAATATAACCAGCACTACATCGACTGTTGTAGATAGGCTTGGGTAAGGCCAATGTTTGGTATGAAACGTCAAATGATCTAAACAATAATGATGTTAAGACTATCATCCATCTCCAGGTCATAGCAGTACATTGCTGCACAAAGCCTTCTCCCAAAGCGAAACGCTTAGCCCGATCATTCGCTTTATATTACCAACTACTTACTTGTCGTTTGTTACTTTGTCGGCCTCGATGGCGTAGTGGTTAGTGTAACCAACTGCCACGCCTGAGGTCGCAGGTTTGATTCCCGCACAAGTCAAACATTTGTGTGCATGAACATGGATCTTTGTCTTGGTCTGGGTGTTTCTATGTATAATATGTATGTATTTACAAAAAAAAAGTATATAAGTATGTTTATCCATTGTCTAGTACCCATAGTACAAGCTCTGCTTAGTTTGGGCTAGATGGTGTTGTGTGTATGTGGTAGAATATATTATATTATATTACTAGCTACAAATTTCGATATTTCATTTTGCCGGAGAGGACAGATGGTTTGCCAAGTCTCGATAGTCAGTCAAGGGTATATTGGAAATTCAAGTAAAGCTCCTAAATTGAAGAGAGATCTAGTCTGAGCAAATGACTCACGGGGTATTATATTTTTGCATTAGTTATAGTATGTTAAATTTATAAAATTTAACATACAATACCTAATGCAAAAATTATATACGCAAAGTAAATTGATGAAATAGTTAGTGGAACTAGCAAATGGTAGCGTGGGCGACGTCTAATACATTTGTGTGTGTCCTTGTGTAAGTATGAAGCAAACATGAGATTTCTACACGTATCATACGTCATTCCATCTACACCGTGTAACAAAACTATAGTCCTATTCAAGAACCATATAGACGACTAACAGAAAACGATCAATGACCAAAGAAGATGACGCTCGCTGTCGTTCACCAAGACTTATGACCACACTTTGGATCTCTGAGCTAACTGATTAAGTAAGTAAATATGTAGACGATCCCATAAAAAAATCTAAATACAAATATCAAATGCAAATAAGTTAGTTGTTGATCAGAAATTATGCCAACTGTCAAATATAAAAGAAGTTATCCACATACTTCTGTCAAAAAAAATTGTCTTGATTAATCTTCAAGTTATCTTGTTGCAATTACATTATCTAAATATGATCTATTGCGAGCACTCTAATGCGCATGTAGCATTTAAGCTACGTATTAAGCCAGACACGCAGCAAGCTACGTAATCATCTATGCTTGGCTTTTCATGAAAAGATAAATTCCGGAACGAGCTTATTTATTAAAGCGGCAAAGTTTACTTATCCTGGTAATAATATTGCCATATTTGAAGAATAGTATGCCTAAGTTGGGACGGCCGACGGACAGATAGATCGCCAACCTGATGAAGGCGACCGTGGTTAGTCTGAATGTAAAAGGCGGCAAAGTGGACTTACGTAGAAATAGGGAACCTATGACCAAAAGTGGACAACAAGTGGCCAGTTGTAGCATTTTTATGTAAGCCCAAAAGTCCTGCTTAACTCATTATAATTTTTAATGAATATTATGTAATAGTTTATTAGTATTTAGCATGCATTCAGCGTGCTTTAATAAGTTCATCCATGCCATGTAAATGCAATTGGAAAATAAAGAGCAAACTAAGTGGACTTCAATTAATTTCTTAGTACAAATAAGTACGTCTACATCGGGTCATCTTCTTGTAAACATAAGGCATGTCACTGCACACCACAGGCATGATTGATTGAGGAGAAATAAGAATTCTAATTAAATATAAAAGCTTAATCTAATTTCAAGTATTTGCAACTGCAACAAAGCATATCTAGTATCGTAGGTAACATTCGACACGACACCATGACGTACGATAAATTAGCAGAAGACGAATGAAATCAGAACATGACCATACCAGCAATGAAGACATGGAAAAAAGATAAATCGGAGAAAATGGTAAATAAACAGTTTAAAGCAGCAGTTTAGTCATGTTTACACGTCAAATTGAAGATTTCTGATCATACTTAATAGAAACTGTATTAACTTACACTCTAGACATAAGTCTAAAATATAACAACTATTCTATTGACAGTATTCTATTTTATGGAATAATAAATGAATACAGCTGAATACAAAGAAAACACCATTAAAATATTGTTTTACGACTTCATAATTTCGTAGAAGCCCACGAGAGCCCACAGACAATATATGCAACTCTACCTACGCAATTATATTGCCATACCTATATAATGTTAGAACATCCATATATTATTAATTTCTAAAATGCCTCTTTGGTTGTGTAGCATAAGTTGACCTATGAAACGAATGCATGATGGCTTGACCGTGATGAGAATTTGGGGTCCAAGTGGGGCAAAGAATTATTGGGTTTTTCAGAAAGAAAATTCTCAGTTACAACACAGTGTCTGAAAAATCTGGTAGACGCCAATAGGTAACTTATCACTTGGGGTCTAAAATATAGCTGGCGAAATGTGGATGTATTCATCTCTACTTCCCTCCGGCGAATTATAATCATGAATTAAATAAAAATAGAAGAAAGAAAGAAAGAAGGGTTTTTATTTTTGCACCATCACGATATGTATCAATTATTAAAATGTAGGTACAACAAAAATATTGTTAAATAATTATTTAAAGAATCTTTAAACAATTAAAATGTTATTTGTGTGCAGATGCATGTCCCATCTGACGGCACAAAAATATCGGTGATGCGCTCAGCATAATGCTGTGGCACTTGTATTGCTGCAAGCACTACACAGCGCTGATTTTCAGCGAACATCACAATTTGGACGTTTAGACGTTTGGTCCGCCAATAGTGCACTCAAAATAAAAAAATAAACAAAACATAAGCATAAAATAAATAAATAGACATGAAATAAATAAATAAATAAATAAATAAATATAATATTTATTTCAAAAAAAAAAAGTTACAATCAGCATGAACACAGTACATAATATATCATGTAAAAATCAATCAAATGTAGCATAATAATTAAACTATTATATTATACCTATGTAAAATCCGAAATGTTAAATTTAATATTCAAACTCACTTCATTTTGATTTTTATTTCACTGTCTGTGGTTTTCATTTAGTAAAGGGTGAGCTTATCTACCGTTCTAGACTCTGTGCTTATAATAGAACTTTTTGATAGAAAATATAATTATAATACTTAGTCCGACCAGGTAATGGAAACTAAAACTCCTGCGCTGCGTCACCGAGATAGTCATTTGTTTTCCTACAATCAGTTTTTTCACAGATCGAAAATAAAAATTATAACCTTTATTGAAATAGGAAAATTTTGTCTTATATTACAAAATACATTTTTGGATCGAATACTAAAATACCCTGTGTTGTGGGGACAAGTCTCTTTAATTTTAAATGACTTAAGTATAAACAGTTAACATTACTAAAGTAAAAAGCAATTTTCAATTTTTCCATAGTGGTGAATACTGATTTACTTTCCAGTACCTATATGTCTCACATTATATTACTAGTATTCACATCAAAACAATTTCTTGAACAAACAGGAAAAACCAATTGTTGATCAATTTGTTATAATTTAGCGTGTTTGATATAGCTATAACTAAATACGTTTAGTTGTACCGGAACTATATGTTAAACAAACTATTACCTAATCAGAAATGTGCCGTGCAAGCCATAGTTTCTAATACAAACACGTATTCTCTAGTGTTCACGTAATCAATTCGGCACAGATCGGGTCTGGACGCTTGTGGATGTACTTCACCGAAAGATACGCTTTTTAATGGTTTAAAAAGTAAACGGTACGTCTTGTAAGCTGTTTTGATAGCTAGCTAGACTATCTGTGGCTGCAGTTTCATATATAATAATAAAATATTATCGTAGAGTCACCGTCCGCCATTCCGACTTTGTACTGTGAAAGTACCTATGTCTGGCAGATCCAGATTTTTATCCCTTTTTCCATTATGACAGCCTATTAAACACCCATCATCCTCACGCCCCAGATTTATTAGGTTTGATATGTAGCAATAGTATCCTACACGGTACACCTACTGCGGCTAGTTTCTTGATAAGTGTCCCTACTCTAAAACTATCAGAAAGCCTCAGCTGGTTGGCATTAAACCCGTCTCCACATGGAAGCCTCCCAAAATGCCAGGTATTTTCCTAATGTACGAGAAATAACTTTGAAAGAAAAACAAATGAAAACTGTCCCACTGCTGGGCACAGGTCTCTTCTCAGTGTTAGAAGGATTAGGCCATAGTTATGCTGGTCCAATGCGGGTTAGCAGACTTCAATTATCTTTGAGAACATTATGCAAAACTTTCATACATATGCAGGTTACCTCTCGATGTTTTCATATGCTGCACTTCAAAAAGTCAGAGTTCCTTGACTTTAGATCGAATTTGAGACCTCTGAATGGAGGCCAACACTAGGCTAGCTGCTGCTTATGCGTGAATATATGCGTATCCAAAATTCTTAACGCAAGCAATAGTGGACACAAGGAACTAAATTACCCAAACGTAAGTAAGTATAGTGAATATAGTAAACGTTTAAAATCTGGTGGTTGGAGTAATTGTTAAATGACTGAAAAAGGATGCATGTTACAATTTCCTACGTAACCGCTATTTAAATGCAGCTGTCCGAGGGAGATAGCAAGATATCCCCACATCACCTACATTTTCCCTTGCATCCAAATTTAAAATGTTTGTGTTATAATTACTTAATTATTTTGTACCCATTTTGATACTGTTTGTACAATAAGATTTCTATTGATTGTTATGTGTGTAAAATCAAACATAGACAGCTACCCTATTGTATTGATTTTGTGATGAGAAAGGAACTCAAAGACTGAAGAATCTTAATATAAATAAACTTACTGTTTGTCTGTTGTGATGTGCTGATGCAAAGGTCGACGCTTGTGTCTCTGTCGATCGATCAGTTCCGAGTATAATTCACAGCTGGCTGAGACAAAGACAAATATTTTGTTAGAATCAGAATCAGAATCAGAAATCATTTATTTGTAGAAACATAGGTTAATACAAAGATGTTACAAATTATTTGTCCTCTATGTTCTGTCATTGGGACATACAAATTAAAATGGATTACGAAAACAAAAGAGAATATAAAAATAAAAATATCGAAATGTCAAGAAAACAAATTCAAAATTACATGACAAATACATACAATAGCAAATTCAATTATTACACTAAAAAACAAAATATATATATTACCATTTACAAAGTTAAAATATGATATTCTTATTACATTATACATTATTATCATATTATTAAAATTATGTCATTTAAATATTCATTCAACGAATAGTAGCTTTTATTTACCAGCAACTTGAAAATATACTTTTTAAACTTAGTTAATGGCAAGGTTTTTATTTCATTGGGTATTTTGTTGTTAATAAATTAACTTTTTCGGAAAAGCCGACCAACTATATAAATTGGTTAATACGCTGTCAAATACTGTGATTAGCTGATTGAATAAGCAATAGCCAATTAAAAAAATTGATATGGCTTTGAATTTAATACGTCGTTGA
The DNA here is from genome assembly GCA_930367265.1 of Catocala fraxini. Lineage (NCBI taxonomy): Eukaryota > Metazoa > Arthropoda > Insecta > Lepidoptera > Erebidae > Catocala > Catocala fraxini. The sequence goes on along the minus strand of OV884047.1, from coordinate 15,854,768 downwards.
TTAGAAACCAGGCGTAAGTTATTATCAAGGAGCCCTTGTTACGTAGAATCTAAGCATATCAAACAAAACACCGTATCTTCTTCTCCCTTAGCCTTTATTATTCCCAAGTCACTTGGGGTCGGCTTTTTTTAGTCTAACCGGATTTGACTGGATATCAGTTTTTACACGGAGCGGCTGCCACCTGACCTCCGCAACCCGAAGGCTAACGATACCCTTAGGCTAGACCAGTGTCAGGATATTAGAGGGTACTGTCTTTCCCAATAACGACTACCATAGATGTTCATGGCAGCCAGGACCGACGGCTTAACGTGCTTTCCGAAGCACGGAGCAGGCGATAATTGTCAATCAATACGCACATAATTTCGAAAAGTCATATAACTTCCGAAAGTCAGAGGTGCGCGACGTGGGTTCGAACCCGAGACCCTCTGCATTGCAGTCTATTGGTCTCCCCACTGAGCTATCGCTGCTAGTACCATAATAAACCGTAAACACCGTAATAATATAGTATAAAGATTCTATTAAGTTTTAATAGGGCATTTGGAGATAGACAATATAGGTTTCCCTTGCCTCCCCAATAAAATGATCGTTCACAGGCGATTTCATTTAAATTACTTAGAGAACTGGATTCTTTTTGGTCTGGATCAATTATGTAGAGAAAATTTAAAAGACTGGCAACGCACTTGCGACTCCTCTGGTGTTGCGGGTGTCCATGGGCGGTGATAATCGCTTACCATCAGTCGATCCATCTGCTCGTATGACGCCTATAACATAAAAAAGAAATTGTGTGATCCACTGGCAGTTGTACTGAGTCAGTTTGTTTGTTGTTTGAATGTTTGTAAAGTCAACCAAGTAGATTAAATCAAGTTATTCCTAGAGCTAGCGTTGTCTTTTTCAAACAATAAATAAAAATATGATATAAATAAATTTATAGTTTAGGTACTAAAGATCGTTGACAGGCAACTCACCAAGAAATTAGTCAGTACCGACCCCGGCTTGCCTGAAATCCTGCACAATCGCTATACTGCGTTCGTTAGCAAACTGTATGAAGAAGCTTTATAATATTCTATCACATACACACAACACCATCTAGCCCAAACTAAGCAGAGCTTGTACTATGGGTACTAGACAATGGATAAACATACATATATACTTTTTTTTTTTTGTAAACACATACATATTATACATAGAAACACCCAGACCAAGACAAACATCCATGTTCATGCACACAAATGTTTGACTTGTGCGGGAATCGAACCCGCGACCTCAGGCGTGGCAGTCAGTTACACTAACCACTACGCCACCGAGGCCGACAAAACTTTAGCTAACTTTTAACCGACTTTAGCTAAACTATTATAAGTATAGCTTATTTTACTTCACAAGGCTGTAATATTCAGCTTTGTTTGGTATCGAGTGTTTGATGTAGGCGTCGCGTGCCGAACAACCTAAGTTAGGAACACATTGTTGGAGATTGCCGACCACTCTACTACAGTTTTACTGCCTTCTAAGTAGGGTAATAAAAGATCATCCAATTCACCATGGGGCACATCATGTAGATAGAGAGGTTGAAAGAATATTTCATTGCTTCGCCTTGTTAGTCAAGAGTCAAACGAAGTGTGGAAGCACCATTGCCCCGCCACCGCCAAAGTCCCATGGATAGAGGCCGAAGCAATACTCGGCCTCTTTTACATGGGTCTTTAAAATATAGAAAGGTGAAAGTGAAAGGAATAAGGTGAAAAGCTCTGACTTCTTTATCAGTGTGCACATATGGATCATTTTCTAGACCTGATTTGGGTATTAAAATTATATACCGCCGCAACACCGCCTTAAGTACTTAGTGGGTCTCTAGGGTGGAACTAGGGCTGTAATTAGGATTGACGTGTGCCATAAATTGCCTAGTTTATCAGCAAAGGACACAACAGCATATTTTTTTAAATTATTCAATTAATACCCCGAAGTCCTATATGTACACCGAGCCTAACACAGCCGTTGTCAAATTACACCGACGTTCCAAACTCAAATTGTTAAAACTGTACGAGAATTTGTTACGGACAAAAGTTTGTTAAACGTTAATTGGTCGCCCACTAGCTGTAATCACCATGATAACCTGACCTACCTACGCTTAATAGCGGTTCAGTTTTAGAGGTCTTAATAAACTGGCCTCTGTGTTAGCACGCACGAAGGTTTCGGTCACATTTTAAATATTAATTCGTGGTTGTTAATACGTTAACTATGGTCACTATTCTTGCACAAGCGTGAGGTGATGAACCGTAAACAATAAATAATTGCTTAAATACCGTCTAAGAGCAACACCAAACGTTTTATAACTACAAACAATTTCTTGGCCATTTTAAGGTTCCGTTCGCCAAAGATATATTTTCCCGTAGAATTTTATCCATTTTAAACCACATTGCAGTCAATACACATCATCACAAAACTCAATAAAACATTACAAAATTATGCATGCCGTGTGATAATTATCTCAAAAACACACTCGGAGTGAAGAAAGGCCAGTAATAATATAGCCATGAGCTGCTAATTTATGTTGCCTATTGTAACGTAATTAATACTGGCCTGGCTTTTATTGATTTCAAAAACTCAAACGTGCGGCTTTTGGCCCCTTTGTCCGAAATTTAATACTATAATTTTTGAGGTCAACGCGCGTGATGGCGGGGTGTAATGTTCTTTGTAAAATGTGACCAATTTAAATACACCCTCGGGCGTCGACGCTCCTCCTACTGAGTCATCTTTTCAAAGACCGAAGCAAATGGAAGAAGGGTTCTCCTTACACTGGCAGTATTATAACAGTTGTTGATTTCGAATGCAACAATTCGAAATTTAAAATAATTACCGCGCACGTACATAGGATGTTATTACGCTGCATTTGTTTTTGGAATCGTAATGAGAGGTGGGAGCTTTGTGTTGCTAGCGTGTTTATTATTTTAAGTGGCCATGTTTTCAAATTTATTAACAAAGTAAACGTGTTATTTCTTATCTGTTTACTTTTGCTGCAATTATAATGGAAGACTGCGACACATTTTAATGATAATATACCATTTCACCACAAACCTTTAGCCGTTAGCTACACGTTAATGTAATTTAGAAATAATAGTGTCTATAATGAAAACGTCACTTTAATTATAATTAAAGCTTCATTATAATTAATTTGAACGGCACGCGCCGCCTTGGGCGTTGACAGTTGTGTTTTTTTAACAGCTTACAACTTCCCACCCACATCACCAATGACGCTCTTTAAAATAACAGAGTAAGGAAAATAAAAAAACATCTAGATATAGGTGTAAAATTGTCTATAGCTAGTGAATAAAATACTAAAGTATATATTATCTGGCAAATGACAAATTGCTATAATAATCTGTATTCATTATTTAACTCTTGGTATCTTTTCATTCGCTTGTCATTAGCGGTTTTTCACTTCATCATACATTTTGATGTACAAAAGAAATCATAATTACTTATATTGTAGTATTACAGACTCTTTTAGATATTTCTGCAATAGGTATGTTGAAAACTGCTACGTTTTATAAATAGTATATAGTTTGTTTAAAAGGGATTACAAAGACCGCCATTTCAGTTTATTAATATCATTTATAACAGATATTTTTTGCTTCAGAGATTCTTTGATCTTTGTCTCGACGCGGACGGTTGCTTTACAAACTTTGTAATAAACGGACATAAAATACAGCCACTGTACTATAGATAGCAACTTAATGAGGATTCAATACAAGCATTCTCAATAATTATAATAGGCTGAAAGAGCAATTATCACTTCAATAATTATTGTACTATATCGTCCAGTAAATCAACATAATTTTATACATAATAAATAACTTTGAAACATCTTTAATTTATTATTATTTTAAAGTAGACTGATAACAACATTACAATTTGTTACAAATATACTGTATATTGGGTACCTCAATAATAAAAACAGTTACAGCTATAAATAATTTTACTATACCATATTGCAACGCCAATAAATAATATTAACTAATTCATCACTTTAAGCCCCATAATAAAGATTTTTTCACACCGCACTCCCTGAGGCAAAAGAATTGACCCAAAAATCCAGCCTTCTCTGTATCGAATCAACGAGAATTCGCTTGAATGATAAATTGTTTCGCACATTCGCTTCCCTATTATCTTTCAAAACTGCTCACTGAACGCCAGTACACTAAACAACACATAACTTATAGCTGTCAACAAAATACACAGTATTCTGGTCTTTATTACAATAGTGTAAAGGTAGAAATAGCATCGTAATATTTGCGAAGCTTGCAATCTCTATTGCACTTGCACGTGTAAGTTCAAAAATGGAATAAGCGATTCGAAGCTTTATGGTCCTCGTGAAAAAATAAAAGAGACGCCAAAAGTTGTGTGAGTCGTACAATAGCGATTTGAAGTGGAGTGAAATCGCGACAATGGTTGTTAATGAAGTGGGTTTTGTCATGTTTTTAGGAGTTTCGCCGCGTGTGGGTATATTAAAGCACAATTATGTTATAAATGGGCGTTTATTGGACGATTAGCGTCAACCGACGGATCATGGAGGCGGGCGGTGTTGTGAAACTATCGTTTTGAATTGAGGTACAGACCTTATACTGACAGTTTTGTTCAGAAATGGGCAATATGGCTTTTTCTTTTTTGTTATTCGGGCACGGTTGCACCTGGTTGACACGTGGAACTTAGATGCTCAAAATATTCTAAATGGGGTAATAATATGACGTTAAAAAAACCAAAGTGTCCCATTTTTTGTTTTATTAACGTCATATTAAAATATAGCCTACTATTTAAAAGATTGAATAGTACTATGTTATGGTACCTACCATGTACCTAATGATAAACTATTTGGCCAAATATCTTAATGAAAATAATAAAATATAAAATTTTAATAAATATTGCGAACACAGCGAAATTGCTATTAGAATATAAACTAAGAATCTTTCTCTTAAAATCATTGAAAAGTCTAGTCTATTGTCCATACTTATTTTATTAGTTCCTGCAACCTCTTGAAGCCAAAAATGATACCAATCTTCCGATTATTTGGCCTAATAGATATTGTTTGGCAATAGCTCTATAATACTTATGTCTTTATATCTGTGGTAGGCCAACCAATCGAAAGAGAGGTTATTATTTTTGGCCTTTATGCTGCACTATAATCACTCCATAAATTATGTAACTTTTATAAATTGATGTATCATATACCTGTATATAGTTAAACATGACTCTTCTTCTTCTTTATTATCAATATAATATATTCTGTTATATAGGTAGTACGTCAATTTTGTATGTAAAAACCCGCGCACCATTGCTAATCTATACTATATAGGTACTATTATACTATAATATTATAAAGCTAAAGAGTTTGTTTGTTTGTTTAGTTGAACGCACTAATCTCAAGAACTTCTAGTCCGACTTGAAAAAGTCTTTTAGTGTTGGATAGCGCATTTATCGAGAAAGGCTGTATAACATCACGCCACGACTAATAGGAGCGTAGCATCAAACATTTTTGCTCAAACGGGGAAAAATCTCTTATATTAAGCAGACGAAGTTGCGCAGGTCAGCTGGTATGAAATATTTGGTAACGGTACAAATGACCTAACTCATCCCCGAAAGTACTACCGTTTTAAGGAAGCCAGCGTAGAAGTTGTAACACTTTTACTGCATTTTATCCTGTAGGTGTGAGTGCCGAGAGCTCAACTTTTCATCCCATATTTAATTACTCGTCTCTTACACCGGCAACGCGCAAACAAACCTCCTGGTATTGCCAACGATCATAGGTTATGAAAACCGCTTAGATTGTGAAAGCTTAGGTCATAGTTCACTACGTTGGCCTTGCACATATCGCACTCTCAATAAAACAAAGACTCATTTGAGTATTTTGTGTTTAATAAATTTGAAACCTATTGCAAGTACTTAACACAAATATTATATTAAAGAGTTTAGTCACACAAATAAAGTTGAAATTGCCTTACTTCCAAATTTCGACTTAAGTCACTGTTTTATCAAGAGTGTCGATATCTTTAACCCCATTATAGAGAACTCTCAGACATGCAAGTTTCCTGACGGTGTTTTCCTTCGCCAGTAAAGCGAGCGATGATTGTCTATTTAATACGCACATAACTACAAAAAGTCACCGACTCTTCGTAGTTTGCGTGTGCTTTGAGATCGAATTTAAGAGTTTTTCGTGGCATTCCAACGCTCTCCTACTAGGCTTTCACTGCTTGTATCTAGCATAAATAATATTCGCACATAAGCACACGTAATACGTTGTTATATTACAATGTAATATAATTACCGTATGTATGTGTGACGTCGCACGTGTAATTGCAAACAAATAGCACAAGATGGCATCATAAACGGTCTCGTATAATGGCGGGAGTGCTTACATCTCAATCTTTGTTTAATTATGTAGCAACGTTGTTAATTTGTTGTACAATGTCACAGGTAGCTATTTAACATAATGTTACAATTAAATACAGGTGTTATACAGTTATCTGTGATCTTGTAAGCATGGAATCTCTACTATAATATAATACCTATTATAAATGAGTTTGTTTGCTTGTTTGTTACGCTTTCACGCCTTAACTACTCGACCGATCATCATGAAATTTCGCATACGTGTTGTCAGAGGTACAGAAAAGGACATAGTCCATCGTTCAACGCGAGCGAAGCCGTGGGCAAGACCTAGTATGAATATAAGTGCTCGCCTCGCTACTGCCAATGCGCCGAGTGATGTGGATTCATCACCACATGGAACAAAATTTTGTGTGATCCACAAATGATTGTACTAAGTCTGGGTGTGCTTTGTGTCCATTTGTATAGTTATCGTGACAGAGCTACGACTCCTAGAGCGGGAGTTGTCTTTCAAAAATGAAATATAATGAATAAAGTATAGCAAGTTACTTTCACTGTAACTTGTCCTGTTCTAAAGTGCGGTTTGCAACTCCGGCTTCTCGAATAATCGATCCTCGATACTAGTGATGCGCATAATTCCATAACCAGCAGTTACCGCCTAACATTAAGTGAGCACCACTTGGCCAGGTTAAGAGCACCTTGAACCGACGGGCGTGTATGAGGAATGTGATGAAAGTGAATAAAGCCAGAGAAGTGTGTCAGGATCGTAGCAAATGGAAATTAGTAGTCTCTGCCTACCCCTCTGGGAAACAGGCATGAATCTATGTATGTATGTATTAAGTGAGCTTCTGTATTGATTATCACTAAAGTCAATAAATATGTTTGCCACAGCAAAGCTTAGAAAGTACCACACTACAGAAGACCTTCCTTGAACCAAATAAATGTATTCTTTTCCTATGGTAAAAAGATAATCTGCTGTCTATAAGGAGATCAGCAATAATATTTGTAACATTCTTAAAGGGGTGCGCTAATTGCCATCTACTGGCAATTATGGTTTCCGAGTTCTTGTTGCTACTGATAATATATCTTGAGTCAAGATATCATTATCAGTAGCAGAAAGAAGTCTGTCAAGATTCCTGACGGGAAAAGCCAATAACACATTGTCTATTATACATACATACATGTTCGCCCTAATCAAATTACACAGCAAATCTAGAAATCAAATTAAAATACTTTTTATGTTGTTTCAACATTACTACGTATAGCCTACCTTCAATATCACGTCAGATATTCGTCGATCATCATCACTAATCTGTAGAGCCTGCGTGTGACGTGGAGCAGACAAGTCTAACAAGACGCGAGTATCAAACACGCCGGCGTATTGTTGTGCGCCGGTTAATCTCTCATGCGAAGGACCTGCTCCCTCGCCCTTAGGGCAAGGTCTTATCGACAGCGGGCTACACGCTTCACTTAAGACTTGTAGAAGTTAATCGCAGGGTATTCAAAATATTAACTTATTCCTAGGACTCGATGGCGTATTGGTTAGTGTAACCGACTGCCACGCCTGCGGTCGCGGGTTCGATTCCTGCACAAGTCAGACATTTGTGTTCATGGAAATGGATGTTTGTCTTGGTCTGAGTGTTTCTATGTATAATATGTACGTATTTACAAAAAAAAAGTATGTATGTATGTTTATCCATTGTCTAGTACAAGCTCTGCTTAGTTTAATAATAATAATAATAATAATAATAATAATAATCTTTATTGTTTCTGATAATACAAACATGTTACACCTTACAATTTGAGTTAGTTTGAACATTGTTGTTGTATTTTAGTAAAACATACTGATACTGGTCCCCCAAACTAGGCGAGTGCCTGTATTTTGGGGGTCAGTGTTCAGCCCTAGAAGTGATGCAATGTAATACAAACTTGTTTCACTTTGCATAATATATGATGACATTTCTCTAATTTTAGTATAACTTAGATTTTTATATTGTGCAATTAGGATTGGAATAAATTAAATTTTAAATTAGTTAACGAAATTAAATAAAGTATAAAAATAGAAAAGCAACATTACTGATTACATTTAAATTAAAGTACAGTTAAATCACGATTAAGTTAAATTCAAAATAAAATAAGATAAAAATAAATGAGATAAATATAAATTAACATGAAAACAACATTACATAAAAAATTCATTAACCATGTAAATAACAATTTAGTTTATAAATCTAGAACAAATAGTGTGTGTGTGTGTGTGTGTGTGTGTGTGTGTGTGTGTGCGTGTGCGTGTGCGCGTGTGTGCGTGTGTGTGTGCGTGTGTGTGTGTGAGTGTGTGTATTATGTGATGTATGACAGTAAAGCTTCAGTCTGCTTATAATTTAACTGATAAAGCCATGCGGTGACCTTTCGTTTGGCGTCATGGCTATTTATACCGGCTATGTTCAGAGCTTTATTTATTTTATTATACAGTTTGCAACTGATGCTGGTAAACTGTCTCTTGGCAAAAGAGGTTTTGCAAAGAACCCTAGGACAAATTGGCATTCCGGTGCGTCTATTTGGATTGGGTGCCACATTTTGATGTTTCCTCATTGTAGATTTGAACACAAAAAGCTGTCGGACGGTTAGGACTTGGCATTCAGTGTACAGTGCTTCCGTTGGATGCCTGTAGGGTTTTTTTGTCATTACCTTTAGGACAGCTCTTTGTGCTCTCTCTAGCGCCAGTAGGTGTGTCTTAGCTGCTCCACCCCATACCATGACGCAGTATTGAATAACGGATTGGCACAGAGCTATATATATTAATTTAAGTTTGTCTGCCGCTGCACATTCTCTTAGACATTTGAAGGTGTGTATTAGACGTCTTACCCGGGCTGTCACTGAAAGAATCTGCTTGTCCCATCTTAGACGGCTGTCAATTTGGACACCTAAGTATTTGGTGCTTTCGGCTCGTGTGAGTGTCTGGCAGCAACAGTTATCCTTCGAGAGACAGGTGTGTGCTTTAATACTGTAGTCACTGGGAGGGTTATTTATTTTATTTATAGAGAAAGGCACGTATACCGTTTTAGATAAATTTAGTGTTAGCAGGTTTGAATTTAGCCAATGTACGGTTTTAGCCAAGGAATCTTCAGCTCTCTCCTTAACGACCTGCCAGTTTGGTCCCCAGACCAAAATTGCAGTGTCATCTGCATATGTGAAAATGCTGGTGCTGGGAAGAGACATTGTGCAGAGGTCATTAATGTACAACTGAAAAAGTGTAGGGGACAGGATACTTCCTTGTGGGACGCCGTATGTGATAGTGCTTTCTTTGCTTAAATAGTTCCCTATTTTTATGCATTGCTGCCTGCATGATAGGTAGTCCTTGAGTATGTCATAGGAAACACCCCGAATACCCTGTTTTTCCATCTTGGCCAGGAGGATGGGTACAGAGACTGTGTCAAAAGCTTTTGAGAGGTCCAAAAATATGCACAGACATCTATTTTTGCTATCTAAGGTTTTAACTATTTTGTCCGTTAAGTCTATCATAGCGTCTTCGGTTGAGATTCCTGAACGAAAACCGTATTGATTTTGGGCCAAAATGTTATAAGTCTGTAGATATGTTTTTAGAGCATTATTCAAAACTTTCTCCAGAACTTTTGATAGAGCAGGTAATACTGCCGGTAGTTGTTGACACAGTCTCTATCACCACCCTTATGGATTGGATGCACAATGGCTTTTTTAAAAGCTTGCGGAAAAGTGCCTGTATTGATGGCGCAGTTGCAAATGTGGGTTATGAGGGGAACAAGAACTGTACGTGACTGTCTTAACACTTGGGTAGGTATTCCATCCCAGCCTGTAGCGCAATCAGGGCGAAGTTGTGATATGATGCTATCAATGTCCGATTCAGACACCTCCAGAATAGCCATTGAGTTTATTGGACTTCGTAAGTGGGAGGTGGGGGCAGTTGGCATTGTATTAGGTGGGTTACCTTGAGTAGCAGATAGGATTTTACCAGCTAGGTGCGAGCCTATGTTGCTAAAAAATTCACCCACATGGTCGGTAGATACTTGGGGGTCAGAAGACACATTTAGGAGCTCAATAGGAGTGGTTTTTACTTTATGAGTATTTGTGATACATTTAATGGCCTTCCATAGCTCTTTGTTGTTTTTTCCCGCTTTGTCAATCAAACTCGTTTCGTACGCAATTTTCAATCTACGCAACAAAGCGTTACAAAAGTTTCGATATCGTGTATAGGTAAGCTTTAGTGTCATATTTCCTAGTGCTTTTTTTGATTGTACATGTAACTTATCACGATGTTTGATGCAGCGAAGTAGCCCTGTTGTCATCCACGGCTTCAGAGTTCTATTTTTCCTGGGTACCCTGGTTTGAACTGTGTATTTTTTAATAATAGAAGATAGCAGGGATACAAAGTGATTGGTTGCTATGTTGGCATTATTAATTTTAAAGATATGAGTAAAATCTGTGTTCTCTAGTTCCACTTTTATTTTTTCGTAGTTTGTGCAGGACCGAATGTACCAATTTTGCCGCTTTGGCTTGTATTTATCAATTTCCAGCAATATAGGCATATGATCTATTATATATGATTTCAGTACTAATGTCGTAGTGGGAAAGGTCGATTTTAAAAATATATGATCTAAGCAAGTGGTAATTCTGGTAGGGTAAGTGTGCGTGGGGAAGAAGCCATGGGATGCATTAAACGTGAGATATTCGTCGTTTAGGGGATCCCTGCTCCCTTCACAGATATTTATATTCAGGTCACCAACTAGGACACTACTTTTCGTAGATAGACCATTGTATATCACGTTCAGGCTGTTTATGAAGTTGTCAAAATTGTTCTTTGTTTTTAGCGCGGGAGATCGATATATTGCCACGATACCTATATCATTACCAATTTGACAGGTTAAGCAGTTCGCGTCATGAAACACTGGTTCACGTACTGTACATGTCAATTTCGTATTTGTGTAAATGACTATGCCATCGTTTTGATTTATCGTGACCTTTGAGGAGTGTGCCGTATAGCCTTCTAGAATAGGCAAGTTTTTTATTTTACTCAGCCAACATTCTGTTAAAACGATGACGTCGTATTCCATGTTAGTTAGCGATAGTAGTAGTAGTTTGGGCTAGATGGTGTTGTATGTATGTGATAGAATATTTGAATATTATATTATTATTGAACGCCACGGTCTTGTATAGAAGACAAATGTTACCGTGCCCTCCATGCCACGACTTTATTAGAAGTCAATGTCTAATCGTAAAATGTATTAATGAAAATACATCTAAAAATTGATTGTTTTATTTTGTGCGTAAGTTTGTTATTGCTTTAAACCCTACTCATACATTTTCATTTCAATAGGGGCTTTTGTTTCTTTTAAAAACAGCAAAATTAAAGTAGCCTTTATTTTTCAACTGTTATAGATTTATAGCTTGGCGCTAGAGGACACTTCGCGTTCAGCATAGGTTGGCGCTCAAAAGGTTAAAGCATTTATTTTTAATAATCTTTAAAGTAAATAGGGTAGGCCTTCTAGAGTCCACCTCTCTACTTTGCATAAATCTGTTAAAATGCAGGCGCGTAAAGGAGATAACGTCACTCACCTCACTTGCCTTTTGGTTTTAAGGTATTATTTGCTCTATAATTCCTTAACCATTTTTTTTGCTTACATAGATTCACGCCTGATTCCCAGAGGGGTAGGCAGAGACTACGGATTTCCATTTGCTACGATCCTAACACACTTCTCTGGCTTCATTCACTTTCAACAGATTCCTCATACACGCTCGCCGGTTTAAGGTGCTCTTATCCTAGCCTTTGTCCAGAATGTCTACGATCTGATCAAAATAATTTCGCCTAGGTCTTCACCTTGCGACTGTTTCATTCACACTAGCCTTATAAACTTTCTTAGTCAGTCTTTTCTCGTCCATTCTTTCTACATGCCCAAAACAGCTTAATATCCTTTTCTATTCGTGTCACTATATCCACTTTCATGCCGCATCTCTCTCTAATCACGTTATGCTGTTTTTACAAAAACTACTGTTGCGTATATAAAAACGTACAAAATGAAAATAGTATACCTAAGCAATGAGATATGTAAAGCAGGAAGTCCTTTGCTAGCCGTATGATCGGTTGTCAGGTTAATATATCGTATTTGATTGGACTTCATTTCTATACATACCAAGTTATAAATACACGTATGAAACAAAACAAACACTTATAATTGATGAAATTTCACAGATGCCGTATGATTGCAGTTTGCCACAATTACTAAGTATGGAATATCTTTCAAAAACAAGCGTAATAATTATTGTCAATGATAATAAGTACCTACTAGATAGGTACTTGTATAACTAAAGTATAACTGGCGACTTCCCTCGCATGGTAGACATTAAAACAAAGTCTATATTACTCAGAGATAGAAAACAAAACTTTAAATTAAAAACTATGTGATACTAAGTGCTTCTTTGTACAATGTTTATTCCTATATTCTTGTTTCGCGAGATTATATCGTACATATTTATAACGTTTTTCCGTCAAAGAACATTTATTTAGGTTACCATACCATTTATTATATTTATTACATAAGATCTCTTTTTATCATCATCATCATCTCAGCCAAAAGACGTCCACTGTTGGACATAGGTCTGCCCCAAAGTGTATGAACTGTCTGTTATATATGTTAATACCTCGTGAATTCTTACCCGCTAGCAGTAACACCTGACCCTCACAGTGATCAACACAACCATAAATAGTTTCTATATCAATTGATTTGTGCCATAAGTACTAATGAGGCGTGCCTTCAAACGATGCTGTCTAACGACACATTTGAATTAGACAATTTTTATCACCACCACAAACGAAAACCTCCCTTATTGTTACAGCTATACAGATGAAAATAAAGATTGAATGAAGATAATCTGATAATAACATTATTCGGATCTATTTAACGTCGCTTTGCTATAGGATTAAAACAGCTTTAATAGTGTCGGGTCTTATAAAGTTTGATGGTACAACCGACCGTGGCCGATGTGTCTGAACTCATGTTCGATGTAAGCCAATAGTATTCAATATTATATAGCTAGCAGGATACTGAGTACCTAACTGGTATTGTAAAGGTGTGTGTGTGTTGTTGTTGCTGCTTGTATCTTTGGTAACGCATGATGATATAGCTTACGGACACTGGATTCGTTTAGGTCAGAGGTTCACAGACATTTTTCTCATGGACCACTTTCAAAATTTAGCAGGTTCCGGTGGACCCCCTGCATCTACATTTCTACCATATTCCTTGGCATTAGTTTTTATATTGGTGAAGAATGACCTACCACGGCAGGCGGGCTGACCGTTATTTTTTTATTTTTTTTTTAGTTTCACTACCAAAATTAAGGTATGGTATGATATGTATGGTAGGTTCGAGACCACTAGCTGAATATGTAATATGCAAGTTTTCCCAAGTAACAGTCGCTGAGCTTCTTAAAATATTATCTGCCTACAGTGATAGGTGAAGTCAAGCCAACATTTTAGTTCTTCATTATCGAAAACAAATAAATTTTCGTGGACTCCATTTTTTGTCACGCCAACGTAGACCCCCGTCCAGTCTCCCGTGGACCCCTGGGGGTCCACCTGGACCACTTTGGGAACTAATGGATTAGGTAATAAGAAACAAGATTAAACTGATTATGCTAAGTATTTATCAATCTACCTTTTTGAAAGATTGCACATTGTGGCTAAACAGCAGCGATAGCTCAGTGGGAAGACCAACAGACTGCAATGCAGAGGGTCTCGGGTTCGAACCCACGTCGCGCACCTCTGACTTTCGGAAGTCATATGATTTTTCGAAATTATGTGCGTGTTGATTGACGATTATCGCCTGCTCCGTGCCTCGGATAGCACGTTAAGCCGTCGGTCCCGGCTGCCATGAACATCTATGGCAGTCGTTATTGGGAAAGTCAGTACCCTCTAATATCCTGACACTAGTCTAGCCTTAGGGTATCGTTAGCCTTCGGGTTGCGGAGGTCAGGTGGCAGCCGCTCCGTGTAAAAACTGATATCCAGTCAAACCCGGTTAGACTAGAAAAGCCGACCCCAAGTGACTTGGGAATAATAAAGGCTAAGGAGAAGAGCACATTTTGGCTAGGTGATAATGGCCATGGTCACAAGCGTAAAAACTCCTAATTTTAAAAACACGTAGTTTACAATATTTTAATTATTTCAATCGATGTCGTTTAGTTCTCGCAAGGAACAATAAATGTCTACTGATAGAAGTTTTAAATCTAAATGACTTTTATCTCCATTGCTTCTCAATAGTATCATGCTTGCATATCTTTGAAAGGGTAGGCAGTGTAATCGAAAGCTAACACAGCACTAGACGACATATGCATATCTTTATTACTCTTTATGAGCCACATAATACCCACTGGGCGACTATATTGCCGTGCAACGAGTAGGTACATTTCCAAGTTCGTGCTGTTACACACAATTTCCTAATAGGAAAGCCTGCAATTTCTTAATAGCCTGTACCATTAATCAAATCTGGAATCACATAATTAGTAGAATCTTTTACTACGGGACTAATATTGTAGTTGAAATCAATTCCAAAGTGAATAAAAAGAAGTAGCAATATTTAGTACCCATGGCGGAATATAGCTTTCATTTAATTTTATGATTTTCACGGTGAAAATACAGTCAAAATGGTCCCAATTCCTCAATGACAACGTCTTGAAGGGTTCTTCGGATTGACATTCACACGACGTACTTCAACATGAGCCAGATTTTTACATATCACGCACTAAATGAAAAAGAATGGGACTCATAAACCAAAATAGAAAGGCACATTTTGTTCCATCAGTAAACATAAGTTATGTATTGTGAGAGTAGGGGTAAAGGACGAAAGGACGTAAAGACAACGAATTCAATTTTAGTTATAATTTAAAATAATGTTTACGTTTTTTTTATATTATGTAAACAAAACCTTTACTGCAAATATTGTAAAATATTTTCGCTTGACATGTTTATTGGTAAGGTAGGATTACTGAGCAAAGTGTAATATTATAATTATGAAAAAGCTTTATAAAAAACATACAAAATATTCGATTCGTGAAAAATACTATAATAATCACCAAAATTATTTATTTATTTATTTTCAATTTAATACTATAAGCTTACAGGTACCTAAACGAAAACACTTATAATATGCTATACAAGTTTTCCTAAAGTTAGCCTTAATCAAATGTGCAAATATAAAAAAATGTGTCGTTGTGAATAAGTGTAGCAATATACATTGTATTCTTATACAAGTTGTCTTTCTTTTCTTGTAAACTGGGCCAAAGTAACCTTACCACACAACACCAAAGGGCCCCACAACGACAACGTTAAAGAGTCCTACACCATCTAACAATAACTCTTTAATATTAACACCGCATTAAACCATGAAAGGATGTTTAAACTATTACAAAGTCCCGACTGTAAATCATAAAACAACTGTTATAGGCGTTATAGCGTATAAACGTACCTGCGTTATATCACAGCTATTTTTGAAATAATTATGTGTTTATCAAACGTAACAAACATTATCATCAAAGTAGATCAAACTCGAGATTATGATATTCCTTTGAAAACGAACGTTAAGCTTTTGATTCGATAAATAAGATATAAATCTTCACTTTTATGCTACCTTGGTTGGTCAGCTCGTGCTAAGTTATTAATTTTCAGTTTCTGCGAAATGTTTGCTGATGTGCTACATCTTATTGTGAATGTTATTGTAGTCTGTCGCGTTTGATCCATAGAGTATCCTTTTAGTGTAATTAAAAATACTAGCGGTCGCCAAGTGGTCGAAATACGCTCATAATTTATTTAAATTTAAAAGTTGATCGTTATTAAGGTTTTATTTTCTATAACTATACTCTTTATAATCACGTATCATTTAGTCACCTACTCTACATACATATGTAGGTATGTAACCATAGTTACAAAGCATTCTACGAAGTCAACCGAACAATGCCGAAATACTACGAACGCGATTCGACTGTTTGTGTTAAATGCATGGTTGTGTGCGTGTAGTGGTTTTTTATTAATTTAATGTCCTTCTAAAGCATATTTTATAAAAATATTAGGATTCGCCCCTCCTTCTCCTTATAAACTTTAACTGTGCCAAATTTAATACTCCTCTATCCGCGCAATTTTCATAAAAAGGCATACAAAGCTTCTGAATTTGGATTTATTCTGCACTAGTATTCCAGTGGCTAGACGACGAATAAGTGAACAGTTCTTTGTTTAAACTGTTGTAGTACTAGCCGAGCTGTATTGTACCTTGGTTGTATGTAATTGTATACGTGTAATTGCTATTCTCTTGGAAACTATGTGTAATTTTTAATGGAATGCTAAACGTGAGGACCTGTAATTGGCTATCGAATACTAATTTAAATATTTTGTCAAACTAGGATAAGCTGTTGGACCTCCATAAATAAATAAATAAATGAATTTCCTGATCTTACTCTATTATGGCTGGAGAGATGTGAGAGTAAGTGACAATCTCTTCTAGGATATACATAAAATACATCAAGATAAAAGATCTTCTTGAATGCAATTAAAATTTATATTATAATTAACTCAACTCTGCCGCCAGAGCAATCATCGAACACAACAAGTGTTTTACGTCGCTTAATTGTCGTTTAAGAAGTTTATGCGTTTTGTGAAATCTGTAACAGTATCCAATCTGCCTACACCCCTGCAGTGATCTGTTGTAAAGCTGTAATTACTATGTTTAAGAGGCATCTTGGTGGTCGGAGTAACTTGAAAATAACACCTACGTAAATGACTCCTGGTAAAGGTTTACTATACTAGCTGCTTGTCGCGGTTTTACTTGCGTTTATGCTTACTGCTCCATTCCTATAGCTCGAAGCGTGATGTTATATAGCGTTACTCAGTGATAAATGATAATATAGCAACCTAATTAAGAATTTAAAAATCAGTCCAATAACGTTGTCTTACGTACGTCTTAACGAATAACTTCGAGGCTATTGAAATAAGGAATCACTCATATTTCAATACAGAAGATGGTTAGAATGTACCACCAGCTTAGGTTCCAGTGGTTCTTTTAGTCAAACCCAAGAAGAAGTAAAATACATTAACACTTCATGATACTTTGAGCTTATATTCATCATTCATCGTTGTTTGAATATTGTAAAGTCAGTGACATAAATAATCGAATCTATAACTGTATCTATACTAATATTATAAAGCTGAAGAGCTTGTTTGTTTGTTTGTTTGTTTGCTTGAACGCGCTAATCTCAGAAACTACTGGTCTGAATTGAAAAATCTTTTTAGTGTTGGATAGCCCATTTATCGAGGAAGGCTATAGGCTATAGAACATCACGCTACGATCAATAGGTGCGGAGCAGTAATGACAAATGTTGCAAAGACGGGGAAAATTCTCTTATGTGAAGCAGACAAAGTTGCGCGGGTCAGCTAGTATTCAATATATTTCTAGACTACGTGGTACCTTAAACCACAAGTAGCGTAATGTAGATACAATACAACTATACCTAACCCTAACCTAGCTCAGTGGGGAGACCAACAGACTGCAATGCGGAGGGTCTCGGGTTCGAACCCACGTGGCGCACCTCTGACTTTCGGCAGTTATATGACTTTTCGAAATTATATGCGTATTGATTGACAATTATCGCCTGCTGCGTGCCTCGGAGAGCACGTTAAGCCGTCGGTCCCGGCTACCATGAACATCTATGGCAGTCGTTATTGGGAGAGTTTCGCCACAAAAGATCCCACTGGGTCAAAGTGTCGCCGGTATGCACTGACTGGTCCCCGTATAAGATACATACATACCTTTCAACTTTCAACCCTTCGGGCACATAACCATGAGACTATGCGTATGTAATAACTATTTTGTGCTTATAGCTTTGCCCTCATTGATGTACAGGCCTTTGATTTGCCTCAACCTACCTATATAGCCTTTGACCAGCAATAAAACAACGTATCTACTGTATAATGTACATATATTATTATTTTCTTATCAATGGGAAAACTGGTTACATCTATTCTCATCCGAAAACCGTATTAAAAATCGGGTAGGTACAATCAAATCTAAGCCAGCTGAACCAACAACTTTCAGTTCTTATTTCGACGATATTTCCTTACTATATTTTAATGCGGCTTCACTCGGTTAATTTTATTTTAAAAATAAATTTCTATCCCACGGTAATATAACTTTTCATTGAACAAAAGGTACCGTATGTCCTTTTATTTACCTTTGACAGTACGCAAAATTTAATCGATCGAATAATTAAGGCGCGAAAACGTAACAAACAAACTCACATTCACCTGTATAATATTATTTAGTATTTAAGAATTAATTTGCTGCTCTACTATTGTAGAATATTAGTTTTTGTCCGCGGGTTTGTCGCCTAGAAAAAACGCACTGTTTCCGAGCGACGCCGCAGGCAAAATCTAGCAATGTATAAATCGATGCTGATATTTTCCTCAATCTTTTCCGCTAACCAAATAAAAAACAGATAATAACTGCCACCCAATACGACATTACAGCATTACTAAATTCAATAGAATTTTTTGCTCAACTCCATTAACTAGAGGTAAAATTACATGGAAAGTATTGGCTCGTAATGGCTATAATAAATTGTTCAATAAGTAACTTAATATAGTTTTTATTGGTCACTTTCTATGTTTTTGCCGTTGTCACACGTAATTGATCATGGCTGACTCTATTGATGTAAGACATGATCACCTATCAATAGGCCAGGAATTACGACCTGTTTGGTTAATGTGAGGTGCGATGCCTGCCATGATTGCCTTATTGGAGAAATGATGGAAGGTACGCGAATTTGGCGTGTGGGATTTGATTTCAAAGCCAGGCGTTAATAAGATATTTTTCAAGACAATACCGTTACTAGGGAAATTTCCGGTGTCGCAGAAGCCTTTACAATACTTTCAAACAGTGAATACAAAGAACACCCGGTCTCTTAAAATTGTGTGGTACACAAATGTATACCACATTTTTTTCGTTTCGAATGGGGATCGAACCCACAACACTTGGCGCGGTGCAATGGCAAAGCGACCTCTTAAACCACTACGCCATATGTGCAGTCGATGTAAGCTTCGTATAGCATATACCTACATATTAATTTCTTTATTCAAATTCATATTCTGCAAATTAATATATTAAAATTCACATTAATTTTATGAACATCATTCAATAATAATTATGAACATTTTGACCCCTATAACAATCTGTTTCAGTTTTCAATCCACGAAGACTATTGATAAAATCATTGGCAACATACATTATTATACAATACATTATTTAATACATTATATAATACATTAATATACAACATACATTAACAACTATTATAGTATAAACTGTGTATCGATCCTAATTAAATTTCATTAAAAGTTTAAATAATATTATTTACCTTCATGCAAATGTTACACATTTAAATAACACTTTACACAATAATTGTTGTCACAACTATTGAAAATTATTTTTAAAATATTAGAATTAGAATTTAAATTTACAAAATCCCCGATGTTTCGGTTGTTTTGAAGCAGCCATGTTCACAGCGAAATTAAGATGGTGGTTGTCTTAACGTCTTAAGTGTAGTTATTACAAAGTACCCGAACATTATTTAATTCAAATTAAATTATTGGTGTTCCTATTTACACAGAAAGTCATGCTGATTTTTGCTTCTTCTTGGGTTTAAATTTATGTATCACTGGAAACAAAAGTAAAAATTAAATGCTATATTTTAAAATTGAAGACGCAAGTGATTCTTTATGGAAGCTGTATCTTTATAGGCACAACTTTAAGGGTAATCCCTTAAAGTTGTGCCTATAAAGATAATAGCTTAATCTAGGTCTGATGTATATTAATACATCAGACCTAGATTAAGCTATTTCTATTGTTTGTATATTATATACTGTAGTTATCGCTGGCATGTCTTATGCATAAGTAGAAATATCAAGAAAATATGCGATAAATAACGGATTTTTAAGAAAATAGGCTGTTACTGCACCGGTTGTTATGGTTTCAATCCCACAATGTGTACATTATAGCCTTTGTTTATACATAGATTCTCATTTGATTGTAGAACTAGCTGTAAGTTTTCTGAACATGAAAATAAAATGAAATAAATAACAGGTCATAAATTTGTGTTATCCACAAATAGTTGTTCTAAGATTGCATGTTCTTTGAGTCCGTTGTTTGAATGTTTGTAAAGTTCCCCGCTGCGCAGAAATTATTCCTAGAGTGGAATCTATCTTTACAAGAAAAATTGCAGCCTTTAAAGAAGGCTTTTTTGGGTGGCAGAAACAACTAAATGAACTAAGGGTGTGAGAACGTAATATAACGTTATTCCAGGCAGCGTAGGGTGGTGGCTGAAGGGTGCATATTTTTATTCCATATATATCATGAAGCAGAGAGGCGTAGCCATATACCTAATTCAAATAACGTTGGTATCCATACTAAAATTGTATACCTACGCGAAAGTAACTCTGTATGTTTGTTATGTTTTCACGGCAAAATTATTGAACCTATTGATGAAAGTTATATAGATAGATTGAAATCTATTCCTGGTTTCTAACAAAAACAACGCAAACACTGAAATAAAGATATCAATATCTTTCAGCCTTAACTAAGCTTCCAAACGCAACTACTCTATGCGGAGCTTTAAGAGAAAGAGAGAGATGATCATATCTATACCAATATTATAAAAAGGTAAGACTTGATTTTTGTTTGTCTGTAAGGAGTTAACTCAAAAACTAGTCAACCTATTTTATAAATCCTTCGACCATATGAAAGCTATATAATTACCAAGTAACATAGACAATACTTTATTTAAAAAGAAAATATTGTTACTAACATAACCTAACCTACCTTTACGAAAGCGAAACTACGGGCAAAAGCTATTCTTATAGAAACAAAAAGATACCATCCTGATTCGGTTTAGAAATATCAGAGACATTAAGTAGCGAATTAAGAATATTATCCTCCTTTCTTTAACTCAGTAATAAACTTAATACTATACTCCATTTAGTTAGGTACTTAACTAAAGGTTATCTTGATGTGACTTTTTACACAAACACATATTAAACAAATAAACTACTGCTTAAACTAACGGTTCAATTGCTTTAGTAACCTTTATTGTTGTATTTACATTGATCTTTAGCAGAATTTTATTTTTAAACTGAGTTTTTAGATAAAAAGACACATCAAGATTGTTTACCTTTAGTTAGGTACCTAAACAAATGGAGTATAGGTATATTATTTAAGAGCAGCGATAGCTCAGTGGGGAGACCAACAGACTGCAATGCCGAGGGTCTCGGGTTCGAACCCACGTCGCGCACCTCTGACTTTCGGAAGATATATGACTTTTCGAAATTATGTGCGTATTGATTGACAATTATCGCCTGCTCCGTGCCTCGGAGAGCATGTTAAGCCGTCGGTCCCGGCTGCCATGAACATCTATGGCAGTCGTTATTGGGAGAGTGTCGACACAAAAGATCCCACTGGGTCGAAGTGTCGTCGCTCTACACTGACTGGCCCCCACATAAGATACATACATAGGTATATTTGTTCAAATTGTCTTGCCATATTGAAATTGTTTTTATCTGAAGCGCCTAGATTTATTACTGAATATAATATGCCTTCATTATGCAGATCATTAGTAACTCACATCATTAAGAAACACGTACCTACATATCTGCTGCGCATTTTTCGTAATTGATATTTTTATTGCTTTAATGTTCTAATAATAATTAATATTTCTAAAGACATTTCATGTAGAGTGAAAGGAAGTTGAGTCTTAATTATCTATCAATACTATATATGTATAAATATATAAAACTGTATCATAGCTGTCTGTATACAGACGTCTATTCTGCTAAAAAATTATCTCGAACTTAACTGTCGCCTCAACGTATTAAGTAGTTCAATTACAATAGTATCAAAGAGGTTTGGTAGTGAGATTTTACAAAATTGCACAGCTAAACACACTTATGGAAAGCATAAGGAATAACTATTTAGGGGATCTGTATCTAAAACAAATATTTTGTCTGTCTATTTATTACTGCACCAAGTAAAAACTGCTTGGGAACAACAGCACAGCTTCTGCTTTTTGAGGCGAATTTGTTTTCTCTGGCACAGAATGCAGCCTACTTTGATTAGTTGCCACCCGTTTGTTCATATGCTTCTTTAACACATTAGTAGAATAAAAAAAAAACCATCTCAATGCTTTTTTTTATTGATTAGCGTCAATTTAAAAAGTATAAGACAGTAAGTGCAATGTGTGTTTAGTATATTTACAAAACGAATCAGCTTGTATTATTTTATGACGATTTTCCATTTAAAAATTGTGACCGTAATGGATTATTCTTGTCACGTTATATTTTATATCACTAAACCAGTGCTGATTCGTCTGTTAGTAAGTGTGTCTTACTTATAGCAGCGATAGCTCAGTGGGGAAACTAACAGACTGTAATGCAGAAGGTCTACGGTTCGAACCCACGTCGCACACCTCTGACTTTCGGAAGTTATCTGACTTTTCTAAATTATGTGCGTATTGATTGACAATTATCGCCTGCTCCGTGCCTCGGAGAGCACGTTAAGCCGTCGGTCCCGGCTGCCATGAACATCTATGGCAGTCGTTATTGGGAGAATGTCGACACAAAAGATCCCACTGGGTCGAAGTATCGCCGGTCTGCACTGACTGGCCCCCACATAAGATAAGATAAGTGTGTCTTATGCATTGCATCGTTTTGTTGCGATGTCTAAGTATCGCTAAAAAAATATATTAGATTTTTATATAAAGAAATTCGCAATAGCAGCCCGAAATTAGGAAATTGGTGTGTTGCATACCTTTCTGCCTCGATCGCAAACCGTTGATCTTGCGCTTGATCTCTCTTCTGTCGTGTCGGATTGATGTATCATCGGACTATAAGAATAAGGGAATAGAAAGCGCACTTGTGTTTGCGCACACACTTGAGCACTATTTTATCTCCTGCACAGATGACTAGCCGCCATTAAGGTTAGCCGCTGTGACCAAACTTCCGTCTGAAGGACATTATTACTATTATTTTGGTCCTTCAGGAAGTTTATAAGTAATTCGAGGCGAGATAATAATACATATATTACATTTATATGCCAATATGTTTTATAAGTAGGTAACTAACTTTTACCCGCGGGTCCACTCGTGTTAATGTAGATTTTGCTAATAAAATTCTCTCTCTCGTAAACACTACTTTTTCCTGGATGAAAAGTATCCCATGTCCTTTTCTGTATTCCTGATAACGTGTATGCGAAATTATATGAAGTTCGGTCACGTAGTTACAGCGTAAAACCGTAACAAACAAACAAACGCACATTCGTATTAATAATATTAGTCTTCTTTTCCCTTAGCCTTTATTATTCCCAAGTCACTTGGGGTCGACTTATCCAGTCTAACCGGATTTGACTGGATATCATTTCTTACACGGAGCGGCTGCCACCTGACCTCGAGCAACCCAAAGGCTAACGATACTCTAAGGCTAGACCAGTCACAGGATATTAGAGGGACTGACTGACTTTCCTAATAACGACTGCCATAGATGTTCATGGCAGCTAGTACCGACGGCTTAACGTGCTCTCCGAGGCACGGAGCAGGCGATAATTGTCAATCAATACGCACATAATTTCGAAAAGTCATATAGCTTCCGAAAGTCAGATGTGCGCGATGTGGGTTCGAACCCGAGATCCTCTGCATTGCAGTCTATTGGTCTCCCCACTAAGCTATCGCTGCTATTTATAATATTAATAAGGAAATATAAATATATAAAGGGTAAAAAGAAAGTAAGGATGTCAAATAATATAGAAGCTCCAAAATTTTTTATATAAATCCTTTCCTTCTTGGATTCAAACCTGCAACAACACTCGGTAAAATTACCACTTAAGACACTGCACTATCCATAGATAAGCTAAGACACGCCGAAAATGAAAAAACTTCAAAACAGAGAGGTTCAAATTGACGGATTGATGCCTCAGTTGGTAACTGTTTACACAAAAACTTAGATTGGTGCACAAAAAACCTCAAGAAATAGTCCGGGAGGCTTTGAAAGCCCGCTCGGCTCATAAAAGTGGCCATTAGATCGCCTATTAACGCCTGTTTCGACATAATTAGGACCAATTCTCTAGTAAAGCCCGACTTATATAATTGTCTATGTTTTATGTGTATCGATATTAATGGAGGGATATAGTATCGATTAGTTTAATTTAATTTACTCGGGCTGGGTGGTTTTTGCTAATATTTAATGGTTATAGTAAAGAAACTTAGTTTTTTAGGAAATCGTTGGATAACTTCGTTAAGGATCTTGAATTCGACTCTGGCACTGGCTTGCATGAATATTTGAAATGATGTGTTTATTTGAAACAATGCGTTCCGCGTGCGCTGTAAAGACTTAAAAAAGGTCCAATTGGCCTGTTTTGTCTTTAGTCCACGGTAAACAAGGCGACAGAAGTGTCAATATCAAAGAAAATTATAAAGCAACAACAATACCTCATACTTATTTAAGAAGACATAATTACAAAAACACAAATAATTATAATACTAAATATTTACAAAAATGGTTTAGGCATAGTAGAATTCTTCAGCATCGCTGTCAACTGGTAACGTGCCCAGAAGACTGGCAGCATTGCCACGTTGAATGGCAATGCTGATTCTTTGGGCTAATACGTTTAAATATAGGTTATTAGATTATTTCTTTAAGAAGTGCGCCAATTATTATTCTAAGCTTAATAAAACGCAAAGAATATCATATCACATGTATACAATATATTTAGACAAAACAGTTTATTTTTCAAATATCTTAATTTAAATCATAATGTATGCTTCGACCAAACGTTTGAAGCATTATTGTTTAAATGATAGCTATATCTTTCGCTTATGTGTATTCTTTGTCGTTTGCACTACTCACTAATGGAACTTATCAACAATGTTTACAGTTTATCGTATGTTTCGACTGCGCGACCAGCTTTAAACGTCATTTACTATGAATCTTTTATACATATGTTGTGTATAATATAATCATATATATAAAAGGTTATCTTTGAATCAAAAGCTAATATATACTTACATCTTATTGTCCTCATATTTACATAATGAGGACCGAAAGTAATCGGCAAGATTAACTGAACACATTCAGGAGGAATTGGGGTTTATTCCGCAAACGACCCTCATGTTTCGCCCCAAAAGTAAAACTGCGCAATTTCCCCAAAAATTGTTCCTCATATGCCTCGAAATTTAGATAAATATTAATTTCTTAACGTAATTCCTATTTCGTCCCAAATTATGTTCCTTTTTTGACCCTGTTTTTTTGTATAGCAGATTTTGATGTACCGTCAGCTGAAAAATATTTTAAAATACCTCCTTGTTCTCTCGGCGAAACTTTGGGCTTATGATTGCATGACATCACAAGCTCGACATTGAAAAGCCTTAAAATAATTTTTAAGCATGTTTTGTTTTGCTAACCATAATTATGCTCAAAAATGTAGGACGAAAACCATTTCGGGTTTTCCAGATTGCAAAGGATAAGGAAAAGAGGAAGTGGAGGCTTTTGCCCTGCAGTGGGAAAGAAAATAGGCCTATAATAATAGTAGACTTACAACTGTATATATACCCGATGGGATATACATACGTAGGTATATTGCATTACGCCATCTATGTTTTATTTAAAGACCCACGTTATAGTGCAATAGTGGTTTCAGTGGAAAGTGCTTGCCAATGAATTGATAAAAATATTCTTATTCGGCTGTCAACTTTTGTAACATGGAGGTCAATTATAAACGAGGCAAAGACATTCCAAGAGACAGGACTTGCACCTGGTACCTTGTCAAACTATTTTGTTAACATAACCAACCAGTACCTACCACTTACTAAACTAATCATTGTCCTACGTTAGATATTGAACTCATGCCTATGTTCAAGATTTTAAGATGCTAAGTATCATCATTGCATAGTTTATCCATGAATACGGTACTTAAAACGATTTAATTAACGATTGTTGTTTAGGCTAAAGTATTATTAATAGATAGGCAAAGCTGTATTAGATATTTCGCCAGATATTTAAGGTCCCACGTAATGTCAACATCCCCAGCCTAATATTGTATACCAAACACAGTTTCAGACTCCATGCTTCTACTAAGAATTTCTTGCCAAAAAACGAAATAACAATTTTCTTGACCTGATTATAAAATATTACTGCACAACGGTCGTATTCACTACCACTGTGCCGCCGAGGCATGCAACATTTGAATCTTAATTACAAACGAACAAAAATTCTCAAATGAAGATTACAAGAAATGCTTTTAAATAATTCTTTATATACTAATCTTAGAGTGCAATCCCAAGAATCACACGTACTAATACACCGCTGTAGCTAACCTACTTAACGTAATTAGAAGTAAAAATGATACAAACATACCTATAAATACACAATTCTATATACCGCAAGCTTAGCTACAAACTTAGTACATACGGACGGAACCAAGTACCATTCTGTCATATCGTTTCGGCTAACCGAAGGTATGGCCAAAAGAATAGGTACCATTGCACCATAATTTATAGTAAAGGCGAGCCAAGCTATACGCTATAATAGCTTCTCAGACACCTTGGTGGGTAAGACAGAGAGCGGTGTATCAGTTAGAGAGGGATACAAGACCAGAAGCGCCGCTCCACGTCAAAATACGTGCTCCATTCGTTTTATTACCTTGCGGTGTGCGGTGACGCCGTCTGATATGTCGATATCGATAGTTTTATTTATTTTTATTGCTGTTTTTGTTTGGTTTGGTTTTGTTGTGTACTTATGTGCGTATATAGATTCTTAATGTTTTAATTGATTGCTTGTGTGCAGGGGTTGTTATAATTTGATGGTAATTTCAATGCAGAAATGTATATAGATACATGTATCATCTTACGTCTATATCCACGAATAAGTAGGAAGAGGTGTATTACACCTACACTTTGCTAGATATGGTTTTGGTTTCACTTAATGAAGGGTGTGCCTATTGTGGTCTACATAGTACAGTGCCAAACTCCATGCAGCTACTCAGAATTTCTTAAAAGAAATCCCAATAATACTTTATCCAACATGTCACCGATAGCAAACCCGAGAACTTATGCACAGTTGTTGCATACTACCGTTTTGCCACCGGTGCAGTCAGAAGCAGAAATGTAATAGGGGTTAAAGTATGCAGTTGCCTTTGTATAGTAATAGATACTTTCAATCAACGTAAAACCTTCATGGTGTGAGATTTTCGAGTGAAACTTTTTTCACATGATACCTATAAGATTTAAGATTTTTGATTTTCGACTTTCAATTGTTTTTTTTTCAGCTTAGACGGGAAAGATGGATACTTCGAAAATCCGAGTCATTTTTTAAAACGAGTACCGACGCGGAACTGACGTGGCAGAAACGGCTCGCAATATCCACGCTGCGTTTGGAGAGGAGACTACTAATTAACACACCGTGCGAGTTTGGTTTAAACGCTTTCGTAATGGAAACTTTGACTTGAAGAACGAACCACGTGGAAAACCGCCCACACTGGTGAATAGCGCTGAATTGAAGGAGATGGTGGAAGCCGATCCGAGTCAAAGTACCCAGGAATTAGCGGCATGGTTACCTTACCTACAATATTGGCTCATTTGCCTCAAATCAATAAGATAAAAATATGAAAAATGGGTGCCTCATAATTTGACTGATCTGCAGAAAAAATGCGTGTTGAAACTTGTGTTGCCTTGTTGACTCGATACAGAAATCAAGGAATATTGCATCGAATTATGACATGAGACGAAAAGTGCATTTCTTGCGATAACCGTACACAAAAAAAGCAACGGCTAATCCCAGGTCAAACGCCGCAACAGTGACCTAAAGCAAAGCTTACCAATAAAAAGGTAATGGTAACTGTTTGGTGGTCTCTTCGTGGTGTTATTCACTATAGCTCTCTCAGGTCTGGTCAAGCAATAACAGCAGATGTTCACTCTGCCAAACTTCTGGTAGTGAAACAGACCCGACTCGTGAATCAATCTTCATCATTATTGCTCCATGATAACGCAAGACCTCACACTGCACGAGAAATTGTTGTAACTCTACAGGAACTGTAGTTAGAAGCCATACGTCATCCTCCGTACTCGCCAGACCTTGCTCCAAGGGACTACCATATTTTTCATGATATGGACAATTTTCTACGTGATAAAAAATTTTCTTCCCAGGAGGTAATACAAAATGCTTCCACACAGTTTGTCAAATCTAGATCCCCGGACTTCTATCGTAAAGGCATAAATTAACTTCCGTTTAGATGGCAGCCATGTATAAATAATGAGGGTAAATATTTCGATTAAATAAATATGGTACATCTAATGTATGTAGAAAAAAATGAGTTTCAATTTTTCAGTACATATCGGCAATTTCATACTTTAACCCCTAATATATGTATATATTGTATTTTGATGGCAGCAAATGTAATATCTGATATATTTCATATCATATTAATTGATAGCTTTAAAATTTGAATAAATAGTAATTTAACGTCATCTCGTACAATGTAAGAGTTGTACATATTATAAAATATAGATTGGCACTTTAGCATATACGTTTTTTTAATTTTACCTATCATTTCTATAATGATAATCTCTATGATACAGTCATTCGAAACTTTATACATACTGATAAATGGATATAAAGGATAGTTCAGTACGTATTTAGATATTATAAACTATATTACAGATCTTTATTCATTTTTATATTGTCTTATCAAACCATTATTACATCAAATATAATAAACATAAAACGAACTATACCATGCACAACAAACCGATAAAAACAACCAACCCAACAAACCACAAATAAAAATCATATCGACAACAACACACAACTCTCCCACCGCCACATCACTAAAGCCGGCGCGGCGGCAACATCAAAGGAGGCCACCTCTTTGATGTGGCCGATGGCGCGCGCCGCCAAACGCCGTAAGCGACAAATCCATACGTCATCCTGCTGTCATTATAACGCCTCACAATCGGCCGCGGGAATGTGGAATTACTTACCAAGACAATATATAAATTGACAAGTCAGTTTAATACTCTGTCCGGACATCCACTTTAGAGTCGTTTGATTGCTCGTAACGCCGATTGGCGGTTGTCAGACGATTAATGGATGATTTCAATTAGTAGAATTGACTGTACGTGAAATTTTGACGCGAACTTTTGTTTTAGAAAGTGTCTTTATAAATCATATTTACGGTAAATGGTAGGGGGAGCTGGAGATTGTGCTATTATCGTGATTCGCTGCTATATATAATGTAGCTGTAACATTTTACATTTTAATTTGCCAGTAATTTCATACCCATGACTTTAGCTATGCCTATACCAAATTTCGTCAAAATCGGCTCAGCCGTTAAGCGGTAAGAAGGTTACAAATAGTTCCGTTGCCCCAAGTCTGCTATTTTTATAAATTCGTCATTCCGATACGACGTAACTGCAATTCCATTGTCATTTTGCTAAAAGTTCGTAATCTGCTAAATTCATAATGGTCGATCATTGGTCGGTCAATGGTCTCGTAATAGGATTGTGGTAGAATAACATGTCGTATTGACATTATTATAAAACCCGTTAGTAGAAATGATTTTTGAAAACTATTACTAAATTCGAACATTTATTCATGCCAGATTTCGGTTATATAATATATATTTTACATATTATTTATTAGTGTTAAAAGCAATTCAATCAAAGGAACTGTCAAAATTTTATCATTTGTCATTATGTACGAGATTACTATTCTATGCCATTTTTTCAATAGAGTGTCAGTGGTTGACCATCGAAAAGTCATAATGACGCCATTATATTAGTAGATTACCAAACTTGTCATAATCAACAATTATGAAATCAATGATAGACCATTCTGACACCATTGTAATAGCAGACTTGGGCCCCAGGACGTTACAATAGGTCAAAAAATCACTTGATCAATAAGCCAGTCAATGTTATTTCATCAATTTCATAGCTTTGTATCAAGTTTAGAATATGTGATAGAAACTGCAATTAATGTTTCTATTTCTGTGTTGAGCAAAACTTTTAGTAGCAGTACGTACGGACCACGGTGTCTCAATATCGAAGTACTTGTTAAATATACTTTATTTAAATCGAATACATAGAATATTTTATCTGAATATTTACATACTTTGATGGGCAAAATAGTTGTAGTTACAATTAAATTAAGTAACAACTGTGTAACCCTTTTTATAGCAAATAAAGTAGTTGATTCGATTTAAACCGACAAAGTTTGGGGTAAGCAAGTAAAGGGTAACCTAAAACAGGTTACAAAAAATGAGCGTAATTATGAGTCTTCGGTGATACAGAATATTGTAAAAGTTGAGTTTTAAAAAGAAAAAATATCTTCCAGCCATTTGTTCCTGTTAAATTTACAATCATAACACACAAACGTCACCAAGACTGAGAATAGTTATTTGTAAAACACACAAAAACTTATCAATTGGGATTCGAATCCAAAACACTCAATGCGGCAAAACCCTCCGTGCTCTTGAACTATGTATGAAGACAATAAAAATAATCGTAGTACCTACGGTAGACCTAACATAAATACATGATATTTTTTGACTGTATACAGGTTGTCCGGTAATTAATGGATAACGTTGAAATGTCTTATAGTAGAACAGATGGCCGTTCAGAAAAATGAAAAGAAAAAACAAAAGTGTAATAGCTAAAACCGATGGAATTCATTAATATGGTCGTAGTGTACAAGAAAATTAAATAAAGTAATTTAAAAAAACATATCTCAGGTAGTAGTTAGGATAGATTGTTTTTAAATTTTTTTCTGATCTGCCATCAGCTTTACTGCCTATAAGACATTTCGAAGTTATTCATTAATTACCAGACAACCTGTATAAATAGGTAACTCAAAAAGCTTTCGAGCCCAGTAGGAACGCGGACTATGACGTAATAATCACGCGCTACAATCCCGGTACTCGGCAGAGACGGTAAAAGATTACGCTTACACGCCGCGCCGTTGAGAATCGCCTCTACTCACATCCGTAGGAAATCATGGGTGGTCTGGAACACAACGGAGATACTATCGTTTGTTATAGGGAACTTACAAATATTATACTGACATCGTGGCGCAACAGTGGTGAATGGCTGCTGTATATAAGCTCGGGATCGATTCTTGAGTCGCGCGAATTGTTATTTAGATTTTCTTTGAAATTAAACTGCTATATACGGATTTTATCGCGTTGTTTATTTGACACTTTATTACAAAATTTTGAAAATTGTTACACTACTACTACTATTAAACTTTACTAATTTTTAAGCTAATTAAATTATTATTAAACTATTTAGATTTAATTTATTTTTACACTTTCCCCGACGTTTCGGTTGCTTTCCAGCAGCCATGGTCACGGGGAGACTGTAAAGTAAGTAGTAGTAAGGCAATATTGAAAACCTATTGTATCTGGCCGCCGGTGTACCGCTGCCACTCAATAGTTTAAATGATCCATTGATATAATATTTTTAAAATATTCTTCTTTAGCGTGGCTAAGTTCGCATCATAGTTTTATGAAGGCCGTTTCTCTTTTTCATTACTATATATTTCAGAGAATATACAAAGCCGACAGATGAAATTAAATATGCTATAAAGCTTAATAATATCCAATAATGAAATGCGTTTATAGCTAATTTAATGGTTGCTAATAACGTTGTAACAGATACACACTAATAATTATTAGATTTACTAGACTACTATATTACTCGCTTGGAATACAGATTAAAAATATTAATCTAATCGGTCCTTCTTATTACTCTCTGAGTCTTCTTTAGGGTTTTGGGTTCGAGCCCATACGCCCCTTGACTTTCACCCCTTTAAAGACCCCTAGAAAGTTATAGTTTCGCCCCTTAACTTAACAGAGCCCAAGAATAAAATAAATAAAAGAACCAAAATAAAATAAGATATATTATTATTAGCGAACCCTTTCGCCCCTTAGCCCTTTTGCCCCTCTTTACTGTTTAATAGTAAAAAAGGACATTAACTGTTCCTCAATTTTTTGCCTTTGTTCCACGAAAAATACTAATTGCACAGCAAAATATGCTTACTAAAATATTTTAAAGAGATCAAACTAAGTCGACCCAAATATAGGGTTGGGTTTAAGAAGGAACCTAACGTAACCCTACCCTTACTTTTTACTTTGTACTAGAATTACAATATAGTTTTTAATTTTTTTAGTATGTTTTTTGTTTTTGTTTGTGTATTCTTTAATATATTATTATTCTAACTTTTATTTATGTAATGAAATTATATATTATAATATGCAGTTTGCTTGACATCCGTACACAACAATGGTCTCCATTGAAAATCAGCCTTGCGGTAATACGTCAGTATTATTGCAACAACAAAGCTGAATGGAGACCATTGGTTGCCATAATGTCACATTAATTGTTTTGTTTTTTTTTATAAGAAAATTATGTAGTTATTTGTGGCAATAAAGAACGTTTTCTTTCTTTCTTTCAAATTATTTGGAGGAGCGAAAGGCGACAAATACCTACCTACTAGGTAGCGAACCTTTAGGGGCGAACGGGCTTGTATCCCTTCAGAGGTTAATGAAAACACTATGAGGGTCTGTGTGCCTGTCTGCTAGTGACAAATTGGTGTGAAACCACTGGACCGATTGACTTGTAACTTGATGTGCAGACACCTTGGGGTCATACCTCGGTCGAGTTTGACTTACTTATATGAGCCCTGTGGGTCAACAGACCCCCGAGATATAGGGGTAACAAGGTCACATGTATTTTAAATGACAAAATATTGACTTGTAACTTGGTGTGCAGACACCTATTAAGGATGAAGAGGTTGAATCCTGGGTTATTACACCCATCTCGTTACGAAGATCCTTATACATCCATAATCTTGCGCCAACCTGGATGGGATAGGCTGCGAGACTACCTACCTACCTACCTACCTATATATAAGCAGAAAAACTGTTTTGCCAGCTATGGGTACAGAAAAGGATATAAAATAATAAGTCCTCTTCGGTACCCCTGCCATCGTGTATAGGAAATTGCATAATGATCGGTCGAGTAGATAAATTGTAAAAGCGTTACAAACAATTAAACTCACATTTGCAATTATAATATTAGTTTGGATTAGGATGGGAGGTTGTACACTTCATACAGGTGTTTAATATCAGTCCTGTATTAGAGTGTCACTTTGCTGTGCACGGGCCTCTTCTTAGTGTGAAAAGGGTTAGGCCATAGTCTATCACACTAGCCCTGTACAGGTTGGCAGACTTCACATATCTTCGAGACCATAATGGAAAATTTCAGACATGCAGGTTTCATCACGATATTTTCTTTACCGCTAATGCGAGCGGTTATTAACTATTTATTACTAATACGCACATAATTTCGAAAAGTCAGAGATGCGCGCTTTGAGATCGATCTTGAGACCTCTGCGTGGCAGTCCAACGGTCTCCCATTAATCTATCGCTTCTCCTACTCACTACACTTCAAACAACGTTACGATAAACGGGTCCAAAAACATAATTAGGAACACACTATGACCTTAGCCAAAAACTACCTCAACCATATTTTAAACATAAATAACATCATATTACATTAATAACATCTTGTAAACCCACGGAATATTTAAAGTAACACACATAAACTGTGTTATTTAAGTTCCTATCGTTATCAATGGCAGCCATCTTTTGTTATAAACGTATAAAAGATTCACATCGGAACACATGTGTAAAGGGCTGCCCAAATTAACGTCCACAATGCTTTCTTGTATGCAACGTGTAATTTCCTTTTTGCCTTTCAAAGCCGACACTATTGTTCGTTGTGTAGCGAGGAAATGACTTAAGTGACAAATAAGAAACTGTTTTGGAGTGAAATTTAAGGTTATATGGCTGAGATTAGCCAGGAGACAGGATGGTAAAGGACCTCAAGGTCAATTCTGAGGTGTTGTGCTTATTTAATTATGGGTAGCTTTAATGACAAGGAGGAATAAATTGAGCTATCCTTTTTATACTTTCGTTCGCCATGAAAGTGAGTGTTATTTTGTAAAAGACACATAATATTAGGTAAAATGTTTGTGTCCTGCAAATTTAAGTCTTTTGAGACATCTCATAGTTTATAGATTCGGCACATCTATTTGTGAAATCTAAATATGTGAGTTTATTTGTTTTTTACGCTTTCACGCCTTAACTACTCGACCGATCATCATGAAACTTCGCACACAACAGAAAAAGTACGGTACCTTTCATCCAGGCAAAGTATTGTTTCCAAGGAATAATATTGACATAACCTTTACATTTACGCGAGTGAAGCCGCGGGCAAATTATAATAACATATATTTAGTATACTTAGGTATCTATATTCGTCTCGTAAGGAGCTCGAACCTGGCGCATTCGGCACATTGACGTAAAGTATTTATCGCTTAAAACTTTACAGCATTCACTCTGCCAATGACCGAACCCTCAACAATCGGCACGGTGTCAGTAGAGAGGTGACAACTTCATCCACTACACCAACAGTGTAGTTACATATTATTAATATTACTAAATGGGACAAAAATAGCACTAAAATCCAACATATTCACATCATAATATTTTGGGTTAACAAGAAGTATTAATAAGGAGAACACACAAAAGCTTGGATGTCCACTCATCAATCAACCAATGTTGCCATGTTATTAAATATATTTTAGCTGAGATAACCGTGAATAATTATTTAACAAAGGCGCATTTTCCGTCCATCCGTCAACCTTTATCAACGAGAAAAATCGTCTAATTCACACCTACAAACGTACCCAAATTTGACACAGAATGAACTTATTTTGATCGGTGTTGCTAGCCTTAATCATTTTGTATAATATGCGGGTAAATAAATTATTGTATACCCATTTTGTGCCTACAGTAGTAACTGCCGATAACGGTTCTCATCATATTTTAGCTTATTGGGTAATCCAATCGATTTAGTCATCTCGCATAAATAACTATAAACGTGTTGGGCCTCTGAATTTAAATTTAGTATTTTTATCAACACATAGATACCACGAAGACAAATGCAACAAAGGAACGAAATTCCTGGTTTTGTAATAAACCAGTAATATCGTTGAAAATGAAGCAGAATGATTGAGAAAGTACCTCCCACCAGCAGAAGATCACAGACACTTGTGTTGTCTAGTGTTCCCAAACGTTTTAAGGAGGCGTTGTGATATTGGCACGAGAACAGTATCCTTTATCCCATCAGCTGGCAGCATAGCAATTTTCATGCTGAATGGTTGACAACGTGCAAAATAAGTTCTGAAATCACAAACGTACACAGGTTACGGTCACCACTTATCCATTTCAAGACTACCAAAAGAGGTCTTATCTTATTCACCTGCTTAGTAATAAAAATTACGACATTTAAGGGACATAAAACTTTAAGCACAGCAACACTGAATCCTGTGATCAAATTAATTAAGTTGTGGGGTAATTATGGCATATTTAAAAATGTTTTCGTTGGAACGACACCGTTTTGACAGAGGCGCAAAGATAAATGATCGCTAATTACCGAACCGTCCGGTAGGGGGCGTGGCACGAATCCGCACTCGATCTAACGCTGCGCTCGCAAACGCAACTGTTCGCCTAAACTAGGTAAGCGTGCGACTTTGCTTATGTTTTAGTAGATGCTTGAGTGTTTTGTTTTGGAGCTCACGGCTTAAAAGTGATAGCTATTTAACAGAAACTCTATAGATCTTAGAATGAGTATTCATTATTTATCATCGCAGGAATCGAAGTCTGGGAATTATGTCTGTTTTAATTGGTATACACGAAGTAACGGTTAAAATATTACTGAAAGGGGAAATGTGTTTTTTGGGTTCTCCATAATTTTACGCAGTAATAGAGCGATTGAAGTAACTTTTGGATAGGTAAAGGTTGATTATTAGAACATTCTGGAGTACGACCTACCTTTAAAATCTTTCTATATTTATGAATATAATTAGCTAAAAATTGCCTTATGAGTAATTTGTAATAAACAGACGAACATAGAAAATACGTTGTCAGTGAATTAACCAAGAACTAGGATCATAGCAAGTGGAAATTTTCTCTTTATGGTATAAATAGTCGCCTCGCCGGGTTCGATTCACACACTACACATTATTTAGAGATTCTTAAAAACATTTTGCAAATTTGAGTATTCTTTGTGTCCATTATTTAAATGTGTATACCCCCGCGAAACAGAAATAATTTATGAAGCAAAAGTATTTTGAAAAAGAGACACAGACGTACAAAATTATACTTATATGCATATTATAAGAAACATCATCACAAAACATTAATTAGGGTTTATTGCGATAAAAACATCGCCAACATAAAAACGGACCGCATTCAAATGATCGTCTTTGATGAAGGATTATATCGGCTCTCAAATAAATCAATTTAACAAAATTAATTAAGTACTTACCTACTTACGACTCTTCAAAACTTTTAATTTTAATTGAATTTGACATAAAAAACATTATATTCTCGTTTTCAACTTCATTTTACGTTCATCTGCTGGCTGAATATTTGTTGTATATAAGTTTTTTATTAAGAAACTACCATCAAACAGCCGTACTTTATGTAACAGAATCGCTTAAAACTATGTAGTTACGTAGCCTAGTAATGTAGCCTACAACGATGTTCTATCTATAACACTAGGAAAGCACTTAAAACGGTTGGTCCTGCACCTGATCTCTGTCCGGTCGTCATGTCGGATTACCGTCCCATCGGATCATGAGAGTTAGGGAACCCTACCAATTTGCTACTCACAATCAATGTCAACGCATCGTTGACGTTTAGGTAAAGTTCAATTACACAATATACAGAGTGTCCGGAAATTAATGGATAACCTTGAAATGTCTTATAATAAAACTGAAGGTCGCTCAGAAAAAGAAAATATAAAAAAAATTAAGAAGTGCAATAGCTAGTCATACATTTGACTGTCTATCTATTAGGATAATTAGTGTTTAATAATAAAACAACAAAATACCAATGGAATTCATTAATTTATGGTCATAGTGTACAAGAAAGTTAAATATGGTAATTAAAAAAAAATACATAGGTATCTCAGGTATAGTTAGGATAGATTCTTTTTCATATTTTTCCTGAACGGCCATCGGTTCTACCTACAATAAGACATTTCAAGGTTATCCATTAATTACTGTAGGTATATATATACATGTCTGACTGAGGCCAGTTTTCCAGAGGGGAATGTAAAGACTACAGATTTTTTACACAACTTATTTATAGGTATTAATACAATACCCACCCACACTCATGATTATAAATCCTCGTAGTTTACACTAAAATGTACACAATGATTAATTATCACAAGCTATTATGTAATTAGAGGCGTGACATCGTCCTCGGCGCACCTCTATTTATTAATATTTTAATATTAACAACACAAGTTTCGTGTTAGCCAAACTCTATGTCATCGTGATGGTATTTAATATTTATTTATTAGAGGAAGCCACTCCTGAGGTTTGTAGGTCATTGTCACGAATTGCATCTCAAAATATACATACTCGCCTATATTACTTACTGAATTTTTGTAAATTCAAATTCAAAACATTTATTTGCTCGAAACTTGGTACATTATAGATAGTTGTTACACATTAAAAAAAGATCACATGTTCTGCTCCTTAGAGCGTGCAAATACAAATATGTACATTAAAATGTGGTTAAATACCTACATAACTTTTACTTAAATATACATAGCTTTCACTTGGTACTCACACAACTGTTTAATGGTTTGGGGAACCTTATTAAATATCCTAATGACCATACAATACGCATTTCTTTTAAATATATCTAACGTATTTGGGGATAGGTAATTTTAATTTATGTTGGTGCCCAGAGGCCAGATGGTGCGAAGGGTAGGCAATGGTGTTATTAGACCCATATTTTGCCAGTTATATTTTTGGTCCTATGTATAATGAGTATTCGCTTTCATCAGACACGATTACAGACTCCGTGCTGTTATTGAGAATTTCTTGACAGAAAATACACTTTGACCTCGCTCGAAAATTTTACCCAAGACCTCATGACAGCAATCACATAAATTATCGTTTGCGCATCCTTATAATATACCTATGCTAATAGTTATAAAATAATTTCTTATTGTTTAAGCAATTTTATATATAAATGTTATTGTTTAAAATTATTTTAAATGTATAACTATAGTATATGTTTGCAATACATATATAAATGTTTTTTGTAAACCCTTAGATACTTTATTAACAGTAAAATAAATAAAAATGTAATATTAGAAACAGCCTGAAACACAGGTCTCTGGTAGTTCAGGTAATACAATGTAAAAACAGACTTCATAAACACGTCTTTCTGTGTCGAATATTTAAATTGTAAATGTTTTTCTTTAGATTAAATATAGTTTTAATGTGAATTTAGTACAATAAGTAGCCTGTAATGTGTTTTGTAAAGACTTATATTTATTGAATATTTTTTTTATTATTATTGGAATTATTTTTTCTATGTTTCTCTTATCACAGGTGTTTGCTAACATATTATATTAGAAAATACCTGGCTCTTTGGGAGGCTTACACCGAGACATGAGTCCAACGTGAAGAGGCCCTTCGAGAGTTTTAATCGTAGGTGGGATGAAACACCTACAGCGGCACTAGCCGCAGTAGGCGTAGGACTATTGCTACGGATGGATTCTAATACATATATGGCCTATAGGCATGGGTGAACCGGTGTATTGCTAACTATGGATAAAAATTATTATTATTTACTAGCTGTCCCGACAGACGTTGTCCTGTACCTACACATAAAAAATAACTAAAAAGAAAATAAAAAATCCAAACCATTCTCAAATCCACTTGAACACACAAAAAATTTCATCAAAATCGGTCTAGCCGTTTAGGAGGACTTTAATTACAGATTTATATATATAAAGATTATTATATAAATTACCTTATAGAAATCATAGTCATGGCTCATTTACACTTGGTCTTCTTTCGAATTCAGCCGAAGAAAGCGTCGTTTACTTAGAAACGACTGCTCCCTTCAGCTTGCCTTGAACTTGGTCGACTTCGGTTGCAAACTGAAGCGTCAGAAGCGTTTATACTGAATCGGCTACTTCTGTTGCACGCTAAAGTTGTCCTGTCGACCTAGTAGAAGCTATTAAGGTTTTTCCTCATTGTGACCATCGGTTGCACTATCTGTTACAATTGTACGTCTTCGGCATTGATAGTTCGACTGAGCCAGGTTGCCGTAGAAAGTCCCAGAACCCTCACAAACCGGCGCAAGAGTAGTAAATCTGGTAATCAATCATTGCTGGAATACCAGACAATATTGCAAACCACTAGGTCTGACCGCTCAAGAACTTAAGTAGTAGGTACCTACATTTCGTTCGGTAAATAAGAGTTACGGTTCACATGCCTTTGCTTTCATTAGTCATTTTGTATTGCAAGCGATCATGGGCTCTGGTATCAGCTTACCATCAAGCGAAGGATGCTTGTTTATTTTTATTTTAGGACAACAAACAGCAACGTATCAAATATTACAAAATTTCCGTACAAGACTGTAGTAGCATACCTATTAATGACAATATCCATATTTTTTTTTTTTTTTTTTTTTTTTTTACGTGGGGGAATGCATGACGCATACCCCTCCGCGGGGGCGGGCGGAGGGGTTATGTCGGACTCGCCGGGGTAAAATGAGATGTTAAGATGATAAAGTACCTCCCGGAATACCGACTAAACCTACCACGGTGTTCCTCGATAAAACCACTATCGACGGGGCCGCGCGAATCACTTTCGCATGCGGTCGCGACCCCGCCGAGGTTTCGGCCCGCCGTATGAAACGGCAGGCCACTACACGAAAGACCTACCCTAAAGGCACTTCTACCACTCCCTACTGTCCCCCCCTAGAGGGGAGACGGACTCAACACAGAGGCGCGCGTGGGAACACGCACGCCGCCTCTCGGACCTGGTGCTGAACGGATGGCGGGCAGGCCCACAAAGCCCGCCACCCCCAGGTCAAACCTCAGGGTGGCTGGAGGTCGTCCCGCGCCCTCCGGCGCCCGGCTCTGCGGTTGGGGAGAGGGTTCAAACGCTCCCTCTCCCGCTCCGCCGCCTCCTTGATGGAAATGACTTCCTCACAAAAGGAGGCGACGGCGTTCCACGACCTCTCACTCCGGACCATAGACTGAACTACGGCCGGGAGCGAGAGGGCAACCAATCCGACTGCCGCGATCAATTCACGGCGCTGCGATGCCCAGGCGGGGCAAACCGCCAAAGTGTGCAGCGCCGTGTCCTCAACTACGTCGCGGCAGTCGCCGCAGTGGTGACAACCGGGCGTCTCTTGCCGGCGTATACGACACAGGAACTGGCCAAAACAACCGTGGCCAGTCATTACCTGTGTCAGCCGGAAGGTGAGGGCGCCGTGGCGCCTCTCCAGCCACTCCTCAAACACGGGACTTACCGCCACGATCGTGGCGTGCCCGGACAATATCCATATATTATAATACAGAATAACTATTTATAAGTAAATACAATCCAAATGCTACACAATAGATACCTCATGACTCGGGTATATTTTGACGAGAATTTGGTTAAAATATAAAACATTACAAATATTAGGTCAAAGCAGAGATAGCTCAGTGGGAAGACCAACAGACTGCAATGCAGAGGGTCTCGGGTTCGAACCCACGTCGCGCACCTCTGACTTTCAGAAGTTATATGACTTTTCAAAATTATGTGCGTATTGATTGACAATTATCGCCTGCTCCGTGCCTCGGAGAGCACGTTAAGCCGTCGGTACCGGCTGCCATGAACATCTATGGCAGTCGTTATTGGGAAAGTCAGTACCCTCTAATATCCTGACACTAGTCTAGCCTTAGGGTATCGTTAGCCTTCGGGTTGCGGAGGTCAGGTGGCAGCCGCTCCGTGTAAAAACTGATATCCAGTCAAATCCGGTTAGACCAGAAAAGCCGACCCCAAGTGACTTGGGAATAATAAAGGCTAAGAGAGAAGAAGACAAATATTCGTTGAAATTCTGTTTGCCATTTTTTTGTATAAAAAGACATAGCCAAGTTTAAAATTACAGGCCCGATTTTAAATGAATTTCGTTATAAAAGTTACCCTAGTCTTGAACATAGGGTATATTATAATTACATACTACAGGAAAGAGCCACGAAAGACAACCAGTAAGTATAAGACAAAATTATTACAGACACATCATTATAACATTACCCAAAACTATAATACCCAAATTAATCAATTATCGAAGCTGCTAAACCGATCATATATTCGCTAAATCACTCCACAAAAAAGTCAAGCCCTACAACACATTTATATTTCAATTTCAACAATATTGTTATCATATTCGCGATCGTGGGAATCTATTGTGAGCTTTACCACTTTAATACCACTGGCATTGTCCATGATTCAGCATTTCTTCTGTAACAAAATACCAGCATAACTTGGGTTACCCTGCCTCTTAATCTGCGATCAACTTTGTAGTAAGAGGAGGCGGTTGTTTGATCCATTGCAGACCAAGGTAAGATGGTCATATTACATCTAATGAGTAGTTAGGTTTTCTCCGGTGATGTGAACATGTCATAGATAATCGCTTTAATAGCCCAGACCTGTTTAATTATCGAATTAGGGACTCTCGTATCCATTTTGTGGACGACGCGGCTTTTTCTTGGTTATTTTTGAGTGATTGAAAACTGTCTACTATAAGACTGTAGATCGATAAACTGGTATAACATTTAGTTTTATTTATATAAACATATTTTCTAGAACCTAGGAATTTAGGTACTTATATAGATATGTAAAAATATAAATTATGTAATTAAAAAGTATTTTTACGGGTGAAATTGAGTTAATTAAAATATAATTAAAAACGCAATTGCACCATCAAAAAATAACTTACGCCGTATGCAAAATATTGATGCATATTTTATACCTAATACCGCTGTTATTGCCGACCAGTATATTGGCATACATTGCATTAACAATAATGTCCATTTAAAAGCCCCTTTACTCTCAGACTACAAGACAATCTCACAGTAGAAAGCCAGTGGTTGGGCCTGTTAGAAGATTTAGCACGCAACTCAAACCTTCTTATATCGCCAACCAATACTCTTCATACTTATTTACGTCTACCCTTACATTAGAAAGAGAAAAGTTTTGTGCTTGTGTGTGCAATAAATAATCTCATAAACGACCATACAAAAATTGAAAATTCTTTCACCTAGCTACCAGAAGTAACATAGGCTATACCTATGCCATCGCGCTGATTCAAGCTACGAGCCACGGAAGCAGACCAGTCATTATAAACATGAGTGAATCCGTGGGGGACGGCTAGTATTATATAATATGTATGTATAGTTGTATATAGTCATGACACTACAAATATATTAAGGAGGTGTCGGTCCCGAGGCGACAGTCGACTCATCTATTTGGCGTAACATATAAATTAGCGATACCGTTTAATATATTTATCTTCATTTAAATTAAACACTGTGGCAATTTAATTTCTCCTGACACGAAATAACCGACCAAATTGAAGAGTCAAGCTTAAAATATCATAAGCCATGCTCGCTCTTGAGAGATATATTTGCTAAGTAGGTATGTCAATAATTGCAAAATAAGCATTAAAAATTGCGAGGAACTGCGCATTGTTCCTTGCAAATGTCCGTGGAAAAATGGGATGAAAAATCTTATCGATTAAACACAATTACTATTTTAAAACAAAAGCATAAAGGTGTTTAAAAAAATTTTACGAATATCTTTTATTCACACAATTCCTAAGCATCTTTTTGAATAACTGGGTACGTATTTCGTGATTTTTAGTATCAATTGCTGTCTAATGTAGGTATAATAAATATGCATCATATTACCTTCACACTTTGTCATTTTGGTTAGATTCTCTATAGTAGAAGGTGAGTTTATTGCAATTATAATATACACTTCATAATATAATAATATTAATAGTCTCAACCCCATTTATTAACGCACTTTTGGGCCTATGCCCAGGGGTCTGTACCCCTTTTGAATATGTTTTTATATCGGAAAGAGACTCGTGTCCATAGAGTTAGGGCATAGACCACCACGGTGGCTCAGTTTGAGTTAGTATAAGTCACCCATTTCCGAGAAAATTATTGTATCGTTTTCTTCGCCGTTGAAGCGATCGACAATTAACTATTAAATGTAAAGTTGAAAAGACTGTGATACCAGTGAGACTGACATCCCAGTGACCCTAAATGTTACCCTGAGGATATCGGGTTAAAAGGGTAACCGTTGGGTACCTGAGGGTAACTTCATGATTGAAAGGGTACAATTCCAGCATAGTCTTTCGATCGTGAAGTCGTGACTTAATTTACTGTGACACACATGCAAATATTTGGGACGGTGGGACCTAAACATATATACCGGCATTGGGGGTGTCGTGATCTTTGGCAAAGCTTCAGGGATATACAGGTGTTGATACTATATTATAGTTAGGTATATTATATTCTTAGACACATATGTACGTAAACTCTAATTTAAATAACCCCAAAATAGTGAGCAGACTTTTGTCACGCCTAAATTTCGACTGCTATTTTTAGGTCCAACTTAATAAGCTAGGGATGGGCCCAATATAAGTTCAGGAGAACACCCATATTTCGACAGCAACTTCTTCTTCTCTCTTAGCCTTTATTATTCCCAAGTCACTTGGGGTCGGCTTTTCTGGTCTAACCGGATTTGACTGGATATCAGTTTTTACACGGAGCGGCTGCCACCTGACCTCCGCAAACCGAAGGCTAACGATACCCTAAGGCTAGACCAGTGTCAGAATATTAGAGGGTACTGACTTTCCCAATAACGACTGCCATAGATGTTCATGGCAGCCGGGACCAACGGCTTAACGTGCTCTCCGAGGCACGGAGCAGGCGATAATTGTCAATTAATACGCACATCATTTCGAAAAGTCATATAAATCTGAAAGTCAGGGGTTCGCGACGTGGGTTCGAACCCAAGACCCTCTGCATTGCAGTCTGTTGATCTCCCCACTGAGCTATCGCTGCTCGACAGCAACTTCTTAAGTCCAACTTAATAAGAGCAAACCTAAAACCATGCACCAAGCGAATACCCGGAATTCGTTCTGCAATTGAAAATCTCTTGACAAAAAACTCTCAGACATCTGCCTACCCCCTTTGGGGACATGTAGTCATGAGTCAATGTAAAGTTAGAGTGCTATTTAATTCGGTTGGCTAACATTGCCGGTCAGTTTGGGTCTGAGGCGGCGTTTGATTTATAAACAATACGTCAATGACGTAAGCTCCTTTAGCGGCACAGATTTATCGCTAGAGATGGGACACGGATGCTGCGGTGCATAGCGTTTTATCGATATCGATATTTTGTTTTAGTTTTAACAGGAAGTGACACTATAGTGCTTAATATCTTGAATTGAGTTACGATTTACTTGTCAACAATGATTATAATTAAATAGTATGGTCAATACAGAGAATTTCTCATTA
This sequence comes from Catocala fraxini, assembly GCA_930367265.1. Lineage (NCBI taxonomy): Eukaryota > Metazoa > Arthropoda > Insecta > Lepidoptera > Erebidae > Catocala > Catocala fraxini. The sequence continues at coordinate 15,809,832 of OV884047.1, read as the reverse complement.
AATATAAGTATGACCTACTTTGGATTAACTATAAGTATCTAATAGTTCTAAAAGCTGATGTGGGCATGTCCAAATATCTTCGGCAATGTCCTGGTAAATAATGAAAAGCTAAATTACTGATAAACATGCAAACGTAATAAACCAAGGTTATACTTAATTGAGTCTCAAAGGAATAAAGATAAAAAGTAATACTGTCACCCATTCTCTACGACTCCAAAATATGATAGTATCTTATTGAAACACCCTATGCTATTTTATATGTATATCTGTAATTTATTAGGTATTAGATATATAAGAAAAGTCTCACATGAAATAGGCCAGCTCACTACTGTAGGTACCTATTGTGTTTTTAACACAAATGGCATTCGTCCCCGTGGAATTTAAGCAAGTGAAATCGCCAGCTAAATACGAATTTATTAAATACTAACATGGTGCTCTCTTTTACTCTCGCTTTAGAGCACTTTATTGTCAACACAACGGCAAAATAATTCGGCTTAAATTAAATTAAATTACATCGATAACTAGGTACACCACTATCCGCCATTCTCACAATCTTGAATCAACCCGTTCATAAGGATTACTACCACAAACACATTACATGCTATCTCGCTCAATCACACGGCACAACGGTCTCCGTTTCACTCGCACGTCAATAAGCATTCCCTTTTGCGGTAAAGCGGCGGCTCCTTTGATGTTGGTAGGCCACGCCCCGCGACCCCGCCCCCCTCTCCCCCCTTGGCGTAGTTAATTCGTCACAGAATAATCACAATGCTTTTAATTACAAACAGAAACTAAATACAGAAATATTTAACTGACTACAGGATTTATGTTTAAATTTTTAACTGAGTACAGGATTGTGTTTGTCTGTTTAAGTACCTATATTATTAGTTCAGTAGCATGAGTTAACTCTTGTGCTTATAGTGAAGTCTTGAGTTTGATCCCCGAGTCGAATAAATGTGTTTTTGGGATTGTGACAGGAAGTTTCTACAAATATGAATAATTGTATTTTATGGGTTATGAAACAATTTTTGGAATGTGCAATTGCTTCGGTAACGCATCAGTAGTTTACGCAACTGCTGTGTACAAGGTCACGGGTTCGATCAGCGTCTAAAACTGTACCTTGTATACAACAATAAGTTACTCCTATTGGGTACGTGGGACCTAAAAATACTTGATGAAATGTCGGTGTAATACACTACTTAATCAGTACGTAGTAGAGCCTCGCTGATTTCAGCATGAATGGGCCGGCTCGACCGGGGAAGGACTACTCTCTCACAGAATATCGACGTGAAATAGCAGTATTCCTACTGTTGTGTTTCGTTCGGTGAGTGAGAGTGCCGGATGCCTATTCGATTTCGATTCCTACACTGGACTCAGTTTTTGTGACTCCGAAATAATTGTATCGAGTCTGGGTGATCTTTATGTCCACAACATCTTATTTTTAACGCGATACCTAAACATATAGTAAAACTACCATACAATAAATTTTGCCCTGCACTAAAAAAATGGCTGATTGAAGAAAGTTTTTACACTGTAAATGAATTTCTAAAAAAATTTGCCTCACGGTCTTATCGTTTTAGAAATACATTGTGTTAATAAAAATATTAAATTGTGTAAATGAAACCTTTAATACTATAAATTGTACTCATTTAACATTTGCCTGCTATTGTAATATGGCGAAATGTATTTTGTGCTCATTGTTTTTTTGTCATCTTTGTATCCACCACATTTTATGCAAATAAAATCGCGGTAAGGGAAATTAAAACTGGAGGTCCCCTGGTCTTCAGAGTCCGCATACCAACGACTAAGCTCCCCCTTAGCCACGCAGCTCTCGGGGTATCCTGTTTCACCTTAGCTTGGGTTCTCCTATGCCTACTGCTACTACCAGTGCCACGTTAGCCACGCCAGTAAGTTCTGTTTCGTGTGTCCGCCCCCCACGTGATCAGATGGTCGATCAGGACGTGTGGTTGGGTTTTTGGTGGCTTATTATTATTATTGTTGTTGATATGAGTTGTCAAATACTGAAATTATATTTAACCAGGTTTTGCCCGTGGCTTCGCTCGATCAATAACAATAGGTACTTTATTCTAGATGAAAGGTGGCTTATGTCCTTTTCTATACCCCTTAGGATGGGTATGCGAAAATTCATGATGATCAAGTAGTTTAGGAGTTATAACGTAACAAACTCACATTCGAATTTATAATATAAGTTAGGATTGGCGATTTAAGATATTGGTCGTCTGTAATAAAATCTTCTCACAGGCTCAACCCTTTGTCTAAACCTAGCAACTAACCTAAATGTAGCTTCAGTAACTTAGTAAACTCATTGACCAGTGGAATATGACGTTCATAAGTGATTACTTTGTGATCTAAACCTTTCACACTACGTGGACAATCCTTAGTGTGGAAGTTGTTTAAGAATAAGAGAAATTAAAAACTATTAGGCAAAAAGCTTAATAACTTTTTTATAAAGTAGACAAATGATAGTTCTCAGTGTATGAGTTCCTTGTGTCCGTTGTTTCAATGATTGTAAAGTCACTCATAAATCATAATACCTACGCTAATTACTACCCTGTCCCAATACAATTAACATATTATGTAAACAATCGTTTCATGCCTAATTAAATATAAAGTCATTTAGAAAATTCAAACTCTCTTTGACAAGTAGTTAATGAATACAATAAGCCGCATAAAAGTCCTTCTTGTGATAAATAGCCATAAAAGTGTAAAAATAAATTAAATCTAAATAGTTTAATAATAATTTAATTAGCTTAAAAATTAGTAAAGTTTAATAGTAACAATTTTCAAAATTTTGTAATAAAGTGTCAAATAAACAACGCGATAAAATCCGTATATAGCAGTTTAATTTCAATGAATAATATTCGCATAAATAGAAGACAATATTAAATAGCCATAAAATTTTACAGAAAAATATTTTATGATAAAAGTCACTAAAAGTTGTTTACCTTTTTCTCCAATTTTATTGGGATAGACTATAGTGCAGTAGTTGTCTTGGAAAAATAGACATAGACTAGATTTTGACTGCGGCTTTGCTCGCATAAATGTTGGTTAGGTTTACTAACCTAACCAACATTTACGCGAGTGAAGCCGCGGGAAAAGACACAGGGTACCCTGTGTCCTTTTCGTCCCCCTGACAACGTGTAGGTATACGAAACTTCATGATTATTGGTCGAGTAGTCAAGGTGTGAAAGCGTGACAAACAAACTCACTCACATTTGCTTTTATAATACCTATTAGTTAGGATTATATTATTGTTTACTAACTTTTTGCAGTATATGCAGCAATACTCTTACATACATAATATGTTCGAGTATAACAAATGGAAATCCATACTTTCTGCCTACCCTTCGCCAAACTGTCTAATGCCACGAAGTGTGCAATAGTTATTTAGTCATATTGTGAGTTTATTGTCTGCAAGATAAAAAATATGTGTCTGGATACAACAGCCCACACAACTAGAAACTTACATGCCCAGAGTTTATGAGGTGATTATTATACTTATTGAAAAGGTGATTTTAAATTAATAAGGTATTTATTTATTCGAAAATCAATCCTTTAATGGAAGAGACGAGAAAAGAGGTCGTGGGTTTGAACAGCATTTCGTTATAGCATTTCTTTCAATTTTATGTATTTTGATATGAGATTGAACGATATCAAACTACATTTATCATTTTCATTTAATATAGGTAGGTCCATTAGACAAAAATCTCTATTTCACAATAATTAGGCGCCCGTTTTAAATACGAGTATATATCAAAATGTTGTACAAATAACAACCGTCACGATGACACAGCATTTGCCTTGCATTCTTCCAATTTCATCCTGCTTGCTTATTTTAGCCCAAAAATAAACAACGCATATTCTTCGAGAGATGTCGGGTATAACAAAACTTTAGTATGCGTATATTTGTGACACTAAATAGACTGATTCTGTAAGAAGTCTATTTAGTCTAAAGCAATGTCACTCTCATACAGACACTGCGCATATTACAGTGAGGAGATAATTAATCATTTTACCTACAATCCATAAACATCTTAATATTACTGTTTGACTAAAACTTACAAACTTCAAAGGCAAATGGCAGTTTTAAAATTATATGCTCATTTATTTATGTAGTTTTATTAGAACAGTTACAGGTCAATAATACTGACTAAACATATAATAAAATTACAATAATCGCGATGATAAAAAGAGATAACCGATGACTAAGTGACAGAGGCCCCTAACGTTAATAATGATTGAAAACAAAGCGATCTTATGTTGTTGTTCTGACAATACTTTAAACATGCCAATCAAATAATCGCCTATCCATCCACAAACAGATTAAAGGTTAAGTATAAACCCAGGAGATCGTTAATCACAGTAAATGTACGTGGTATCAGCGATATCTCTGAAACACATTTACATCACCAAGCCACCCTTGCTCATTTATTACACAACTCTTTATTTACTCCTTAAAGTAACGCTAAAATTAACCCCAAACACCTCTGCACTCTCAAAAAACAATCAACCATATAAAAAATTCAATTACGTACCATTGTGAATGTAAATCCTAGGTGTCCTGTACGTTCGTATTGAGTCTGAAGCCGCCCGTTCTTGCGTAATTACCACCAGCCGCTTCAAAGGCGCCGCCGGCCCGGGCGGCATCTTTGTACTCTAATAAACGAGACTACCCTCACAAGCGGTAATCAACCTTATTTTTATTTATATAAGATAGGTTTTTGTATGGTAGTAAAACGTTTTCTTAACACCTTAAAGTTATAAAGGATTATATCTGTTAGGAGTTTTGCCATGGATGTGTCAAGAAGAGATTTTATAGCCGGTGTAAATGAGAGACCGCACGGGTTGCATCGAATTAGGTCATTCGTATGTTCGTACTGGAGTTCGTGCACCGTTTGCTTCAGTGATTGATGTTGTTAACGAGATGTCATTTGTATATTTATAAGAACAATCGTATTGAATCGAATAATGATGTTTTCGATTTTATTTTTTATCCAATCTCATCTAATAAATGCGAAAGGATGTGAATAGGTATGTTTGGCTGATTATTACTCAATTGTAAACACGTAAGCCGTTGACCGGATTTGGATGAAACTTGGCATACAGATAGACATAGGAAACATGTTATCGTAGTAAATATGGGTGTCAAGCGTGGTATAATAGATAAACTTAAAAAAAAAACTTGAGTTCTAAACTTTTCAAAATCACTTTGATGGTAATGTCCAAGAATCTCGCTACTCACCAATTTACTTTACGTAGGTGTCCGTAATAAAAAATATTAAACTTTTAACTATGTAAGTGGCGTTCTGAATAAAGGGTAAATAGTGGCGTATCCAAGGTTTCACCCTTTTGTTCTTCAGTTTCACTCGACTGACGTAGAGCTCATGAAAGCTTGATTAAACCTAGATACAATATTATATGTTATTTTATTAAGGCAAGTGTACACAAAGCTCAAAAGCCCAATTTACATGAGATCAGGTGAATTTAGAGACCCTACACGCTCGCGCTCGATAAAATTACACTTACTACCTGCATGATAGAGGCGTTAAAAATAGGCTCAAAACTAGTTTTCTACAATTAATCAGAGTACTTACTGGAGGTCATAAATTATCCATTATGAAATCAATTGAAAATTATACGGGTTAAAACATTGCTAGTGTGTATTTATTTTGTAACGATACGAATAAACTATAAATGTCGCAGTAGCAGTGAATGCCTGCTGCATGAGTGCTTCGGTTCGATTCCTGGATCAAGTTGTGTTATTGGCTTTTCCTGTCAAGCAATTCTGAGTAGCAACACGAAGCCTGCAACTGTGTCTGGTGAACGGCAATAAGTTCACAGCCTATTATATGTGACTTACAAACATAGCTGCTGAAATGTGAATGTAATATTCACCTAAGGGGATAAAGACCATGACATTGTATGTAACTGTAAAAGAACCGACTCATTCGGAAAAGTACAAACTTCTTACAAAAAATCAGCGTATACGTAGTAACACTGACAATAAAAATGACTCAATTAGCATGAACCATTACTTTTGCCAATTAGTAAAAAAAAGTCGAGTACAAATGTATTCAATGTCAAAGTTTTATGATACCTGATTAACGTGATGATGAGAATAAATGAAACCAACAGCCATGTTAGGATCGTAACAAGTGGCCTACTAGTAGAACGCCTAGTAATATCTGCCTACGGAAAAGAAGTATAATATATACCTATGTATGAATGTTATACCTAAATTATTTTCTTTATTATTTAGGGTTTTTTTCCATTCAAATGAAATATTTCAACGCACCCTATAGGTTTAGGTTTAAAATATCTATTCTTAAAAAAAGACTATACAAGCCACTTACATGAGAACAACTTATTTTAACATAAATAAAACTATTTCATACAATGGTCACTTAGATCATTTACATAATTAATAAAAGTTCAATAAACATCTTTTAAATGAGAAACGAGCGGTAGCTTTTTATATAGTGAGATAATGTGGACTTAAATGAGCTAAATGTGTCAATATTTCTTATATGTGACGGCAGACTGTTATATAATTGAATACCTTCAAAAGTTATATTCTTTTTTCAATAATTGGTTTTTATTTTTGGCAGAACAAGTTGACTTGCTCGACGAGTGCTACGTTTATTTATATCAGATTTTTTCCTAAATGGCAGGTTTATATGAATGGTTTTATTTAGATTTTTCTGATTAGTAGACAGGTACTGTAAATATAAAGTTGTTTAATATTCATAATTTTAGTTTTTTCATAAACATTTCAGGTCGGTGTTAAATACGGTAATTGAAATAACGTTTATATTATTTTATTTTGTTTTCTTTGTAATTGTTGTAAGCTAGCTTTTGTACTACTGCCCCAAATTTCGATCAGATATAGTAGATGTGGCTTGACTAATGAATTATATATATTTAATCCTAATTTTCGCGGAATGTACTTACTTATGCATCGTATGGGCCTTAAAGTGATGAAATTTTGCACTTATATCGTCTATGTGGTTTTTCCATGATAAATGTTGATCTATCTTTATGCCAAGATATTTTTCAGACGACTTGTTTTGTAACGGCATATTATTGATTGTTAAGGGTTTGTGAATTGGTATAGATTTATTTTTTGATCTAAATATAATATAACTAGTTTATGATATATTTATAGTTAATAAGTTGCATTGAAACCAATTTGATAAGGTATTTAGATCGTCCTGTGCTAATGAGATGATATCTTGTACTGTGGGTCCAAAATAAAAAATACACGTATCATCGGCGTATACCTAACGTTAAATGTCCATGAAGTCCTACGTCTTTTATGTCATTTATACATATTGTAAATAAAAGAGGACCTAGTATTGACCCTTGCGGGACTCCGTACGTGATAGACGATTCATTACTTACGACATTATCGATTTTAACAACCTGCAGTCTATTACTGAGGTACGATTTAAACATTTTTAGAGCATTGCCTTTGATACCAATGTTTTCAAGTTTATGTAGTAATAATTGATGACGGTAGCGAAGGCTTTTTTGAGGTCGATAAAAACGCCCACAACAATATTTTTCCGGTCTATGTTTTCTGTAATTTTGGTTATAAGATCAATTGTTGCCGTAGTGGAATACTTTTAGCTCTTAAACCATATTGTCGGTCCGAAATAAAGTTAAAAGACTCTAAATATGACACTAGTCTCGTATGTATGATTTTCCAATAACTTACCTGGGTAAGCTATGGATTCTGATTTATAGATAGGAGTAACTTTTGCAATCTTTAGTGTGTCTGGAAATTCTCCATTTATCATAAATTTATTACAGCAGTTTTCCAGATCACTTGCTATTAAGTTTAGTAAGCATTTATTATAGACTTGGTACTCATTCCGTCTATATCATTACTGGAATTCAAATCGAGTGATTTTATAATTTTATTAATGTCGTCTGTATTACATGGTTGAAATATAGTTAATTCTGGGGCATTTATTGTATGTGGAATTGTAAGTATTAGGTTAGATATTTTATGAAATTTCTTTGGTATTTGCCGTGCCAAAATAAGTCCTATGGTTGGAAAATATCTATTGAAACCTTCGCAAGTTTATTTTTTATCCTTCAATATTTTACAATCTATGATAAGTTTAGAAGGAGAACATTTATGATTTACTTTGTTATTTGCTAGGATATTTACAAGATTCCACATCTTTTTTGGCGTATCTAAACAGGTAGTAAATTGCTTAAAATAATATAATTTTTTGTGGATGAAATCTGATTAGCTATAGCTTCTTTTTTGGTTTCAAATTACTCTTTCAGTACTTCATTTTCAGGATCATTTCTGTGTAACGCCCATAGGTGGTTTCTGTCGCGTACGCCAGTTACTATATCTCCATTTATCCAATCTTCACGAGATGAATTAAGTATTTTTGTTTTCTGAATTTTATTTTTCTGTAAATAATATTTAATTTTGGTTTCAAGTAATGTGTAGTTCTTGTATTCATATCCAATCTTATCTGTCTTCATCGAGTTGTATAATTCTAAATAATCTATAGCTTTATATGTTGTTCGAATTCTTTATGGTGGTTTAAATTTGTCTATTTGTAAATATATTTGTTTATGGTATGACATGGATGAGTTTAGGATGACCATTTTGTAGTTATTCGACTCAAGGTTAGTGTAAATAAGATCTAGGATTGATTTCTTAGTATCCGAATCCCTTGTACAAAAATAATATGCGCCTCCACCTACGCTGTGTTTGTGTGTGTGTGTGTGTGTTTGTGTGTGTGTTTGCGTGTGTTTATGTGTGTTTGTGTGTTTGTGCGTGTGCGTGTGTGTGTGATTGTGCATGTCCAAAAACATACTGGATTTACACCCTTGCTTTACTGTAAAAATAACAACTAACAACAGCAATTTTAACATTCATAAGCGCTGCTTTGTGCTTTGCGACCTACATGAATAAAAATACCTATATGTATTTTACTTTACCTTCTTAAAAATTCTTTAGTACATACAGATTATTTAAAAATAATGAAAATGTGAACAGAGGCAAATAGCAATACATGAAGCAGGACTTGAATCTGCGACCTCGACAAAACGTATCGTCGCTTTGCCAACTAAGCTATTCATGGTCCCACGTTAGGGACTGGAATTTGCCTCTTTGTTTTGCATATAATATTCATGTCTATAATTCAGATTAATCTTATATTTTATATACGTATAACTGGAGCATATTAAGTAAAGGGTGTTTTTTATAGAGGTAGAGAACTTTAAATTGAAATAAAGAACAGAAAAATGATTATAATATGCATAAAATCGGCTTTATTTGAGAGATGATTTTATGACATTAATATAATGAATATAATTTCGGGCATGTGGCCGCCGCGGCTCGCGCGTACATGGCGTAATCTGGATGTCCAATTTTTACATACTCTTCTCAGTAAAAGAGCTGCAGCTTCTAACTGCTCAATTGTTTCTAGTTTGTCGGCGTAGATATGCGACTTTACATATCCCCAGAGAAAGTAATCTAAAGGTGTTAAATCGCATGAACGAGGTGGCCAGTTAACAGGTCCATTTCGTAAAATTAATCAATCGTCAAACGTTTCTTTCAGTAAATTTATGGTATCGTGCGCTGTGTGGCATGTGGTACCATCCTGCTGAAACCACATGTCTGCCACATTAATGCTATCCAACTGAGGCACAAAAAAGTTTGTTATCATGTCTCTGTACCGCTCACCGTTGACTGTAACGTTTTGACCATCATCATTTTTAAAGACATGATTTGATTCCATCCCATAAAGCGCACCAAACGGTGACTTTTTCTGGATGTAACGGTATTTCGACAATGGCTTGTAGATTATCATCGCTCCAAATGCGGCAATTCTGTTTATTAAAATAGCCATTTAACCAAAAGTGTGCATCATCACTGAACAAAATTTTCAAATTAAATTGTGGATTAATAGCAATGTTTCCTTCAGCCCATTCACTGAATATACGGCGCAAACGATGATCGTGTGGCTTCAATTCCTGCACAAGTTGAATCTTGGAAGCACGTAATCCAAGACATTTACGCAACATTTTCCATAAACTGGATGGACACAAGTTTAATAGTTGAGTCCGATGACGAATCGACACATTTGGATCATCATCAACACTACGCTGCACACTATCAATCGCTAGTTGTGTGCGCACTGTACGACGTCTTACGGGATGCGTATTATCCTTTAGAGTAAACGTATTGTGAAAACGTTCCAGTTTCTCGAATTAATCGCTCCGATGGACGATTATGAACACCATAAAATGCACGTAATGCTCGATGAGTTTCTTGAACCGAACCGTGTTTTTCAAAATAAATTTGATCAATTTGCAACCGTTGCTCCGGCGTGGGTCTATCCATGATGAATTGCCAAACCAAACTAACCCCAAATTGCCGTAGAACTGTCAAATCGGCTGTCACAGAAAACAGTGTTACCAATGTAAAGTTCTACGCCTCTAAAAAAATACCCTTAGAGTGGATTTTGTGACCTTATAACGAAATGACAGCCCTGAGGCATAAGTTTGCAATCGATCGTAACACAGTCCCAGGTTCAAATCACGGATCTAATCAAATATTGTTAGATTTTACTGCCAATGCTCTCTTTTTAATATGAGGGTACAACATAGCTAAGAATATGTAGGTTTGATACACAATGTAGCTTATATAACCATAGATATACAGACATGAATTTATGCAAAGGCGAGCCATTTATGCGCAGAATGTCAGATATAGCCATAATTTTTTTTAAGTTTTCTAGGAATTTGGGTAACAAATTACTAGTGTTCTTATTAACCCCTCAAGCTCCCAGCTAAGCTAGAATGCATGTATTAGGAGTGGGTTCATGTTGGTAGTGCAATGGGTGGGATTCGAACCCGCGACCTCTCGATTGCAAGTCCAATGCCTTATCCATTGGGCTCCCACCGCTTAATAATAACACTTAAAGAAAGCGTTATTTAAAAAAAAATAGGCTACTGAACATCGCCATCCTATAGAAAACAAACTAAATTATTAAAATTTGACAACACAATAACATCAAAACACCAACGCGCAACAGTTACAAAAATAAATATTAAAAAGAAATGTTCTCCAATGTCGCCATTTAAGAACTTCTTCATTGTACTGTTTGTTTATAACAATGTAATATCATGCGTGGTGTCCGTTACACGTATAATTTAGGCATTAACCTATAAGTAGTAAAGCGACTAAATTATTTTAATTTAACAACACAATAACATCACAAAACCAGCACGTAACAGTTACAAAATAAATATTAAAAATAAATATACAAATACCCCTAATTTGTAAAGTATTTTCTCCCAGTGTTGCCATTTAAGAAACCTACTTCTTCCTTGTAGGTACTGTTTGATTATAACAATGTAATATCGTGCGTGGTGTCTGTTACACGTAGGTATAATTTAGGCATTAACCAATAGTAAAGCGACTAAATTATTTAAATTTAACAACACAATAACATCACAAAGCCAACGCTCAACAATTCAATGTAAAATAAATATTTAAAAGAAAACCCTGTATCCGTAAAGAATTTCCTCCAATGTTGCCATTTAAGAAACGTACTTCTCCCGTATACTGTTTGTTTATAACAATGTAATATCGTGCGTGGTGTCAGTTACACGTATAATTTAAGCATTGATCCACGAACTCGCCGCACACGAAGCTCATTACTGATAGAGATGTGCTAGTGCAGCCAAATAGTCGATTAGTAAATTTCAGCTACTATTTTATTACTCGTTCGCGTTTAATTAAAGCATTTTAAGCAACGGTTGTCGAACGTACCGCACACGATGCTTATTAGTTATTACTGATAAGTTAAGCTACTGTTTTTTATGCGTGTTATACGTTTAATTGGCAACGTTTGTTGAATGTACGATACGATGGTAATTTAGTAGATGTATTTGACGCAGTCAAATTAGTTGATTAGTAAATTTTAGTATCATTAGTGTTGTATGTTCATATTAAACTAGCTGACCCACGCAAGTTTGTCTGGTTCACATAAGATAATTTTGCCCGTTTTTGCAACATTTTTTATTTAAGCTCTGCTCCTATTGGTAGTAGCGTGATGTTATGTAGCCTATAGCCTTCCTTAGATAAATGGGCTATCCAACACTAAAATCATTTTTCAATTCGAATCAGTAGTTCCTGAGATTAGCGCGTTCAACCAAACAAACAAATAAACAAATAAACTCTTTAGCTTTATAATATTATACTTAGTATACATTTAAATATTGACTATCTACTGGGCTGTACATATTGTTACGCCCAGTGACATCTCTCGGCATTGTGGGAAAGACTCGGCAGTTTCGTCTAATAATTTACACCGCCATCTATTGACATCTTACGGAACTACGTAGTAGGTATGCTTACGAGAATCATAGAGAAGATGCTGGTACTTTCTCGAATCATCGTACTGTTTGCATACCGGGAGCGGCGTTGCTAGAAAGCTCTAGAAGCGCTTTAGCCGCGTATAAATAGGGCGCACGCGCACCGCCAAGTCAGTTTACAATCGTAAGCGATCAAGTGTTCATCGAAGCGAACGGAAGCGGAAATACTACGGAGTTTGAAGCAGTACAGTGAAAAAGTGTGGTATAGTGTTTGTAGTGTTTTAAATTTAATTGTGTATTTGAATAAAACGTGTTTTAGTCGGTAATATTGTTTATATTCTTATCCGTCGAACTCAGAACGTAACAATATAATACATTGGTAAATAAGTCGAGTAACAAGCTTTTGTCACAATTGTTTCATTCGTATTGTATATTGGACTGATGACGTGGCGAGGCTGAATTGGACGAAGGATGCGGACAGTGAAATACCAGCTCTTGTAGCGTAAAATTGGAGAGACTTACGTTCAGCTATAGCTATATTACTGTATTATTATTTTGGCTGATGGAGTGATATTTGTACCTATGTCAGTTTAATATAAAAAAATATTGAAAGTATCTTCGTGTTAAACACAACCGAACGTTTGAAAATTGATTACGGTTAGAATGGTAGCCAAATTAGCCGATTAGTAGAGTTTAATATCGCATATTTTATTCAGAAATTGAATACGAACATACATACATGGGTTATGGGTTTGATACCAGGGTAAGACAAAGTTTACTTCGACCCGGGAAGCAATCCCAGGACCTCATGATCGCATACAAATAGAAGCACAAAAAACTTAGACCCACCGATGCAATCAGATTAAGCATTTAATCTAAATAAAGTTTGGGTGTTCTTTGTATCCGTCTTGTAAATGTTAGTAAAGCCCTGGGCGACACTGGGTTTCACGTGCTCAAAGCGGCAAGACAGTTATGATGATAATATGAATAATTTCACCATAATATATCAGAACACGATTAATAATTTAGTATTGTCTTATGAACACGCGAATGCTACATAATTAAATTAATCTACAGATGATGTAGCCCGCGAACAAAAATAATTTTAAATTAAAATATAATAGTTCCAAAAAATTATAATCAGAATAAACAGTTTAATTTTAGCATTTGAATAATTGTTATCGGAATCTAGCAGGCTTTTTAAATGCACTATACAATGACTGTATCTGACGACGAACGCAAAAAGCCTGTGACGAGTCAATTTCATACCGCTTTTATATTTTTTTTTAAGTTATTCTTAATATTCATCCTACCAAATAATTATACCGATTGGTTTTTACTTCCGACCACAGTTCAGTGAACATTTGAATCTAATCTAAAATTAGACTTCTCAATAAAAATGACAATTAAACACGTACCAGCCAGTCATAGACCATTTAAAATTAAAAGAAAACGAATGTCATTTCTACTTGTAACTTATATTAGTTTATCATAAAGTCATATGATGTCTAAATCACGTAGATACACACTTAATTTTCAGTCTTGGTAATAAATATAAAACCGCGGTGCAGTTTTACACTGTAAAGTATTAAGCAGTAGGTACCTAGCTAAATAATGTGAAGGTAGATTACGGAAACCATAGCAGTTTTTTTTTTTGCTTTAGAATTCACAACATTAAGTTGTGTATACTCCAGCGGAAACATTAATTTACTGAAACTAAATTAAAATAAGTTACCTATATGCCTACCTACACCCATATGCAAAACTTTAATTGCGAAATAAGAAATGACTAGAGGTAAACTTGGCATTTTTAATCTGTTATAATGCTCACATAAGAAACATTATAAAAAAACATTAGCAGATATCGATTACTAGAAAGATAATCGACTAAAAACTCGAAAGACTTTCCCCTCTCTATTGAAACTCGCACCACTCAATTACCGAGATGAAATTATTAACATACTTAAACGGGATTTTTTAACGAAACAACATGGCTTGACGACTTAACTCTCCGCTTTTTATCTCGAGTAGTTCCGAAGTAACAATCATTTGCCATTTTTCATTTCATATGTAAATAAAGGGCTATTTATTGTACACCGAACTGGCCACGAGACGTCGACGATGCACGGACGGAATATCCTACATAAGTTTTGCTTGGACGGTCGAATCCCGAGACTCAGATGCAGGCTTTTTTCATTGTGTCTGGTTACCAGTAATTGATGAGTTAACAGAGATAGACTGGCTGTCCATATATCAACTTTCCGTAAAGAAATAGGCCACAAATACAAATTAATTATACTTAGCCTTACCTTCATCCCACTGAAGATAACCTTGTAATGTATTCCTGCGATAAACAGTCTTGCCAGAGCTCCAAAATATGTGCAGTGCTGTTATCAATACGCGCGGGCCAGGCGTTGCAAACTGTCTGGCCTTGCCTGCATGTTTGAAATCACGAGTGTGTTATTCCTAAAGTCGTAACAATAACCGCTTACTATTAAGGGAGTCATATATTATTTCACCATCTTAATAGCATAGAAATAAGACTTATGCCAGAATCATGCGAGAATAAGACTGCGAGAAAGCCGAGAGAGAAAACCAAGACTCCATGTCACGGGTTTAAATTCTGGGTCCACCTTAGTATTATTGGGATTTTCTATTTTGATGATTTTGATTACTGGATTGTTAATTGTTATTAAGTTTTCCAGTCAAGAGATTCTCAGAAGTAGCATAGACTCGAACTGTGTCCGGTAGACCGTGCGTAAAACCGTACCCAGAGAAATATGGATGTAATGGCCTACCTCTTAGGGGAGATATAGACCAGATACATGAGATTATGAATGCAAGATCTAAATCTAATATTTGACGAGAGATTAATTGTCACCGTTATCGTCACATCCCCGTCCCATCCCCTATAAAGACCCCAAAACCTGGGATTACAACGAAAAGGATTGGTTTTAAGATGTAAATGGTCATTATCGGCTGGACCACCATGCTGATGGTTAAGTGCGAACCAAAGTTTATAAGTAAAACAGTACGAATACTGTACTTAGCCGTATGGACACTCATTTGGCATGCACAAGGCTAGTTAGTTGGGTAATGTTCTCTCTTGTAATGTTATGAAAGTGAATAATTTCCTCGCACAACGTTTAAAGACGAAGGATATTGATCACGGATAGCGCAGTTGTATAAACGGTTAGCTAGATACTGTCAATGTTTTAGTTCGATAGCTAAATAGAAATAAAGAAAGAAAGAAATATTTTGTTTTAATTTATTTATTTATTTATTTATTTATTGTATATAACAATATAAGCTTACAGTTACAAACCAAATCGCTTATATGTTAAGTGAAGCTATACAATTCTAAAACTATCTTAGAAAATACAAAATAGAATTTGAACATTTAAGACAGATTACAAATTATACAGGACATTACACAATTATATTAATTATTAATTATTTAGATGTCATGTTTAGGAATAGAAATATTGAATTGGATAATTCACCTAATTTATCATAAAATATGTCAGCATTAGGAACAGCTTGTAAAAACTTATTAATTAATTGAATTGCTCTAGCCGTTGGACTATTACTACACAAATTTAATCGCCATGATGGTGGGCAAGTAAGTAGTGGATGTTGTCTTCGTCCAGCACCACGTATATAACTATCGGGTACGTAAAAGTGCAAAGATTCCCGTACCGAGGGATTGTCAACCCTATTTACCAGCAGTAAACAATAGTGCAAAATATGCATGTGGTCACGTCTCAGCTGCAAGGTATCAAGACCAACCATCCCTGACACAAACATGGAAGGATACAAAAATAGATTTTTCCTTTTGTATAAAAACCATTGATGAAACATTAATGAAGCATTGCAACACACAATCAAAACTATTATAATGCAAAATTAGTGTGTAACAGTAATAAATGTATTTATAAATTGATGTATGTTTTATCCGTTGAAATGAAACTTCTTACTTCTTTATTAGGTACATCATTTTGAAAACTGTTACACTACTACTACTATCAAACTTTACAAATTTTTTAAGCTAATTAAATTATTATAAATATTTGTCTCCCTTACTTTTACCATTTTAGTCTCACCGTGACCATGACAGCTGAAAAGCAACCGAAACGTCGGAGAAAGTGTAAACTTAAATATGAATTGATTTAATAATTTAACTAGCTTAAAAAAATGTGTAATATTTAATAGTAGTAGTAATGTAACAGTTTTAAAATTATGTAATAAAGTGTTAAATAAACAACGCGTTAACATCCGTATGAAGCAGTTTAATTTCAATGTTTAATTTCACATTCGCGTAATCAGAAGACATAATTATATCCTGGTCTATGTCTTACAGAGATTAAACAATGTATTCAACGTTTGTATGTGTCCCCTGCGACACAGACACTATTCCTAATGTAAATGTCATCTTTGTTAACTCAAATCACATATTTTTTACAAGAATTAAAGTGCCATATTGCCTTTGTAACTCATGTTATAATAATAATAATCTATCACATACACACAACACCTTCTAGTTCTAGCTCGTTAAGCAGAGCTCGTACTATGGGTACTAGACCATGGATAAACATACATATTATATACTTTTTTTTGTAATTACATAGGTACATATGATACCTACATAGAAACACCCACACAAAGACATACATACATGTCCATGCACACAAATGTTTGATTTGTGCGGGTATCGAACCCGCGACCTCAGGCGCCACGTCTGATCTTATTTACAAGAATTAAAGTGCCATATTGCCTTTGTAACTCATGTTATAATAATAATAATATTCTATCACATACACACAACACCATCTAGCCCAAACTAAGCAGAGCTTGTACTATGGGTACTAGACAATGGATAAACATACATATACCAATACCTTTTTTTTGTAAATACACATTATACAAATAAACATCCAGACGATGACAAACATTCATGTCCATGCACACAAATGTTTGACTTGTGCGGGAATCGAACCCGCGACCTCAGGCGTGGCAGTCGGTTACACTGACCACTACGCCATCAAGGCCGCCAAATTAAGTTTTACTGCACGAAGGGCGTAGTGGTAAACCACTTAAAAGTGGTCGCCTCGACATTATCACAGCGCCGAGTGTAGCGAGTTCGATCTCCAAACGTAACAAATAATTAAATAATCCACGTATTGTTGTTCTGATTCAGGTGTTCGGTTTCCGTTGTTTGTAAAGTACGGATGGCTTAGTGGTTTAAGAGTTGCCACTTACAACTGTTACACTGCCATTGCACTGAGTGTTGTGGGTTCGAATCCTACACGGGACAAAACTTAGTGTGATCCACAAATGGTCGTTCCGAGTCTGCAAATTGTTTAAATGTTAGTATTTTTTTTTTTTAAAGTCATTGTCATTTCGGGTGTATATCGACTATGCTGAGTCGAATGGCGTTGACCGCGAGTCTCTAGCTCTTACGGTTCTTGAGTTGAAAGTTGTATAACAGACAGAGGGACTGACGGACGGACAAAGCTGTTGTATAAGAGTTTTTCGAACTGTAATAAAACCCTAGCGTCAAAGAAAGAGGAATATTAATTCAGAGTGGAGTTCTATTCAAATTACTAATAAATTTATACATTTTTATAGCTTCTTTGCTGTAAGGTATCGACAGGATTGTTTGGAAAATACCTAATTTTAAAAGTGGATATTTAATTCCGTAATTAAAGTATCTCTTTCTTCCCTATACCGAACACATTCCATCAACAAATGGTAAACATCTTCTACACTTCCACAGCTATCACAATTAGGGCTACTAGATTTTTTCATGGAAAATCCAAAGGAGGCCGACCACCTTGTATGGGACTCTGGCCTGCGTGTGAACAATTTTATATTGTAATAACAATATTAATTTTGAGTACCCTAAACTAAGTAGAAAACATTATTCTATGAAGTTTAGTATCAAGTTCGTTAAATAATAAAATAAAACACATTGTTTAAAATAAATATTTATATTCAAGTGTCACCATCACCTTCATAAGTTATTAAAATATTTTCCAAAAACTGGGCTGGTGGAGTGACATTTTCATATTTTAGGGCTTGTGACATTTTCATAGCTTAGCCCAGGTACCATATTACAGACATTATGTGAGCACAGCAACCAACAGTCCTTCAACCGACTATGCAGTTTCAGCAATACTGTCTTATTGCTTCCAGGCTGTGTGTATTATTTAGATATAATATCGTCAATTTCATACTACTGGATAGTAACCAATATTTTACTTTGTTTATAAGACGATTGTCCACGTTCAAGCCGAATATGGACGGTCTCCTTTGTTTAACGGCATGTGTCCAGCTCTTAAGCTATGTGCTGTAATTATAAATTTCCTACTAATATTAACATTGGTAAACCAGGTAATTTATTTATATTTTATACCATATACCTTTGTCTTGAGACTTAATTTCAAAATATATTTGCCAATTTTTAAAACAATTGTTACTTTTAGATAAAATATCAAATATTGAAGGTTTTAATGAATTATGAATTAAGAGCAGCGATAGCTCAGTGGGGAGAACAACAGACTACAATGCAGAGAGTCTCGGGTGCGTACCCACGTCGTGCACCTCTGACTTTCGGTTGCTATATGACTTTTCGAAATTATGTGCGTATTGATTGACAATCATCGCCTGCTCCGTGCCTCGGAGAGCACGTTAAGCCGTCGGTCCCGGCTGCCATGAACATCTATGGCAGTTTTTATTGGGAAGTCGGTGCTCTATAATATCCTGACACTGGTCTAGCCTTAGGGTACCGTTAGCCTTCGGGTTGCGGCGGTCAGGTGACAGCCGCTCCATGTAAAAACTGATATTCAGCCAAATCCGGTTAGACTAGAAAAGCCGACTCCAAGTGACTTGGGAATAATAATGGCTAGGGAGAAGAAGAAATCAAAAATTGAAAGTTTTATATAAACTAGCGGTCGCCAAGTGGTCGAAATTCAGCCATAATTGATTTAAATTTTAAGTTTGATCGTTATTAAGGTTTTATTGTCTATAGCTATGGTACCCTAATCATATTTCATTTAGTTACCTACTCCACATACATATGTACCCATAGTTACAAAGAATTCTACGACATTAGCCGAACAATGCCGAAATACTACGAACGCGATTCGATTGCTGCTGCTTGCTTGTGTCAAATGCATGGTTCTGTGCGTGTAGTGTTTTTTAATTAATTTAATGTATTTCTAATGCATATTTTATTTATTCGCCACTTCTTCTCCATATAAACTTTAACTGTGCCAAAGGAGACAGAAAATGGTGGGCCAAATTGTAATAAGATGAGATAGGAAAATATTTTGAAAAAAATGAAAATTTATAATATCAGTTCAATTTACCATCTGGGAGCGGAGAAAATGAGATACATAGATAGTTTTCGTGATATTTTCGATTTAATTAATCGATTACAGTATTACAAAAAGTTAAAACTTTGCACTAGGTAATTAACTTAAAGTATTTAAATGCACTATACATAGGTACTTATATACAATATAGTGCATTTAATTACAGTTTAATTAGTTTACTAATAAATAAAATGACAATTAATAACTGCAAAACTAAAAATAATTATAATTGATTTCGTATTGATTATAATCAATCATATTTTCAAATTTTAATGACAGCTGACTGACATTGACACTTGCTGATTTTTCTGCTTCTCTTGTTTCGTGCGTAGTTTATTTATAGCTTATACTCTTTAGTTTCGTGTATTCTGATGCGTTATGATTGGTTATGAAAACTTTCCCGATTGTTTTTGATTTTCAACGACCACTGCTTTGTTTATTACGGATTCCGACACTGCCTACCTCGTACCTAGTACGACACTTGCTTTCACTCTGGGCACCGAAGATCGCTCACACGTTTAACTTGGAAAAGTTCTATTGGAATTTTGATACCGGCTTGGATTGTTGAAACTATGGAGCACTGTGTGAATTGTGGGATAGCAAATAATCACTGCAATGCCATAGGCCGACGACCCTTGGACGATGAAACAATTCTGTCAGTGATTCAGCAATAGCTTGCAACTAAGTCTGTAAGTAAATATAATCTCATCCTACCCAACTCTCTGGCAGGTCTAAAATATAAATACAATTAGAATGTTTGCAAAATGTTTACATTTAAGATAAAATCCTAAGCTAATTAGGCATTATTAAAGTGACTGAATATTAAATGCAATAGAAAGATTTAATTAAATAAATGTAACATAAAAAAACCTCTTCCTCTCTCCTAATAGACCTACTATTTTGTGCCGGACAGAGTCCATAATTGATACATTGATTAATATTACCAACTGTATACTATTATGGAAACAATAAAGTATTAATTAATGTAATAATTATGATGGTTTAATGATGTTTTTCCATTTTTAGGTAAACAGTAGTGAGTATGTTTGTCAAGCATGCTGGGACTTGGCTCAAAATCCACATGTTGATGACCAAAGAACCAAAGAAAAATTACTTGGCCACCGTAATGTTTGCATCCGCTGCGGGCGCTTTCTTATATCACGAGTCTGTCATTTCTTGTTTCGTTACTTCATACTAATTCAACCCGTGAATCAAGAATTTATAATGTTATACTAGAGTGGATTATACCTCAAACTGTAAGTAACTTACAGTTTGAAATGTTGTTTACTGCAAGTCAAAAAATATTTAAGGTACATAGACCAGTCCCATAACATTGAATATTAACATTTTTTACTGCAACTGAAGTAAATGTAACTCACATCAAGTGAAAACATTTTGTCACAACGCAACATAATTATTATTATCTTTTTGTTGTATTTGCCAAGTTCATATATATTATTTATTATTGTGGAATGAAAATGCAGATGATTAAAAACAGTATTTTTGTATTCTTATTTAAAATCTAATCACAAACAACTTAATAGTTCATTGGTTATACATAATTATGTAGGTACTAACCCCAAATAGATTATCTTTATAAATTCCAATTTTGATTATATATGTCTGTTACAGATACAAGCAGCAAGTTACATATGTCATACTTGTTATGTTGTAATACTGATTTCGTTAGGAACATACCAAATCAAGCAGGCACGTTCCTATTATGGGGAACATGTAAGAGGTAGTGATGGTTTTATATAGAAGTGTGCAGGGAGCTCAGCAGCAGCCTACTTCGGAAGCTTCCAATACTTCCTGGCTACTTAGGGGTCGCATACAATCCCGGCATATAAATCGGAAAACTTATTTTGTTTATATATTAATCAACAGCTCTCATAGAGGAAGAGAAGCTATTCATATGTATTACTGTAACTGCATTGTAGGTAGACGAACTGTAGGCTGCTGCGCTCATATTATGAGTATTATATGGTACCTTAGCTGGGGTAGGTACCAAGATCATATTTATCCACCTGCACAATTCTTAGACAACATTTTAATAATAATACAAGATGAATAAAGTATGAACTACATTAAAATGTGTTTTATTTTGGACACTTTCTCGATAAATCCGTTCTTGTTATCTATTTATGGTTTCAAGTCCTCATTCAGTGTAGGATTTTTAAAACTTCTTTCTCTAGGCATTTACCCCGGTAATATCCATTGCGGGCCCAGGATTTGCTTACTGGTCTAACTGTATTTGGCTAAATTTCAGTTATTTCACGGAATTACTGCAATCTGACCTCCGCAACTCGGAGGGAAACATCATTCTATCGTTAGACCAGCTGTCAGGATATTAAAAGGCACTGACTTCCTATTAACGACTGTCATAGATGTTCATGACAGCCGAGACCTACGGCTTAACGTGCTTACCGAGGCACGGAGCAAGCGATAACTTTGACGCACATAACTTCGAAAAGTCATACAACTTACCGAGAAGTCAGAGGTGCGCGACCAGATTTAAACCCGAGACTCCCTGTATTGCAGTCTATTGGTTTCCCTAATGATCAATAGCCATAGCAGCGACTGCTAATTCTCTGCTCCTTTCAAACATTCTCCACTAAATATAATAATAACATTAGTAGATACTTAGTCTGTCAGCGGGTGTGAGACACGATGCAAAAACCATTGTGTCTTTCTGCCGCCGGGCTCGCACCTCTCTACAAGTTAAAGAACTTAGTAATCAGCTCTTTTTTTGAGATTGTAACATAACCTCACTTTTACTAAATCTCTAATAACAGAGCTCTCAGATGGCCAAAGTCCTTCAAATTTTCAGTGATGGTATATTTAAATATTGACTACCAAATGACATTAGTTTCATCTTATTACATTTTAGCCCAAGAATGTATGAAACCATATCAGTCTCCTTTCATACGCCTCCGTCTGCGCAATTTTCGTAAAAAGGTACGTAGTTTTTGCTTGACGTATTAATGTATAGATTAATGAACCGTTTATAATTTCTTTTTTGGCCAAAATATCTACCTACGCCGTCAAATATACCCAAAACGGTAGGGAGATATCTTGTACCCATATTTTGCCATAGTTTTTAATACCACATTAAAGAAAGCGAGTTTATCAAGCACAGCTCCAGACGCTATGCTGCTACTAAGAATGTTTTAACAGAAAGACTCAATAGCGCTTTGCATAACCCAGGGATCAAACCCAAGACTATATGCACAATCGATTGCAGTCATATTCACTATGATACGCCGTTTACCTTTTACCTCGTACACACAGCTACACATCAAGTTAGACACACTATATTTTATTTTATTCAACTTATGTGGCAAACAAGGATCCGGCTCACCTGATGGTATGTGGTCACCGTAGCCTATGGACGCCTGCAACACCAGAGGCATCACTTGCGCGTTGCCGACCCTTTAGGAAGGAATGGGGGAAAGGGGGTGATTGGGCCTCCGGAACCATATATACACATAACTACGCTACATACAAAATAGAGAATTGTTGGAAAGGGACAGTGCATAGTGGTGTCGATGTAATTGTAAGAATAGAGCGTAACAAAAATATAACGCACTCTCTCGCACGATTCGCAACGTTCAACTTCTATTAGTTCAAAGTCCTAACAGTCTAGGTTGATGTGTCGCTGTGTGTACCTTAAAACAAAGCTTCGACTGCTAAATGGCGTAGTGCGTAATGGTCTAAGTGGTCGCCTCGCCACTGCCACTGCGCCGAGTGTTGTGGGTTCGAATCCCACACGAGACAAAACTTTGTGTGATCCACAAATGGTTGTTCCGAGTCTGGGTATTCTTTGTGTCCGTTGTTTGAATGTTTGTAAAGTCCGCCGTGACACAGGAATTACTACGAGTACCTACGGACATTGTCTTAAAAATAAAATTGCTGGTGAAATGTGTGTGTATTATTACACCTCTGTCCTACCCTTTAACATTAATATCTATTAATTGAATGTGATGTTAATAGATAAGTGTTATCTACATGAACAGACATACCTAGCTTTGATATTGATTTTATTCTGAAATTAAAATACTTTTATCGCCGTTTATTTAATAAAACACTTATTTTAACCATTATTAAAGTATTCTTTACCCGAAAATTTTATTGACTATGGTTATAGAAAGATTTAAAATGGTCGTTAAAAATAGTTTTTAATAAACCGATAGAAATACCGTTTAATGTAATTTAATTTAAATGTATAACATACGCGTAAACATAAGACAATATTATCTAATAATAATAGCGTTTTAAATATGAAGTCGCCGGTTTGTGTGAAGAAAATCGATAACGTTGTGGTTTTCATATTATAATATCTGAATAACAGAAGACAATATTATATTAATAATACGTTATTCTATGTTATTCATAATATATTCTAAAATGTCTTAACTTTTAGCCTTTGTTGTAGTACCTGTAGGTATAGCATGCTGTAGTCGCCTATATTTGAAGGAGTAGGTACACATTTATAATCCTTAAGTGAAAAGTTAATTGTAAATTGCAGTGTATATTCTTTGTTAGAGATCCAAGATAAATAAAAATATACAATAATCTATTGTCATTGACTATATGGACGACAAAATTAGATGTAGGACGTAAACTAACACTAAAATTTCATTTAAAGATCTGATATTAATGTTAACATTATTTGCAATTCTATTATTAGAGGTCAGACTCCCAGTTCAACATTTATTTCGCACTCTTAATAAAACAGCGACTTAACTCGAAATTTGAAAGTAAGACAATTTGAACTCTAATTGTATATGTTAAATTCTAATATTATATTTGTGTTAAATCTTTGCAATAGAGTTCAAATTTGTTTAATCCAAAATACTGAGATAAGTCTCTGTTTTATTAAGGGTGCGATTTGTGCTATTGGCAAACACTGACATTCAATGACATTAAACGAAATAACGATTGACATACAGAATACAAACATTATTTGCTCTATTGCATCAATACATTACATATATTCACGCTTGAAATTCTTGAATGGGTAGCCAGAGACATATTGTTATCCATTTCAGCAGCTATATCTATACTCCATTCGGTTAGGTACTTAACTAAACGTAATCTTGATGTGTCTTTTTATCTAAAAACTCAGTTTAAAAATAAAATGCTGCTAAAGATCAATGTAAATACAACAATAACGATTACTAAATCAATTGAACCGTTAGTTTAAGCAGTAGTTTATTTGTTTAATATGTCGCACTCTTAATAAAACAGAGACTTATCTCAGTATTTTGGATTAAACAAATTTGAACTCTATTGCAATGATTTAACACAAATATAATATTAGAATTTAACATATACAATTAGAGTTCAAATTGCCTTACTTTCAAATTTCGAGTTAAGTCGCTGTTTTATTAAGAGTGCGATGTGTTTGTGTAAAAAGTCACATCAAGATTGTGAACCTTTAGTTAAGTACCTAACCAAATGGAGTATGGTAAACTATGGTTTAACTGAACTGATGGCGTGTGGTATAAGCGGTCGCCTTACCTCTGCCACCGCGCCGAATGGTTCGAATCCCACACGGGACAAACATTTGATCTATAAATGGTTGTTCCGAGTCTGAATGTTTGTAAAGTCCTCTGCGATACAGAAATTACTCCTAGAGCGGGAGTTGTCAGTTTAAAAAAAGTATCCGCGTGATAGGGCGCGTGCCTATTGCCAACCACCGTGAAAATTGCCAAACTATAAAATTTTCCTTACAGAAAAATCCACAACCTTTCTGTCCATATCGAACTAGAGTCCTCCTGCTCAGTCGAGAACACGAGAGTTCAAGACACACTCACTACCATTGTACCACCGAGGTAGTCTAGGTACCTAATATTTAAATACACAAATTAACAATCATTGGTTCTTTATTTTAACGTTAGCTAGTTGACACAAATAAACGAACGGCACAAGTATTTTGTATTCGCTTGCCGAGTTTAAACTATTGTTTTATTATAATGAATATCTAACAAACTGCCTCGCAGGGGTCTGTGAATGCGACAGCTGTGCATGAGGTCGTGGACTCGAATCCTGGGTCGAGCAAGATGTTAGTGGGTTTTTCTGTCAAGAAATTCTCAATAAGTAGAAGGCAATAATGTCTTATTAGGTACATAGGATCTATACCATACCTAAGAAAAGGTGGGTGCTATAATACAGGTACATATGTGCGTAAAATCATATTTACACATATTAACTTAATTTAAGTTAAAAATTCCTATACGTATAAAACCAAAAAAATCTACATTACTTGATCTAATAGCGTGTTAGAGCGCGCGCGCGTGTGAGCGGGATGCGTGCGCGCTGGGTGGCCGCGCATGCGCAGTAATCACGCCAAACAATGATCTGTTATTTCGCAGCTCATGCGCGGCAAAACCTCTGACTATGCACGCGCTAACCTATTAGTAACAATAATGAGATCTTTCCTGTAATAGCATTAAAATAAATAATGGAAAAAGACTGATTAAGTAGCGTAACGGTAGATACTGAATGCGACTGCTGTGCTGTCTCGAGTTCGAATAAGAGGTCTAACCAACAAACAATAATTATAAAAAATAATTGAAATATTGACAATCCTTGAGACAGGAATTGAACCTGCGTTTTCGTCGAACCGTATCATCGCAAAACCAACAATCTCATCTGTATCAATAAAATCATCAATAAGTCTCGGTTGAACTAATAAATAAATATCTAAGTACTGTTTTTGGAGTGCGATGGTGACCGCCACTTTAAGCAAGGGAGTGCGAGTCGCCCACCAAAAGCTATTTTTTAAACGAAGGATAAGACAATCCATGAAACAGCAATGGAACTTGCATCTTCGACAAAACGGTGTCGTCGCTTTGCCAGCTATGCCATTCTTGATCGCCAAGGATTAAAATTTAACTATGTATTTCCCATCTATAGTAATAAAAACGTATTAGATGGTTCTGTCAAGAAATCCTGAAAAGCGGCAGCGAGTTGGTTAGTTGGCGATTTCGCGTAGGTACCCTCGTGTCTTGGAAAGCATGTAATGCTGTAAGTACTACGCCTGATCTTTCTCCAGTTGCATTGGATTTCTGTCTAAATAAGATTTTGCGTGCGATCATCAGGCTGTAGGTTCGATTCCCGAATCAAGTAAAATGGTACTAAATGCCAGATATAAGCAGTAGTAGAGTCGAGCCCTATTTGCCTTTGTAATAACGAGGGGTCCAAAATCACAGCTGGTAAAATGTGGGTGAAATGCCTCTGCCTACCAGCTTGGAGCCCTCTAGGAGTACATAGACACATAGGTACAATATATAAAATAATATAATAAACGAAAACTAACCCTATATTAAACTGACCTACTGCTGGGCACGGGCATATTCTTAGCTTAAGACTGCGCAGAGCGTAAGACAGATAATGACAGAGCTCGTGCGGCGCATATCCAAATCGGCGCGGTCGCCATAGTAAAATTGTATGGAGGATTTGAAGTGCTTTTTTGATAAATATGTATCTTTATTGTCAACCAATAACTTAAATATTTGGGACGGACAAATTGTAATATAAATATTTATGTTTCGTTTAAGCTGTTAAATAGTATAGATTTCTACTGTTATAATCTAAAAATCACGTAACACGAGAAAATGCAAAATCACGTTTTTGCATTTTTCGTACAAAATTACGTAATTTTGTAGGTGAAAATATTAATTATTTTAAGTTTTTTACACGGAGTAAGTGTAAAAACATTAATTGTTATGGTAAATGTATATATTATATTTGTATTAAACAAAAAGTGTTGATTTTATTCACTTAACTGTGACTGCCTGTTTTGGCACATTTCGCTTGGCGCAGTCTTAAAAATGTAAAAGAAGTCAAATGTGTGTGTGTGTGTTGTGTGTTAAGGTAGGCTAAACCATAATTCACCATGCTGGCGCAGTGCGGGTTGCTAGACTTCACACATCTTAAAGAACATTACGATCAACTTCTCAGACACGCATTTTCTCAGTACGTATTCCTTCCCCGTTAAAGCGAGAGATAATGAACTCTTAAATTTCAGATTTAAACGTACATAGATTATGTATATTTAAATCTGATCCCGGCCTTACAAATGAAACAATCATAGCCAATCACCGTTTCATCTAGAGCGGCTCATCAATTTCTCCAAATGACATTATACCACCCAAGATAACGTCATAAAACATGAATCACAATAGCAATATCAAAAACAATGCGCACGCAATAATCGCTGTCACGCCGCCATTACGTCACAACTTAGGTAATAATCGGCTATCTTCGGCAATCATCGGGCCAGCCGTCACCTTTCGCACGGCCTGGCATATCCGATGATTGGTGTCGATTCTTTTGTTTGTTAAGTATGTATAATGGTGGCAAGTGACGGTGGGATGGCGATCAATCATGTGGACATGTCGACGTTTCGTCTATGGCTGGATAATGTCGTATAACGGTTCTCGCTGAATAAATTCTGTCAGATTTCCATTGCTTTCCCATAATATTTTAAAATACACGTCTCTTAAGATGAATGAGGTGAGAAGAACATTTTCGCTTATTAACTTACCTTTTTAAATGGCGACCGCGCACAGTTCCATTCTTTGTGCTGCTATTAAGAACTACTTCCCAGAAAAAACCAATTACGCTCTACCCAACATGGGAATCTAACCCGAGACGAATCCAGTATAGCCAAAGCATTTAGCTGTTTAAAATAAATAAACAACTATTTGATTTGTTGTTTATTTTAGACTAAGCGGCCTGGCGCAAATAAGTTCTGGTAACTATTTCTCTATAGGTACTTTTGATCCCCGCCACGAGTTCCTTACATTTTCTAAAAGCACCTCTACCGGAAATATTATTGAACTAATCATAATGAGTTACCTATATCTATAATTCTTCTATTAGAAAATTCTTGTAGTAACACAGTCTGGCAATAGTCATGGTCTGTTCAAGGTCTGATCTTAAAAAAGGCTTGCCCCTTAGTAATGTGGGGTCTAAAAATATCTTCTTTGGGAAATTGGATAATTACCTATATTCAATATACCAACAAAGGTTTATGTCAGCCAAATATTTCCGGGACATAGGTAAAAACGTTAGTTTACGTACCTACATAACGAAATATTTATTAAGTCGTATTTAAAATAAAAAAACGGCTAGTGTAATTTTTTCCTACTAGCCGCGCTTTCACGGGTTTTTTCAGTAGTAGCACTGAATCTGTCAATTTGTGCGATTGACTGCCCCTGTTTATATAGACTTTTAAATATAAAAACATTTAAAGCACGTTTAAATGAAAGCTATTTCTTTCACGTAGCTGTTTTCATATTTATTGCGGTACTTATACCTACCTAAGTTTAAATTATCAACACAAGGGCGTACTAATAATAATAACAAAATAGCCTAATCACCAGATTGTCAACGTTCATTATTATCAAAATAACATACTTATATACTTACATATTTTACCACAATACAAAACTGTTGGGATGTCGTTTTAAAAAAGCGTAATGGGAAATAATTCTATCCTATTATAACAATATTTATGCCCTTTTCTACATTTATAGATTTTAATAGATACCTACTTACCGAAGTGTGGTACGGTACCAAACACCTTTTCACTAATACGATGCTTTTGAATGATACGAGGAGATAGGTTATAGAATATGTATATTACTGATAAAGTTCTAAGGCTAAGTACTAACTAATAGAAAATGATATAATGATAGTCAGTTACACTCGACGCGGTTGATGACCGGTAGTGAACTGATTTTTATATAAAACTAATAAATTACGAATGCGTTGTGGCGAATATGCTGACATAATATAAAGTTATTTTGCAATGTACGGTTGCACCGTACACGAAGACTTGGCAATTATTTTCTTTACCATTAGCGTTGCTATCAATGCCATGGTATCGATTGCCCGCCTTTTATCATACAAGTAAATTATTAAGTAGGTATATATGAAATATAGACATTCTTTCTTTATCTTAAAAAAGATGATGGAATTATTAATCTCTGGATTTTCAATTAAATCAAATCACACGTAAGCACTGAATATAGAACAAAAAATAATTAATAATTCTGTATTGAGCATGAGCATTTTGGCAGGTAGGTAATACCACAGATAGGTACCTACCTACCGAATATATGTAGATAAATATGAAATTTTAAATTCGGAATGCATACCTAACCACAGCAAGATCTTACAGATTTCGGAGTTTTTTATTTTTCGTTTACCGGAGTAGGTATTGTTATTAATTTATTATAGAAAAGTTCGCATGTATAGTATAAGACCACTTCACTGGTCTCATGACAAAAATTTACGCTTATATTTGCGGGTGATCTTGATCTCAATTTCGGTTCTCATGTTGGGATAAAATTATTGGTTTGTAAAAAACAAATCAATAATTTATAGCATTACTTATAGCATGAAGTCTTATACTCCTACATGTGCCTGGTAGGCGGCAATTATGCTACGTAGAACCAAAATAAATAGGTAACTAGACAGCCACATTCAGATACAACACATTAAACTCTAAAGTAGATACAATTACAAAAAAAATGTCGCATTATCGGGGAATCGAAGCCGGTACCCAGCCCACAACAAGCGAGCTCACGCTAACCCAACAAAACCCAAGAGGCAGACATTTCTGTAAATATGTAAACTTACAATCCGCAAAACATTTTTATGAACTCTCGTTTAACAATTCCCGTTAAGAGTTACTAAAACATTACGATACGCCATTTAAACATGAATGAAACAACACACAGCAATATAACATCAGAAAACTAAAGTATCCACTATAAACGGAGCCATTTCTAATTAGAAAACTTAATTAAACTACACCAAATAGAAGCGAAGAGTAAACACGCATTCCCGGTCTTATGCCGCGCCGCCGTCAGCCGAGCTGAGCATTGTAACCAGTACGCAAGCGAGAGGAAAGCCTACGATCTCTCTCTCTCGGGCGGAGCTTGCCGCGGTAAGCCCTCGTTGTTAGCCCACACTATGTGAGGTCTCATAATTTATAACAGGGCCCCACAGACTCGAAATATACCCAACAAATGGCGATATGAATTATTATTAAACTTTTTACATCTTACACGCTTTATAACGGTGTAAATTCATGCTAATTAAGATATTCGAATCTCCTATTATTCATGTTGATGAGCGATCTCATTTTTTTTAATTTACACTCGAATTTAAAACATCGGCTTTCACCTATTAAGCGTGGTGTGTTATTATGGTGCATTTTCAGAATTTGTTTGTTTCGGCTACTAAGTTTATGGCGTTCTCGTGATATTTGAAGTCATTTTTAAGACATTATTTGTATGTGAAAGCGTTTAATGGCTTTGGCGTGTCAAAGTGCACTTGTAAAATATTTGAAAGGTCACGGTTCGTTCGGAAATCTGATTTTATTGCTTTTAGTTTGTTGTTATTATTGTTTTTTTTTTACAGCTTTGGTGAAAAGCATTGTGCCTGATTGATAGTAGGTGATTATCGTATCTTGTTGATTCTTGCGATATCGGGTATACCTACCTATCATTCGCACGGGCACATCCCTCTGAACAAATTATGAGGGTTAAAGAGCAATGTTCCCCCTTGTGACAGCATACCTAATGTTCCTACTGTTAGACCTCATAAAGCTATTCTAAGGATAAAGGTATCTTGCTAGTAGGGCTGTTCTTAGGTAATTACTTCAGATCTTATTCCCCCTCGACTATTAGGTAAACGATCGGCATAATGTAAAATATGTAAATATTGTGTCAACCTACCCCTCCGGAAAACAGAAATAAGTGTAGGTACGTCTGCATTGAGAAATAACATTTCAAATAGGTATGGAATCGTTGTAGTAGGTACTTACCTAGACAATAGGTATACTTAATTGTAACTGAATGGCGATTATAAATGTCATTGTTTTCTTCCTGGTATTTTATCTTAATGATAACGTAGTTAATTATATCTTATTGCTCTTCTTTTCTATTTAACTACATTAGAATAACTTAATAAATTTTGAAGTTCTTAATGTTACTTAGTGACCTATAGGCGCTTATGAATAAAAGAGTAGGGCAGCTCGTGGCTGCTAGTTACTGGGATAGTAGATAGGCACACTTACAAAAAAACAGCCTAACAACAGCGACATCGCTACTGTATTTATCTCACTGAGTAATATTTTGGCAAGCTCACATACTTTTGACGCCTTTGCCTTGTTTTTCATTTTCCATCTTTTATTTATTCTCCCTAGGGTTGGCAACGCGTGAATACTTCTAGTATTGCAAGGAATCATGCGGTATGATAATCTCTTACCATCAAGTGTACCTAGCTATGTTTGTATTCGCCTAGTTGTCGAAATTCAACCATAAAATCATTATTAAACATTTGAGGAAAACATACAGGACTTTACTATGAAAATTCTAGCTTTTCTGAAATTGTTTTATTGATGATAACACTAATGGACACGAAACGAGACAATAAAAAAGAGTGATGATTGACAAACAGGAGAACATAGTATGTATGGTTTATGTAGATAATTTAAGTAGACTTATTAAGCAGGTTATTCAAAGCAAAGGTTTTGATAAATAATAGTTGAATAGGTAGGTATAATTTACGCAATCATTTTTTTGGGGTCACGTTATAATTGACTAAAGTAGGTACATATACTTATGTCAATTTTATAAATTTAACTTAGGTACCTACTAACGTTTTATAAAATAGATACAAGATTAACTTTGTAGATACATGTATATTTAATTTGGATTTATTTTTTGTTACAGGAATGCTCTGTCTGCGGCGCGGGGTAAACTAAACTAAACTTAAATATAAATAGTTTTAATTAAATTAAATAGCTTAAACAGTAGTGAAGTTCAATAACAGTAGTGTTAGAGTTTCAAAATAATGTAATAAAAGTGTTTTAAAGTGATATAAACAACGCGACAAAATCCGTATAAAGTGTTTAATTTCGAAGTAAAATATTACTATACTAATTTTATAATAGGTAAGTATATGTCTACCGTAACATCTTAAAATTTAATTATAAGTATTAAAAATAAATTCTTCCCAAAATTTGTTAAAAATGCCTCTTACTAAATAATACCTATAGGCATCTATCGTATAAATACATAATCGACTTATCAAATTAAAATTCTTTTATTTATGTATGTCATAAAGAAATGTGCGATTAACAAAGATTCCATATTTTATTTTGTAAGCTAAACTTTACTTCTTCGGCATAGTATACCTAATAATGATATGGCAAATGTTCAGATGAAGCAGCGGACAAGCGGTTGCCCAACCCAGGCGCGGCTAAGGTTGGTTCAAATCCCACACTGGACATATGTAAACCTACCTATTTGTGTATCCACATACGAGTAGGTATTCTGAATTTGGTAGTGCTTCGTGTACGTTAATCGTAGATATATTTAAACCTCTGCGTATTTAAGGCTCCTTTACACCACATATCATTAACTGTGTTTT
Organism: Catocala fraxini; assembly: GCA_930367265.1. Lineage (NCBI taxonomy): Eukaryota > Metazoa > Arthropoda > Insecta > Lepidoptera > Erebidae > Catocala > Catocala fraxini. The sequence goes on along the minus strand of OV884047.1, from coordinate 15,776,623 downwards.
GAATCCAATACATAGGTAGTGCGAATTGCCTTATCGACACAATAACACGTAATCCGAGGCGGGACCTCACTGACTCATAAAGACACTATTTAATTACGGAATTATGATTTAAATAGTTACCATTACCTATATTTTGACTAATGTCTATCATTCCAGCACAGGACAAGAAACTGATGTGATTATTAAATAATTGTTCTGAGTCTGGGTATTCTTTATATGCATGAGATTGTCAGTTGCAGCCTAGCAACACATAGAAGGGCTGAAGGTTACTTACTCGAAAAATCTTCGCGGTTCGATTTCGACTGACAAGAATAATACAAAAAACTGTAGGTACTTATGAGAATTTACTTGACGACAAGACGTGTAATTGAGCTAATGCAGGACTCGCTACTTGGTAATCTTTAACGCTAAATAGAAAGACAAAAGTGGATAAACTTATTACTTATGCAGTTATGCTGAAATCCATTATTATAAATAGGTACATAGGTACCTCTACTTTCGGTGACATTTCTCAGAACAGTCGAAAGCCTCTGTTGATAAACGAATGCAATCGCCGATTCTCGGAATAAATATATTATTACTAGCTAGTATGCAATTACTATTCACTAATTGACTATAAATCCTAGGCTGACTCGAATATAAATTTTATTGTAGTTCTCAGTTACAATGTGCAACATAGGTAACTTATTAGTATCGCCATCTAGCATCGAATAGCCGAATTATATACATCAGGCACTTTCACTAAAAGTCTTCGTTGCCCACTAGATGGCACAGCTTAAATAGTGCTGCATTCCGTTACAAGATGGTGTGATTTTACATATTAATTATTTGGAGATTGTGCAGTTAGCGCTATATATTTATATATTATTTATCGTGAAATTGCAAGAAAATAAATCATTTTAATTAAGTTTATGTATGGAGGGTCATAAGTTTATGATCAACCAAAATGTCAGTTGTCCTTAGTGTGACCACTGTGACCACTTCTAGTAGATTTCTACTTTACTCGTCCATTTTCAAATATATCGAAAAACATTAAATATTATTTATTATTAAGCCTATTGAGTCGCAGCAGTACATCGTGGCTAGACACAATAGATTTTTAATTATGTCTAACTAGCATTCTAAAACTTGGCAGATTAGTAGAATTTTAGTATAAAAACCTGGTCACGCTGGTAAGTTATGTTGTGATTAAATTTTTTAATTTTTTGACATGACATATATACATATATATACTCGCTACATGACACATATATTCGCTGATCGATATATATATAAGACCCAAGTTTTACGATCACAAGTTCAGATTTTTTGCCTTTATAAACAAATAAGTTCACCATGAATAATCAATTAATTAAAAAGATCATCACATCCAATAACCTACCGTGCCCTGAATTTGCTTTCGAAAATCCACTACTAGACAAAAATGTTGTGGAAGCACTTTCGAAAAGTTTTGTGAAAATTCTCAACCTATCTCAACAAAACTCAAATATTAACAATAATATGCGACTATCAATACTGGAAATTATAAGAAAAATGTGTCAAGGCGAACCTGAAAATCATTTGAGAGTGGATGAAAATATTTCTACATTAATAACTGAGGTTTACGAACATAAGATAAAAGGTATGGAGTCCAATGTTACTAATACTACAAATAAAGATCTGGACGCATTTTTAATAAGACAATTGAAAGATATGAACATCAGCAGCAGCTATGAATCATCATTAAACCCAGAAGTCATACAAGCTTTAAATAACTTGAATGCCAACGAAGTTTGTCGAAATAAAGTAGTGAAGGACCTTATCCACTGGAATAATAGTGATTACAGAAATGTACACATTTTAAAAGACCTATGGACGACTGGCACCTTTATAACTGAAGATATTTCTGTTAAATTAAAGGCAGAAATTGAAACTATACTCCTTGAAATATGCAATACTATATTGACTAACACAGACTTAGATATTGAAGAACTTTTTGAATCAAACAAATCACTTGATAATATTGTAAAAAGGAGTTCTGATTCTGCCAATTGCTTCCAAATATGTTGTAGTATACTTCATTATTTATTTGTCATGACAAACTTTAATGCAAGAATACAAATGTTTATTCAAACATTTGTGTCACATGTAAAACAAAATTGCCCTCATCTATCATTTTCATTATTATATCCAGCACACATCAGCAATGCTGCGCTTCTTTTAGATATAGACTTAGAAGAAATGCCAACATCTATACAAAATAATTATATTGAGTTAGCTATAAAATACTTATCTGAATTACAATCAGAATCTGAGAATGATTTGATAATGGTACTCAGTCATTTTCCTAAATGGTTTAGTATTTATTTTTATAAGAAGAATACAGTGTAATTTATTGTAAGCATATTGGTATTTAGTTGATAGAGTTTAATGTTTATGGTATATCTGATCTCATAGAAGCAATGATTTGTGTAATCAGTTATGTATATAACTTAACGTGGAGACTAAACTATACACTGTAATATGCTATCTCATACTTACCATGTAATAGCAATACTTTAAGAGCCGGTGCTACAGGACCTGGGCTATAGTTTGTGACAGCATACCTATTCTGGCTGTTAATAAGCTGTGTGCTACATACACTTAAGTGCTTGGAGATTCTCACCAAAGAAGCAAAGAAAAGAAACAATTGATACATAGTAAAACAAATTCTTAACATTAAGGTGCTGCATATAGATAATTATTACTTTTAGTATTTAACTTAATATTATTATTCCATTAGCTCTGTTGTCCATACTTAGTTTTTTCAGATGGTGTGATCTCTTGTTGAAGCTGATTTATGTCTTCAAGCATGTTATTATTGACTATCTGTTGTAGGGTAATATGTAAATAAAAGCTATGGTATAGATTTTCTTATGAGATTTATTTTCTTTTTATACTTAATTCGAAACCCTAGTAGGTAAATAAAAAAACAAAACAGGATAAATAAAAGCTAAAAAATAAGTATTGTACAAGGTAAATATTAAAAAGGTAACTGGGCAAGACTAGAGTTTAGCATAAATAACAGAGGTTAACAGCCTACTTGGTGGTAATATCCATTCTAACAGTTTCGCCTGGATATCCCCATAGTGGTAGAATGTGATTATATACTCTGCTAAATAAAAGGAATATTACACACACTTTGGATTACACAGCAATGCTGTAGGTTCCACGTAATTGTAATAGAAGGCGAGCCTGTAGCTGTCTACTAAGCACATTGACTATGCTGTTACTGATAATATTCATACAAAAATCTAATTTTGCTGCTGCCCTGCTTTCACAATGAGCCGCAAATTTCAAATCCATAGTACAACTCAATGCTAGTATCACATATCTTGATATGTAAAGCGGGGCAGGGCAGCGCCAGCGCCAGCTCTCGAAATAGATACGCTTGCAAAGGTAAATACCAATGTGTATAGCTTAAATATAAAAACAAATATTTTAATTTTAAAAATACCTACTCATATGTTACTTGGCAACATCAATATTTGTATCATTCGTGACGTAAATTAGTATCTATACTTTCGAATGATATTCAAATAGGTACTGACAACATGATACAGCTACTATGCATGGAAGGACACAGCGAGACAAATATCGTTAACACATTCGATTAGAACTTAAGCACAATTAACACATCGCTAACAGAATATAAAATTAATATGCATATAAGTAGTTTAAGATCAACGTTTATAATATTTAAAGCTTATCCAAAAACATGACGAATGAGCTCCTTATACAAGTCTTCATCACCGGTCGAAATCTCGAGATTAGCTGGATTAAAGTTGCGCCAAAAGTTTTCTGCCTTCAAAACCGGTTCAATGTTAGTTTTTATCTTTATATGCCTAAAAGATACTAGATGTTTTTCTAATGTTTCTGGAAACGGCAGAGTTGAATTGCAGAAACCACAATGATAGAGATTTGGCCGCAACTGTAAAAAAAGGTAATAATAATATCAGGAGAAGCTAACAGGCGACAGTGAGTACCTACCGGCTATTCCATCTCCTGCCGCAACCCATCTGTTGTCTTAGGGCAATCGTTAGTAAACTATAAAAATTTGCTTTAGCTAGACTGATTTTACTTTTATAAGTTATCATGCCATCTAAAGCTCAGTTTGATACTGTAGTCTGTAACCAACAATTACTAAATTGAAAATAAAAGTGAGCTTGAGGTCCGGTATTCAACTATGTAAAAAGCTCTGAAGCATGATTTGGAACAAATCGAATCAATACAAAGTTCTTACCTCACGAACAAATTCATCCGTCTTCGATAATACCTCAGCAGCATAAAAATTATTTCTGTGTTTCGTCGTCAAACAATGTTCGCGTTCCTTTCCTTGTGGAAATAACTCATCGCATGCAAAACATTTTGTCTTTTTGTAATGCGGATCATTTGGAATTACGTATATGAGGAAAAAGCTGTTAATATCAACAGGTAATTCACCTTTCATCCAAAATGCGAGTATTTCTGGTAAACTTTGAAGATTGAATAAATACGACTTAATACTTTGTTTGCCATATTTTATAGAATTCTCGGGAACTTTAGGCTTTTTAACCCCCAGAAGTTCTAAATGACCTCGATGAATGGCGCCTTTAACATGATCTCTGAAAAGGGGTTTGTTAGCTGACAAATATTTATCACAAATTTTGCAATAACCTTTGCCACCATTGTAATTTAATTTTATGTATCGAGTCTTTCCATACTTCGCAAGGTCAGATCTTTTTCTACCATTGTCAGGCACTTCTCTAAATACAACCGTATCGTCTGACGATTCAGAACTGCTCTTCAATAGTGGTCTCTTTTTACGATGGTCTTTCCTCATATGTTCGATCATTGTCGCAAAATTAATTTCCACATCATTATTACACTTTTTGCATGTAGATATGTTATTTATTTCATCTATACTGTAGAATTCTTGCAATGTTTCAACAAGCTTTTTTTCTAATTCTGCCATTCTATTTATGTCTTCGGTCATGGCTCCAATATATTTACTCGTTTTCGTTATTTCAAGCTCCTGAAGCTCTTTGTTATCATTATGTATACAACTAACCCAATGATTCGCAAAATTACTTGCTGAGAAAATGTTCTTACAAGAGAAACAGTGATATGTTTCTTCGTTAATCTGAAATGATGCATAGGGGTCTTTTAAAAAGGCTATGTTGAAGTATTGTGATTATATTTAGTTTAGGATTCATGTTATTAGAGTGAAACAGTTAACAGAGTTTATTTACTTTGAATTTATAATAATTCAGGTATATTTGCTGTAAAAATTGGGGTGCCACCTACCTTTCGATAATACTGATTATTTGCATATTTACTTTCAGATTGAATCAGTTTAATTATATGTTCATGAGATGCTATATGAGCATTCAAATGCTCCATATTTTCAAATTCAATTTCACAAATAAGGCATTTATTATCTACGATTGAATTCCACTGTAGTCTACTTATGACGAGTTTGTTAATAATGACATAACCACAGTCGTACAGACCAGCAGGCTTTTTTATTTCAGCAACCGGATTACTTTTAAGGAGTTTATGTTTCTCAGAATTGACATGTTCAGTTACTGAAGCAATATCTGACACAACTAAATTGCATTTTTCGCAATAATAACAGTTCTCAATCTGTAACAAAATACATTAGCTACTTTCAATTTAACAAATACTTAGTTTTCTTAAATTATAGAAAGATAACGCACTAATTACACTTAATAATTTAAAACTTTCATTCGACTAACAGAAATGTTCTGGTAAAAGACCATGAAGGTCTATCATGAAACGTAAATGCCGAAGTTTCGGGCCAACTGTTTGTACCTACGACTGTTATTCATCTTGGATTTCGGTACGTAACATCTTGATTGTTTTAAACCCTTTGACGAACCTGTCCGCACAATTAACTAATGTCATTTAGAAAGAAAAACCAAAGAAACTTAATTGTCAGATTTTGCGTTCGGCCCGAAGTTTCGGATAAACATTTTCATGGTAAGTCTACAGATTAGGACTGAAGTCATAAAAGTGAATAAATTTAGTTATATAAGTATGCCAGGATTTTAATGTAGCAGATTAAGCCTGAGTTTATGTTGATGATTTAATAGATAAGTTAGAACATGAATTCATGATTTACAAACATGTCTACAATAGTATTAGCTAACAATTTTGATTATAGAACTATAGTTGCAGTTATTATTTATGGACTCGTGAACATGTCTTAGGGTCACAGCAGACATGCTACTTTTAGCATCGGCGATCGGCGACTTAGTCGCTTTTTAGAAGCTAAATGCAGCGGCCACACATTTCACACCGCACACTTAAAACGCCAAACGTCGCGATTGAGTCGCCTTTCGGAAGCTCGACACAGCGGCTGAACGCTACACTCCGCACACATTCGGATGCCGGTCGCATCGATTTGGCATCTGCAGAACACGACTCAGTGTTACACTAGATTTTAACGAAGCTACACCCTTACGATGGATTTTAATGAAGCTGCACTGCTGCTTGCTTTATTGATAAAGCGAAAATATCAATCGCACCGAAGGCGGTATTGGTTACATCCAATAACCAGTTCACGTTTTACTTTTGGCGAGTATCATTCATTATTTCATATATTACGAAGAGACGATTGGAATATTAATATAATAAAATAATATTTTTTGAACATTTTGGTATGAAGTACTCTACATTACAAGAGCTTTTGTCATATCTGGAAGCTAGTTTACGACGAACAGATACACATTTAAGGAAGAGTATATCAGCGGAAGAACGACTTGCAATAATGTAGTTATTTATTTTATTTTGCCACGCCGGAGGTCGTGGGTTCGATCCCCGCTCAAGTCAAACATTTGTGTGCGTGAACATTGATGTTTGTCTTGGTCTGGGTGTTTCTAGGTATAACATGTACGTATTTACAAAAAAAAAAAAAATTATGTACAGTTCTTGCAACTCACGTAGGCAAGCGGGCTTTACTTGTAGTTGAACGTGTACATGCACAGTGCGGTAGTGTGCGTGTTTGACAGAGCTGTCAGTTGCGAACGACACTTACACACACATACATATACGCGTTTACCACAAATAAAGCTCGCTCGCCCTCGTGAGTTGCAAGAACTAGGTATATGTTTATCCATTGTCTAGAACCCATAGTACAAGCTCTGCTTAGTTTGGGACTAGAATATGGTGTTGTGTGTATGTAGAAAATGACTATTATTATTTATTTTGTACAAAAAGAGTGCATTATCGCTTTTGTTTCCGGTGCTGAGTCTTTCAATCTTACTGAAATAACACAACAACTTTTGCAAAAACGCGAGTGGCGTTAGTAAGATTGCGAAGATAATAATTATTAGTTAAGTAGAAAAATGTAATCGCCATTACCTAATTATTCGTGTTTTCGCAAAATCCCTAGGATTATCGCGAATAATCGGTTTATAAAATCATCCTATGACATATATACCTACCAAAGTGTTACATCTCAAGCACGTATTAAAATTATGTAGGTGCTTATACTATGTACCGCTACCATACCGACATTAATTAAACACACGGGTAGGGCTAGTGGTCAGTAAACATAACAGCAAAACAAAAAGTACGTAACCTGAAAATCGTCAATTTTGGAGCAATTTAAAATTGAGTGAAATGTACATATGAGTATCACTTTTTGCAACAGATTCATTCAAAAAGCTTAGGTACCAATGAGTCGGTAGATGTCTGTAGGCAATGTAGGTATCTCCTCTAGCCGTAGCAGCCAGCGTGCAAAGCTCAGCGCCACGTTTTATAAATATTTCGTAAAAATATATTTTTATGTTTAAGGTTTAGAGTCTTCAATTAATGTCGGCATGGTAGCGGCATGTTGTATACATGTGTTACGCCAACGAGCGAGTGGCGAAGTTCGAGATACTCTGAGATCCGTGTAAAGCCTCGTATCCACTAGGCAACATTTGACGCGCGACATGTTGCACAACATTGTTGTTCACGGCAACGCGGAACTTTGTTTAGCAACGTTGTCTGTCCACGCATGACCAGGCAACATGTCACCAAAGGAACTAGTGTTAATTTCAGTAGCTTTTTCACGTCTCCACTTGACAACATTTGATGCTCAACTGCATGTTGCACGGAAACAAATAACAAGCCTGCTAGCCTGCTAGCTGCAAGCTAGCTGGCGCGCAACATGACGTGCGGGCACCGACCAGCGCGCCAGCTAGCAACGTCATGCGTTCTTGAGCAACGTTGCCGATCTTGTTGAGCGTCACGTGTTGGGCGTCAATTGTTGCCTAGTGGATACGAGGCTTAAGCGTGCGCTTGTTTTTGCACGATGTAGGGTGCTTGTGTACTGGTTGTATTATTTTTCTGTGTTGGTTACCTGAGCGACCTCTTGCACTCGATGTCATGCAGTGTACACTGTTACCGATGTAAGCCAGTATTTCTAAAAGTGGGTGATAACGCCCACTTCTGGGCGCTGGAGGCCTAGAGGGGGTGATAGTTGATCTGTAATTTCATCTACTTAAACGAAAACCATTCCGTTATACCAGTATATTTTTTTATATTGCTGCCGATCTGTGTTACTACTACAGTTTTAAAATAATAAAGAAAGAAATCGTTTTGAAATGTATCATTTGTAAACAATACCATTGCAAATCGGCAAATTATCGATAGTCGATTGTCGACCGGCAACAGTACAGTCGAGCCGATCGAGTATCGGAGCAGTCGCCATATGGCGCGGTCCCGTACCGTATTCGAACTCAGGAAGTCGCGAAATCGCTACGCAGCATTGATAGAATCTCTAAAACGCGCGATTTTGATACTGCGACCGAACGCAGAGAGTCGCCAAAATGTGATGCAGCATCGATACAGTCGCAAAATCGCCGATCGCCGATGCTAAAAGAAGCATGTCTGCTGTGGCCCTTAAGCATACGACTTGTAGTAGATCTAGTAGGTACCTACTATAGATTCTAGTATGCTTGAAAATAAGCGCGATTGTTAAAGAGCTAAAGGAAATCTTATTTTAAATAACGTATCTACTATCCGCCTAATAGTCACACAATAAAAGTCTCACAGCTATGTCCCTTAAAGGGTAGGTTATACAGGATGTCCGGTAATTAGTGGATAACCTTGAAATGTCTTATAGTAGAATTGATGGCCGTTCAGAAAAAAATGAAAAATATCTATCTTAACTACTACCTGAGATATGTTTTATTTTAAAGTCTTATTTTTGTTACCATGTTTAACTTTTTTGTTCATAAATTAGCGGACATCCTGTATACAATACCAACCAACCATACCAACACTTTACGAGTTAAAACCATACTAAAACCATAGCATAGAAATGTGGTGTACACATTTCGCCAGCTTAATTTTGAAGTCTCACGTAATAAGGACGAGCCTATTGCTGTCCTCCGGGTACAGTAAGTCCGCTAGTGTAAGATTTCACGCTGTATCTGAGAATTACTTAACAGAAATACCCAACATTTTGCTCGACCCAAAAGTCGAACCTCATGCAGAGCAGTCGCATTCATACGTGACGTTAATTCAATCGCCAGGATAGACTTTATTTACCAATCGTATAACGTGTCGACCTCAACAGATAACTGTTATGATAATAAATAAGCTAAGCATCAATATCAAATTTATCAAGATAAGTAGATAGTTAAATTACCTTGTAAATGAATTCCTTTTGGAATTTCGGTAACAAAGTTTGTCCTTTCAGAATTTTTCTATGCTTCTCCCATCGTATGTGTTTCTCAATATCTGGAATAAGATGAAATGACTCCTTGCATAGCAAGCAATACTGGTCCAAATCACCACATAATATAAAATTTTTGTAATATTTATTCATATTTAAGTAAATTGAAAAAGACAAAAGAATAAACTTCGTATTTTAACGAACTTTTAGAATGAGTGAGATGATAAAGTGAAAATTCCTTTTTTTATTAAAATATTAACGCAGGGTAACTTAATTTTTTTGAATACCGTATGCTTTTCTTATGCCTTCATTTTAATAATAATGACATTGTATGATAATAAAATTGTAAGTTGTGATTATATTGAAATAAGTCTTGGTTCAAACTTATCATGTTTTGTTAAGTTATTAGATGTGTAATTATCGAAATAAAATATTTTCTTGCCATGGTTAAAAGTCAATAAGTAAAAGTAACCTAGGCAATATATGTATGCTTAAGTTTATATTAAATATTGTTCATTTTGTCCAATTTATTATCTATGGTATATTTACAGTTACCAGCGCGTTTCATATTATGCTCATTTTGAGACGTTAGGTATATGGTTTTATATGTCTCTTTCTTACCATACTAGACATGGATGTTGCATCTCTTTTTTTATTAATGCTTGTAGTATCTTCATAAATTGAAACGTTCTTGTTCCCGTTCGGTTGTGTATTTTTTGCTATCGTCTAAGAATATTATTATACTGATATAATGAATATTTTGCCATTATTTCAGTTGAGTCTAGTGTTATAAACAAATCGTTGCTGTGTGAGATGTTAAAACTACATTGCAATTAGAGGTGTTGGTGTTATTAGTACGATTCCGATTCATTTGACAATATGAGCAAGAGACGCCGTGCATCTTCGGCGGCTTCCCGCGGTGCTGATGGAGACGATAGCGATGATGGCATAGAGTTGAGCAACCCTGGCCCTCCACCGTCATCTCGCAAGAGGAAGAAGTTGGATCCAGTAAGTTTTACCGATTACTTGCGGCCACGACTATTTAGCGCGACCGGCCGACCGAACCGACATATAAACGCTGACTGTGACTATTTTTAAGCTTCATAGCTGCTGATGCGTCATTTAGATTACACTAACTTAAATATTTTGACCTGAAAGAATTTAAGTGACATGGTAAATTTAATTTAAAAAATATCATCTCAAATTTGCTTTGGTGTGTAAACACACGCTATTTATTGGTAAACATGGTATCCTCAATAATCACTTTTGTAGTTTATGTGAAGAAGTAATAGATTTAATTATTTATATAATGTAGAACAGATAGAGATACATACAAATTACTTACTTACAGATTTTTACATGGTCATTACGGCTCATACTAGACTAAACAAAATAGCCTACAGGAGGCTATATTTGGATTAAATACATCTACTCACAACAGTCATTTTGCCATGCTGTCATACTAAATATTATTTATATAAAAACAGTAATTGCAAAACATATACTAAGTATATCTACTAACCTTATATGTATATAACTCTCCTATTCTCTTCATCAGGGTGAAATCTGCCAACAACTGTATGATACTATCAGATCTTACAAGAAGGAAGATGGAACATTGCTATGTGATTCTTTCATCAGAGCTCCGAAAAGACGTCAAGAGCCACAATATTATGAGGTTGTTTCACAACCCATTGACTTGTTAAGGGTAAGTCTATATTATCATATGTGGCTAGATTATATTAACCGTTTCAATGATCAATGATAACTGCACGTGAATATTTTTCTGTTATACCTATTTTATGCATTATAAGAATATTTGTTTAACTACAAATAAATACATTCAAATACATTTAAATACAAATGATCATACAAATGCAAGCTATACTTCAATGAAAATATAGTGGATACTGTGGTTTAGGATATTTCTATGATTAACACTTAAAGTTAATCTGAATCTGCATTGCTGGGCACAGGTCTCTTCTCAGCATGAGAAGAGTCCACCATGCTGACGACTCAGTGCGGGTTGACAGACTTCATATATCTTCAAGAACATTATGGAGAACTCTCAGACATGGTTGGTGGTCAGACAGCAGGTTTCCTCACTATGTTTTCCTTCACCATTAAAGCAGGTGACAATAAACTAATAATACACGCATAAATTCGAAAAGTCAGAGATGTGCATGTTGTGATCGAAATTGAGATATCAGCGTGGCAGTATAATGATCTTCAACTAAACTATCACTGTTGATCTATGATACTCGTATATATTTGTTAATGTTGGATGTACTTTGTTTCAATGTTTCTACAACCTTTATGATATTATTTAAATCGCATGTAAGTATTTATTTAAGCAATATAATATAACATATAAAAGTGATTATCATGTAGAGGTCCTAAATATAATAATACAATATCTAACAGGTTCAACAGAAATTGAAAAGTATTTATTTATGCAATATGTAACATATAAAAGGGATTATCACATAGAGGTCCTAAATATATTATTACAATATGTAATAGGTTCAACAGAAATTGAAAAATATTTATTTAAGCTATATGTAATATATGAAAGTGATTATCATGTAGAGGTCCTAAATATAATAATACAATATGTAACAGGTTCAACAGAAATTGAAAACTGACACATATGAAGATATTGAAGAACTATCTGCTGACATAGAACTGTTGGTAAACAATGCCAAAGCGTTCTATAAGCCTGACACCATAGAGTACAAGGATGCTATTGATTTATGGAAACTGTATATGCAGACTAAGCAGGCACTTGAGAATGGTAAGAATTTTACATAGTACATAGATTGTCTCACACCTACGAGTATATCTCAAATAGGAGGGCAATGTTGTATTATCTACAATTCATCCATAATGATTTTAAGTCCTACATAATTGGAGGTGAGCCTTTTGCCATTTTCTGTGCACAGTTCCAGAATATGCAGCTACCAAAATTTCTTTAAAAAGAAATCCAATAACATTTCCTGACCTGGCAATCGAAACGGAGACCACTTGTATAGTTAGTTGTAAACTAAACCAGTAAACTATTGCTGCTTCACAAAGGCAGTCATTGAGTTTTTTAGTAGTATCGGCCTTAAAGAGGGTAGTGGTTGCAGATACTGCTAAAGTTGGAAGTTTAATTATTTACTCCTTGAAAGTAGTGATACCAGAAAACTGCAGTAATAGTCTGTTGGTGCTAGGTGCTAGTGAAGAAAGGTCGTGGCAGCTATGAAAAGTATGAAGTTGACCCTGTGTACTTAAAGCATATTCTATTCCACAGGTGATGATATAAAAATATCAAAACTGTCCCGCAATGGCTCATCAAGTAGAAGATCTGATGTGGCCGAGGACTTGTCAGAAACTTCAACTAACAATGAAGAAGACAATGTTTTTGAGGAATTATTCAGTGCGGTAAATATTTTAAAAATGACTACCAATTATAATGCTTTCATATAAATGTTTGGTTAGGTAATGCATGTTGTGGTTTTTAAGGTGGCATCATAAGTAGTCATCTTAATAACTGATGTAAACATCCAGTAATATCCAGCATCAACGAGATAGTTTTCTAGTACATTTTTGACGTCGTCATTTTAACATTTCTCTTTAATCTATTAATATAATTCTATAGGTAATTGTATTTTCACCTATCTATGGCGCTATCCTGGATAATGCTACTGCTATCGTAGCTTTAAGCTTCATTATAGACAGATATATATAGACAGTGTTTAGCTAAAGCTCTGGTTTGCTAGAAAAGTGATGCCATCACACATACATAAAGAGATCAACCAACACTGCTTTTATAGACAATATTTGAATAACGACATTCCAGGCTATAAGGCGGCGTTTAAATGACGACACTGCTATCCTAGGTATTCCAAACTGCTTCGTTCAATCCTACAATAAGCATTATTACCTACCTATTTTAGCATAATTTATGCTATGTTCATAGGTAATGACTGCAAACAACGAGGGTCGTCCACTTTATCCAGCGTTCCAGTTCCTACCTTCAAAGCGCCGCTACCCGGAGTACTTCAATGTTATCGACTCCCCCATAGACTTGAAGACCATCGCCCAGAAGATCCAGGGTGGGGAATACACCAACTTGAATGAACTGGAGAAAGATTTGCTGTTGATGGTCAGAAATGCCTGCCATTTTAATGAACCTGGTAGTCAGATCTATAAGGATGCTAAGACTTTGAAGAAGGTAACTAAATGATTTTAACATGATTTTATAAATATCAGAGTTTTCTTAAAAACAATAATTTGCTGCGTATTTAGCTGTCTATACCTGTAACCGAATATAGAAAACTAGCTGTCCCGATAGACGTAACCCTGTACACACGACACACAAAATTTCATCAAAATCGGTCCAGCCGTTTAGGAGGAGTTTAATTACAAACACATGCACAGAAGATTTATATATATATATAAAGATAATGTATTGTGTGCCTCTTATAAAACTAGCGGCTACGAACAATATAGTATGTGTTTTATGTAGCTGACAGCCTTGCCTAACGCCTTGGACGGTTGTACAGGATTTGGACATGCCCAATCCGGAAGATTAAAAAATATTAACTGTACTGCCAAAATAAGGATTATTATTTAATGTGTTGATTGTAATACCGACTTACTGCAAGAAAGTGAACGTTGAACGAACGAAGAAAGTATTGCGTGCCCACAAAGTAAGGTTGGAAGGATATATTCTTTGCGGGGAGGTACTTTCTCAACGAGGCAAAAATCCGATTAAAGATAACCTAAGCTATCGCTATAATTTGCTTCAAAATCTTCTGACGCATTTATAATTGTTTTGTGGAGAATTTTTTCAAATGTTTGTTTAGTTCTGTTTTGTTTTTAAAAGAGACATCTCCCGCACTAGGAATAATTCCTGTGTCGCGGGGGACTTTACAAATTACACAAATGTTAGTGTCGTGTGTGGATCGAACCTAGAACACCAAGTGTTCGCAGTAGTAGTGGCGAGGCAATCACTTAAACCACTACGCTAACCGTGCAGTCAACACATTGACTAATTAACAAATTGTTGACCCCAGGTGATACAAATGCGCAAACAAGAGATCGACCAGCACGGCCGCTCGGGTCCCGCCAAGACCTCGGAGCGCATCCGCAGCAAGCGCACGTCCCGCGTGGGGCCCGTGCCCAACAGTAAGGCGCTCGCCATCATGGAACCGCCTGGCTCGGACATCGAGATCGTCAAGGTAACTATTTATTTATTTAAGGATTGCCAACAAAATAAATATATGTCTGCCTGACATGCCTGTCGCATGTTTATATTTTCGTAATACCTTATGATATGTTCTTTACAAAAAAAAACTATTCGTAGCCGATAAACAATCAGTTAAGCGTTAAGGTTAGTAAAATAAGGCTTAAAGTGGCGCGCACTTGGTGACTCGTATCCGAGCCGGTACCAAATACGCAGTACTAATCTAGCAGCTCGTATGTTAGCCTCTGTCAAAGGGCAGGTTTGTACAATAACATACATCATAAAGCAGTAATAAAGTTCTTAGCGTGTGTAGTCTCTCAATTATAGGTAACCGCAGCTTGCAAATTATTACTACAACTAAACTAACAAACTATCGGTAACGTCTATGCATTGGGCACTGCTAGGTGGGTCGCTCATGTAGTCTCAGTGCCAGCGACCCACCCTCCCAACATATAAAGAAGCGGTGGCATAAACTGGTAGTAAAAAAAACATGCGGGGCAGTCTTTGGGGACTGCCGATAGAAGTGAAAACTAAGTAACTTGTGAATTGTATCGTCGAGCTATTAGATTATTATTTTTGAATTTTAGATCCGTTCGGTGACGATGACGCGAGTTCCATGATTTTTGTTCACCCAAAAAGTGCTCAAATCGCATAAAGAAATTTGACATAATTTTTTTTTTTATAATTTTGCTTCAAGTACCGTCTCTAAAGTATGATAGCTAACCCTCGAGAACAGTATTTTTTCTGGATGAAAGGTACCCTGTATCGTTTTTTGTTCCCTTGACAACGTGTATGCGAAATTACATGATGATCGGCCGAGGCGTGTAAGCATAGCAAACAAACAATCTCACATTTGCATTGATAATATTATTTAAGATTTCTGTATTATTATTTTTTTTTTATTCATCTAAGGTGCCAAGCAAGCATACGGCTCACCTGATGGTAAGTGGTCACCGTAGCCTATGGACACCTGCAACACCAGAGGCATCACTTGCGCGTTGCCGTACCCTTTAGGAAAGGAAGTGGGAAAGAGAAGGAGCGGGAAGTGGGCAATAGGGTGATTGGGCCTTCGGCACTCTCACTCACCGAACGAAACACAACAGTAGGAATACTGCTATTTCACGTCGATATTCTGTGAGAGAGTAGTCCTTCCCCGTCGAGCCGGCCCATTCATGCTGAAATCAGCGAGGCTCTACTACTTCTAAATTAAAAACCATGATTTTGATAAACTTAAATTGCTTAAATTGATAAACTTTTCAGAGATCTAATTTAGCTAAAGGTCCACTATACGATGTTAAATTATACATCTATGTATATATTTGCACTAAATAACACTGGTTAAAATAATATTTGACCCTTTGACTGCCATGTCAAAAAAGCAAAAGCGTGCTCTCAGCGCCAAGCTACGATTTCATCTGACCATGATGATAATACGGATGAGATAAATAGTAAGCAGTTCACATAATATAAATTGGGATGAGTCTAGTTAAATAATTACAAAACAATACATTTTATAAGATTTATTAGCGTTTAAAAGTCTGTTGTGTAGTCGTGACCGTGGCGTGCTCGACATATTTTGCTTTGTTATGTATACATGACTGTGGCGGTCAAAAGGTTAAACCAATTAATTTACCAAACTCGGCCCTGAGACTTCTTAAATATTTTTCGCTATTTCTTACAGCCTCTAATTTGGCCCAATGTTCAATGCCCACTATTGGTGATACACGTTGTGAACACCTCGAATAATAGTCGTAGATTTCTTCAACAGTAATGTATGTTTTCGTATAGCATTCTGAAGACAGCGCTGGCGACTCTGACGACGAGAAGAATGAAAATGAAGATTCGCCGCAGTGGAAGCTTCTGGAAACTATCAAGAATCATCTAGGTCCTAATGGTACAAATATCAGCTTTAATTTCATTTTATTGAGTAACGATCCCGCTCTCCAAACCATTTAACCATTTCCTTCTTGCTTTTAATGAACTTTGCTCCATCACTGACTACTAACTATTTAAGCATAACATTGCAAACCATTTTCGTTATAATCTTTTTTATAAAAGCGACGTTCTAAAGACGTAACCGTGAGCATGTGCGCAATACCGAACTTAGGCATGGGGCCTGCGTTCGGTATTTCGGGTCAGGTAAATAGTACATAGGTTTATTTCTAAATTAATTTTAGATACTCCATAGAAATATCAGAGGCATAAAAATAGCTGGCAAATATCTTCATATTTTAACTATGTCAAGAAAAGGTGCTTGACTTGAAGATATAATTTTCTATATATGACATGTATGTCGTCTATATCTATCGACTTGGTCATGAATACTTCCAAAAGTATAACAACTCCATGGATGTTCACTTAATATTGGCTTATGATGAAAATAATTTTGAGAACGCCTTTTCGATTTTACAATTAACTTCAAAACTGTGAATCGAAAGGATTGGAAAGGATATTTGACATTCTAGCACGTTATAAAACGTAACACTGAAATATCAACCTCCGGATTATCCAACCCGACCAGCAATAGGAAAAGCTTCCAAATTCATTGAAATGAACTATCATATAAATGAATTTGGAAGCTTTTTCGCGGCCGTCGACTAGGACAGCCGCGTCCTACGATCCAAGCTTGCTTCAAATTGCAATATTCCGATTTGAACACTAAATATGTGTCGATACGTATTTAGTAAGCAACTTCAGGACAATGCTATTAATCACAAGGAAAAAGATTAGCGTAACAGACCTATGATAAAATAAAATAAGTGCCTCCAAAAGTAAGGTTTCTTCATGTTGCAGGTACACCAATGTCAGAACCGTTCTGGAAGCTTCCATCGCGTCGTGAGTACCCGGACTATTACAAGGAGATCAAGAACCCGGTCTCTCTTAACCAAATTAAGAACAAGATCAGGCGGGGCAACTACGGGACACTTTCGGAGGTGGCTGGAGATATGAACATTATGTTTGAGAACGCTAAGCAGTATAATGTGCCTTCATCGAGATTGTACAAAGATGCTGTTAAATTACAGAGGTGAGTTTAGTTATAATTAATTATTAATTAATATTATTTCTCCTAGAGGATAGTAGAACCTTGAAGTTAGTAATCCAAGTATAGAATAAAATTAGGCATTATAATAATATAAGCCATGTATATAAACTGTTCCACTGCTGCAAAGTACACATATTTTCGAGAACATTATGGCGAAATCTTAGACATGCAGGTTTCGTGACGATGTTTTCCTTCACAGTTACAGCAAGCGATAATTAATTAATCAACACACTTTATAACATTAGGCGTTAATTGGCTTCCCAAAAGAAAATACAAGGTAAGGAATCCTCCACGCACCCTCGGATTACCCACCCCAACTAGGAGCAATAGAAATAGATTGACAATACCGATCTCCTCTTATCTATCAGGAGGACAGCCGTGTTGTGGGATTCAGGCGTATTCCAACACGGCTCCCCCTTTTCGTAATTATTTTATTAAGTAAATTAAGCTTCAAGAAAAATCGAACTTTCTCGAATGACGTTTGTTCTGAAATAGAGGAACATATATTT
Organism: Catocala fraxini; assembly: GCA_930367265.1. Lineage (NCBI taxonomy): Eukaryota > Metazoa > Arthropoda > Insecta > Lepidoptera > Erebidae > Catocala > Catocala fraxini. The sequence continues at coordinate 15,758,153 of OV884047.1, read as the reverse complement.
ACTTGTTAACACTCCAGACCCAAAGTGTGGAATGATTCAGTCCTATTAGACGTTCTAACATACATGTTGTGTTCCAGATTGATGCAACAACGCGTGCAAGAACTACTAGACATAGTTCAAAGTTCTTCTAGCGACGACGAGAGCCTATCGTCAGTTAAGAATCAGGCGCAGGTTGCAACACCCAGACCTAGAGGTAAATGTAATAATTTTATATTTCTTTGTAGTTATGCTAACAGCTACAGCTGTTTTCAAGTCGCCCGGGGCCTTCTGGCTTCTGTCTCAATAGTCTTACAAATTGAACATGAGATATAGGTATGTCAAACCATCTGCTTCCCTTTTTAATCAACTTCAAAAAAAGGAGCATGTTCTCAATTCGATAGTATTTTTTTATGTGTGTTACCTCAGAAGCAGCGATAGCTCAATGGGGAGACCAACAGACTGCAATGCAGAGGGTCTCTGATTCGAACCTACGTCGCGCACATATGACTTTCGGAAGTTATATGACCTTTCGAAATTATGTGCGTATTGATTGACAATTATCGCCTGCTCTGTGCCTCAGAGAGCACGTTAAGCCGTCGGTCCCGGCTGCCATGAACATATATGGCAGTCGTTATTGGGAAAGTCAGTACCCTCTAATATCCGGACGCTGGTCTAGCCTTAGGGTATCGTTAGCCTTTGGGTTGCGGAGGTCAGGTGGCAGCCGCTCCGTGTAAAAACTGATATCCAGTTAAATCCGGTTAGACTAGAAAAGCCGATTCCAAGTGACTTGGGAATAATAAAGGCTAAGGAAGAAGAAGAAGACCTCAGAACGTTTTTCTAGGTGAACCGATTTCGATGTTTCTATTTTTATTTTAAAGCTGGTGCTTCCCATGTTCGTTGACTTCGACTACATTGATGATGTTCTCATTTTATTACTTGTTGATGTAAATGTGGTTTGGAAGCGCATCGTAGTATTTCGAGGTGATGTTGATAATTACGTGCGCGTTAATTTCCCTGGCTGACACACTCCAAAAATAAAAAATAATAATATTATAATAATAATAATAATATTCTACCACATACACACAACACCATCTAGCCCAAACTAAGCAGAGCTTGTACTATGGGTACTAGACAATGGATAAACATACATATATACTTTTTTTTTTGTAAATACATACATATTATACATAGAAACACCCAGACCAAGACAAACATCCATGTTCGCGCACACAAATGTTTGACTTGTGCGGGAATCGAACCCGCGACCTTAGGCGTGGCAGTCGGTTACACTAACCACTACGCCATCGAGTCGTCAAATATATATATTAATATATATTATCCCAATAATTTTGTTGTAAACATACGCAATTATCTTCTTACTTTTTAGTGCATTTTTCATTTTAGAATATTATTCTTTGAAGTCAGTTTTTCTTTTTTGTTAATTTGACTTGCTGGCTGAAGTGATTATTGATGACGAGGATTCAACTTTTGCGATTACAAATAAAATTCTTAGTAGCAATTCGTAGGCTAAAATGTATCTATTAGAAACCTATCAGCTCGCCTCTCTATCACGTGGAATTTACAACATAGCTGATGAAGTGTAAGTGTAATCTGTCTACTTATTACTCTGTATTCTTGTATTATTACTCTGTCTACTTAATCAGGCAGTTTTAACTATCCTCTGTGTCTAATAGTTTGTGCTGCCTCCTATAATAACTGCCTCCGTGTCGCAGCGGTAGTGAATGCGACTGCTGTGCGTGAGGTATCGGGTTCGAATCCCTGGTCGGGCTAACAAAAAGTTAATGAGCTTTTCTGTTAAGAAATCTGAATAGCAGCTCGGAGTTAGTAAGTTGACGGTGTTAGACAGCCCTGTGCCTCAGAAAGCACGTGAAGCCGTTGGTCCTGCGCCTGATCTCTCTCCGCTCGTCTCGGATTACCGTCCCATCGGATCATGAGAGTGAGGGAACAGAGAGTGCATTACTGTTTGCGCACACACTTGTGCACTATAATATCTCCTGCGTAGTTGGCCAGTCTCCGTTAAGACTGGCCGCCGTGACCGATATTCGGTCTGGAGAACATTATTATTATTATTATTAGTTTGTGTAAACGGCTGCTGAGTGCCTAGTCTGAGTTTGTTTTACGTTAACGCGATCGACACGTTTATGACATTCGGCGTTCCGATTGGCCCGCTACAAGCTCTTAACCAATCAGAGAGCCAAACGCGGTAAACGTTTCGATCCCGTACTGCGATCGCGAACGTAAAAATAACTCGCACTAGGCACCCTAATCATGTACCAGTCTCGAAACCTGAGTCAGGTCAGTAAAAAGTTTTTAGGCTATCAAGTAATTCTCAATAAGACCGAAGTTGGCGATGTTTCATCTTCGTGTCTCAAACAGCCGTAGGTTCTGAGCCTGTTCTCTCTGTCCGGTCGTGCATGACTATGGAAAAAAGTGCACTTATTTGTACATATACTTACTTATACACTTTACTTTTATTACTGCCTTCGTGGCGCAGCGGTAGTGAATGCGAGTGCTGTGCATTAGATCTCGGGTTCGAATTCCTATCAGATCAACAAAAAGTTATTGGGATTTTCTGTTAAAATCTCAATACCAGCCTAGAGTTAGGGAGTTGTCGGTGTTATACACCCCCGTGCTTCGGAAAACACGTAAAGTCGTTGGTTCTGCACCTGATCTATCTCCGGTCACTTGGGAGTGCCGGCCCATGGGATCATGTGGGTTATAAAATAAATAGTGCACTTGTGTACTATAACAATATAGTGCACGTGCAGGAGACATGGACCTCTGGCCAGGCTATTCTTTAAAAAAAGAAACGACTCCCGCATTAGGATAAATTCTTGTGTCGCGGGGGTCTTTTACAAATAACAACCAGATTCGGAAATACCAGATCACACAAAAAAAAATGTCCCATGTGGGCATCGAACGCACAACACTTGGCGCGGCGGCAGAGGCGAGGTGACCACTAAAACCACTTCACCATCCGTGCAGTCAATCTTTCGTTAAGACTGGCCATCGTGACGTAAATCCGGAAGCACATTATGACTCCCTACAAAGACGGGCAGTTCGAATCATCGATGATCCCAATCTCACGGATAGATTGAAGTCGTTGGAGCAACGGAGAGACTTTGGGTTTCTCTGCGTGTTCTACCGACTCTTTCACGGAGAGTGTTCTGAAGAACTGTTTGATTTGGTACCAGCGGCCCCTTTCTATCATCGTACGACTCGACATCAAAGCAGGGTTCATCCATATCACCTGGAAGCGTTCAAATCCAGGACGGTACGCTTCCAGCGATCATTTCTCCCACGTACGTGCAAGCTCTGAAATGAACTGCCTGCTTCGGTGTTTTCCGAGCGCTATGATATGTCCTTCTTCAAAAGAGGTTTAAAGAGAGTTCTTCTTTCACGGTAGGCAGCGGCTTTGCTGTGTCTTAACATTGCTGAAGTCCATGAGCAGCGGTTACCACTTTCCATCAGGTGGACCACTTGCAAGTCTGCCAACGACGGCAATAAAAAAAAAAAAGAAAATGTACACTTTAAAACCTCATTTACAGATAAGATGTTTAGTCTCTCGTTACACTTACGTTTTTTTCATCTTTCAGGTCGTCCACGTCTGACCCCCGCACCTAGTACGGCTCCATCACCGATCAGCACTCCTTCAGTCCCCAAGGCCAATCTCCCTTTAAAGAAGAAACTGCACTACATATCGAAGCAACTGGTCGAGTTCACCTGTTCCGATGGACGTCAACCCATGTTGCTGTTTATGGAGAAGCCCAGCAAGAAATTATACCCGGAGTACTATAATGTGATCGATAAACCAATAGATATGATCACTATTGAGACTAATATTAAGGTAAGTGTCTGTAACTGAAGCAGCGATAGCTCAGTGGGGAGACCAACAGACTGCAATGCAGAGGGTCTCGGGTTCGAACCCACGTCGCGCACCTCTGTCTTTCGGAAGTTATATGACTTTTCGAAATTATGTGCGTATTGATTGACAATTATCGCCTGCTCCGTGCCTCGCAGAGCACGTTAAGCCGTCGGTCCCGGCTGCCATGAACATCTATGGCAGTCGTTATTGGGAAAGTCAGTACCCTCTAATATCCTGACACTGGTCTAGCCTTAGGGTATCGTTAGCCTTCGGGTTGCGGAGGTCAGGTGGCAGCCGCTCCGTGTAAAAACTGATATCCATTCAAATCCGGTTAGACCAGAAAAGCCGACCCCAGTTGATTTGGGAATAATAAAGGCTAAGAGAGAAAACAATTAAGGTAAGTGTCTGAACAGTTTAAAATTGCTTTGTGTTTTTGGTGGTATTAGCATTTAAGAACCGTGTCCCCAGTCGATTCGACTTATAAAATATGTAAAAATCTCGATGTTTTCTGAACCCGGCTACGTAGGTGCTACGGTGGCAGGAGTGCGGACGAGATTAGACAAATAAAAAAGAATCCGTACCATTGCGTTTCGTTCGGTGAATGAGAGGGAGACTAGACCTCCAATTACGCCGTTTATTCTCTACATTATCTTCCTCCCTCCCAGCATTCCACTTCATAGCAGGTGATATCTCGCAAGTGATATCCTTAGCATTGCATGTCATCATAGTTTAAGGTAACTGACCGTCAGGCTGGTCATATGCTTGCCACCAATGTGACATGAAAATAAGAAACATATTTACTATGCCATGCAATGTTGTCTATTTTTCAGCTGTTGTAATAGTTGTAGAATTCCATAGAATATTCACCTTTTAATGAGAAACATTTATTAGATGACCATTGCAGTTCAATCAAATAGATGAATAAATATTGGATCAGCGACTGACATCGTACTAGAAAATAAAATTGAAAGTGAAAGCAATATTCAGTATTATGTTGTAAGAGGTAGGGGTAAATACAGTGGAGGTATTTAATATTATCTTCGTGAATGTATATGACACATTTTTGTACTAGACCCGGTATCCACTTGTTAGTAGGTTGACACTATTAGTACTTATATCCATATAACTTAATTCACAGACGGACAGATACAACTCGATCGATGAGATGGTAGGCGATTTCCGGCTGATGTTCTCGAACTGCCGTCAGTTCAATGAAGAAGGCTCCATGATATACGAGGACGCCAGCCTCCTAGAGCGAGTCATGAACGAGAAACTGAAGGAAGTGCACGCGAGCTTCGAGAGGAAGACTCCGCTGAAGACGTTCAAGTCTGCCAAGTCGCGGCAACTGTCGCCGTTTGAACAGAAGTTGAGGACGTTGTATGATGCTATCAGGGATTATAGGGATCCTAAAGGTTAGTAATACTTAAATTCGTATGTTTTATCCAGTGACAATGTGATATAAATATAAAGTGATATCTGGCAATGTGACTTGTAGATGGTAATAAGTTAGCTCCCAATTACTAAAGATTTTAAATTATAGCTGACAAAATGTTGATTTTACAAATTGCTGCTTGAGTTTGCGGGGATTTGTATTAAACTCGCAAATCCCAAAACATCTGACAATTACTCTCAGAAAATTCGAGTTTCGAAAGATATAAACGTAGACACATAATGTCATATAATGTCAAAGTATTAAGTTATATATTCTAAAATCCTGTTACACTGTCACATCCGTGATACGTCGGGCTTAAGGCAATACATAGACTTGGAAACATTTATTAACCATGCATACATGATCTACAGCCAACCGCCAACTCGCCCTGATCTTCATGAAGCTACCTAGCAAGATAGAGTACCCAGACTACTACGAGCTAATTAAGAACCCCATCGACATGGAGAAGATCGCTCATAAGCTCAAGAACACCGTGTATGGCTCCGTCAACGAATTGGCTTCGGACTTCATACTGATGTTCGACAACGCTTGCAAGTACAACGAACCGGACTCGCAGATATATAAGGACGCGTTGATATTGCACCGTGTGTGCTTGCAGACTAAGCAGATGTTGAGGTAAGGATTATATTAGGTGTGATAACTGTTTAGAAACTTAATCATTTCAGCTATCAGGCAATTTGCAATGGGAATAAAGTCTCGGTTACTGAATCTTACTAGTATTATGCATGTGAATATGAGTTTGTTTATTACGGTTTTACGCCTTAACTAGGCGTAATCATAAAATTACGCATAAATGTTGTCAGGGGTACCTTTTATCCAGGAAAAGTACTGTTGTCGAACGAGCGAAACCGCGAGAAATAACTAGATTTTTGTACTATCCCCGAATACTACTTTTTCCTAGATGAAAGGTATAGAGTACTTTTCATCTAGGAAAAAGTAGTCATTTTCTGTACCGCTGACAAAGTGCATGCAAAATTTCATGACGATCGATTAAGTAGTAAAAGCGTGAAAACGTAACAAACAAACAAACAAAAAAAAATGAAACATACATTCGCATTTTTACTATTACTAGATTTTGCTAAAATCAATCCCTGTGTCAACATAGAAACAACGAACACCGAGAACACCCAGATTAGGAACTTCTGTTTGGATCACACATATTATTGTCTCGTATGGAGATAGAACTCTTAAACCGCTTTGCCATTCCTCAGCCAACGAGAGGTCTTCCTTTCAATATAAACCTCAGCTTATTATCAAGTCATAACAAAGACTGCCATGTTTATGTGGCATGTCGTCATACTTAGTTCGCAGAGACACTAACAGAAATGCCGATAATACGCTGTCGTATCTACCTATTTAAGATCTAGATTTATGTATTTTAGAACAAATTGGACAAGGCCATTGTTTAGCAGTGGACTGAAGCTAATTAATACATTAACAACTGAAATTGTCAGATTAATTAGAACATAATATATGTTCTGATTCTATTCTACTTGTGCCGCACTTCTTGACTTGCTACATACTTCAGACAAATCCAATATAGCACAGACTGTTAGTACAAAATGTAAAATACTATGCAGGCACAAACGAACCTGGTATATCCTTAGCACTTCTTGGCACCTTTTAAACCATGGTGGCACACCAGTGGTGGCCAGACACAATAGATTTTTGATTATGTCCGGTATTCTGAAACTTGTCTTACAGAAATGTTTCATATAATGTGTATTTCTTTTATATTCACGCTCCTTGTCGCGTGGACAGCCGACCTTCAAGGAGCATCCCCAGGTGTGTTTATAGGCATATACTAAGCATCAATACATCATTACTACTACTAGATTATGTACTATATTTATTACGTAATATATGTATACGTAGTTAGTCATCTAGTCTAGATAATATACGTTATCTTCGGCATAGTATCATTATTATTTAGTATATTTGTTCGGCTTTCAAATCTTATGAGGAAAAGGATACTGAATAATACTACGGAATAATAATAGTTATGTATTATAATAATAATAATATTCTACCACATACACACAACACCATCTAGCCCAAACTAAGCAGAGCTTGTACTATGGGTACTAGACAATGGATAAACATACATATATACTTTTTTTTTTTGTAAATACATACATATTATACATAGAAGCACCCAGACCAAGACAAACATCCATGTTCATGCACACAAATGTTTGACTTGTGCGAGAATCGAACCCACGACCTCAGGCGTGGCAGTCGGTTACACTAACCACTACGCCATCGAGTCGTCAAACAATTGAACAAAAATTGGACATGCTATTAAGTTTCTGAGAGGGAAGAGTAGGATCTTGTATATTGTGTCGATCTGTTTCCTATGTTGAGTCTCTGTAGTACTTTAACGTCATATATAACTAGTTAAGAACGCTCTGAGCGGATTTGTACTGCAGGGTTAAGACGTAGCATAATGAAGGTTATCGAGCTTGAATTCATCGCTAGAGGTGCTAGTGGACAGTAGAGTCTCTAGACGTCATACTCTATAGTTACTTGATCAGTAACCATAGGAATCGACAATATTTCCGCCAAATAAGGTTTAGACAGCGGCTGTGACAGGATTGACAGGACCTTTCTCGCTAGTGGCGCCAACTGGTGAGCACTAAAACGATTATATGACATCATATGATTTTATGTAATCAATGAGCACTTTCCTCATTGATTACATGAATTCGTATAAGAAAGCCTGCACTACGCGGCAGTGGCTCTCCCATCTTAGGTACGACTAAGGCCCGGTTGCGTATATAGAAAAGCTACTTCAGTACGTCTCCGCTGAACTAAATTTGCATTTTCTAACGATAAACACGCGTGAATGCTGCTCCAATACGTTTCAGAAAGTGATGCACTGCAGTAACATTTCTAAGATAATACACATTTAGATGTGCACACGGCTACACATCAAGTTAGACACCCTATATACGCAAAACTACGCTACATACAAAATAGAGAATTGTTGGAAAGGTACGGTGCATAGTAGTGTCGATGTTATGGTAAGGATAGAGCGTCGCGTCCCGTTCATCGTGAATGTGACAAAATAACAAAAATATAATGCACTCTCTCGCACGATTCGCAGCGTTCAACTTCTAATAGTTCAAAGTCCAAACAGTCTAGGTTGATGTGTCGCTGTGTGTATTAGAAACCCTCATCCTATTCGTCAAGCTCGCGTGACGTATTGGCGTAGGATTTCTAGTACTTGAAACATCAATCTCTGAGACGTATTGGAGCAGCATTTACGCGTGTTTATTGTTAGAAAATGTTAATTCAGTTCGGCGGAGACGTATTGAAGCAGCTTTTCTATATACGCGGCCCGGTTCCTATATTCTGCAGCGAGTCCTTTTACCTACAGACAGTTAATTAGGAACTGGGCTTTAATAGACCCTCGTCTTGTTGCGCGTCGCTCAGTTGCATAGCAGTTTCGCTCAGTGCATTCTTACATTTATAACTACTATATGTCAAAGGCTTGTAAAGTAACAAGCTGTTGCTAAGACGTTTGTATGTATCTTAGCAGGGAGGATGATGACGCAATACCGGATGTCCAAGTGGCGATACAGGAATTACTGCTCAATCTCTTTACTAGCGTCTACAATCATCAGGATGAAGAGGGCAGGTAAGTCATTCCAAAATGTTTAATATTTATTATCAGCCCTGTATAAAACTGTCCCACTGCTGGGCACGGGCCTCCTCTTACTGTGTGAAGGGTTATGCCCACCATGCTGGCTCAGTGCTGTTTGGCTGACTTCACATGTCTATGAAAACATTATAGAGAACTCTTAGACATGCAGGTTTCCTGACGATGATTTCCTCCAGCGCTAAAGCAAGCGATAATTAAGTCTTACGCATATAACTTTGAATCAGAGATGCGCGCCTTGGTATTGAACTCGACACCTCTGTGTAGCAATCTAATTAGCTTCGCACTGGGCTATTGCTGCTGCCAAAAACATTTATATATTTTTTATACATTAGCAACACTATCGGTTGATGGCATAATATTATAATATGTCTGCTTTTCTCTGAATCAATAGATCCTATTCCTAGCTAGAGATCCATGTATTAATGTGTAGAATACTCTTCCAGGTGTTACTCAGATAGCATGGCGGAGCTTCCAGAACATGACGAAGTGGCTAACGGCGAAAAAGTTCGCGCGATATCGCTGGATCTGGTCAAACGAAGACTCGACAAGGGCCTGTATAAGAGACTTGACCACTTCCAACAGGACATGTTTGCTGTGTTCGAAAGGTGAGCTTATTTTTAACTATTTAGATTTTGCAAAACTTACAGCTATTGACAAGACAATGCGTAATGACATTAGAATACTTTTAGTAAGGTAATTACAAGTCTACTGGTAGAAGGATAATATAAAACAAGTGAAACAAGCCAAGTGTACGCTTACGTATTTGTCTGTATGTTTGAATACACTAATCTATACATTGGCTAACCCATGTTGGATATCTTACTGCTGATACAAAAACAGGTTACTGCTGCAATCGGTGATATTATTATATATTTTAACAATTACTTAAATTATGTAAACCATTACAAAGAAGTCACCCAGAGACTTGAAGATTACTTAAATAGTAATCTTCAATTCTCTGACTGCGGTGGTAACATGTTTGTGAAATAGTCCAGTTATTTAGTACCCTGGTAAACCCTGTAAAGTTTACCGGCAGTATTGAAAATTGGTAATGTTATGGATTTCGACATGCTCTTTCTGGCGTTATGATTCCAATATTATGGCGCTAACGACAAAGATGTGGTAAAGTGAAATTTGGAAAACACCTCGGTATCGTCCATACACGTGGATTCGAAAAAAATTGTCGTGAGTTTTTGGTAACCTCGTTTTTGAGCACCAAGCTACTAAAAGACTAATCAAACAAGTGATATAAATCACGTCAACTGATTTAATTGGCCGTTGAAATTCAGTCAGCCATCCATAGCAGTTGACAGTGGATTGGGTACCTAACAAAAAAAATATTGATATGAGAGATCCAGAGGTTAGTTTGCTTCTTTAAATCTAATGACAAATAAATCGATTTCGCGCGCTGTTCAGTACTGCCGGTAGGTAAGGTTTCGTCTCACTGCCTCACTCACCGCGAAAACCACGACACCGTGCAGTACCCGCGTGCACATCTTGACTGCATAGCATAGCACAGCACAGCAGCCTGGAGCCTCCGCAAGCGAGTCTCGTATTGAGCGGTCGCAGAGTCCGGCCACAACACATTCTTACACCTATGTCATCTTTGACTCGGCAGGGCCCGTCGCCTGTCCCGCACGGACAGCCAGATCTTCGAGGACTCGGCGGAGCTGCAGAGCTACTACATCGACCAGCGCGACCAGCTGTGCCGCAACACTCTACAGTCGCCTGCGCTCGCCTTCACCCGCGACGCCATGGCCACCAGCGTCGAGCTCGTCAAGCAGTGCAAGATGTTGCAGGAGCACGAGGAAGAGGATGAGACTAGGTATGGACAGATAGCTAAAGATTTAAATCATAGATGCACCCTTCCACTTTAAATATGGTCACTTTTCTGGACGTTAAGCTTCAAAATGACACTTTTCCACTCGGAACAGAACATAATGCATAAACGCTCTTAAGTGCGCTCTTAAGTGCGCTCTTAAGTTACTACTTGTATGACCAAAGAAATATCTTTGGTCATACAAGTAGTCGGTGTTGAAAGCCGCAACCAAAATCGATCCGTTCAGTTACGGCCAGACATACTAGGTTTTCAATGATGCATCTAGCAGTCCATCTATTGACAGGTTAATGGTTAGTTTGATTGTCCGCTACAACAAGTCTGATGAAAGCATACCGTTGTGTGTACCAGGTCGAGTACTGATGACTCCCTGCTATCGGGTGGCGCGCCGCTACAGCAGACGGCGTACAACAAGGGAGACTTCGTATACATCCAGCCGGACAAGGGCATCAAGGAGTGTCCCATTGGACAGGTGGTCCGGGTCTGGACAAACAACGAGGGCACGCCCATGATGTACTGCAATGTCTACTTTAGGTGAGTACTACTATATTATTAAAAAAATGACAGCTGTCGCACTTAGAATGAATCAAACATTACAATAACGGACACAACAATACCTAGATTTGGAAGAATTATTTGTGTATTATACAAATGTTAGTCCCGTGTTAGGATCGAAGCAATAACACTTGGCGCAGTGACGGTGGCGAAGTGATCAGTTAAAGTACTATGCCGTCCGTACAGACGATTCTGATTGATTAGACTGTTTCTATAGTCTATATCAGGGATTCCTAAAGTAGGTTCCGCGGAACCTAAGGGTTCCATAGAAAAGTCACCAAGGTGCCGGAACATTATTATTTATTTCTGGCTGTTAAATAATACTACAGTTAAGTACAAATATTATTTTGTAATAGCGCAAAATATGTGATGAGAAGTAAAGTTTTTGTTCTTATTTAAATTACAGTGTCTTTGATTTGTAATCATTTGATATGGGGTTCCATAAAATTAAAGGTAGGTATTTGGTGAGTGTTCCGTTATCTTAAAAGTTTCGGAACCTCTGGTCTATATAATCACTCGCGGGTTATTGCACCATGAATTGCATGTGTGAGCAGATTTTTCTACTATGCTTAAACACATAATTTTCTTCATATATTATTAGTAGTATACATTTTGATACATATGTATAATGTATATTTGTGAACCGTGCCTCGTGAAAACAAAAATATTGAATAATGATTAAAATGTAAAGCAAACTTAACCTATAGAGAACGAGCCCGTTTTACAATTATTTTAAATTAATTGAGATACTGGGCAATAACTCTATCAGTGGCTAGTATTAATAAACATTTTAATAAGTGTTAGGCATATAACGAGTTCCTACGTATCGTAAATCGCGGTCAACTATAATAAGAACCTTGGCAACTATGTTGTATTAACATTATCGATGTCTACATTGTCATTGAGATAACAATAAATCAAGCGTGACGGTTTTGTTAAATATATTTTAGCGACTATTAGTACTCTACCGCGTTGTAGAATCTGGTTACTTATTTTAAAGTTGCTATCAACAGCCCGGCTAGCTCAGTCGGTAGAGCATGAGACTCTTAATCTCAGGGTCGTGGGTTCGAGCCCCACGTTGGGCGAAATCTTTTTGGCATTTTTATTATTTGTATACATCAAACTATATTAAATAATATTGAATATGACTTACATTTATAGCTTGTTTGTTTTTATTTCTTTGAATTATATTTATTTTGTTTATGTATTCTCTCCATTGAACAGTTTCTTTTACGTGGGATAATTGGGCTATTTCGAGAATAAAGACTATATTATACGGCATATGTGTTCAGTAAAACGGTTAATTAGTTGTTTATAGTTATAAATTAAATATTTAAACTTGTGTAGACAAGTAATCTGATAATTTTAAGCAACATTCTGTTATTTTAAACATATGTTAAATGTTCACGTATTTACAACTTAGTAGTTTATTGTCAACAATTTCAACAATTTTTTGCGCACCATTATTTCTTTTAATTTCTGTTTCCGATAACCCGTGTGCGGTACTCTAAGATATATCTATTAACTTTCTTAGGCTTTATATTATTCGAAGTGTTATTAATATAATATCGTTTTATTAACCTCTGACTCTTCTTCGAAGAGGATAATGAAAATACTATGTGGGTCTGTGTGTTAGTGACATAACTCCGGAACTCCGGAACCACTGGACTGATTGACTTGTAACTTGGTGTGCAGACACCTTGGGGTCATACCTCGGTCGAGTTTGAATATGGGCCCTGTGGATCAAACTACCCCCGAGATATAGGGGTCACATATTTTAAATGGAAAGATATTGACTTGTTACTTAGTGTGCAGACACCTTGGGGTCATACCTCGGTCGTGTTTCAATATTGACCCTGTGGGTCAAAAGATCCTCAAGATATAGGGGTCATTTCTTTCCATTACTTTTACATTTAAAACGAAGAGCTTGAATCCTGGATTTTTACACCTATCTCGTTCCTGTTGCACAGGCCACAGGAGACATTCCACGTGCGCACACGCAAGTTCCTTCAGCAGGAGGTGTTCAAGACAGAGTCGCACCGCGTTGTACCGCTGGACCAGATCGTGGGACACTGCTACGTCATGAACGTTAAGGAGTACTTCAAGTTTAGACCTGAAGGTGAGTAGATACTCATTAGTCTCGTAGTAAGATTACTACTGCCTCAGTAGCGCAGCGAAGGGGTGTGAGTGATGCGTGTCGGGTTTGATGGCCGGGTCAGGTGAAATGTGATTAGGTATTTTGACAAGAAATTCTCAGTGGCAGTAGTATTCTGGAGCCGTTTCTGGAAGAGGGCAATACGCTCGCTCGCTATTCGGTGAGATTAAAAAAGTATACTAGTAAAATTTTGGTGTCATACGTCTCTGCCTAAGCTTTAGGGGATAAAGGCGTGAGATTATGTTTGTATGGAGATATTTTGAATTTGGAAGTATTGATGTGTGCTACTCTGTAATCTGTATACTTTCTGCTTGGTCTTCCTCTCTTTTTCTTTGTCTCTATTTTATCTTCTATAATATTGGTAATAAATTTTTCATGTCTAAGTAAGTGACCAATCATATTTTCTCATTTATTGTCTATATAGCCAGTATTTGTCTGTTATTTGTTCTTATCAATATTTCTTCATTATTCACTTTTTCTATCTATGAAATTGTTCATTCGGCGCCAACACCACATTTCAAAAGCTTCCAATCTACCCCGATCTCTTTTGGTTAGAGTTTATGTTTCACATAAGACAATGCTCCATATATTATAAGTTATAATCAATTTCTATGATATAGACATAATACAATGACTATCTATGCTATCGCAGGTTTTGCGGACAAGGACGTGTATGTGTGCGAAAGTCGCTACAACACAAAGTTGCGTTGTTTCAAGAAGATCAAGGTCTGGGAGGGTGCTGAAAAAGAGGCCACTCTTGTACCCAGAGAGGTGAGTAACATTTAACTATAACCAGCTGAAATAATTACTATACTATTATAAATTGTTTATTAATTGGAAGTTGATGGTGTTAGACACTGTCGTGCCTCGAAAAACACGATAAGCCCTTGGCCCTGCGCCTGATCTCTCTCCGGTCTCGACGGATTGCTGTCCCATCGGATCATGAGAGATAGGGAACAGAGAGTGCACTTGTGTTTTCACACACGCTTGTGCACTATAATATCTCCTGCGCATCTGCGCAGGAGATATTGGGCGACCAACTTTAACGGAGACTGACCATCTGGTCAGTCTCCTTTAAAGTTGGTCGCCCGTGACGAAAATCGAGTTTGGAGAACATTATTATTAACACCAACGAGGAAGTTTATATTTTTGAAGTCTGACTGACTGACTGCACGGATGGCGTAGTGGTTTAAGTGGTTGCCTCGCCGCTGCCACTGCGCCGAGTGTTGTGGGTTCGAATCCCACACGGGACAAACATTTGAGTAATCCACAAATAGTTGTTCCGAGTCTGGATATACTTTTTGTTTGTTGTTTTAATGTTTGTAAAGTCTTCACGCGATACAGGAAATATTCCTAGAGCGGGAGAGGTCTATAAAAAAAGAGTCGGCTATAATAGTTACTAATTGTAGGTGCCAATGGAGCCAAGCAGGACAGTGTCGGTGTTCCGCGAACGCGTTGAGAAGCACAAGGACGAACTCGCTGAGTTGGAAGTGTTGGAGAATGTTCACGAGAAGGAAAGGCCGGTGAGTATTACTACAATCTGTGTCAAGTCATATTATACATACCGTATTCACAAACAATACTATGAGGACGCATCGTGCTAATTTTAATTCATAAACAATGCTTGAGGGATGGATAACACTTTGCGTTCGTTACAAGGGAACCGTAAGTAAAGTAGTTACACAGTTATAAAGGGGTTTAAATATCTACTTGGCGCTTTGTACGAAGAAAGTTGGTATCATTGTGGTTTTCAAACTGACTATTTTGTAAATATTTCTTAAATGGCTCTACGGTTTGAATCCGAATTGGATTCTATGTTTAATTTTTATGTGTAGTTGCTTGTATTCAAGCCACTATGGTTTGTCTTGTATTAACGAAAACATAAACCATCATGTAATTATGGCGAATTGAAACAACGAATACGGGCAGACACTAAGCGATATAACTTTAAATACAATTTGTTTAAAAGTTCTTGATAATTAATATAGTCTATTCTCGACATATGAATGCATTTTGAAAACAACCAATTGCAATTTGTACAGAAACCATGAAATTAGATGTAGGACATGCACTGCAATTTCATAGTTAAAGAACTGATATGGAGCAACGCAAAGTGTCGGTTGATGATGTGGAAATGATAGTTGATGTGAATTGCTGTTATATTTCGTAATTTCTATTTTAGTTTTAAGTTAACCTTGGGTTACAAGATCATAGACGAATTCTACACTGCGTTTGCATAGCAAAGAGCCACTTGAGTATTGTTTGTGAATGCAAAAGCTAGTCACAACAAATGTTACCAGGAATGTAAGGAACTTAGCATAGCGTTGCTTACACACTGGCCAAGGTATTGTTTGTGAATACGGGTGTTACACTCACGACTGCTTGCTGGAGGGGTAAGCAGAGACTATGGTTTATCACTTGCTACAATCCTAGAATATCTCTCAGGCTTCATTGACCCTACTACGTACGTACGTACATACTTGACGATTCGGTTGCAAGTATCTAGGAAATACTACCATGAAACGTAAATGCCGAAGATTTGGACCGTCTGTTTGTACCGTGCTAGATATTTATGCCGAAAATCGTCCTGAATTTCCTCTTGATTATCCCTAACCCTGTTATAAAACTGTCCTAACAACGGAGTAATGTCATTACGACAAGAAAAATCCTTAGGAGCTTTATTACAAGTTTCTTCTTTCAATCCGAGGTCTAGTCTTTCTATATATTTCATAGATTTGTTAATTTTATGTGAATTATTTACATACATAATAGCACTTGTATCTAAAAATATGGACATTTCATGGACAATATTTGCAGGGAATTTATTCTTTAAAGAATAGTCTAAAATTGGGGACCTAGGGCTACGGTCGCTAACCACTATTTAACAGATTAGAAAGGCTAGTTTAAAAGCACCTTAAATCTGCTCACTCTCGGCAAATGTGTGTAAATATTATGTTTGTGCATGTAAATAATCGTAATTCGATTTGATGACATGCAGCGCGGTACACCAGGAACTGAGCCGATATTGAAGGTCTGTACAGCTTACATTCCTTTATATATTGCTATTGGAATAATTAGTTAACAATTAATATTCGGATATATTTACCAATATTATTCAAATGCATTCGAAAAATTTAATATTTGAAATTTGAATCAAATACATTATAAACAGTTGAATATTCAAAATTTAAATCGAATTCATTAGAAACAATTGCATATTCTAAATTTGAATCAAATACATTAGAAACAATTGAATTGTCGAAATTTGAATCAAATAGATTAGAAACAATTGAAAATTCGAAATTTGAATCAAATACATTAGAAAAAAATGCATGTTCAAAATTAGAAACAATTGCATGATCAAAATTAGAAAAAATGGAATATTCGAAATTTGAATAAAACACATTAAAAACAAGTGAATGTTCGAAATTTGAATTGCTACTACGTTTTTTTTTAACACTATTGATGTTGGCAGGACGTAGTGATGTACAACCCGCTGGGCACGGACGACGAGAACACTTACTACGAGCAGTACAACACCGTGTGCTCGGGCGTCATCAAGACGGGCGACTACGTGTACGTCGTCACCGACGGCGGCAAGCAGGTCATCGCGCAGGTCGACACCATATGGGAGACTGGCGAGTACGTACTTACAGAACAATCATTATATGAGGTTCAGATTCTCTTAAGGCTCTAGTTACACGACACGAAAATTTTAATATGTAGCATAGGGTAATAGCAGATGTGAACTTTATTTCATAGTAACATTTCAATTCCTTGAAATCGTGTTTATCGACAGTTCAAAAATGGTTGCGCATGAGTTTAAACTTCCCTTAATTGCTGTTTCGGAGTGATTTTATCATATCCTATAACAGCGTGCTCTTAAGACACATGCATTTGCTCGCTACGTTGAAAGTAGTACGTATTTAAAAATATATTATTTGTTTCAGCAACAAATGCTATTTCCGGGGACCATTCCTGATCTTCCCTTCGGAAGTCGCCAACATCATTAACAAGGTATAACGAATAATTTAATAAACTATTAACTACAAAAGGCATTTGAACCCATAGAATATAGATTTAATGTCTAACTTAGAGCATGTTCGATTTCCAGCCTTTCTACAAACAAGAGGTGTTGTTGACGACGATGCACGATACGAGCCCGCTGGTGGGCATCGTGGGCAAGTGCGCCGTGTTGGACTATGACGATTATCTCAAGAGTAAGTATGGGATTTATGATTAATTATAAATTCTTATAGCAATCAAATCATTTATTTGCTGGAATACATTGCAATTACTATACAAATTACAAATAGCTGATTATACTCGTGTATCATATAGAGCTATATTAAATTTAAAACGTAGTTTTAACAAGCGCGCAATAATTTACTGAATTTTGCATGGGTGCGTAATTCTTTAAGTGCCCACCTCGCCACTGCTACCGTCGCTGAGTGTTGAAAGTTTGATGTCCATACGGGACAAAGAAAGAATTGAGTGATTCACAAATAGTTGTTGCGTGTCTGGGTGTTCTTTGTGTCCGTTATTGCTTATATACCTCCCGCGACAAAGGAATTATTCATAGGGTGGGAGCAGTCCTTAAGATAATTTTGAGATGTAGACCTGTATAGGTTTTCATTAACGAAGTATATGTTGAATATAAGTTTTCATGCATACCAAATAGCATAAGTTTAAATTAGTTTACACTGACACAACACAAACAACATTGTGTCAATTTCAATATGATGTCTAATTCACAGATACAAATAATCGTCGGTGACGTGATAATTACAATGTATTATTCTCTTTAATATTTATTCATATCTCTGTTCGCAGTGCGTCTGACAGAGATAGCAGAGAATGACGTATACGTGTGCGAGTCGGTGTACGACGAGTCGAACCGCGTCGCGCGGAAACTCAAGTCGGGACTGCGCAAGTTTGAGCACACTAAGGAGGTTACTGTTGACGAGGTAACTAGTTCAAACATCTCTTAGATTGACGTAGTGGTTTAAGTAATCACCTCACCATTACCACTGCCACATAGATGAAGAATAGTATCTGACGTATGACCTTGAATAACTTAGTTGGCGAGACGACGACGTGTTTTTTTGACGTTGCAGTCTCAAGTCGTGCTTTATCTATTGTCTTTCTTTGTTATAATCAGTGATCAGAATAGGTAGAGCTAACATACCTAAAGTTTAAAGAACAGAGACAAAAAGTGGAGACCTCCTTACGACTAAAAGTATTATATTTCTAAACAATTTTAGTTTTTTGTTATAAACTTAAATATTAAATGTTTTTTACATCTAAACAAAACTAACCCGTATTTAAATATGATTACTAATCATATTTAGGGCAGTATTAAATACAGATATTGCATTGTAATTAATACTTACAATGCAATATCTGTATTTAATACTGGCCTAAATTAAATCGTATTCTTAGTATAATTACTAATTATACTAAGAATACGGTTTAGTTTTGTTTAGATATAAAAAACATATTGTAACGTTATGCTAGTCAACCCGCTTTAGAGGCGTGGTTGACTTCGGAAATGAATTCAAATTAAAAATATATGACACGATTAAAATGTTTGTAACAACTTATGTAGTATAAAACCGAATTATATAAAATAATGTTAGACTTGACGTTAAGCAGAAGTTTAGGGCGTGGTTCTATAAGGCTTGTTCCATGGTCTTTGATAATAAAGACCACTTATCTTCAAGATGGCAGCGCAGCGGAAGGAGCCGCGTAGCTCGCACGGGCCGCCATCGCCTCGCGCGCCCGCCATGGCCCGAGCGCTCGCCGTGACTTTATAATATTTAAACTTATAACAAAGAGCTACAATTGTTTAAAAATATAATATTTTTAGTCGTAAGGAAGTCTCCACTATTGTCTCTGTTCTTTGAACTTTAGGTACATTAGCTCTACGTATTCCGATCAATGGTTATACTTTATAACACAAGGTTATATGGTTACGGTTTCTGTAGGATGTTTGTCTCTACGACATCGTGAAATCAACCTGATGTAAGTGACATAGAATCTCACCAATATACTTAGAAGCGAAATTATCTAAACACATGATACTTACATTACAATACAAGCTGTTGCTGCTACAGTTTTATAAAATCTACAATATTGTTTGTGTGCAGATCTACTTCTTCCCGAAACCACTAGGCCCGCCGGCGCTGGCCACGGCCCAAGACGTTCAGTCCACATCCAGCGCTTTCACACAGAAACCCTTCAATCCCAATGTCAATATGGATTCTATGGTAAGTAAATATTCACTCTTATTTAACCGAGAAAGCTTTGTGATGGACGAGATTGATTTGTGCACGTTTTGGTGTCACCACTTCACACATCTCACCTAATAGGTAGTTGCAAATTAACTCACGCGTTGCCGACGCTGGAATAAAGGGATAGTACTATTATTAAAAATGGGATAAAAGAAAAGCATCGTCTCAAAGATTTTAATGACTAACCACGTGGACTGGCATTCTTGTGTAAAGAATCTATGGTTATCCTTCTCAAAAACATTCTCTAATGGATTTAAATAACCAAGGGATAAGACTACTTATATGAATGGTGCTATGATTGTTACAGGATAGCAAGCCGCAGTTCACTAACTTGATAAACACGACGATCGGCAGTCAGGATGTGGAGATGATATTGGAGAACTCGCTCGACGACTCGTCGCTCGCCTCGCCTGCTACCCCACTCTCCATAGGTAACATGACGTTAGCGTACTGTTTCACTGCCATGTAATACTATTTTTCTGTCAAGAAAATCATTAACAGCTGGAAGAAAGGCAATGGCGTGCCTAGGAATTTATATAACATTATAATTATATTTTTAGAGTTCGAAAAATCTCTTAAAACAGCTTTGTCCGTGCGTCCGTCCGTCTGTCTGTTATACAAATTTCAACTCAAGAACCGTAAGAGCTAGAGACTCGCGGTTAACGCCATTCGACTCAGCATACGGCCGCTTTCTATATCCAATCTCAATCGAAATTTTGCTATCTGAGTTAGAATGTTGATAGATCTTCCATAGAAAATAATCAAAATTCAAACTCAGATAGCAAAATTTTGATTGAGATTGGATATAGAAAGTGGCCGATAGTCGATATACCTCCGAAATTACTATGACCTTTGACCTCTGACCATCATCGTAACATCTGGTCACGTGATACCATCTTTCAACTTAAGAACCGTAAGAGCTAGAGACTCGCGGTCAACGCCATTTGACTCAGCATAGTCAATTAGCCCCGGAATGACTATGACCTTTGACCTCTGACCTCAAGATCACGTGAAACCATTTTTTAGAACTCTAAGATTTACGGCAATTCATGGCCGTTTCTCACTTGTTTATATAAGTATATTTTTGGTTTATTAGTTATTTGAAAAGAAAATAAATATATTTTTATATCAGTTAGTAAACTGAGATTTATCTTGTTTCCTTTTTATTTTCATTTGCATGCCGTGGATGAGCTTACCAGATCACACTAAACGCATGCTAGTGCTAGATTGAATAAAAAAGCTATTGTATATTTCAATTGGAGAGTGTTTGTAATGGTAGCGGCGCCTTTGGATTTGATTTTGCCGCGGCTTCGCTCGCGTTTTATTATCTAAGTTAGTCAATAAATTTCTATCCTTCGAGAGCAATACTTTTTTCCTGAATGAATAGTATGCAAAATTGTATTACAAACTCACATTCGCATTTATAATATTAGTTAGGATTGTGTCAGATATTTTTTTATCGTATACTTGGTAATTAGTTTATACTTAAGCCCTTAGGAATGCTACGTTGGTCAAAATGGCTTAAGTCTGTGATCGTAAGATCCCGGATTGATGCCTGAATCGGAGAAATAGTTATTTCGGCTATTAGGCTTTTCTGTATAATATAGTCGTGTGAAACATTTTATAAACAGTAGATCAATATTATACATGATTGATATAATATAATGTAATTTTAACAATTTAGGTGGTAACAGCAACCCATACAATCCATCGATGACAGCCACCCCGAGTCAGGAGCGAACCAGCAGCACCGCCACCCCCGCCAGCAGTAAGAAGAAGAAGGACTCGTCTAAACAGAAGATAGTCACCGGCTACATACTGTACTCCAGCGAGGTGCGCCGAGCCATCATCGCGAGTAACCCTGAGTCCACTTTCGGTGAGTTCATCATACATACTCTAGGACTTGGCTAAAAGAACTTAGGATACAAATTATATGTATAGGTACAAATTACATACCTACAAATGGTCTGTTCAATACAATACGCTAAATATGTCGCATTGCATATTTTACACACAAGAGCAAATAATAATCAAATATAGACAGTGAAAAAAAAACAGTTTCAATTTCTTTCAGCAAAATTATTATTAATACTTAAATTTGGATTTAAGATAATGAAGGTGTGTAGAGGTCTTTCTGCTATCTCCCTCGGACAACTCTTGTGGGCCGAGTATATCTGAGAGTTTACCAACTTAGACCAGCTTGACGAAGCTACGAGGCGACAGACCCCAGAGGGTCAACGATGGTCTTGTATTCACCTCCAAGTAATTACTAAATCGTTCCGTTTGTCTTGTTTATCCCTTAGTCGCTGTAACGTCACAACTTATCCATCCTTTTGCTATTATTTGACAATTACCCCTACTACCATATTTGAAATTGTTGTATCCTTCACTGTTAAAGGAAACGATAATTATTAATTATGTGTGGTGCCTTGGGATTAATTCGAAAGCTCTGCGTGACAGACCAACTAAAATTCCCTTTATAAATTCTAATGCAATAGGCAATCGGACCGTAATTACAAAGCAATGTAGTTCGAAAAATCTTCATATTATAAAAGGACGATTCTATCAATACTTTTGTTAAATAATAAAAAGTTATCATTATAAATCAATAAATGAAATGTAATTATTCTAATATTTCTAATCTGTTCCTTGCCTGTTACTTGTAGTTACTTTAAATGAAATCAGCCTAATCTCAATATTTACATTGGACGTATCATTTTTCGCCTGTTGTGGATACGCATCTATGTATTAGTGCGTCTATTTTTGCGTATTGTATTGAACAGGTCATCTTTAACTATTATATTTATAGGTATTAAGAGAATCATGTTACGTGTGACATGTACGTTTTTAACTTCGTATATCTCGGAACAGAAAAGTGTGGTCAGATTTAGTGGAAATTAGGAAAGAGAGTCGCGAAGAAAACAAAAATATAAAACGAGGTTTGATGACCCTCCAACATAAAGTGAGAATCCTCTGACCAGTGAGAGAAAATGCACACGACGATTTTTCTAACGACTGATGTGGAAAACTTGTACAATAATGTAGTGACTCGGAATGAAAACTTCGGTAGCGCAATGCAGACTCAAGTGCAAGTTGTAAGGAGTACCGTGAAGTTGTGTACAACGACATTTTTTGTTACTTGCTGTCACTTCGTCGCTGCTAGAACCAGCTTCGAAGCTCTAGAAAATGGACGACCGGACGACTTTGTGTTTTGTGTTGTGTTGTGTTGTGTTCATGTGGTAAGTTTGGTTAATTCATAGTCCTTAAAGATGACCACTCTTTTCAGTTACACGTTGTATTGAAACGATTATTAATACATCCCTGGTGATATTAAATTGACTTCTGATTTAATTATCTTAATAATATCATTATGAATCCAAACAATATGACGACAAATATTTCTACGAACTGAAATTCGATTTCGATCCATTTCTGTGTTTACTTGTTACTGATTAGTTAAGTAACTCTACATATATGGCGTTAATTAATCAACCGAGCAAATAAAGTACAATACTTCACTTTTTCTAAAATATAACAACTGTATATGAATAGTCATCAAGATATTTTATATCGTTTGTCAATTTTGGATTTCTTTAGTATGACTAGCGCTAGCAATGTTTGATTATTTATCGATTAAACATTAGAATGCTGGAGTGATTCGAATAGAGACTTTTCCTTATTGATTTTGTATATAATTTTATATGCAATAGCAAAACATATTTAAGATTTTTGTGAATACAGCATCAAAATTCGTTGTAATATAAATGAAGAAGAAAAAACGATTAATATTTAATCATTGGGAATGAATGAAGTGGGTGCATATCCCGCTATAGTCAACGCACCTCTCAATTGTTGGAATGTCAGACATAATTGAAAACCTATTGTGTCTAGCCGCGGATGTGCCGCTACGACTAATAGGTTAAATAACGGTTACGATATAATTTGAGTATACTTTGCTTCTCATTTAGCAAGTACCCCTCATACTAGATAGGCCTTAATTAATTTTAAGTGCATTATAGTAAAAAGTAGTTTTCAGATTTTGGGTTACGTACTTTCAATCAACTACTCTATTATCGAATCGTTCGATATTTTCCAGTAATATTCACGCGTTGCTATTTACAGCAACATGTCATACATACATGTTAAGTTAATTAACAGTAGGACGTGTTTCTAGATTATGATAATATTTGGGTTTGTTAATTAACGCTGTGTATTTAAGGTAGGTAAGATTTTATGTAAATCATCGCTCGAACTTCCATACTGCTATCAATTCTCTCATTCTGTGTAACAAGCACATGGATTACATTTTGCTCAATTCTAATTAAATAGACATACGAAATTTGTATATAATTTCGTTGGTGACATATTGTTAAGTGTTTGCCAGTGCGTTAAATTGTAGGTTCGATTCCCGCAAGAAAAGTTGTATGGGTGCCAGCTAGGTGTTCTGTGTCAGTATTTTAATGTTTGTTAATCCTTTTTGTCTTTTGGCATTTATAACCACGAGTGTAAAATTGGGGGTTATTATAAAGCTAAAAGCCCAAATTCTTAAGGTCGAAAGAGTCACATATGAAACTCGACGTCAGTACGAAAAACATAAAATTTCTGTTAAGCTAGCATATGTAACTATAATGCATATCATTCATAAAAGTTGTTATTCTCATATGAAAAATAAATAATCACTTCTTTGTTAAAATGAAAATACACTCATTGTTATGAATGTCAAACGCCTGAACGCCCTGGGAAACCGGGCTCAAACGTAGTGTGGACAAAAATATTTTGATGTTGGCAATTGTGGGCAAATTTGTTTTGGTGTAATTCCTTTAAATTATGTGATATTGCTTAAATAGAAAGACACCGGCACATGTATAATATAATATAAAATATAAATGACATTAATTATATTATAAGTAACATTCTTAAATAATAGAAAATAAATTAAGACTTTCAGTGTGGTGTTTAATAACATCTATGATACCTGAGCTAGAATTTTATCTACAAATTATATTATAATTTGAAACTAGCGTCATTCTATATCACTAATAGATCGTGTGAGTTTAGCCGCCCTTAACTCAAAAGTCATACAAAAGTTTATTAAGCGTGCGTTCATTCTCTTACGGTTTGCTGATATGGTTTTCCATGACTTCTGAAAACATATTCGGGTGTGCAAACACGTCAAAAGCGAATGCAATATCTACTCTTTCGTATACACTATACACAATAGCTTCAGTCCTGAGATTCCATTAAAATGGGACCCTATGGGAAATTTCAATGAAATTACTTCGAGAGCTGGCTTATTTTTTTATCTGGTTCAAAAATTATTTAGGGTTGCTATTTATCGTAGCCTCCAAATCTTTAAATCAGACCCTGGACTAAATTGTAGAACCATAAGCATACGCGTTGTTCGATCTATAGGACATACTCAAGATTTTATTGACTTTAGTTTACACCAATTCAAATTCGTCTTAAATAGAATTGAGCAAAACATAACTTGTACTGTTTTTTCCACTTATTTCTGTGTTATCACAGCTTTTACACGTGTCCTTTGTACATGATCCTAACGCCACCTATATGTAAATCTAGCTAGCAAGGACAAATCTCAGAGATTAGGTAGGTGTATCCTCTATTCGTTTTAGTTGGCTTACTCATTGTACTGCACGCTATTGTCCTTTCTGTGCCCTTCTTTACTGTGAGTTACGTATGTTGTTGTGTATTATTTTTTTTATTATAGGAAGCATCAATTCTCTTTAACAAAATTATTTTTGTTAAAGAGAATCTTTAAATATGAGCAATAATATCAAACTTTTAGAAGGAAATTATCATATACCTAGTCATTTAAATGATAATAATTATTGTAAATAGAAAAAAAAAAACAATAGTTAGCACACTGTATCAATTTCTTACAAATGGAAAATTTTAGAAGTAAGTTTATTATGTATTAAGTTTTAAATTATGGTTTTAACGGTTATGAATGTTACCTATGCAGTAGGTATGTTTTATGATTGCACAGAAAATTACGTGCTGCTATTTATTGGTCAATCAGCGAAGATATGCAGCCAACCAGGGAAGTTTTTGGAATGACAACCTTGTGTTCCTGTGGTAAGTCAGCAAGCAATAAGTAATGTTTGTCCCGTGCACTGAAACTGCAGTGACTCTTGAAGGGTTGATAACACAAGAGACCTACCCCATAGTATTGCAAGCGAACATACGCTTATTTGCCAATTTAACAATATAAAATAATATTAGTCTTACGTCGTACATCGCTGGTTGCGTACCAGCAACACATCATCTTAATGAAATCACCGTAAAGTCAACCGAGAAATACGATTGTATACCGTCAATCTAATTTATATACACAACAATAAACGGCTCACAGTGCTGGCAACACGTTGTCGTGACGCATATATGTGTTATCTTTTAACGCACACATGGACCAGAGACAAGAAAGACATTGTCGCGTAAGGTACGTATATTATGTATGTATACGTAGTGTGTGTTGCCAGGCGAAATCTCCCGGATAGTCGGCAACGAATGGCGGTCTCTCCCGGCATCCACCAAGCAGAGTTGGGAGGAGAGAGCAGCCAGGTGCAATGAGGAGACTGCCGCTAAACTCGCAGAGGAGATGCGAGAATTGGCACAGCACGTTAGTGTTTTAATTTTTATGATTATACGTGTTTTTTTTTGTTTTGGATCGCTTTATTTTAGTGTTCTTGTTAACTTCTAAGATATCGAATTTGGGTTATTAGAGTAAAGAAAATTGTCCTTTAAGATAAGTAAAAGAAAATGATTACAATAATTTTGCATTGCCCTATAAATTATTCAGACATGTGGTTGTATAACAAGATAAATTAGCTTTTATGAAATTTGCAAGATTTTATATAAGATGTTTGTTATTATTGTTACGTGCTGGGTTCGAGGGATAAGAATGTAAACAATATTACCGACTAAAACACGTTTTCACTTTTCCACTGTAACTGCTTCAAACTCTGTGGTATTTTCGCTTCCGTTCGCTCCGATGAATACTTGACCGCTTACGATTGTAAACTGACTCGGCAATTGCTGGCCTTGCCCTTTTATACGTGGTTAAAGCGTTTCGGGATATTTCTAGAAACACCATACCCGGTATGTATACAATACGAAGATTCGAGAATGTGCCAGCGTTCTTTCTACTCTTCGCGTATCGACAAGCTACGTAGTTCCGTAAGACGTCAATAGATGGCGCTGTAATAAATTATTAGACGGAACTGCTGAGTCTTCCCCACAGTGCCAATAGATGGCACTGGCTGTAACATTATCATGGCATTTTGAACCTAACGGTATAATAGATAATGTGATTTAGGTCTTAACTACACAATATATTAGTCAATATATTTATCACTTATATTATTTTAACCAAGTGTTATATTTGAGAAACTATTGTGTTGCCCAAATATAAATAAATTAATTAAATATTTGCGATCAAAGGGCCTACCACCAATCGTGCCGTGAACACATTTCTTACATATTCACTTAGCTGGATTAGTTGACAAGAAAACTTAAAATTTGATATCCAAAGCAAACTATGAAAATATATTTTAAAGTAGATGTTGTTTAATATGCTTAAATATTGATTGGTACTCCGTAACTCGCGTTTATTGCTACAGACCCCGATGGAGATGACCTTCGAGTGCGCGTGGGACACATGCGACTATCAGTTCGAGGAGATATCTGATTGTATGGAGCACTGCATCGGTGATGGTGGTAACAGTAAGTGTTAATTTCTTGCTTTTTCGTTGATCTAATGTCAGAACTTTTTAAACCACTAGTAGGTGCCTTACTTGGTTTAGGCACGGTTCCTATACCAAGAAAAGAGCTTTTTACTTACGGACAGTTAATTTTAAACACATATTCTACAAAAAATATGTCAGAATTTAACTGTACGTAGCTAAAACGACTCGTTTCTCTATGTAGGAATCAGGCCTTAAAAGATGAAGACTGCACTCATCTAGGACAGATGTGTGCAGTCTTTAATAACGGTTTATGCGCTCTGCGAGACACAGCACTAAGGGCTGGCACAGAATATCATGTTAGAAAAACCGTACCCGGAATCACATGATCATAATATAATAATTATGTGGTGCAATGAGCCAGTTTTTATTGTATATGTATTTGTTTTTACCTAAACCTAAATGTCTGAGAGATCTCCATAATGTTCTCAAAGATATGTAAAGTATGCCAACCCGCAGTGGGCCAGCGTGGTGGACTATGGCCTTACCCTTCTCACACTGAGAAGAAGCCCGTACCCAGCAGTGGGACAGTTTAGTATAGGGCTGATATTGTTATTGTTTTTAGTGCACCTATCATAAGTTTCCATAGCTGTCGATGTAACTCTACTTGTTAACTTGTCGACATTTCTTTACATATTTTTTCTTAAAGCGCTTTTAAAGGGTACGTCGATAAAATAATCGAGGTGCGTCAACAGCTATGTAAACTAACATTCAAGTGTTGCCCCTTCTAAGTTAAATAACTGAAACATGTTTGTTTTTTAACGCTGCTAGTGATTGGTACATACGTAGAGACTAAAAAGCCGAAGCTAGAGCGTAAGTATCGTAGCTAATTATTTTTAATTTAATTACACATATATAAGTGGCTTTGTGGACTAATTCGTGTCTTAATATTATATATCGATTATTTCAACGCTTACATTGTATGGTCAAACCATGCAAAGTAGGTATCGAGTTATACAAGTTCGTGCAATTTTTAAAAACAGGGATACCCTGACCCTTGCTTCAAGACCTTTACTAAATCTTTGATATTATTATGTTATTTAGTGCCTATTTGGTACAAACCAATCTGACCTTTGGTTCGCGTTACATGCGTGTCGGCAGCGGGCCACGTGCAGCAGCACTACCGCGGCTCGTTCTCGGAGTACCCGTGCGTGTGGCGCAACTGCACGCGCGTGCGCAAGGGGCAGGCGCCCTTCCCCAACCTGCCGCGCCTGCTGCGGCACGTGCGGGACCTGCACGTCAATAAGGGCAACGGGCGACTCATGGCCGTGCACGAACGCTCCAGGTAATCACTCTACTACAAAAAAATATATTTAGAAAGAAGATATGTTAGTACTGCGCGTGTTGTTAAGTCTCAAAATCGTGGACGATTACCACGATAGACACGTTACCGTGGACATTTAAGGCGCCAAGCAAATCATCATCGACCTGCGACCAGATTTTAAATGTCAGTTATTATGAATGTAACATTTATTTTGTGTTTAATATGACTAATAACAAAAAAGTGAAAATGTGTGATGATATTTTTTTTATATTTTACAAAGTACTCAAGGCATTGTGCAGTTTTTGTATCGTAGGGAATGAACTTTCATTTTATAATTTGATTTATTTATTTTTCTAGAAATTTCGTTTCATCATCCAAGAAGCCGCCAAAGCAGTTCACGACTAATGTACGTAGTGGAGTGATGTCACCAGGCGGTAAGTAACATTTATTTTTTATAGCTAAAATAATAAAAATAAACTAAACAAAAACGCGGAGGTAGCTCAATGAATAAGATAATGGCCGCCTTGGTTCTTGAACGCCTTGCGATCAAGAACTCGGCGATTCGAACCCTACTCATTGCACTGACGACATAATCCGCTCCTAACAAGCATTCTAGCTTAGCTGTAGGAGTAAAAAAATAATGTATTAATTTGTTTGCAACACAAGTTGCTAGTAATATTTATAAAAGAAAAATTCAAATGTCTTCTTTAAGTAATATCTTTCTAATTAAAATAGCACAAGATTGTTTCACTGCGATTAGTATTAAGTGATATAACACATATAAAGTCCTAGTAGATTAGTTAAATATAATGTGCGAACGTAATTTGGTTACAAATGTGCGTACAATGGTTTTCAATCAAATTGGTCGCTGTTTATTTCTACGTTTTGCTGATTAAATTCTGTGATAGTCGTTGTAATTCAGCCTCTATCCGTGGTGTAAGAGACGATGGCATATCGACAAATCGAGTACTTTTTTATAAAAATATCTGCCGCACTAGGATATTATTCCCGTATCGTGAGGGACTTTACAAACATTCAAACAAATATTTTTATTATAGGTACTTTACGTAAACTTTTATTTGATTATTAAGATCTTATGTGAAATGATCTGTATCATGTATGCGTTGCCTTAGTGTACAGTTTTTTTCGTAAACTGCTTACATCACGAAGGATTCAATTACATTGGTATTTTTAGTAGTAGGTATGTGGTATTTTAGATTTTTCTATAAAATGGACAGTTTATGTTTTATGATATAATTCACAAATATAAAAATACAGTAAACTGCATGGTATATTTTCCGGGGAATTCCAACGATTTTTGACCCGGAATAATGATTTCAGTCTATTTTAGTTTTCAGTATGCTACCTCTTACACCCGGTTCGTGCGTTTTATAGAACCGATGTATATCCGTGTCGTGTTGCAGCGTCGCTGTCGGGCATGTCGCCGCTGGCGCGCAACACGCCGTCGCCGGGCGCGGGCGAGGGCTCCGGCGGCGCCGTGCTGGCGGCGCCGGCGCCCGCCGTGGTGGGGCGCGCGCCCCTCGACCCGCTGTTCGTGGCCGCGCCGCCCAGAGCACAGAGACTCACGCACTCTGAGGCTTATATCAGGTACTAATTATTGGTTAATGCTTAATTTGTGCCAGCACGTTTATGTCGGCTTGCCCCCGTACTACAAGGAATCCTAAAAATAATCCGTCCTAAGAACAAGGACCCTATTACTACATGTGACCTGGTAGGTAAAAATTGCGAAGACTCATTGACCACTGCTATTTCTTTTCTATCATATCATCTCCTATTTTTTTTTATATTATCAGGGCATGATTTGTATAACATAGTCTCTAACATAATAATATTGTTACATGCTGGCTTTGAGCGATAAGAATGTAAACAATATTACCGACTAAAACACGTTTTATTCTAGCACACAATTAAATTTAAAACACAATAATCACTATACTAGACTTTTCCACTGTAATTGCTTCAAACTGTAGTATTTTCGCTTCCGTTCGCTTCGATGAATACTTGACCGCTTACGATTGTAAACTGCCTTGGCGGTGCGCGTGCGCTCTATTTATACGTGGGTAAAGCGTTTCTGGAGATTTCTAGAAAAGCCATACCCGGTATGTAACAGTACGAAGATTGTAGAAAGTTCCAGTGTTCTCTTTACTATTCGCGTACCGACAAACTACGTAGTTCCGTAAGATGTTAATAGATGGCGCTGTAATAAATTATTAGACGAAATTGCCGAGTCTTCCTCACAATGCGGAGAGATGGCACTGGGTGCCTCACAATATGCACAATAAAAATCAAATTATATTTGAATATTATTGGACATACCTCGGTGCCGACTTTACATGAACACACCCTGTGCACATAAATGTGCAGTGTTGTATAATTGCTTGTGAATTGATCTTAAATACTTCAAACATTCGAAATTATTCGAATACTCTAGCATTAGATAAAAAAACGATAATCGCTTCCTATCTATTATGGTGAAAACCAATAATTGTTTTAGCTAATAAGATCTGCAAATGTATACCAATATTCGCAAATGAATAAATGAATTATCAGATATACCATTATAAATCTTATATTAAGATGCCAAAGCAGAATGCCAACTTACGGTCTTTAGCAGCCGTACTTATAAAATATATATCTAACTAATACTTCGCTACCTCTCAACTGAATAACTCTCAAATCCTCGATCAATGATTAAGCTTTGATCAACGTCATTTTATATTGATTAAAAGTTCGCTAATACTTACTAGGCCTTAAACATTTGAGATTTACCAGTAAGGCTGTAATTGTCTATATACACTATATAATACTTTTATATTCTTCCACAGGTACATCGAAGGCTTACACTCCGAGCAGAAATACATTACCCCCTGGGAGAAGTCCCTCACTCCCATGCCTATCAACCCGGACCCGGCTCAGTTCAACATGCACAAGGTACCTGCCCACTGGATGACTGAAGAAGCCATCAATGGCTACCTGGCCCAAGACAAGAGTCTCTCTGAAACAGACATACAGAAAATGGACCAGAACTCCAAGATTCTAAAAGGATTATGCGCGTTGAGGGACTTTATGATGAAAGACGCTTTATACTTGTCTAAGACTGCGCATAATATTTGATAGTGATTTCAACGTATGAGAAAGTAAAATTAAGTAGATATCGCATATTGGAAACTGTTGTTTAGGGTCTGTATAATGCTCCCGTGGCGCATGGGTAGAGAATGGGACTGCTATGCATGAGGTCTCGGATTCAAATCCCGGGTTAGTCAAACAAAAAGTTGTGATAAGAAACCTCAATAGCAGCCCGGAGTTATGCCCTTGGCGGTGTTAGACCTGCCTGGGAAAGCACGTACAGCCATTGGCTCTGCGCCTGATCCTTCTCCGGTCGTGTCGGATTTCCGTTCCATCGGATCATGGAATTAGGGAACAGAGAGTACACTTGTGTTTGCGCAAACACTTGTGCACTATAGTATCTTCTGCGCAGTTGGCCAGTCTCCGTTAAAGTTGGCTGCGGTGACCGAAATTCGGTCTGGAAGACATTATTTAATTAGAGGCATGCCCTTTAGCTGTCCACCATTATACGGAACCTAAATGTAACTGTATTACACCTCTGCCTACCCTATTGGGTGATATCCTATACAGGCGTGATGCTATAAACTAATATAGAAGTATGTTAATTGTACTGCTTTTGATACACATAGTTTTCACTATTTGAGGCAATTTAAGAAGGGCTGAGTTTTCAATCGTCAGGTAACTTTTATCTGAGAAATATTCGCACTCTTAATAAAATAGCGAAATTCGAAAGTAAGGCATTTTGAACCCTTATGTACACACTATTAGAGTTCAAATTGCAAATAAATTCCAAATTCGTGTTAAATTTCTGTTTTATGTGCGTATAAAGCGGCTTGACATATTTTTATACAAAAGCTGTCAAAATGTTATTATATTCCTCAGATAAGTTATCTAACGATTGAAATATAGGCTTTAAGTTAAATATGATATCACCGCTATATAACAGTAAAGTGTAGTTATATTCAAAGAAAGCATTGTGACCACGTTGTATATGTTTCAAGACAATGCAATGAGTTTCCGGGTAGGGCAGTGCTAATATTTTGTTCTGCTAGGAAATTCTTATTAGCGTAGCGGGTTTTGGTCATGTGTTTATAAGGCGGTAGTGAGCCTGCAAGAAGTAACTATTAGTCAGACAGAGTTACTTTTCTACGACTTTTAAATTTGACTATATCTACTTGGAACAAGTATAATATGAATTATTAATCATTCTATTAATGTTGATTAACAGTCATTAAAAGTCGCTGTGCCACACTGGCGGCCAGATACAATAGGTTTATATATTCACGAAGTATCATAAAATTTTGTTTGTGTAGTTGCCAGTAGCAATATTAACATTCTTGTTAATATAATCGAGTGAGAATTAAATCATATACAGACAAATTTTCATATTATTTAGTTACATTTTGCAATGACTTATTTAGTTTTAAGATACATATAATTATGTTAATTAACAGAATATTGCAGAATCTATAAAAGCAGTTTGTCAAGTGAGGTAATAATAGTTGTTAATTAGTAGAATTAAGAGATGTGTGGCTGCTGTGTCAGAATAAAATTTCTAATTTATTATTTTGTTTCATTTATCTTTAACATTTTATAACTTGTAAGTGCAGTAGTAATAATTTTCTAAAGATTCCGAAGGTTTAAGAACGTTGGCACCATCTTTAGGACGGCGACGTCGCAATGAAGTGGCATATGTCGAGGTTATTTAAGCATTTCATAGTTATTATATTTGGATATTTGTTATAAAAATCTTATAACTTATGTACTCTCATCACTAATATGAAAATTAGTGATTAGACGTAGCTTACTAGTTAACTATAATTCAGAAACATTTTTACATGCATTGCATCGATCGTCACGGGTTGACTCCGAGTCAACCGGTGACCACGATCGATACAAGTGGGTCAAAACAAACAGGCAATCAATAGGTATTTATTACCTTTGAAATACTTTATCGTGAGTAAGACCCGTTACCTAGCATTATATTAAGACTGCGCCGAGCGAAATGTGCCAAAACAGGCGGTCACAGTTAAGTGAATAAAATCGACACTTTTTGTTTAATACAAATATAAAATATACATTTACCATAACAATGAATGTGTTTACAATTACTCCGTGTGAAAAACTTAAAATAATTAATATATTCGCCTACAAAATTACGTAAATTTGCACGAAAAATGCAAAAATGCTCATGTTACATGATTTTTAGATTATAACAGTAGAAATTTATCCTATTTTACAGGTTAAACGAATCATAGTTATATTACAATTTGTCCGTCCCAAATATTTAAGTTATTGGTTTACAATAAAGACACATATTTATCAAAAAAGCACTTCAAATCCTCCATACAATTTTACTATGGCGGCCGCGCGCCGATTTGAATATCGAGCTCTGTCATTTAGTCCAACCGTGTCTTACGCTCGGCGCAGTCTTAAGTATTAAACGAGGTTTCGGAAACACTTATTTCTTTTTAGAAGTCTACTGCGATATCAGCTTTATTTGCTGTTGTGGGGACAAACCTTTTTATAAAGGCCACAAAACCTAGACCCGGAACAACTATTTCTGGGTCCCATACATTTTCCCATAAAACCCACAAAACTTCGGTGCGCTGGCAGTGGCAAGACGACCACTTTAACCCCTCTACAGCCAATCATGAAATGTACGACAGATTGGCTTATGTGTAATTAGATCATTTACTCATTATTGGGTAATACTGTAGAAAATTAAAAGACAAAAATAAGTAAAGCTTAGTTTAATATGTAATAATAAAAATATAAATATGTATATAGCCCGTGGCATGCCATAAATATATACGTCACAGTACAGATAAGCGAGTCGAGTCGTTCAGACGGCCTCCACTTCTTCTTTGATAAGTCTCACTAGATTGTTGAATTTGCTGCCGTCAAATATTAAAACCTAGAACAAAATAATATATTATTTATACAACATTATATATAATGCGTGCCCTAAGAGGGATAGCAGTAGTAGTAAATACTTTGAAAATATTACTATCAAATTGTGTTGCATGTTACTAATATTCTTGTTAATACTTCGTGCCAAGCTAATATGCTTTTAAGGAGTAGGTTCACGTCTGTAGTGCAATGGGTGGGACCATCCTCACGATTCTAATTACTTGACTACCTCGTTGATCCCGTGGCTAAGCTTGCATATATCGATCAAAGGACAAAACTTTATAATGTTTGTCAAATTTTCAGTAGCTGCAAAGACGTTAAGCGATATGCGTTTCATATATTTTTTTTATTACTGGACGGCAGAAGGGGTTTCGTTCTGGGTATAAACTTGGGAGAGACTTGTATCATAGCTGGTGAAACATGGGTGCTATACATAACACCACTGCACACACTCCTTCTTCACGTTTTCTTTTTGGGAATAACAACAAGGAAAGGAAAATGAAAGAATTACCTTTCTACAGGGCGTAAGCGCGCCTCCCTCGTAGTCCCACTGCGAGAGGTCGGCCTGTTCCGTCACGTCCACGTCGAAGCTCGCCAGCGCCTCGTCCGCTATCGGTTTCTCTTCTTGGTTAGCGAACAGTACTTCCGATGACTCTTCTAAAAAGTGTATAATCAATTTAGATAACCATTTTTAAATAAACAATACGCTAATGGCTAAGCTTCATATTTTTTCCAGGAGCACTTGCTTGGTTCTATTTTTAAAACAGAGTATTATGAGTTCCATCTGCACGTGACAAAAAAAATACAAATATAATATAATAATAATATTCTACCACATACACACAACACCATCTAGCCCAAACTAAGCAGAGCTTGTACTATGGGTACTAGACAATGGATAAACATACTTATATACTTTTTTTTTGTAAATACATACATATTATACATAGAAACACCCAGACCAAGACAAACATCCATGTTCATGCACACAAATATTTGACTTGTGCGGGAATCGAACCCGCGACCTCAAGCGTGGCGTTCGGTTACACTAACCACTACGCCATCGTATCCGTATCGTATCGTAGTCCTGAGTATAGGTATTCTTTGTGTCAGTTGCAATGTTTATAAAGTCCAATGTGAATGGAATTATTTCTACAGCTTATTATTATAGTCCTAATAAAGAAAAATATAACCATCAAATTACGTTAACGTTTAACATCTTTGCTCGCGACTTGGAAAACAAATGGCCAGTGACTTTATTTACGTAAATCACTACGCATCATATCACCGGTTCTAGTTAACGTAATTAGATGAAGCCTTTTACTTTTAAGTAAAATCTTAAGCTATCAAAGTGTCAGAACCGCATAAAAATTCGTTCAGTAATTTATACGTGATGCTGGAAACTTCTTTAAAATTTAAACGTACCTAGTCAATCCGACAGCTTTATAAGTTTTATAATAGTATAGATATACGTCGCAAAATATGAATCATGAATCATACTTCAAAGTTAAATACCTACTTTAAAAATTACATTCTACATTACTGTACATCAAAATTTAAATGACAATCGTCTGAAAACAATGTGTGTCGACATTTTGTTCGAGCTGTATAAACATGATTGTGGCGTATGTTTACAAAACACGACATTACCTCCGGTGTTGTAGGTTTTGCATATCCACACGAGGTAGCGGAATGTGTACGGCATGTTTTTCTTTACAGCCTTGTCTAGTTCACCCTGCAGTGATGAGAACAGTGGCACGCTGATTGCTGCTGGAATGTTCAGGATTCTGGACAGATATAATTAATTTATTATTAGTTTTAAAAGGTGAGGTTTGATGATTTCTAGGTTGTCCTGCTTGGGCGGTGCAGCGCCGTTACTGTTATGTCTGGTAAAATAATAAAAGATTTTCTACTATCTGTTTAAGAGCTGCCATATATAAATTATAATGGTAGTACACTAGTTTCATTTTATTGAACATCATAGGACACAACCTTGGTAAAATACCTAAATAGGTTAGAGTAAAAAAAAAATGTGTTTATAACATACATTCACATGCATTTTATAAACTCTACATAGTTATGGCAGAATATTAACTTACATTAAAATTTGTAAAAACAATATTCAACTGCTCGTAAAATTTTATTACTTTTTTTAGATAGCCTTGTATATTCAACTTAAAGTTAAGGCGGTAAGGTTTAATATGCATTAATGAAGGTTTATATAGTTAATATAACTCCTTATAAACAACTGAGGACAGTTTCAAGTGTAAGTTTTGTATGGGATTGTGTATTTAGAATTTTTATATATAAATGATTCTAACACACATTTTCAATTCAAGATTTGCTGGTTTAATTTCTCTGAATTGCAGCATTGAGTCTGGCAATGTGTCTGACAGACAGCAATAAGTTGCCACTTCATCCTATGGTTTAAGTTTGTTTTTAATTATCTTCCTTCTTTAGTAATCCTTAAATAATGCAACATAATATAGGTGAATTTTGCAGTAAAATACAAGTTACATGTATGTCTGTACAAACACACAAACTTTGCATAATGTGGTTCTACTTAAACCTACTACCACTGAATAAAAGGTCTGGGCTTCCATTTAATTCTCTAATCAGTATCTTTGTATTTGAAAATATTTAATAACTATAATATAGGATAGGTCTGCCACACAGCTATACACACAAAATGCACTTACCTTTCATTAATTACTAGTCCCACATGTTCTGACTCATTAGCCAATATCTTTTTAATTAACGCTTTAGTTCTGTCATCTGCATTGTCATCAGCTAATGTAGTTAACAAAGTCCTTATCTGTTGTATGCTGGGGTCATCCTGAAAACAGCACTGTAATGTAGTCTAGATTTTTGGGCAGAACAAAAAGAAACAATACAACATTTATTCTTTACAGCTATTTGTGACAACTACCACATACAATATGTTGAGATATAATTTTTTCATAGCTGGTTATAATCCTAACTAATATATTATTATAATGTAAATATGAGTTTGTTTGTTGGTTACACTTTCATGCATCATTAAGTTTGCAGGCAGGTTGTCAGGGGCACAGAAAGGGAAATAAGGCAGTGTTCATCCAGGAAAAAGTATTGTTTTCAAGTGAATCCAGGCAAAAACTAATATCTGATAAATATACATACATACATAGATTCACGCCTGTTTCCCAGAGGGGTAGGCAGAGACTACGGATTTCCATTTGCTACGATCCTGACACACTCTGGCTTCATTCACTTTCATCACATTCCTCATACACGCCCTTCGGTTCAAGGTCTGATAAATATATATTAATATAAACATAAGACTTCTTTATTGTGTCTGAGATTGCAGTATCCATGACCTGAACTAGTAAAAGCCTAGTATACTTAGCATGTTTCTAGGTTATTGATATGCTGTTTACTGGTAGTATAGAAGATACTTACTTTTCTCTTAGTAACATTAATGATTGTGGTGATACCAAATACACCGTCACTGCCATCATCTTCATCATCGTCATCCTCCACACCATCGTCCAAGCATTGTTTTACTACACTGCCCACATAATTTTGTGCTGGAACAAAGTTATGGATCTTTGTAATTCAGTTCCACACAATGTGCGTCAAGTCTTATATATATGTCTATAAGAACAAAGGAATTTTGTGTATGGGCAACTGGTCATTTCTAGAAAAGGCAAGAGCAAGACACTCTTTTCCAACATAAGAACTCTGATTTTGGAGTTGTCAATCTGTTTCAAAAGTATGACCTAATTTATTTCCAATGAAAATAATCCTTGTATCTTCAAATAAAAAATCAAATCAAGAGTGTTCAGGTAAAAGAGGGTCTGTTGTGTAAAACAACTTACAGATGATAATTTGCGCGAGGCCTCCCAAATCAACGTTGGACTTCAGAAATAGTTGTCTCAACAATTGCTTGATGCCATGGAAGTCACAGTCTTCAGGGTTGCGACCTTCGAAGTCAGCTTGGAGCTCCTAAAATAATGAATGCTAAACTGCCTTATCGACATACACATGAAACCAAAGTTACAAATGAGTCAGTGCCTTTGTTATTTCATAATATTTTGAAATTGATACGAAGTTTCAATGGGATGTGAAACAATAACAAATTCTTTTCATGTATGAAATCTATAATTTGACTTTAAAAATACGAATTACTCTATTAAATCTAAATTGAAAATAGAAAGATGCAAAATGGCTATTTGCAACAAAAAAATTGCAAAATGCGGCTTGCCATGTGTTTTATAGGTTATGTTATGATGTACCTTATCACCAACAAAGTTTCCGTCGGAATCAAAGTCAGAATCCCTTTCGCTGGCAGAATCTTGGTCTTCTTCACTGTCACTGGCGTGAATTTCCTTATTCTTTTTGTTAGACATTTTGTTTGCCGATGCAACACAGCCACACCACGTAAAAGTAATAAGCAAAGAGTAAGTAAAACTGTAAAACACAAACAAATCAAACAATGTTCAAAGACAATCAATGAACATGAATCGTTGACACTAATGACATTAGTTTTTGTTTGACACTTAGGCATCGACAAATTGTATGTCTAGTCTATAATCAGTGTGCACTAACCATAGACGATTTACCATTTGTATTTACTCGCGCTAATTCAAATCAAATATATCGTGATACTGCGTCTAAAGCGCTGACCCGATCATGTTGGCATTTGACAATTTTGTCATAGAGATAGATTTAAAGCTAGGGAAGGCCATAGTATGGCTAAGTAAATTATAATATTACATAGTAGCGCTAAGGCTTCCTTACTCTCCTGCCATCTGTTTCTATCAGTTTCTATCCAAAGCTTATCGGCTTTATGGCCAATATTTTTAAACAAGTCATCTTGCCGACTTCATACGGGCATGGCACGATGTCACTTGCTATGTATGTCTTTTAATTTACTTGGGTAACTCGACTAGAATTGGATAGGTATTGGAAGCTAACCATTTTAGTCCACCCAATCAAAGGGTTATATAGCCTGGTGGCGCACATTATAAGTTTGCGTCTGTTGCCGACAGAGATCACGAGTTGCCTGGTGCCATAAATTGAACTCAGAACCTGAAGGCCTAAGTACTACAGGTTTATTTTTCTAGAAAATTTGCAACAGCAGCACGAGATTTATCTTGGTGACTCAGATAAAATGTTATCCCGAGTCGAGCAGTTTTATTCGGTTCTTCTTTTAAGACTTTCTCAGTAACAGCACGGTATTTGTAACTGTGCCCGGTAAACGGTATTAGGCTTATCCTCTATTACCTAAAACGAGGTAGGATAAACGTCAGTGTACACTTTTGCCAACTTTTTCATGAATATAGGCATGAGACTATGTATGTATGTTCTTATTAATGTGACGAAATCTTCAATCAGCTATAAAGATTAAAATATTAAAATAAAACAGATAATGCGTGCCAAATACTTTTT
Organism: Catocala fraxini; assembly: GCA_930367265.1. Taxonomy (NCBI): domain Eukaryota; kingdom Metazoa; phylum Arthropoda; class Insecta; order Lepidoptera; family Erebidae; genus Catocala; species Catocala fraxini. The sequence continues at coordinate 15,717,871 of OV884047.1, read as the reverse complement.
ATTTCACCCATTATTTGATAAAAATAACGCCTGTAAAGTATTCTAATAAAATTTAATTTAACTACTAATCTATTGATTACAATATTAAAAAGCCAATTCGATTAAAAAGAATGGCCATGAGTTTCTTGCACGTTCTTCTCATGAGCCCTACACCCTTGCTTTGCTGTGGCAGTAAATGTAAATTCACAGATTTTTTTTTGTGTAACTTTGACATTCAAAATTGTTGCCTTGTACCCTAATATGAATAAAATTATTTTGTTTTTTTTCTTCAAAATTTATTAAATTAAATTTTAAACAGATATGTATGTAATAAAAATAATTAAATTAAGTTGACAGCTGTGAGTTCACATTTTCTTAAATGCTATGCAACTTTGTATTATCTATTGTGTAACTGTTTATTATTCCAAATAAATGAATAAAATAAAATTAAATATATTTTAAGTGTAGCCATATTTTATTAGAAGTGCTAATACATGTTCTAATGTTCTCAAATATATATGAAATCACCAAAATTCAGCATATTTCAGGCTTTAAGTTTCAGAAATATATGTAGAACCAACTAAGACTCGTGACAATGTAGCGCCCTCGCAGGTCCATTGATTGGTAAGATCCCGAATGTTTCTACAGCAATCCTATTCAGACTTAGATGGATGCCTATAAAAGATATATAGATAAACCTATGTATAGTTTTACATAAAAATACGATATCGAACTTATTTTCAGTGTTTTGCTCTCACATTAGGGATGATTTCGGTCTCTTGGGTAGTTTCCAAATATGCAGACAACGGACATAAGAACATCCAAACTCGAAACTGCTATTTGCGGAACACACAATAATTTGTCAATAAAATCGAATTCCTTAACACTCACTCGCTATGTCACCGGTGCAGACCAATCCGTACATGGTATATGTGATCTATGTGAGCCGGCGACTGCCGTAGCGTATTGGTTATACTAAAATAATGTGCTGTTTTTTGTGGGATAAAACCTAAGAACCGAAGATGTGAGTAAAAGCAAGTAAAATTTATATTTCTTTACTTAATAATAATAATATTATAATGGCGTCAAACATAATTTTGCCCTAAAGTTTTAACTCTTATAAATATTTAGTAGCAGCGTGAAGTAAGACCAAGAAGTTTTGATGATCTGGAAATGATTAATATTTTCTAGTTAATTTTCAATTTACATGCAAACGAACTTTATAATTTAAACATTTTGTTATTATTCTTACCGTGGTGTAACTAGCCAATGATATTATAGAAAATCCGTACGTTGTTACGTGGACATTCTTTTGAGACCTGGAAGTAATAAATACATAATGAAATATATTAATTTATGTACCTACCTACTGTTTTATGTTCCTTAAGCCACATGTATTTTTTTACTGTTTGCAAGTTTCCAAATAGTAGAATTTTAGTAGGTGTATTCTTTAAAAATATGTTTACCACTAATCCCTTAGGCGGAGGCCCGATGGACTAAGAGCGGATTATGCCAAGGCGGCGCCCATTGCAATGTCATACAAAATCGTAGTTGGAACAAAATACAGAAATGATGAAACGTATGTCTTATAGAGATTTGTGTCCTAGTTGTATTATACAAGGCTTCTGTGTAGCCTGTGATTCAGTTTCTCTTAAAATCGTTATTATTAAAAGCTACGTAGGTGGCTGTAAATACAGTATATCTAGACCCATTATTTAAAATATAAAAACATGTTGAGTATAATTTCTTGCTCAGGATATTTTGTTGTAAAGGGCAGCTTAATATTCCACCTTAATTCACTAGTCACTAGGTAATACAAGAAGTGAATTAATTGGTCACCTGTGTAGCATAATAAGTACGGAGCTCTTGATCTTCTGAGATGCCTTGTACCAACCACTCTCATACAAAGCCTCAGACACGCGTTCGCTCTGTGTGACAAAATATACATTTCAATATGGCAATGTGAATATTAGAATAGGTGGTAAGATGGGTGCAGCAACGTGTACACAGAATAAAAACATCCCGCGATTACATTGCAGTTTGAGGTGTGAACTAGGCTATTATTGGTAACAAATGAATTGATCGAATTCAAACAAAAGAAAGGCCAACCAATCATCACAAGTAGCTTCCGTTCACGAGTGCGACGTATTGGCCGTCTATCATCCTCTTCGCCTTATCGAAGTATACTAGTAGTATTGGTTTATCGTCTCTTCATGCGCCAACAGAGCAATAGAATTATTGCTCTTAAAAGTAATTTATGGACAAGCCAGCCGCTGGTCCTGAGTTTTACCTAAAGGAGAAGGGCTGTCTATCGCCAAAGGTTTCATACTTCTTACTGCTACCCAGAGCCAGATTTAATATCGAGAGCTCCATGGGCTAGCACTTCATAGGCGCCCTCTAGCGGCCATATATTTTGCAAATTAGTAAGATTGGCTAGGACATGTCGTACTTTTGATAAAACAGGGACTCATCTGTGTATTTTCGATTTATGAAATTTAAACTCTGTTGCAATTGCTTAACACAAAATATAAAATTAGAGTTTGTAGTCACAAAATTAGAGTTGGAATTGCCTAACTTTCAAATTTGGAGTTAAGTCGCTGTTTCATTAAGAATGGGTTAAGTACCGTCGTTGCGCGCGCCCTTAGACAGATACCTATTTTGCGTTACGGATAATCCGCCAGTGCCGCTACGGAGAATTTTCTTATAGAAAACTCATACCAATTTATTCGACTCTGGTACCTCATAATCTTTAGTAAAGGTATGAAACATTTAGGCTTCAAAAACATATTTGTTTCCCTCCAATATTAGCTTATTGGCTATAAATTTTCTTTATGTGATTGCTTCATATATTACATGTCATTCAGATAACCTTTGGCAACCGTTTAATAAAAGAAACAGGCAATAGGCAGTTTCTATTGATTTCCAATGGCTACGAGTCTAGCATAACAATTATTATCTTGCTTCATTTATTGAAATGGTTACCGGATTTGAGCGCGATATTTAAAAAAAAAACATTATTATTACATAAATGTGAAATTATTAATATATAAAGCTCAGTGGGGAGATCAACAGACTGCAATGCAGAGGGTCTCGGGTTCGAACCCACGTCGCGCACCTCTGACTTTCGGAAGTTATCTATATGACTTTCCGAAATTATGTGCGTATGGATTGACAATTATCGCCTGCTCCGTGCCTCGAAGAGCACGTTAAGCCGTCGGTCCCGGCTGCCATGAACATCTATGGCAGTCGTTATTGGGAAGTCAGTACCCTCTAATATCCTAACACTGGTTTAGCCTTAGGGTATCGTTAGCCTTCGGGTTGCGGAGGTCAGGTGGCAGCCGCTCCGTGTAAAAACTGATATCCAGTCAAATCCGGTTAGACCAGAAAAGCCGACCCCAAGTGACTTGAGAATAATAAAGGCTAAGAGAGAAGAAGAACTGTGAAATTATTAAACTGCTACTACTTTACTACTATTTTAATTATTAAACTATTTAGTTTTTGCTTTACACGTTTCCCGACGTTTCGTCGTTTTTCGGTTGCTTTCCACCAGCTATGTTCTGCCCTTGAACATGCAGTAGCCTGCCGTAGTAGTAGTTAAGTAGGTACATAGGTAGTTTAATAGTTTTAAAATAATTAAATAACCCTTTTTTTAAATAAACTTAAAACTTAAAGTAGTTTAATTTCAATATACAGGGTGTGGCGTAAATAGTGGTCCAACGTAAAGGAGTCGATACACCGTGTTCCTAGCTAACATATACCGGGATATTAATCATTTTAAATAAAAGGTCTCAAAAAAAAACATTTTTTTTATTTTTTTAGAAAATCGTTACCTTGCATTACAAATTTGGCTGTATTTTCGACAAATATTATTATTTTTTCATTCTGTTTTTTTATTATTACTGCTAATTACATAAACCAACTTATCCAAATGTTTTTTTTATTATCAAGTTCACAAGTAATAAAAAAAATGAGTTTATTTCCAATTTTCATTACTCACTCTAGCAAATCATGTGACTTTAGGTGCGTGTGGTGTAAAAAAATTGTACTACACCGTCAGTGCCCATTATTTAAAAAAATAGATCACTAAATACAGATTCTAAAATAGTACAATACTAAGTGGTGGAAGTAAAAACAAGAAAGTTATTGGCATTTAAAACAAAAAGGAGCTGAATTAGTTTAACACCATTTTTTTAGTTAAGCTTTAAAAGTATTGCAATTTTGTATGAAATCATTCATTGTAACATTTTAAACATTTGACATCAACAGAGTTTAACATTAGCTCACCCTTAACCGTACCGCAGGTAAAAAAGGTCAAGTTTTTTCTAGGAAATGGGTAGCAGAGCAGAAAACAAAAGCCCATTGGAATGTATCGGCGTATTACGTTATGGGGAGTGAAAAGGAAGGAATCCGGTGTCTTCCTAAAGAGAGAAAGAGACAACCAAAATAGCAACTCAAACAGGAAACAAACATAGCCCAGCTAGCCAGTGCAATACCGTACGTCGCATGCGCTCCTCGTTTTTATCTGTGTTATCTCTGCCGTCGATTTGTTTTTTCTTTCTGGACTCTGTTTTGCTTGTGATATGGACTCGTTGTTTTGGTGATCCCTGCGACTTTGCTTACGTTATTTGGACTTTGAAATTCTTGACGATTTGGACACACGTGCAGTGTAGTGGAGAATTAGCAATGTCTGAATACACACCGCGAGAGTATGCCGACATGCATCTTATTTACGGCGAATGTGGATGCGTCGGAAGAGAAGCAGCCCGAGTGTATCGGGAGAGATATCCTAATCGTCGACATCCGGATCATCGTGTGTTTGCGAGAGTGCATAACGCCTATACCGAGGGGAGGATACCCGGCACGGGCGTAGGCGGCGCTAGTGAGGGACGACCAAGGGTGTACAATGATGAAGAAATATTGGAATTAGTCGAGGAAGACCCAACAACGTCGGTTCGTACCATAGCACGGAGGACAGGTATATCAACGAGGACGGTACATCGAGTTCTACTACGACATGAACTCTAACCTTATCATTTTCAAAGGGTACGAAGTTTGTTGCCACGAGATAGGCCATTAAGAGTTCAATTTTGCCGAGAAATGCTTCGTAGAATGAGGGAAGACCCACAATTTTACGATAAAATACTGTGGAGTGACGAATCGTCGTGTAAAAAAGATGGTTATTTTTAACATGCATAACCTTCATAGCTGGCAGCTAGAAAATCCTAATTTAATACGGACAGCCAGATCCCAATATCAATTTGAGATAAATTTGTGGACGGCGATCATTGGTGGGCAAATAATTGGGCCTTTCGAGTTACCTGAAACTCTTAATGGTGAGAGGTATTTGAATTTCTTAGTAAATGACCTCCCTGAATTAATGAGAGACGTTGACCCACAACTGCGAGAAACAATGTGGCTGCAGAATGATGGCTGTCCAGCTCACTATGCTGTTATTGTACGGGATCATTTGCATGCGACATACCCAGAAAGATGGATTGGGCGGCTAGGTCCAATGTCGTGGCCACCTCGTTCACCGGATCTCAACCCCCTGGACTTCTTTTACTGGGGGTGTTTGAAAGAAAAAGTCTACAAAACTGAGATAACTTCTATCGATGACTTACGCCAAAAAATTCAGTATGCAGCTGAGGAAATAAATGCCAGCGGATTTGCACGCAGGCTGAAGCGATCTTTTATTCGGCGGTGCAGAGCATGCATCGCCGCTAATGGTGGCCACTTTGAACATTTAGTTTAAAAAATCAATGGTTTTATTAATAAATGCTTATTTGTTGATTTTAAATTGCAGTTATTATTTTTAAAATCCATTAAAACAACTAAAAAGTTAAAATAAAACTTACTGCTAAATCTAAAACATTTCACAATACTTGTAACTTACCTTACTAATAAAAAATATCTAAAACCTTAATTCAGCTCCTTTTTGTTTAAATGCCAATAACTTTCTTGTTTTTACTTCCACCACTTAGTGTTGTACTATTTTAGAATCTGCATTTAGTGATCTATTTTTTTAAATAATGGGCACTGACGGTGTAGTACAATTTTTTTACACCACACGCACCTAAAGTCACATGATTTGCTAGAGTGAGTAATGAAAATTGGAAATAAACTCATTTTTTTTATTACTTGTGAACTTGATAATAAAAAAAAACATTTGGATAAGTTGGTTTATGTAATTAGCAGTAATAATAAAAAAACAGAATGAAAAAATAATAATATTTGTCGAAAATACAGCCAAATTTGTAATGCAAGGTAACGATTTTCTAAAAAAATAAAAAAAATGATTTTTTTTTGAGACCTTTTATTTAAAATGATAAATATCCCGGTATATGTTAGCTAGGAACACGGTGTATCGACTCCTTTACGTTGGACCACTATTTACGCCACACCCTGTATAACATTCGCGTAATGGTAGGAAATTATTGTTTTATTCACCCTAATGATACTCTACAAGTGTACATGCTCTTTGGTTTAGAGTACTATGAACGTGGCCTTTCTATGAACATCTCTGACTTGTTCAGAGAACGGTCGCCTTAGTATATACCTCCCACAGTCACATTGCTCTTTGAAGAAGACATTATTATCTAATTCTTCTATTCTTTAAAAGACATTATTATCTAATTCTTCTATTCTTTAAAAGACATTATTATCTAATTGTAACACATCAATGTACTTACCTTTTTGAGAGAAATAAACAATATTATCACAGGTACTTTCTAACATATTATATTAGAAAATGCCTGGCCTTTTGGAGGCTTACACGGAGACATGGATCCAACGTGAAGAGGCCCTTCGAGAGTTTTAATCAAAGGTGAAATGGAACACCTATAGCGGCACTAGCCACAGCAGGCATAGGAATATTACTACGTATGGATTCTAATATATGGGCTATGGGTATGGTATTATTATTATTATTATTATTTCGGTCGATAAACCGAGAGTAAATTGCTAGTAAATAATTGCACCATTAGGGAATTATCGAGTTAATCCGAATGAAACTGTACACCGCGTGACATCACCGGTAGCGTATGCAGTGAACATCGCTTTCCTTTATTCCCTCATCGATTCTAATGCAATCTGCAGCCAAGTAATTTATACTTGTATTTGATATTTTTTTGGTATATTAATATTTTATAGAGGAAATATTTCTTGATTTTGTTTGTGATCGATAAACTCTGAAACTACTGTATCGATTTTAACGAATCTTTCACAAATAAGAAGCTACTTTAACCAGAAGTAACATAGACTATATAACATCACACTACAAGCCACGGCAACGGAGCAGTAATTATAAACTTGGGTGAGACCGTGAGGCACAGCTAGTAATTATATAAATTCCAGGCCCAACGTCTCGCATACATTAAATAATGCGTTTTTAAAGGAATAAAGTTTCCTATATGGTTAGGTTAATCGTGAAGTCCTGTTTTGCTTCCCTGGTTTTTTACCATTAAAAGATTGTCAATGGCAAAATACATAAATAATCCTGAAACAGCTAGCGTGATATGGGCGTATTACATCCCTTTGGGAAACAAAATTGCGAGCTTGCCTTTTAAAAAATGTTAATCAGCAATTAACTAATTCCATCTCTAGTTTTTACCTCACGATGCCCGTGTAAATTTTCAGGAGCCATTTCATTTGAATGCAAAATAATGAAGGGAAGCTACGAAGGGAAAGGATAGAGGTGCCTTCAAATACTATCGATGTTTGTGTCGATATAAAAGATAAATATATAAGCAAAGGCTGATTTTTTTGCTGGTATCTTTTTGGCAACACTGTTTTTGACAGATCACGCGGGAATCGTGTCTTGTGTCATTGTCAAACTTGTTCAGTTTGGTCTATAATTTAACCATGAATCGACTTACGAACGAACAACGCTTGCAAATTATTGAATTTTACTATCAAAATGCATGCTCGGTTAAGAGAGTGCATCGCGCACTTCTTCCAATTTATGGGCAGTTTGGTCGGCCTACTGAGGCAGCTGCTTATATACCATATGTAACCTGCTATATGTGTCTATTAAAACTCATATTAACTAATTTAGGTTATCAATTTAAAATGTTGATTTTTCTTTATGTCTGTATGTTAGTTCGATATTAATGTAAAATCCACAGCTCGAGTTTTGATACAGTTTCCACAATTTAGTAACCTCAGTTTCAATTTGTAATTAAACCTAAGTTTTATCTAATTCCGTTATATATAACTGAATTATAGTGTATAGCTTAATAACGTTGTAAATAACGTAAACAACGTTGTGGAAACTATGCCGCAAGACCAACGAAGCAATTATAATATAAAAGTGGGGGAAAACATCGATGGTTCCACTACATAGATTTTTATCGAGTGCCTCTAGAGACTTTACTTTGCCTTCTTTCTTTGAAATTTATCGGGAACCGGTAACAGGACAAAATTAGAACGAACTGCTCGTAAAGTAAGGTTACTAAGATTTGTAGTCAAGGGTTTACAAACTGGTGTGTTTTACATACATACTTATGGATGTGATGTATACCTTTTGATGAGGCGGTAGCCCAATGGATAAGGCATTGGACTTGCGATCGAGAGGTCGCGGGCTCATATCCCACCCATTGCACTACCGACGTGAACCCACTTCTAACACAAGCATTCTAGTTCAGCTGGAGGGGTTAACAAGAGTAGTAGTAATTTGAAACCCAAATGGCTAGTAATCTTTCTTAAAAAAAAGAACCCGGCGGGGTTAGGCAGGAATGTATTACACCTATTTTAACATGCGCATTAGCATGAGTTACCTCTCGATAAATTTAAGAAAAATATAAAGTTATTCTTGTCTGAGAAAGCGTATTATAATGTCACCGATTTTCTACAGGAATTGTTATAATTAGTATATTTTATAAAACATGACAAGACATATTTTAATTTTAATAAATATAACAGCATAGCATTTAAGTAGTTATTAATGATTCATAACATTTTTATTATTAAGTATTTAATTTAAACAACACATTTCATTCCATTCTCTTTTTTTGATTTTTTAATTTTGTTGCCCTTTGACATTGTATTGATTATTTTTTTGATATATTTATAATTCAATTACTAAACTTATTAAGATTTTAGGACATTTTAATTGTACTTACTTTATTATTATATCAATTTTGTTAATGATTAATTTCTATAAAATGTCTAAACCAAACAACATTTGCACGCCACTGTGTGACAAACATGTACGAACAATATATATCCTGTAACATCCTACATGCCTGAAATTGTATGTATACACATATCTTATCTTAACATGGCTGTTCTTAAGTTTCACGTAGGTAAGGACAAGTCTATTAGGCCTATTACTAGGTAGGTACATATTCAGGCTGTGTTGCTGCTACTGTGCATTTCCTAACCAAAGCTGGCAATCGAACCTCATGATTAGCGGTTAGCGACAGCGCCAACTTACGCCACAGTACTAAACGTGACAGTCCTTATAAACATTTTCCAGTTGATGTTTTACATAACTAATTGTGACTAATGAGTCAACATGCATCTATGAGACATTGGGTGATCCAGAAATAGATCTTCTAAAAAGATTAGGTGTTTTTAGCATGAAATTGATGAGTACCTACTTACACGTATTATAATTATTATCTAATTCTGTGGTCCTTACTATTTTTTTATGTTTATAACTGTAATATGTGGATAAAATATGTATATCTGTATCGCAGAAAATGTATTTTATTTAAGTATAATAATAATAACAGTCCTGTATATCAGCTGCCGCAATGCTGAGCACGGGCCCAGTGCGGGTTGACAGATCACGTATTTTCGAGAAAATTGCGGAGAACTAATTGAGCAATAATTTTGCCTGGCCAGCAGTGATAGCTTAACGGGGCACCATTATGTTCATTATTGCTTGTATTAAAGAATATTCATCGTGAGGAAACTTGTACTTAATGTTTGAGAGTAATGTTCTAGAAAGGGTGTGAAGTCTGTCGAACCGCATTAGGCCGACGCGCGACGTAGTGTACCTAATAATGCTAACTCTTCTTATACAGAGAATAGGTCTGTGTCCAGGAAGAGAAGTGTTTATAAATAGATCTTAAATTATAATAAATTTATTTTGCCTGCTATTTTGTTAGCGAGAAATCGTAAAAAAGGGTAATGGAGAAAATTCAGAAGCCTAGATCGCTCTCTGCATTTTTGTCTCTAAAAGTTTGTGCCATATACATATATATATGTTAGGCGGCAAATAAATAGTTTTCTTACCTTCTTATAAATCTGGTAATCCATTTTTATGCTCAAGATCTGAATTAAAACTTTCAATAGGGCCCAGCAAAGTATATACTAAAAAAATATCTAGATCTTTCAGGCGCAGGCACCGTGTATGATAAATGGGTCATTTCCGGAATAAAATTCCTCGCAATATTTTTGTGACGATTTTTATCTTAAAAGCCACGGAAATCAGTATTCAGATTTCATTCATTCAGCTTAAGTAAGGCAATAAATTATTTAGATCACATAATTTTCATTACCTTTGGGGGTCGATTCCCCACACTTGGAAAATGTTAAGTACGTAAATTAAATTTATGTTAAACATGAAGTCCCGAATATTGTCTTATGTTTACGCGAATGTTATACATTGAAATTGAACTACTGTATACTTTCAGAATTATGTAATAATGGTGTCTAAAATTAAAAAACGCGACTAAATCCGTACGTTGTTTAATTTCTATGAAGGCTCGAGTTTGATTGCTACTTTGGACATACTTTTATTTATGCGAACCAGTATACCATACAAGTAAACGCTACGGTAACCGCTTACCACTTAACCTTCTCACACTGAGATGAGGCCAGTGGATCAGTTAGTAGTTAATACAGGCCTGATATTATTATTACCATTATCGGGAACGTATTTTTTTCTGTAAGATGCAGCACCAGCTCTAGATATAATCTTTGTACCACGAGCGACACTCTTCGACTCAGGTAATTAGAACATATATTTCTAGATCAAACCCACAATACCTGCCGTACTGGCAGTGACGTAGTAATTTATGCAGACTCTCTTATTTGCTACGATATATAAATAAATAATATTACCGATTCCAGCAGCCTTTGTCCGTACCAGCAGAGCAGCCACGTTTGAGATAAGGCAGTTGTCAGAAATGACTTATAAACCAGCTCATTCCACTTCTCAACGATCTGGAAAATACGATACTCATTTATGTACATACATATATGTCGCAACATTATTGTAAAAGTTTCTATTAATAAGGACTTGCGCTCGAGATGTCGTAGACTTGAATGCCAATCATTGCACTACCGACCGACGTAAAGCCACTTCTAATATGAGCATTTGGCTTAGCTGGGGAAGCTAACAAGAATACAAGATGTTAATTGAAAAATACCAATAGTCATTTATCCGTGACTCATTTGTACCTTTACAACGTATCGCGATGGCGATGTGTAGGCAGGCATTATGGACTAGTTAAAATATGTTTTCCTGAAAACATTTCATTATGTATTAAAAAGCTGTAAATGATAATGTAAAGCAAAATGGGTAAAAGATTATTAATATTGTTTCATTAAGCCCTATATGCTATACAACAAGTATCCAAAAATTCTACGGGTAGCCATTACCGCAATTCAAAAGTATCCTTTGTGTTTGTAAAATATAGTCTACCTGTGTGCCAAGTGTCATCAAATTCTGTTCAGCAACATGCACGTGATTGAGTAACAATAATCTAAAACCTTCACACTATCTTCAACATTTATAATATTGTTACGTGCTGGGTTCGACAGATAAGAATATAAACAATATTACCGACTAAAACACGTTTTATTCAAACACAAAATTAAATTTAAAACACAACAAACACTATACCACACTTTTTCACTGTACTGCTTCAAACTCCGTAGTATTTCCGCTTCCGTTCGCTTCGATGAATACTTGACCGCTTACGATTGTAAACTGACTTGGCGGTGCGCGTGCGCCCTATTTATACGCGGGTAAAGCGCTTCTAGAGCTTTCTAGGAACGCTGTACTCGGTATGTAAACAGTACGATGATTCGAGAAAGTACCAGCATTCTCTCTAAGATTCTCGTACCGTACTACGTAGTTCCGTAAGATGTCAATAGATGGCGGTGTAAACTATTAGACGGAACCGCCGAGTCCCTCCCACAATGCCGAGAGATGTCACTGGGCGTAACAATATTAGTAGGAAAAGATAATACATAAGCCAAAAGCTTCCACTAAATTAAAAAAGGCCAACAATTGTTGGTGAGATTTAATTATCTTTAGATACCCCGAGGCATGGAAATTTTCATACAAAATTATTTTCTAATCATTCTTAAACGTAGAACAATTCAGAGCACGTATTTCATTTCTATCACTGAAAAGCTTTATCCCGCGGCTTCACTTGCAAGAGAAAAAAGGAAGTACAATAAATAAAAAAAAATGATAACTGAGTGGAAACCTGCAGCTCTAGGAATTGCATGTAATGTTTTCGAAGATGGTTAAAGGTTCGCTTTCCTAGTTTGTCAATCCGCATTTTGTCTGCGTGGACTATTTACCTTAACTTCACGTACTCACAAGAAGCCAATGGCCAGCAATGGGCAAAGGCTGATATCATTATAATTATATAAAATACTCACTACACAGCAAAATCCACAGAAGCAAATGATGATGGAACTGTTGAAGAAATTCACCAGCAGCGCGAAACTGAACATGTTCTCCACGTCACCGGCGAGCCTGGACATTAATGAACAATTATGTAGTATTAACAAGTGGTGGTTCAGTGGTAAACAATAAATAAGATTGCTGTGCATGAGGTATCAGGTTCTATGACTAGGTTGGACAAAGCGTTATTAAAATAGGCTGCAAGCGGTAAGGCTCGCCTTTTATTAGTTTAATTGCAGTAGTTCTTGTGAAATGTTAACCTGCCTAAAAGTCCTTACCTATCTAGGTACCTTATCCAAATTCCATGCGTACGAAGTAGTAGGCCAAAGGTAATCTATATCTACTAATATTATAAAGCTGAAGAGTTTGTTTGTTTGTTTGGTTGAACGCGCTAACGTCAGGAACTACTGGTTGAATTGAAAAATTCTTTCAGCGTTGGATAGCTATAGGCTATATAACATCATGCTCCGAGCCATGGGAGCGGCGCAGTAATTATAAACGCGGGTGAAACCGCAGGCACATCGAGTTGATAATAAAATTATATGAATGCTTTTATTACTCTGAATGCTGATTGACTTTTTGATTACGTATTAGTCATAAGAATAAAATAATGTATGTTCACGTGGTACAAGGGCATAGAAGCATGTAAATATCCGAATTTAGATTTTCATGGCATATTCACATCGAGATCTAGATAAATCTATTTTCTACCGTACCCCATGCCATTATGTTTACACCTGAGTAAACACCTCTTTCTTTGCCCCTTAATATATGTATGTATATAAAGATCGCAATTTGTTATCTCAGTGATTTTCAATGGAAATGAGCGAGCGACCCACATCAAGGCCGTCGCGATAAGCTACCTCCAAGAAATGCATTGAACCAAACGTTGCTCTTGTAAAGGTGGCAGGTATTGAGATACATATTTCCAAAGACGAAAAGATGGGCTAATCCACAATTTCCTTATGTCGGTAAATTCAAAACAGCGGTAACTTTAATTGACACTAATTATGTATACTTAATATTGTCTTCTATTTACGCGAATATTATTCATTGAAATTAAACTGCTATATACGGATTTTATCGCGTTGTTTATTTGACACTTTATTACAAAATTTTGAAAATTGTTACACTACTACTACTATTAAACTTTACTAATTTTTAAGCTAATTAAATTATTATTAAACTATTTAGATTTAATTTATTTTTACACTTTCCCCGACGTTTCGGTTGCTTTTCAGCAGCCATGGTCACGGGGAGACTAAGATGGCAGTTGTCTCAATGTTCCAGTGTAGTTATTTCAAAGTACCCGAACATAATTTAATCATTGGTGATTCTCATTTTCAAAATTTTGTAATAAAGTGTCAAATAAACAACGCGATAAAATCCGTATATAGCAGTTTAATTTCTATGTATACTTAATAACATACTTAAAATCTAGATCCAAACATTACTCTTGTAAATATGGACCACCTTTACGGGAAAACAGATGTCCTAGAAGTCGACGTCAAGCCTACTACACATATTTACTTTTTGAAATATTATTTTTTTGTTATCATATTTTTATGTAATCTCGAATAAAGCGCTCTAGATTTTTCTAGAATAGAAGAATTTCAGAATATCGTTTTATCTTAGTACATGGTATTACAGATATTACAAATATTATACAGTGTTTCACATATACTACCGTATCCGGTGTAGAAATATTTTACAATTAGAATATTAAAATAACATTAAGTATAATTAATTTTTGCATAGTGGTTATTAATTCTTGATATTACATTATATTATTGTTATTATTAAGAGCAATTATTTATTTATGACTTATATTCTATAAAATCTTTAACAGAGTAAAAACACATATCCAAAAGCCAAGAAGATATTTCACTTCTGAATTAGTTTGAAGGCAGATTATTATATATTAGATTTTGAGCTCAAGATTTTTTTCGATTATTCTAGATTACATAACAAAAAAATATAAAATAATTCAGGAAGTAAATATCTGTAGTAGCAGGTGTGAAAAAACCGTCAAGGGGAGTAGTTTTTTTTAAATGCCTTTAATTTTTTTAATACTTATTCTTCCTACGTATCCCACTTTTATTTTCTGATAGCTATTATAACTTAGCTTGTTACCTGATTCCGGTTTGACGTCGACTTCTGGAACACCCTGTATATATTTCTAAAGGCAAAGGCATAGTGTAAAGGTGCTGATAGACTTGAACGTTCACTCGTAATGAGTATTCCAGCGAATATTTTCGTTTTACCGAACATTACGATTAATGATTCCATTAAACTAATGATTCGGTAATTGCAGGGACGGTTTTAATTACGGCATGTTTAAAATCTATCGATATGACGAGTTATTTTTTTGTTTCTGGTGACCTTGTTCGAATCAAGGTCAAACAGATTTATTTACGTATTGAGCATAGTTAATCAACAATATATCAAGAGTTTATTGCTTGATTTATTGACTCGCGTAGTTTTTCTTATTTTTTATACTATTAAGTTGGCAAACAAGCACACGGCCCACTTGATGTAAAGTGGTCACCGTAGCCTATGGACGCATGCAACACCAGAGGCATCACTTACGCGTTGCCGACCTTTTAGGATAGGAAGTGGGAAGGAGAAGGAGTGGGTAGGGGGGAAAGAGGGTGTTTGGGCCTCCAGTACTCTCACTCACCCAACGAAACACATCAGTAGGAATACTCCTATTTCACGTCGATATTCTGTGAGAGAGTAGTCCTTCCACGGTCGAGCCATTACCATATTTACATATTTTGTGTGATAGTACCGAAGAATCTATGTAAACTAGCTATTTGCTCAAAAGTATACGTACCTTATCAGAGCGCGATGTCTTAAGACAATTGCTGTTAGTTCTTGTAGTTGTAAATTGTCCCAATCCTTGTCATTGAAGGAGTCGACCATGTTTTTGTGGTTGTTTGCGTAATCTTTGCAGTATCCCCCTGGGAAGAAAACATGAGCATGAACAGTTGAATATATAATTATATGACAAACGTAAGTACATTCAAAGTACGCACTCATTTACTGCGCACACGTTACATGCACTTTGTATTATTCATTCACGTTATTAAATGTTGTAATATAAATGATAGCTTTTGCTCGCGGCTTCGGTCGCGTAAAAGTTTTTTTACTTATAAAGCTCATGTTACTCGGTGATAATATAGCTTTATAATAGTGGTTTGAAAAACGGTTGAGAAGTATTTGAGATAAATCTTAACAAACAAAATTTTTTTAAAAGTTTTTATACTCTAATAGGCGTGCGTTTTAACCGCGATCTCACCTGATCTTAAGTGAAGATGCAATCGACGATGGAGCACGCTTGCCCAGAAGATACCTATTCACTCGCGACTTGAAAACACCCAGATTGTACTCATCGGGAAAGACTTAGGTAGCGAGTTTCACTCCTTAGCGGTACGCATTATAAAAGCAGAAGCAAAGCGCTTCGTGCGTAAATGTGGAATATCCACCTTGTACCTGTGTCGCTGGTCTGATTGTCTGCTCGTCCGATGGTAGAATGGGGAAGGAGGAATCAAATTATGTAGTTCCTCTGCACACTCTCCGAAATGTATCCGATAGAAAACCGAGAGACTGGCAACCTTACGACGATGCTCCAAGCTTTGGAGTCGTGAGGTGACCAGTTGGTCAAACAAATAAAAAAATCTAAACTGTCCTCTTTTTAAATATTAGTATAGATTTATTTAACTTCATAACATTCATACAGCGAACACCAAGAATACCCAGCCTCGGAGCAACCATTTGTGGGTTATGAATGAATGGGCAGGGCACATAGCTTGCAGAATCGATAACCGTTGAGGCAGAAATGTTCTGCAGTGGCGGCCACGCACCGGTAGACCCAGCAGGAATAGGTCCTCCACAAGAAGGACCGACGACCTGGTATCGGTCACGGCAAGCGGTTGGCTGCAGCCAGCCCAAGACCTGTCTGTGTGGAAATTTCTAGGGGCGGCTTAGGTCCAGTGGTGAACATCTGTTGGCTGAGATGATGATGATGATGATGACACTATTACGCGCTGTTCGCTAGAAATCTTGTCTCTGTAATAAAATTCCTCCTAAAATATGGAACGATAAATAATATTTAATACATTAGAATCTAAACAGCATATCTTAGTTCGACTAGGTTTTAAAATTAAACTACTTTATACGAATTTTATCTCGTTGCTTATTTACATAATTTTGAAATATTACACTATTACTTAGTTAGATTAAACTACGGACTACAATCATGCCTTGTGTTGATTATTATGGTACATGTAAGTGGATGCTCCTATTTACCATACTGCTGCTTTAGCGGCTACCATCAAATTTTATTAAGACTGCGCCGAGCGTAAGACGCTGTTGGACTGAATGACAGAGCTCGAAATTCAAATCAGCGCGCGGCCACCATAGTAAAATTGTATGAAGGATTTGAAGTACTTTTTTGATAAATATGTATCTTTATTGTCAACCAATAACTTAAATATTTGGGACGGACAAATTGTAATATATCTATTTATGTTTCGATTAAGCTGTACAATAGGATAGATTTCTACTGTTATAATCTAAAAATCACATAACACGAGCTTACGTTTTTGCATTTTTCGTGCAAGTTTACGTTATTTTGTAGGCGAAAATATTAATTATTTTAAGTTTTTTACACGGAGTAATTGTAAACACATTCATTGTTATGGTAAATGTATATTTTTTATTTGTATTAAAGAAAAAGTGTTGATTTTATCAACTTAACTGTGACCGCCTGTTTTGGCACATTTTGCTCGGCGCAGTCTTAAATGCTTGAGTATGTTCAGTAATAGTTCATGGAGAAATGGTTGCAGCGCCTTATAGCTCTTATGATTTGTAAACAAAAACTTGGCGATTAAAATGAGTGATCATGAGTTTCTTGCCCGTTCTTCTCATGAGCCCTACACCCTTGCTTTGCTGAACGTGACAGTAAAAGTAAATTCGCAGAAAAAAATAGTGTAACATTGACATTCATAAGTTTTACCTTGTAACTTAATCTGAAGAAATTTATTTTGAATTTGAATTTACTGAACTTTTACTACTATTTAAAATTGTTAAAATATATAGATTTTAATATATAGATACTTTCGGCGTTTCTCTTCGCTTTCAAAGACAAAGACAAAGACATTTATTGCTTAAACTGTGTAGGTACATGAAATTTGAAAGTTCTTAAAATAAGATTTCGTTTCAACAGTCTACCCTGTCGGGCATTGCAATAGTATAAATTAAAAGTAAATTTTAGCAGTATGGACATAATAATAAAAATATAAAATTTTACAAAAGTGTGGCATTTTCCATTGGATCGCTTGAAAGCAATACGAAATACGCTTGCATATCGTAGAATACAGATTCGATTAACCATTTTATTAAGACACTTTTAAACAATTTGCCTTCCAATTCTTTTATATCTACAGGTAGATGGTTAAATACCCTAATCGCTGTTATATATGCGCTTCTATAATAAGTTATGTTTTTTATATTCGGCAAATTTAAATTATACTCAGTAGCTATGTTCGCAATTCCCGTGAACAAGGCTACTTAAAGGCATCATAATAGTAAAAGTTCAGTAGCAGTGTAGTATAATATAGTTTTAAATTATGTTATAAAACTTTATATGGATTTTGTCGCGAAGTACCCGAATATAATTTAATCTTTGGTGTTTCTATTAAAGATTAAATTATGTGTGTAGTATTATAAAGATTAAATTATGTTTGGGTACTATGAAATAACTAGGTACACTTCAGAACATTGAGACAACTATCATCTTAGTCTCCCCGTGAACATGGCTGCTGTAAAGCAACCGAAACGTCGAGGCAAAGTGTAATTTAAATAAATAGTTTTAATTAAATTAAATAGCTTAAATAGTAGTGAAGTTTAATAATAGTAGTGTTAGATTTTCAAAATTATGTAATAAAAGTGTTTAAAGTAAAATAAACAACGCGTTAAAATTTGTATAACGTAGTTTAATTTCAATGTAACATTCGCGTAAATGTAAGACAATATTCGACTAAGTAGTTATGTAAACGAGTTAAGTCGACTTGTAGCTCAAAGTTAGTGTGATTTACAATCGAGCTCGAATCTCGGGTGCTACAATTAATCAAACGTCGGGCTGTATTCATTAGTTTGATACCACTGCCGACATCTACAATATGTTACAGTTAGATGGATCGACTAGCGTGGCCAAAGTTATCCCTGTTGGGAAACGTTCTCTATTTTATTTGGCAAATAAAATTAGCAATATAGTGATAGGGTAATTTGTAAATATAGCCCGTACTGGTGCTTTGTTTTAGTTAGTTAGTTTTTTAGTAAAACAGGCCAGGACGAAAAACTTGTGGTATTCACCGTGATACAAAATCAATCCCTGGTGCGGCAGTTTAAAATATGTCTTAAATAAAACATATATTGATTGTAATGTTAATAGCAGCGATAGCTCAGTGGGGAGACCAACAGACTGCAATGCAATGAACATCTATGGTAGTCGTTATTGGGAAAGTCAGTACCCTTTAATATCCTGACACTGGTCTAACCTTAGGGTATCGTTAGCCTTCGGGTTGCTGAGGTCAGGTGACAGCCGCTCCGTGTAAAAACTGATATTCAGTCAAATCCGGTTAGACTAGAAAAGCCGACCCCAAGTGACATGGGAATAATAAAGGCTAAGAGGGAAGAAGATTGATTGCAAAGTTAGGTGGTAGATGTGCTTGGTATTAGATGTATTATTTATTTTTAATAAGTATTCATAAAGGTAAAATCATGAAAATGATTTCTAAAACTTACCATTTATATTTTCATGATTTCTAGTCCTCGCATTTTTATGGCAATGTAAGTAACAAAGCTTAGAAGTGGGTGACGGATTTAAACATTTTAATATCGATTGTCGCAATAACGGCAAAAGGGTTATTCCGCCGAATAACATCTAAAATAAAAATAAGGGTAATTCGCTGTTTAGTTTGTTGTAACGTTCTTGACGATTACATCCAATATTTTACCGGAGACAGTCACCTACATTTTACTCTCTCTAATATTCTCTGTGACAGTCATGAAAAATTACTACATAGAATATGTACGTAATATTGTCACATTATTAATTCAGGGAGAAATTCTGAACAATTCTGCATTGTAATATTACAAAGCAGATTTCACCCCTGGTTTCATTCGCGACTTATGTAGAAATTTGATAGACTATGTTCGTTTGCATACGGGCGGCAGTTTCCAAAAATGTTACTATGTGTTGCCCGTGTCCGTACTAAATATAACAAAACAATATGACATTAGTTCCATACTTTCGTTAAACCCGTGCCGCAAGTAATTTAAAAATAAATCATTTTATTTATGGATTATGGATATGGTTCCCAATTTATTCGTCGCTTAATCTGACAAAACTGGCACATATAACGTAATATCAGTCTGCTATAGTAAAAAATTGATTGCAACCACCTATGTCTTTTCAAAGTTACGTAGACGGTACGTAAATATATTAAATATTTAATTAATTATCGTTCGCTTTATTGGCGACGAAAAACAACGCGAGAAAACATTAACGTCTGAGAGTTCTTCATTGTGTTCTCGTGTATGTGTGAATTCTATCAACCCGGTCTGGGCCAGCGTGGTGGACTAAGGGTCCTTCCAAGTCCTTCTCATACTGAGAACAGGGCTGAAGTGTCTAGTCATTAAAAAAAAAAATATTGTTTATTGCCAAAAAGTATTTACAATGTTAAAAGTCATATCCTGTGGCCCCACACTAGGCAAGCCTGTCCTGTGGGTACCTGACGCGATTAATTCTTCGTACATACATTGATAGCTCGGACAGCATCATATACAGTATAACTTTAGCCTATAATTAAACTATAGCTACAACAAACCTATAATTATTACAACATGCAAAGATTATAATACTAAAATAAGTGCATTGGTCTCGACACAAATAACACAAAAAAGTATGAAGGTAGTTAATGTAAATATTATGTAATTAAATATTTTATAAATGTATATAAAGGAATACATAATTATATATAATGTGTTATGTAAATATGGGGATTGCATTGGGATAGTTTTTATAAAGGACTGACATTATTATTTCCTGAAATATGATTGACAATTGTAATCACTGTCGAGGTTTATTCGTTTCTATAATTATTTTCTTTTACTGCATTTAAGTTAAGCATAATTACGATATTTTAATTTAAAGAAGATGAGTATTTTGATCCTTTGCAAACGAGTTCATTAAGGAGCGTCGTTTGAATGTTAAGATTGCATCTCTGAAGCTTTTACTGTCATGGGGCGGAACTGACTTTTAATCAAGGTAAGGGGCTGGTTTAAGATTTTCTCCGGTTACACTTAGGCTTTATATAGTGATGAGCGGAGCAAGCCGCATTTTAGCGGATATGTTGTTGCAAATTATGCGACTGATGACCAGTTCTACAATAGTAAAGTAAAGGATATCCAAAATATAAACCGCATGTTTTTTTTCTTGTCAGGTGAAATAAAAGTGACGGCGAGACTTATTTACAACAACAACAAGGCATAACATGACAAATATTGTCTTCTGTTTATGCGAATGTTATTCATTGCAATTAAACTAATATATAATATACAAGTAGTTTTCCCGCGGTTTCACCCCTTTCGGGGTGGAATTTCCAAAAATCCTCTCTTAGTGCTCCCCTACACTCTCCAAGGAACATACATGCCAAATTTCAGCTTCTTGCGTTCAGTAGTTTCGGCTGTGCGTTGTCTGTCAGTCACTCAGTAACGGAAGAGTTTTATATATATAGATATTCATGATATTTTGAGCTCATTCTGCGTAAATAGAAACACCAATGATTAAATTATGTTCGGGTACTTTGAAATAACTACACTGGAACATTGAGACAACTGTCATCTTAGTCTCCCCGTGACCATGGCTGCTGAAAAACAACCGAAACGTCGGGGATAGTGTAAACTTAAATATAAATAGCTTTAATAGTTTTAATAATTTAATTAGCTTAAAAATTAGTAAAGTTTAATAGTAGTAGTTTCTAAATTATGTAAAAAAGTGTTAAATAAACAAGCGATAAAATCCGTATATAGTAGTTTAAAATTTTAAATAATAATTACTGCCTAATTTTGCATAGTTTTATGATTTAGATTCCTATATTATATCCATATGTTTAAAATTCTACTAATATTATAAATTTTATCTATTTTTTAGGACACAAAACAGTTACACATTGAATGTTGTGTGAACGTTTGTGAGGATGAATGTTTGTTACTCTATCACGCAAAAACTACTGAACGGATTTTGATGAAACTTTACAGTATTATTATTTATACAACAGATTAATAGGGTTCTAAAAAATCTATCTTAACATAAATTTAACGCAAGCGAAGACGCGGGCAAAATCTAGTAATTTATAAAATCAAACACACATTTACTCTATTGGTAAACACTTACCTAAAGGATATGTGTCGACTAGTTGCTTGTCCACGGGAACGTAGACGAGTCTACGTATCCTGACGGACAGTAGGTCGAACTGTGTCGTGACGTGACTCAGGAATATGCAGAACAGGAGATCCCCGGACAACATGAACCATATTGTTATTAGACCTGTATCAGAAATAAGTATTCTATGTAATTAAGTGGCGGTAGCCCAATACATAAGACATTAGGTTTGCGATGGGTTTTGGGTTCGAATCCACGTCCGCATCATTGCACTCCTAAAACAAGAATACTAGTTAAACTTATTGCACTACAGATGTGCTTATTAGCTGCTGAAGCTGATCAGCTGAGATCAGGGCTTAACGAGGAAATACGTTATATGTAAGAAAATATGTAACTATTTATTTCAAAAAGAAATGTTGATATTCTGAGAAGTTACTGGAAGTCCAAGAAAGAATGATGCAATTATCACTACATATTATAAAACAAAGTCCCCCGTCGCGTCTAGGTCTGACTGTTTGTCTGTCTGTCTGTTTTAACTCAAAATCTACTAAACGGATTTGCATGCGGTTTTTACCAATAGACAGAGAGATTCATGGGAAAGATTTAAGTGTATAATTTGCTAAGGTTCCCGGCTTCGCACCGGTATTACAAAACCTTTTGTATTGCTGGTTTAATCTAAATTAACTTAACTACATCGATCGCGCGTTTATAAATAAAAATACCGCTAGTTTCTAACAACTATGAAGCCTCTATGCTTTAAACTCATGAACGACCGTAAACGTACACAAACACATACAATGGAATAACGAGAAACTTATATAAACTTATTTTCTATAATTCTTATAGTCAACTTATTTTAAAAAGTATAAATAAATCAGAATATAATCCTTATGTCTAGTTAGACAATAAAAACTGAAACTAAATAAATTTAAATAAATTAGTTTTGCCGACATTGCAATATGCGCCGAACAAAATGTTCATCAGGAAAATTAATGATACTAGTTATCTTGTTATGAGCAGCAGTGCTCAGTACAAAATGTATTTGTTTTGAACTTTGACATTGATTAATAACATTAGTTTAGAGGTTCAGTCAACTTTAAACCGTTAATAAAGTTTTCATAACATTTATTAGCGTTCGCCCAAGCTTCCACCTCAATCGTTTTGTTGCCTTCCGTCACGAATTGAACGTTTTCACATCATCTAGTTCAGTATAGCAGCTGCCATTTTGTTGTCTCAGCGAAGTGGCATCGAAGAATCGATTTCCATATTTTGACAGAGACATGTAAGTTGAGAAGCAGTCAGAAATAAATACAAGCATAGGTGTACGTGTGTTGTGTTTAAAAATCTAGGTACATTTACGTGTACCTAGTGGTTGAAATTCGACCATAATTTTTATTAAACATTTGAGGAAATCATATATAAATTTACTTTATTGTTCATACTACTACATGTCTACTAAAATAACAAAAGGAACTAATTTTCTTTTATTGATAACACTAAAGCTCGCCAATGCCAATTAAATGAAAAAGAAAATCCGGTGACAAACAGAGGAAAAAAGGTACTGAACTGTTTTGTTTTTGCGCGTTTTGTATATAGAAAACGGCTACGTCCCCTCTAAGATAACTAGAGTGAGAGTAGGCTTTTTGACTTTACAAACATACACTTAATGGACGTAAAGTACATCGTGACTCAGAACTTATATCACATAAATCATTGTTCCGAGTGGGGATTTAGTCCACGACACTGACGCTGTGGCGACCGCTTGCCTGCTACGCCATAAAGCAAAGCTTTAATTCCACCTCCCTTTGAACGCCAGGTTAAAAAATTAAAGCATGCTCTTGGCGCTTATGCACCTATGCAGTGCAAATGGCGCGCCACGAGTTAAAGTATAAAGTATACACTTTATACTTTAAGAGTAATCAATTTATACAATAAATAAATAATAAATAAATAAATAATAAATAAATAAATAATAATAATATTCTACCACATACACACAACACCATCTAGCCCAAACTAAGCAGAGCTTGTACTATGGGTACTAGACAATGGATAAACATACTTATATACTTTTTTTTTGTAAATACATACATATTATACATAGAAACACCCAGACCACGACAAACATCCATGTTTATGCACACAAATGTTTGACTTGTGCGGGAATCGAATCCGCGACCTAATAATAATAATAAGTATTCTGTTAAAAAAAATTTACGAGCCTTGTGAGTAGTATACCTATGTACTCGTATATGGAACAGCCTATTGTAGTCAATTATATATACAAAGGGTCCTTTTTTTCTACGTATCCTTTAAGCAACTTTACTCTTCTAAAGAAGAAAGACATGCTGCAAGCTATTAAGAGCTTGTTCTTTATAGCTCCTAGCTTGTCTCTTTGAGTTTTAATCTACATAACTGCCATTCTGAATTCAATACAAAGTATCTATTCATATTTTATTATTTGCAGAGCACCACTGTTATATGTTCTCGTTTCTTTTCAAGTTAAATGCAGCGTTGTAGATATCGTAAAAATGCATCACACAATTTGAAGGCGTGCAGGGAAATAAAGTCAGTCGTTATTTTTAACTTACAAACACATCATACTTATAAAAGACATTTGACGTCGTAGTTTTCATCTCATGAGTAAGTGTCAAATATAAGGCTTGCGATGTGAATTTTGTATCATAAAAAATATTGTATCAAATAGAATATCAATTCTATTTGAATATATTATGATACAATATTTTTAAATTGTGTCCAAATATCCTAACTGATATTATAAATGCGAATGTAAGTTTGTTTGTATATTTGTTACGCTTCCACGCCTTAACTATGAGTACTTGACCGAACATCATGAAATTTCGCATACACGTTGTCTGGGGTACAGAAAAGGATATAGGGTACCTCTCTTCCAGAAAAAAGTACTGTTACCGAGGGATATCCATTTATTGTAAAAATCTAGGTTATCACGAACGAAGCTCCGGGCAAAATGTAGTAATGTATAAACAGCGCAAGAGTAAAGGCTGCTGAAATACTTTGTCACTCAACAAAAATTTGAACTTTAAGATCACAAATCTGGGTGGCCTTTAGTTAGATTAATTAATTAGAAGTCTAAGTAGAAGAATTGTAGAGCTAAACTGTATTCAATAATAAATCGTTGGATATATTAACCTGTCAATTGTTGTAATGCCAGACATAAATGAAAACCTATTGTGTTTGGCCGCCGGTATGCTGCTGTCACTCGCTGCACTGCGGTGTAATATATTGCAGTGTATTACTTAATATGGCTGTTATTGCCAGCCAGTATTGCAGCCACACATTACAGTTAAATAATATCCTCTGAGAAATTCCCTTTGACAAATCTTTGCTTCACCTTCGGTAAAACCAAATGTTTTTATGCTATACAAAAATAATCAGAAACGAAAATGGATTCCAATATTTCGTTATCGCAAAACTTCGACACGTAGTGCAAAGCTGATTGAATATTCCGAAAACTTCGTCTTGGAAAGTACGCTTACAACATATTTGAATGCTTCTAGTGACAAAAGTTTATTTGTAAGCTGTGCACCATCTTTGCATAGCAATCGGAAGAAAACTGTTTCTACTTTATGCAACATTAGATTTTGCCCCCGTCTTCGCTCGCGTATATGATGGTTATGTAAATTTTAAACGACTAGAGCGCGTACCAACACTTTTGGGTCCTCATACCTCTGCCGAAGGCATGGAATTCTCTGCAAAGGCACGTGTTTCCTTCTTCCTTCAATCCTGGGTCCTTTAAGCGGGGCGTGAAAAAGCATCTTATCAGGCCGTCAAAGAAGAGACCTCAACATCGCCTCGGCTGCTACGATGACGGCGTGGCGGCCACTGCTCTTAGACCACATGACTGCTTACCATCAGGCGGAGTGTGGTTATTTTGACGAGCAAAATAAAAAAGAAACTAAAAGAAATGTTGTATACCTCGGGGATAGTACTACTAGACCGACCATTATGCATTTCTGGGTGAACGGTACCCTATCTCCTTTTCTGCACACCAGACAAAGTGTAAAATGTGAAATTTCATGATGATCGGTTGAGTAGTTAAGACGTTAAAGGAAGCAAACAAATAAACTCATATTTGCATTTATAATATTAAAATATTAGTTAGGATTAACATAAAACCTCGTAATGTAAACATTGTAAATACGATTGCTGTGCGTGAGGATTCAGGTTTGATTCCTGTGTCAGGCAAATTCATATCGAGTTTCTCTGTCAAGAAATTCTCAATATCAGCACGAAGTCTAGAACTGCGTCAGTAGTTCGTATACCTATAGTTTTTTTAAATGTGGGGCGATCCTCCTGATGCGTACCCCCTCGCTACATGGGGTAGCGAGAGGGTTATGTCGGACACTTTCGAGATTTCGGGCCTACAGACTAAAATCACCATGGTGTGCCAACTCACTGCTTTGTATGTTGTATGGGTTGCTGGAACAAACTACATCAGCGACCCAACCAGCAGAGCCCAATGCAGACAGGGAGTAGTTCGTACACCTACGTGAACATATGCACATAAAACCATAGCTGGCGAAATTTTGCAATCATCATCATCATCTCAGCCGAAAGACGTCCACTGCTTTGCCGCACAGACCGGCCTTGGGCCATCCGCATCCAACCAAATTTTACAATACATATCTGCAAAGGCCTTCGGGTATAATATAGATATAAGACTTTATATGTATGAAGGAAGATTACATTTACCATGCCAAGTCTGCCATATTAACGTGACAGCATAATTGAGAGGCTTAAAAGCGTCGTAGGGAAGCCAGTAGAAGAAAGGTAGAATGTAATCGACGTCGTAGCCGAGGTACACCTTGATGATCTCCACGAACGGCGGGCTCAGGAACACCACCAAGAGTGCGTTGTTACACCAGTAGTAACCTGTAATATAATATATTAGATTTTGCCTGCGGTGTCGCTCGCGTTAATGTAGATTTTGTAAATTTTCTGTCTGTTTCTGTTTCGGGAACTTAACCAGTACTTTTTCTGGAAAGCGTACCCTATGTCCTTTTCTCTACCCCGGACATCATGTATGAGAAAATTTTGTGATGATCGGTCGAGTAGTTAAGGCGTGAAAACGTAGCAAGCAAACAAACTAATATTCGCATTTATAATATTAGTAAGGATTCTCTCGTTGACTCCATGACATAAGTTTACGTTTATAGGTTTTGACTCTTCGGTCAGGCAAATTATTATTAGGTTTTTGCCGTAAGAAAATATTCAGTAGCGGTACGGGGTCTGAAAATATGCTTAGTAGACGGCAATAGGCTCACCTCGTATAATGTGAGACTTAAAACATATCTAGCAAACTGTGTAAATTATATATCTTTGCCTACTACTTCGTAGATGTACACACAACGACACATCAACCTAGACTGTTTGGACTTTGAACTTTGAACTATTGGAAGTTGAACGCTGCGAATCGTGTGAGAGAGTGCGTTATATTTTTGTTACGCTCTATCCTTATTACTACTACTTACCATTACATTGAAACCACTATGCACTATCCCTTTCCGACAATTCTCTATTTTGTATGTTGTGTAGTTATGCGTATATAGAATGTCTTACTTGACGTGTAGCCGTGTGTACAGGTGTAAATTTGTATCATTGTACTTGAAAATAATTTAAGGTTTCTTAGCAATGTACGCGTAAATACGGCGTTTGGTACTGTGGCCGCTAAACGACAATGGGTTCACTTTCTACTACAATAACCTTAAAACTATAGCTGTAGAAAATATAAAGGTTTTCACCTCTGCCTACACATTGTGAGATTAATATTTTTGTAAATTTCTATACGCTTTCTTCTAAGGTATAAAACCTTTGGTGAGCTGGGCCGATTCACGATTGACCGGTTTTTTTTAAAGTTATTGGTAACCAACGGACCCGAGGTCTACTTGACGGTAAGCGAATATAATGTCAAAGAAATACAACCAAACCGCTGTTTACCGATATACCACCTTAAATGTAAATCCATATTCGCTTTAAACTGTAAACGATATGATATGATATACCATAACTAAGTACATAGTAACGCCGAAGGCATGCTCACTACAGACATTTGAATAGTACCTTGTATGACGTAGTTGAGCTGTCGTAGCGCAGTGCTGATGACCTGGTGCTCAGCGTCGGAGACCTCTCCCCGCGGCCACATGTCGCGTAGCTCGCTCACCAAGTTCTCGTACACTGGCCGGTGCACCTCGATCATGTATGACTTGGACATGGCTATTAAAACAAGAAGCTTAATCATGTTTCTTGAATGTATAGGGATTTATTAAAATGTCTGACTGGATGGCATAATAGGCAAGCGGGCGCCTCGCCATTGTCGCTGAGGTATGTGTATCGAAAGGGATAATGGTATGTGTAATCCATTAATTATTGTTCTGATTCAGGGTGTACTTTTGTCTCTAAAGTCCTCCACAATATATCCCATCAACGTTAAAGAAAAGAAAAAAGAAGAAAAGAAATTTCTTTTTGTAATTATTGCCAGAAGTGCTACGTTTTTGTAATTTTAGTAAGATGGCAAACAAGCATACTTTCTGTCAGAAGGTGACAGATTACTGATGTCTGTAGACACATCCAACACTAGAGGTTCACTCATAGCAATTAAGACGTTTCTCTTGAAGCTCATGAATGATGAGTGAACTCTTAGTTGTATAGAAAGTTTGAGTTTTGCAATGAGTATCGCCTTAACACATGGGCTCTTCCATTTCGGGTTAAGGCGGTCAGAACCTTACCATATCTCACAACACTACAACCATCACAAGCTAGGTCTTTTGATTGTGATCTTAAGAAAAGTGCTGGTTCTTACTCGGCTGGGCTTGATATTTTTTTTATTTATTGTTTCTCTTTCACGGGTATTTCCCTAATACTTTGGGAGACTTACACGGAGACATAGGTCCAACGTGAAGAGGCCCTTCGAGAGTTTTAATCAAAGGTGAGATAGAACACCTACAGCGGCACTAGCCGCAGCAAGCGTATGAATATTGCTACATATGGATTCTAATATATAGGAGATGGGTATGGGTGTTTGTTCTTAAAATTTTATTTATTTATTTTTATATTGTAATATTATTGCCTTTTACTGCGATCTCACCTGATATTAAGTGAAGATGCAGTCGACGATGGAGCAAGCTTGGCTAGAAGATACCTATACACTCGCGACTTGAAGACACCCAGATTGTACTCATCGGGAAACACAGACTTAGGTAGGGAGTTCCACTCCTTTGGTACTAGTACGCATTATAAAAGTGTGTGCGTAAATGTGGTATATCCATCACTACGTCTTTTAATATATCATTTTACTGCTTATAATTATAATTTATAAACAACAGATAGTAAAAGATTACATAATTCAATGCTACGTTGAACTCAACAGTTAATGACTAACAAAATATATGTATGTTCAGAGTATCTTGCGCTTTTAAACACATAAGCGGCTTTACTGTGAAAATGAAATACAAATCCTATTCGCAATATCAGTATGCATGTGGTTTTAAGCACTTGTTTTGTTTTAACAGCGAGGGATTACTTTTAAAAAGGGAAAATTAAGATAAACCTGTTTTTGGTTGGGTTTCGGGATAGGTATGCTATCCACTGAAATGAATTTTCATGAATAATTACTATATCATATAATAATTAATTTAAAAAGTGGCATATTTGGCAACTGTAATGAATATATTGTGACTCACTGTTCGCATTTTCGTATATTTAAATCAATGGAATGATAAATTATATATTATGCTGTTTGATTCAACTTTAGTGAAAATAAAGTTCTTTACGGTATTATATTAATTTTACAGTAACATAACCACAGCTTCACTTTAGTTAAGTAAATATGTAAATATGAATATATTTTTATAGAATCGTTGCTTGCAAGTTTATTTAGAGCTAACATGAATGGAATATTGTTGTTCCCCTAAGCGACAAAGATATGACTGATGACCTGACTGATGTCAATATAAGTATAATATTATAAAAATGAAAAATATATATTTTTATTTGTAATTAATAAACTCATAACTACTGGTTCGATTAATTCATTCACCGTTAGAAAGCTGCTTTATCCAAGAATAACATCCGACTACGTCAGTATGACAATATGAGTGTCATATTACAACTGTGTAGTTGTCACTGACAAGCTTGAACTGTATATTATAATATCATAGGCGGGGATAAAATTAGAATATCTTGTGTGCTATGTGTGGTCCAAAGCTTGCACAAAATCTTAATAAGCAATTTAAGCATTTATGTCCGACTGCACGGATGGCAGCTGAGTCGCTGAGACAGATGGGTCGCCTCGCCTTACATAAACCACTAGGATTAAGTAAGGGTGTTATCGACGGCATCAATCGATGGTAGAATGGATTAGTCGACGTCGATCGATAGTTTCTACCAGACCAATCGACGTCAACAACTCGATCGATTGGTCTGGTAACACCCTTAGGCGAGGCGATCCCTCGCCACTAGCCGCCGCGCCGAGGGTTGTGGTTTCGACCACAAATGGTTGTTGCGAATCTGGGTGTTATTTGTGTCTGTTTTTGAACGTTTGTAAATTCCCCGCAACACAGGAATTATTTCTAGTGCAGGACTTGTCTTTTTTAATATAATATTCTATCACATACATTATACCATCTAGCCCAAACTAAGCAGAGCTTGTACTATGGGTACTAGACAATGGATAAACATACATATATACTTTTTTTATTTTTGTAAATACGTACATATTATGCATAGAAACACCCAGACCAAGACAAACATCCATGTCCATGCACACAAATGTTTGACTTGTCCGGGAATCGAACTCGCGACCTCAGGAGCGGCAGTCGGTTACTTTAACCACTACGCCATCGAGATAAAGATGAAAGGTAAATAGATTTATATCCTTCTAGGTTTTGCCCGCAAGTTCACTCGCGTTACTGTAGGTTATGTCAATCAATTTCTATCTCGAGAGGGTACCGCACGATCTCCTTTGAGGCGGCAAGCCTCCTGGCCGGATCACCGCCCTGGGACCTGGAGGCCAGACTTCTCGCGTCGCTCTACCAGTGGCGCGGGGAGGCTCTGGAGCGGGGCTTTCGGCCGTTGCCGAGAGAGGTGGAGGCGCGGCGGTCGGAGCTCCGCGACGTCCTAAGGGCGGACTGGGGTGAACGGCTTGCGCGACCGAGTGCAGGGCACGCCGCAATAGCGGCGGTAAGTCCGATCTTGGAGGAGTGGCTGAAGCGGCGCCATGGCGCCCTGACCTTCCGGCTGACGCAGGTCCTCACCGGGCATGGATGCTTCGGGAGGTACTTGTGTCGTATAGGCCGGGAGGAGACGTCTTGTTGTCACCACTGCGGTGACGGCCCCGAGGATACGGCGCTGCACACACTCGTGAAGTGCCCAGCTTGGGAGGAGCAGCGCCGGTCGTTAACCGGGGCACTGGGTGTCCAAATCCTCTCGCTGCCGGCAATGGTACTGTCCATGGTCCGGAGCGAGGGTGCATGGGAGGCCGCCGTCACCTTCTGCGAGGCAGTGATGTCCGCGAAGGAGGCGGCGGAACGGGAGAGGGAGCTGGTCTCTCCCCACCCAAACCGCAGGAGACGTCCAGACTCCAGCCACCCTAGGGGGCGGCCTGCGGGCGGTGGACTTGGGCTGTCTGCCGCCCGAGCAGCACACGCCCGAGAGAGGGGCATAGGTGTTCCGCGCGCCCCCCTCAGTGGAGGGGAGGGCTGTACCATCTGGTCCTCCCCCAAACAGCTGGGGCCCGCCTATTCACGTGGCGGGCCAAGACCTGTCGGTGTCGCGGTGAATGCTAGCGCGAATCCCGTGGCACCGACACTAGGTACCGGAGAAACGTCGTCAGGGGTTTAGTGGGTATGGGGCCGGCTTTTCTGGCTCGAGTCCCACACACCCGCGCCCTGCCCGGGCGCGGACGGTGCGTAAAAGCATTCCCCTGACGTTAAAAAAAAAAAAAATTCTATCTAAACTAATATTATAAAGAGGAAACATTTGTGTTTTTGTATGTATGTTTGTAATATTTTCACACAAAAACTACTGGACCGATTTCGAAAATTCTTTCACCATTAGAAAGCTGAATCTAATCATCTGTAATAATATAACCCAAGGTGTAAAAAATTAATCATAATAAATCTGTCATCGCGTGCGCTGCGGAAACTGTTGATGATGGAACAAAAAAATATTCTACAGTATTATAGAACGTATCAATATCTACAAAAAAGTCCGCGATACCATATGTGTTTTTTGAATATATAGCTAACTACACCTATATAGGTGTAGTTAGACTTATTAATTTCTTTAGTTGTAGTTTTATATATTAAAATTAGATAACATATTAAAAGTAGGTATTGGGTAATAAATTAAAGTCCACGCGGACGAAGTCGCGGGCAACAGCTATATAATAATATACCTAATATGTAAGATAACTTGTATGCAATATTTCACGATAATCTGTGGTGTATCTAAGGCGTGAAAGTGTAACAAACAAATAAACTCACATTCGCATTTATAATATTAAGTTAGGTTAACTGCTTCCGTGGCGCAGCAGCAGTGTATGCGACTGCTGTGCATGAAGTCTCGGGTTCAAATCCCGGGTCGGGCCAACAAAAAGATATTGGGTTTTTCTGTTTAGAAATCTCAATACAAGCTCGCAGTTAGGTAGGTGGCGGTGTTAGACACCCCCGTGCCTCGAAAAGCACATAAAGTCGTTGGCCCTGCGTCTGATCTCTCTAAGGTCGTGTCGGATCACCGTCCCATCGAATCATGAGGGTTAGGGAATAGAGAGTGCACTTGTGTTTGCGCACATACTTGTGCACTATAATATCTCCTGCGCAGATGGCCAGTCTCCATTAAGATTGGCCGCCGTGGCCGAAATTCGGTTTAGAGGACATCGTTATTATTACTATTAAGTTAGGATAGGCAGAGTTAAATCGAAGAGATCATCGTATACCAAAGACAAATCCTGGTGTTGTTAATAGGATTTTTTCTGGGTGTAATCTCTTCTAATGAAACCAGTCACTAAACCCAGGTGCTTACTGATCAGTAACATAACAAAACTAACGTTTATTCTCCACGCAATTCAAATAGAGAGTAGCTAACCCAGGAACAAGTAGCCGACGCAAGGCATCATGCTGAAGATCTGGACGGCGTCTTGGAAGGTGCCTCCCTTGGCGGCCTGCGAGATGTTTATCAGCTCCAGCCACGTCACCACGAACAGGTTGATGAACTCAAACCAGTAGAATATACTCCAGAGTAACCTGGAATAGCAATATCAGCAATAGCTTAGTGGGAAACTATTGGATTGCCACGATGAGGTCTCGATCCCAAGCCACGCATCTCCTATAAGCGGGGCGTGATAAAGCACCTTCTCAGGCCGTCAAAGTAGAGATCACAACATTGCCTCGGCTGCTATGAGGACGGTGTGGAGGCCACTGCTCGTAGACGACACGACTGCTTACCATTAGGCAGAGTGTGGTCATATTGACGAGCAAAAAACAAAGTTATATGCGTATTTAATAGTTAATTATTGCTCAGTGAAGTCTGTCAACCCGCACTGGGACAGCGTGGTGGACTATGGCCTTCTCTTACTGAGAAGAGGACCGTGCCAGCAGTGGGACAGTTTAATACAGGGCTGATATAATTATATTATTATTGACCTGACCTGAATCATATTTGCTATCTTTATTTTTATAATGCCGAAAGGAAGGGTTATGATATGACCAAATATTAATATAATTTTTTTTCAAACACACCTGCGGCACTTGTTATACGTACACTACTTGTGTCACGTGGACTTTGCAAACATTTAAATAACGGACACAAAGAACACCTACACTCAGAACAACTATTTCTATCCGCAAATATATAAATTGGACCCTGTGGAATTCAAACCCACAACACTCGGTGTATTGGCAGTGGCAAGGTGACTCCTTAAACCACTATGCCGTTCGTGCAATGACTTGATGGCAACTGGGTACATATTCAGCCTGATGTGGCGTCTATACGCCACAGCAACAGCTTTTTAAAAGACAGATTGTATGATATGATGGCATTCTGGTGACACGAAAATTCAGTTTTGTGCTTTAAAATAGACACAGCGTTTGTAAGCGTAAGTGCAATTATCGCTTTACGGAGCTTAAGCATGCTGTTTAGTATTTCTTTGTGGAAATGTCTTTATTCCTCTTTGAAGAGAGGAAAATACATTTTCACTTTAATAGTGAAGTGTAGGATTTATCTTCAAGGGGCTTACCACGATATTTTAAAGCGTTGGCATTGCATGGGCGAAAATGACACAGCGCATTACAGAGTACATTGCTTTCTAAAGACGCCGGGTTTTTAAAGGTCGTAGCTTCTAGTAGAATTTTGTTAAGTAATATAAATTTTCTTCTAGTTCAAGTTCAAGTTCAATTGACTTGGGAATAATAAAGGCTAAGAGAAAAGAATATAAACTTTCTTCTAAAATTCTCATCTCCTTTTAGTAGAAAATTTATATTGTTTAAATATATTAAAAATATATTTAAAACTATGGTACCTATGTACGTTATAAGTCAAATATCAAAATTCCGGATATACAATTTTATTTGAAAATTTATATAATAACAAATATAAATATAATTTATATTCGGTTTTAGATTAAGGATTTTGAAGCTTTACAAAACTCATTGACCTGATTACAAACATTAAGAAGGCATATATTGACATACCTGATATAAGTAGTGTCATTTCTGGTAAGTCGTAGACCAACTAGTTTGAGGATTGCTCGTGGAATTACAAATGTGGCGTCGTAGTCGCTCACATCATACACCTGAGAAAAACAAATATTAGTAAACTGCACAGTCTGTAACAATAAGGTGTGAATCAAATTTAATGCGTTATATGATACACAAGGTTCAAGTAAGTTACCATCATCTCTCAGGTCTCCGTTGGGCAAAGCAATTTAATAGAGAAGAGGGATGAGAGACAGCAATTAGAAAAATAATATAGAAATCAAATAGATTAAAACTCAATAGTAATAGGTGCAATATATAAAATATGTGCAGTGTAAGTACTTTGAAAGAAAGAAAAAAGAAAATTTATGCATTTGACAAAAAAGAAAAACAATAATAACAAGTTAAATATAAAATAAATGAATTTTGCCAAATGGGACCTAGATCAGCATATGCAAGGCTAAGGAAGCCTGGCGCTGATTTTTAACTAGATCCCTAACGTAGTTATTAAAATGGTCGTCTCGCCAACGCCACTGCGCCGTGTTGTACCAAAAACACGTGTGATCTACAAATTTTTGTCCGGAGTTTGTGTTCTTTGTGAGCGTGTTTGAACATTTGCAAAATCCTGTGTAAAACAGGATTTATTTCTTGTATATGAATTGTCAAGTTAAAGAATATAATATATTAAATTGGTTATAAATACTAATTTATTATATTATGTTCTTTTAATTGTCCTAAACGAGCAAAATTTCTTGAAATAACGAACTTTTAAATCTACCCTTTTACCTTTGACGATCGCTCGATTTTCTCAACCTTATCTTTTCGAGAGAAACACTTTTTTATAAAGCTTGTCATCTCGATGCAATGCCTCGTATTAAAGTGTGGAACTTTTTGTTTTAAAACCTTCCACACTTCGTATGAATAATTTTTAAGGTCAAATGTGACACAGTTTATGAGAAATGTCCACCTGACTTTTAAAGTCCTACTGTAAGTAACAGTTAGGGTACCTTCACTTAGAATATCTTGAAAGTGAATATTTAAAGGTTTCGGTCGAGGGGAATTGTCAGAGATGGACACAACGGCAAGAACACTAAGACTCAGACAGCAACTTGTAAATCCCATTTTTCTTGTTCTTACCGAAATTCTCATAGCAAGACGGATTGTCACTGACATACTGAACACTGGAAATTTTATTTATAAAATTGGTTATGTTTCATTTAAAACTCGTTAATTTGCCACGCTAAATGTTGTGCGTTTTGTATCACACAGGATAAAAGAATATGTTATTAAGTCCACTTAATAACATATTCTTTTTACTAAGTATAAATGTCTACTCATACTAAATGCTAGCTTTAGCTTAGACACAATACATCACTAATAATTACTTTAAAATTGCTAGTCATTATTCAAATCTTATAATTATTTCTCATATTTTAAGTTTCAGGCTATTTAAATACCAAACTTTTTTTTTACCAAATTGAAATACACAATTATTAATGAAAAAAAATTTTTATTAAGTTGATCAATGTGCACTAATGTAGTTTACGATTTTCTTGTATGTAACATTATAAATATTGAGAAAAAGAGGGTTGAAAGAAAAAGATTTTAAGATATGAATCTCGAGGCACATTCTAAAACGCATAAATACAATATGTAGTCTGCTGAACCCACGAGGGATATGAAGTATTCGCATGTTTTAAGTTTATTCTGACAGTAGAAGTTTGTAAAAAACGCTGAAAACTTTACAAATTTAATATTAACTTTGTACGTTAAGCAAACGCGCTAGTGGAAAATAATAGTTTTTGACTCGTGGTTGTATAACTATCGACGAAAAACTATGAGTATTATAAGGTTTATAAGTGTCTGTATGTATGTGGCGTAACTGCTAAACCGATTTTAATGCTTTTCATTGAAATAAATGAGTAAATATCGGTTATGATTCTGAACTATATTTGAATTAAAACTGAAAGATTTAAAAAAGTTATTGGCTCCTGGTAATTAATCATGAAATGGTTTTGCTCAGAGCGTCGACTAGTCGGTTAGGCAAAAAAAATTGCGATAAATATAAAAAAAAAGATTTTTATACATTTGAATATTTTGCGTGAATAAATGATTATACAAAATATAAGCGCAATACATCTCTGCATTATTTTTTGGGAACGCCGAATATTATAGACTAGAATTACGAATATAATGTATCTATTCCAAATTCCAATCTATAAAGTAAAAACTTAAATATCGCGAGTATAAAATAATGGAAGAACTATGTGGGTTTTAAGAACTCTTGAAACAGTAGGTGCAATAGAAAAAATGAAAAATTGTTTAAATGAATTATTGTTTATTTACAGCGTTTAACAAATTAGAAAAGCTTATTAATCTAAAACACCTTATAAATAAAATAAAGTAATTTGCCAAACGCTGGCAAAATTAAACAAAACTACTTCTATAGTTTTCACACTAGGCAAGCCTGTATCGTGAAGACCCAAAAAATATAACATAATCCAAAAAATAATTACAAAAAATTTAAAATCTAAAATGAATAAGAAATTAAAATCAAGTGTTTCAAGTATTGTAATAATATACATATTAACAGTAAATATCTAGTGTGTAGGTTTAACGCAACTATGTATAGGCTTAAGGCTCCAAGTGAGTTGTAGAAAGGGAACCGATTGCCATTTACTGGACATAATATGGTATTGAGATTTATACCCTGTACCTACTTAGCACTTAAGAATTTGTGGAGAAAATAAAATATATGTGTATTGTATATTGTACTGCATTTAACTTTATAGCATTTATTAATGCTTTGCTTGACCGCAACATTAAAACCATGCGATCACGCTGAACTGACGTTACCGACGCAATCTTAACCCTTTCGCTGTCCTTGTCATATGTGATTCATCAGACAAGAAACCTGTAAAAACATTAACAATGATCTATATAAGTTTAATATCAGTCTTGTATTCAGCTGTCCGACTGCATACGGTACAAGCGTCTTCTTAGTGTAAGTTATTTTAGACCCTATGGGTGGACTATTCCACCAGGCCGACGCAGTGCGGGTTGGCAGACTTCACATATCTTCGAGAGCAGTATAAAGAACTCTCAGACATGCATGTTTCCTCACGATGTTTTCACCGTAAAAGCGAACGATAATTAACTTTGAAATGTCAGAGGTATGCGCCTTAGGATCAATTTCGAGATCTCTGCGTGGCAGTCCAACGGTTTCCCACTAGGCTATCGCTGTTAACTATGACCTAAGTAGAATTAAAAGAAGTACGATATAAAACCAGTAGCTCTGAGGTCAGAAAGGAGTCCGTCATTCGAAAAATGGTCACGCGCGACGTCACTTAGCTCGAGATGGACTTTTCTTGTACCGGTACAAATTTGCATTCCATTTTATAACGAATACTAAATCTTAGAAATAAAGTAATTTTTTATAATCGTAGCAATATAATAAAGTAACTGTCCCCTCGCGATATATAAATAATAATCATAAGATAAGATAAGATTTTTATTTGTCAAAAATATATACAGAGGTTTCCTTAAACAATAGACCTTATAATGTACTTATAGTATTAAAATTACTAAATTGAACTCACTGATTTAAGCATGAATGTGCCGGCTCGACCGGGGAAGGATTACCCTCTCACAGAATATATGTATATATCGACGTGAAATAGCAGTATTCCTACTGTTATGTTTCGTTCGGTGAGTGAGAGTGCCGGAGGCCTAATCACCCTCTTTCCCCCTTCCCGCTCCTTCTCCTTCCCACTTCCTTTCCTAAAGGGTCGGCAAAAAGCAAGTGATGCCTCTGGTATTGCGGGCGTCTATAGGCTACGGTGACCACTTACCATCAGGTGGGCCGTATGCTAGTTTGTCACCTTTGTGGTATAAAATAAAAATATTTTAAGGAAAAATTGCTCATGAACATCCACACTAGGTCATCGACCATCCTCCGGTATTGGGGTATCAAATGCAAAAATAATTTTATAAGGCCTTTCTAGAAATTAGCGCATTCAATCAAAACAAACTCTTCAGCTTCATTATATTAAGTTTAGATTTGATTCTTATGAAGATGATGACTGCGTGGATGGCGTAGTGGTTCAAGCGGTCGCCGTGCCACTGCCACCGCACCGAGGGTCGTGGGTTCGATCCCCACACGAGACAATAATTTGTGTGATCCATAAATGATTGTTTTGAGTCTGTGTGTTCTTTGTGTCCGTTGTATGAATGTTTGTAAAGTCCCCCGCGACACAGGAATAATTCCAAATGCGAGAGTTGCCTATGTTAAAAAAAAACATCTTACCAAATATCTCCTAAACAGATGAACAGATTTGGGTGATACTTGGTAAACAGATAGAACAATTTCTTGGATTAATCCTGGATCGTATTTATTTCGGTTTTCGTTCCTGAGGTGCATCAGACGAAGCCAAGCTAGTCTTTATAATTAGCTCCCTTGAGTCTAGCAGCGTAAGTATACAGCGTCTTAACATTAATTTAGTTCCACCATGGTTTTATGATATGGTATGAAAATGTAGAAGAGTTAATACATTAAAATTGAATGCAGTAGATTTTTATTTTTTAATGTATGACTAAATGCTAGTTGTTGAGCAGCGATAGCTCAGTGGGGAGACCAACAGACTGCAATGCAGAGGGTCTCGGGTTCGAACCCACGTCACGCACCTCTGACTTTCGGAAGCTATATGACTTTTCGAAATTATGTGCGTAGTGATTGACAGTTATCGCCTGCTGCGTGCCTCGGAGAGCACGTTAAGCCGTCGGTCCCGGCTGCCATGAACATCTATGGCAGTCGTTATTGGGAGATTGTCGACACAAAAGATCCCACTGGGTAGAAGTGTCGCCGGTCTGCACTGACTGGCCCCCACATAAGATACATACAAATGCCAGTTGTTATATCAATCGCCATTATATATATAATAATATCAGCCCTGTATTAAACTGTCCCACTGCTGGGCACGGGTCTCTTCTCAATGCGAGAAGGGTTAGGCCATAGTCCAACGCGCTGGTCCAGTGCGGGTTGGCAGACTTCACATATCTTAGTCATGCAGGTTTCCTCACGATGTCTTGCCTTCACCGATAAAGCGAGCGATGATTAACTATTTAATACGCACATAACTTCGAAAAGTCACAGATGCGCGGCCTGGGATCGAACTCGAGACCTCTGCGTAGCAGTGGAACGGTCTCCCACCAGACGTGAATTATATTCGCCTGCCTCGGTGGCGAAATTATTAGTAGCAGCGGAATGTAAGGATCTGTGTTTGGTAGATGTCTATAAGAGATAAGATAAAGATGGCACTTTGTATATATGCAATAGATTGAAATATCTCGAAGTATGTTTACTTATTTGCTTTGTTTAGTTTTGCGTTCAGATCGTTCAAATTGAACGTTAATAGTATCTAATGACCTATTATAGTTCTATATTAATTAGAGGGGCTTCGCCGTTAAACTTCTATGTACATCATTATATTCTCATAAAATTTAAATAATTCCAACTAACTAATATGATAAATGCGAATGTGAGTTTGTTTGTTTGTTACGCTTTCGTGCCTGAATAGTTCGACAGATCATCATAAAATTTTGCCTACACGTTGTTAGGGGTACAGAAAAGGACATAGGGCATCTTTCATCCAGACAAAAAGTAGTGTAGTAGGTAGTGTTCCCGAGGTATACAAATTTATTGAAACAATGTCCGTTGTTTGAATGTTTGCAAAGTCCTCCGCGATACAGGAATTAAATTTTGTGCTTTATTTTTTTTTTTTTTTTTTTTTTTATAATTATAATATTCTTCCACATACACACAACACCGTCTAGCCCAAACTAAGCAGAGCTTGTACTATGGGTACTAGACAATGGATAAACATACTTATATACTTTTTTTTTTGTAAATACATACATATTATACATAGAAACACCCAGACCAAGACAAACATCCATGTTCATGCACACAAATGTTTGACTTGTGCGGGAATCGAACCCGCGACCTCGGGCGTGGCAGTCGGTTACACTAACCACTACGCCATCGAGGCCGACAACTGCTTAGTAGTTGTGTACGCTTTAAAAAATAATTTGACTGTTATAAAATTATTTTGCACTATAGTTTTCGTGGTCATCTCGTGGCTCATGGCCGAAGATGAAAGCTATTAAGCTGAGAATAAATTAATATAAAATAAAAAGTTGTTTATCACGGACACGCACTGCCAGTTGTCATGGCTCCT
The DNA here is from genome assembly GCA_930367265.1 of Catocala fraxini. Taxonomy (NCBI): domain Eukaryota; kingdom Metazoa; phylum Arthropoda; class Insecta; order Lepidoptera; family Erebidae; genus Catocala; species Catocala fraxini. The sequence goes on along the minus strand of OV884047.1, from coordinate 15,676,825 downwards.
GAAAGCCATTTTACAGCTTATAAACATTTCTATTACGAGATGCCTTTATTTTTATGTTTAACCCTTGAAAAACCTCAGGGTGGCTGGAGGTCATCTCGCACCCTCCGAAGCCCGGTTCTACGGTTGGGGAGAGGGTTCAAGCGCTCCATCTCCCACTCTGTCGCCTCCTTGATGGAAATTACTTCCTCACAGAAGAAAACGACGGCGTTCCACGACCTCTTGCTCCGGACCATAGACTGAGCAAGAGGGCAAACAATCCGACTGCCGCGGGCAACTCACGGCACCGCGATGCCCAGGCAGGGCAATCCACCAAAGTGTGCAGCGCCGTGTCCACAATAAGATCGCGACTGTCATCGCAGTGATGACATCCGGGCGTCTGCTGCCGGCCTATGCGTTGCAGGAACTGGCCAAAATAACCGTGGCCAGTCATTACCTGTGTGAGCCGGAAGGTGAGGGCGCCATGCCGCCTCTCTAGCCACTCTTCTAACACGGGACTTACCGCCATGATCGTGGCGTGACCGGCACTGAGGAGCACAAGTCGTTCCTTCCATTCCTCCACCAGGACCTGGTGGAGCTCGGACCGTGTCGCCTCTAGAGCGGGAGCTCTTTATCCTCTATAGGTTAACCTTATGGTAAATTATTTGCTTGTTTCTTCTTCTCCTTAGCCTTTATTATTCCCAAGTCACTTGGGGTCGGCTTTTCTAGTCTAACCGGGTTTGACTGGATATCAGTTTTTACACGGAGCGGCTGCCACCTGACCTCCGCAACCCGAAGGCTAACGATACCCTAAGGCTAGACCAGCGTCAGGATATTAGAGGGTACTGACTTTCCCAATAACGACTGCCATAGATGTTCATGGCAGCCGGGACCGACGGCTTAACGTGCTCTCCGAGGCACGCTAATATTTGCTTGTTTATATTATGTTAATTAATATTATGTAAAGGAATTATTTATTGGAAAAATTGTTTTATTATTATATTGACATTGTATTCTTTTAAGTAGCAGTTAGATACATAGCTAAATACGAAAGTGAGTAGTGTAAATGTGTCATATTATTTATTGTTCATTTGCGGCAGCCATTGTTAGTATTGTTTTGTGTACAGATAACGACTTCCTTAATCAACTCCACTAGCGGCTAAAGCGTCCGCACGCATTCACGCATTTTATTTTTCACCTGCGACAGCTGCAGTGATTGTAAATAAACTATTTTTATATAAAAAGGCTCTAGAAACGAGGACTCGATGGAGAAACATGTGAAGACACGTTGAAGGCTAGAGGGGCCGCGGTCTACGACTCGATGATATTCAAAAACATTGTTGGTCCATTCAGAAATGTATCGGCGTAGCTGTAGGTATTTATGTTATTTATTTATTTAGATGTTTCCCCAACTAAGTATAATCCTTTGCTGACATGTGAGTGTTAGAAGCCTATGTCAAGTAGTAATCTCTTCAAAGATATAACTACAATATACGCAGGTTTTTAAAATTAAATTCTAATACTTGCGATGCAGAAAATGGAAAAGCAAATATTAACGTTAAATGTGTAAACCCTTAAACCCTGCCTATCCTTTTAGTAAATGATGGTGAGACCCAGTATTGTCTTCACACCATCACATTAAGTGTTTCCCACAATTGATATGAAGAGGATATAAAAGAGTCACTGGAAAGCAATTCAGGGGCGTCGCTATCACCCTATAAAAATACTATAATCGTAAAAGTAAGCAGTAATATCGTACAGGTGAATGCATTCACCCCATTGTCCGGGTAGTGCTTTGATTGTAGGAAAAGATAGCAATAGAAAGGCAAAACAGTCTTTTGATATTATACACACTTAGTTTTAATGTTTTTATTTAAAACATTAGTTTTTAGGGCTCTTTAAATGATACTAGGTCTTAGCCTAAGCTGGAGTCATGACAAACTTTAACAAATTCTTAATTTAGCCACGGCATTCTTCTGGCAGTTTCGGTAGCACCTAGATTTCCCCATTGGCTATCCATCCATTTCTAGGCTCCTTATAGAGATGGTGTGCTTAGCAGAGAGCCTTTGGGCTTACACACAGCGACTCAATTTTTAATGGTCGGCAAAACCCAAGTGATTTTCCTGATATAGCATATGTTCATAGATTTCGGTGACCGCTAATCATCAGGCGAGGATGTTCATTAGCTATCTTTTTTCTAAGAGAACAAATGCATGACACGGTGAGATCGTAGCTTAAACCTAAAAAGCCTTATCTTTTTTTACTGTGTGCCAGCTTGCTGCCTTTAATGGTGAGTGGATCACCCAGCACCCAAACGTGCCCAACGTGGCATTTCACTAACAAACGTGTTACTGGTTACTAGCCCAAATACAAAATGTTGGCTTTAGAGGTTTAAACTATGATGTCACCGTGGCCTGCATTGATCTCATACAAGGTAAATGGTACCATAAACTGACGAGTGTACAATTGTGACTCATTCACGGATTTCCACTTGCTACGATAATATCTTTGATAGAAGATGAAGATATTATAGAAGTAACTGGAAAGCCGTGCACCGCCGAGAGACAGGCGTAAATATAAACTCTAAAAGGTAACAACAGGTAGTATAAAATATTACAAAAATAATAATGTTTATATGTATCTATTTTTCTTTGAATCTCACTGTTGAAAGTTGTTTCAACAGTGAAATTCAAAGAAAAATGGAATATTTATGCCTGTCTCTCGAACAACAACTAATAAACATGAAACAAACGTTAATTTTATGAAACATACGTTAATTTCGTTTCATAGTTACGACATAAATATGAAACATTTCTGAGAGGAATAAATCTTTTCTTAGTTTTTCAGTAAACCGTATCTGAACAGAATATTTTTATGTTTTACTATGAACGATGACCCGGTGTACTATCACCTATCCTAACGAATTTTTTATATTTTCTCACTGTTTAAACCTTCCCTGGACTACGACAAACATTTCAAAACCAAAATCAGCTAAATCGGCCCAGCCGTTCTCGAGTTTTAGCGAGACAAACGAACAGCATTTAATTTTTATATATATAGAAGATTATTCAATTTTATAGCCCATTTTCTGAGCAGTACAGTAACGGAATAATAAATACAATTTTTATTATAAAATAAATTTTTGGAACAATTTAGTATTTGGTAAAAAATATTACTGTCGAATTTCGACGAATGGGCGGACAACTAATTATTATCAATAGTAGTTAAAACAATAATTCAAAAGTAATAAACGCCAGTGCGCGCCATTCCTAAGTATTGTGTGTCGCGTGCGTCCATTGTCAATTAATATCGCGCCAAAAACGACACAATTGTGCGACCGCCATCTACAGACTAACGACGCGCGCTCACGATTAGACTACACTATATAACACATAATATATACCAACACTATGGCTTCTTGTTTAATTTGTTACTTTTAGAGTTCGAAATAACTCTTATACAACAGCTTTGTCCGTCCGTCTGTCTGTTATACAACTTTCAACTCAAGAACCGTAAGAGCTAGAGACTCGCGGTCAACGCCATTCGACTCGACATAGTCGATATACCCCCGAAATGACTATGACCTTTGACCATTGACCTCAAGGTCACGTGGTATCACGTGACTTTTGCATATTACTTGAACCATTTTTTCGAACTCTAAGATTTACGGCAATTCATTGCCGATTCTCACTTGTTTATATATGTACATACGGAATAGATTTAGCCTGTGGCTTAGCTCGTGTAAATGGAGTTAGATTATGTTCGTAACAGTGCCTACTACATTTTTGGATGAAAGGTACCGTATGTCCTTTTCTGTAACCCCAACAACGTGTATGCGAAATTTCATGATGATCGGTCGAGTAGTTAAGGCGTGAAGCGTAACAAACAACCAAACTTATATTCGCATTTATAATATTAGTTAGGATTGCAATATGAGGCTGCAATATACTGGCCTGTAATCCAAGTCGTTTGTTGTCAAAACGCTGGGACCATGGAGTCCAAGAGGTAGGCCTGTTTATAGAGATCTAGCTAAGCGACCTAGCTCGCGTGACCAGAGGGCTGATATTTTTTTGTTCAAATATTAAGCATTGCTATCTAACGTGCCAATTCTGCTAGTCTTCTCGGCACGATGCCAATAGACAGCGATGCGGATGAACATGACTTTTTTTTTTGCAATTTACCTTTTTCAGTTAACCTCATAGTAAATTATTTGTTTGTATATAACCTTTTTCTATTATGCTTAACATAAAGACAACGTCCGCACTAGGAATAACTTCTGTGTCGCGGGGGACTTTACTAACATTCAAAGATCGGACACAAAGAACACTCACATTCGGAACAACCAATTGTGGACCACACAAAGATTTGCCCCGTGTGGGATTCGAACCCACAATACTCGGCGCAGTGGCAGTGGCGAGGCGACCAATTAAACCCAGCCTTTAACTATATCTGTACCAAATTTAATCTCAATCGGTTGAGTGGTTTAGCCGTGAAAAGGTAACAGACAGAGTTATTTTCGAATTTATAATATTAGTAAGGAGTAAGGATAAAAGGAGTCATATTATAATATGTCTTGTATTGCCGGTCCGTATATACAATATGTGTATTAGTCTATAGAATACATGTGTATTCTATAGACTAATACACAGCCTTATGCGGAATATAATAATGTTATTATATTCCGCATAAGGCTATTAAATGATAATAAATTTTATTTAAAATCGCGGACGCATTCAATTTGTTTTCAGCTGGCTGGGCGAAAAAATTGTGGGCACATACCTATACCAGTAAAAATATTGCCTTTCAGTTTCTAAAAATCTTAATCAAGAATTGTTCAAAATCTTATTCGAATATTTGTAATACTTTTTCAACAAGGAGCTTTCTTTTTGTTAGTCTTTGGCTGAATTCTGTTCGATTACCATGATTTACATAAAAAACGTAGCAAAATCATTTAAATCTGTAGGCACTGTGCAGTAATGATTTTATATCAGGTAAAATCGTGGATGATTTATCGTCGCGTGATTTTGCGGGCGGAAATATTACTTCGACAATTTAATATCTGAATTCTTGGTATTCGTCTCATATCTTTATCTTTCTATTTCATATAAAATTTACTTGATACTTATATGAAAGTAGGTTTTCAAGCTTTTGTCAAAGGGAAGTTATTGGATTTTGGAAATATTTCATTAGAGATGAAAATTTTGAAGGATTTTAAAGAATTTCTGGAGGGCACGCCAAGGGTATTTCTAAACGTTTGAATTGATTCAAAATTAAATAATAGCTAAGCGAATATTCGACCTTAATTTCTTTAGAGTTTTTTGATTAAAATTATCATTGAATCAAGACATGTTTGACAAGCCCTTTATAATATGCGTAAAGTATAATCTGTTATACTAAATATAATTCAATGGAGTCTATATTCCTAAGAAACTGATCTTAAACGAGGGGAGATATTGATGTAATACTAAGATAATGTCATATAATTCAATTATACATAGAATTATATAGACAGCATTACAACGTGTTACAAATGATGCGTATTATATTGTTATATGTATCTTAACGTGATATTGCTTTACGCTTGTTTAAAGGCAGTAGATAAAAAATTGATGCTTATATCTGAGCTGTACGCTAAGGCCTCTAGAACAAAAACCTAAGTATATACATACATAGTGGCATGCCTAGACACCGAAGGGAGATTTTATTACAACCACGGTCCATCAGCTATGCTGTTAGGTCCCACATAATAGGGAGCGACTCTATTGCCGTCTACCATACACAATTCCAGACTTCGTGCAGTTACAGATAATTTCTTTACAGAAATACCCATTAACTTTTAGTCGACCGGGAATCAAACGCGAGACCACATGTCCAGCGGTTGCAATCACTACCGTTGCGCGCCACTGAAGCAGCCTAAACACAAACTTAAGTATATAGAAAGATTGTAATACCCGCGATGGGAAAGGTAGAAGAGTACACGCCATGTGATAGAGGGCAAGCCTACGACTCTGTCATTATTATATGCCGAGCGGCTACTAAGAATTTCCTTACGGAATAATCCAATGAAACGCAATTTTAAACGCGAAGTTACACTTGAGGAAAAGTTCAAGTCTTATTCATCATAATGCTCTCGAATATGTATATCCAAAGTCTTCCAGCTCATAGTAGATCTTTACTTTATGATCTATGGACTACTAACCTTTTTCTAATCCACCTTTAGAACTGACACAGATAACTGTGTTAATATTGTGTTAAGCTATATGCATTCCATATAACTTGTCTTCTTTTTAGTTAGTTGATTCTAGGCTTGTCACAGAATTATTGAAATACACAACATCTCAACCTTAGGCTCTATTGGCATTGCCACAGGACTGACCGGAAGCAATTTTTTGTAATAAAATTGTACATAGTACAATGAATATTGCCACATGTGTTATCTTAAAACTAGATATGAACCAAAAAAGCAAGTTGCGCATCTAACGCATAATTCTCGCGCATTGTCGGGCATTCCCGCAGCTACCGGCGGTGGTGTCTAGCCAACCAGAGAAACACCGCGTGAAGGAGGGCAATGTGGTATAACGGATCTAAACTAAACAATGGAACACCATGCCTTAAGATCCAATAACATAAACATGGTTATAACCTCAAAATATTATTTTATTAAAGTGGGTTTTAGATAATTAATAAAGCTTAAAATACATTGGGATTTTCAATTGTGTCATTCTCCAGAGCTATTTTTGGCTATCGAAGCGAACAGCATACGTAATAGCGTTATAATCATATATTGTGCATTTGTCGCACAATCGACATGTATTTGGTAAATTTTGATTTGCAATTCATATGTTAATGATGTGGTCAAAATCAGACGCTGTTGGTATTATGCGTCATCCCACTAATCACGCTTAGTCTAAACCTAGCGTGTGCTTATCGAGAGTGTATATTGCTTGAGTGAACTCTGTAATGGACAAAGAATATGTAATCCTAACTAATATTATAATTGCAAATGTGAGTTTGTTTGTTTGTCGCGCCTTAACTACTTGACCGATCGTCACGAAATTTCGCATACATTTTGTCAGGGGAACAAAAAATTACATAGAGTACCTTTCACCTACATTTATGCGAGCGAAGCCGCGAGTGAAATCTAGTAAAAAAGTTAAAGTGGTGATGGGCCACTTGTGCTGAAAAAAGGGTATGTAAATAACTAGCAAAAATTACGTCTTACGTCTTACGTTTACGCGAATGTTACTCTTTTTTTTTTTAATTCTATCACATACACACCATCTAGCCCAAACTAAGCAGAGCTTGTACTATGGGTACTAGACAATGGATAAACATACTTATATACTTTTTTTTTGTAAATACATAGGTACATATTATACATAGAAACACCCAGCCCAAGACAAACATCCATGTTCATGCACACAAATGTTTGACTTGTGCGGGCATCGAACCCGCGACTTCAGGCGTGGCAGTCGGTTACACTAACAACTACGCCATCGAGTCGTCATTACATATGGCGTATATGGATTTTTATTTGCCACAAAGGTTCATTGTTATCTTGTTATGTGATAAGTTTCGCTATAATCAAGTTATTAATAAAAAACTACTTTTAAAATGGGTATTTAACTTGTAAACAAACACACACGATCAATGTTGATACTTTATAAAAGCGAAGTATCCAATTATATTTATATTTGCATGCCATAAGACTGTGATGGCAAATGTGCTGTATCTAACCTTTTTATTTTTAAAGACGACTCTGCACTAAGCTTCACTCCTGTATCGCGGGGGACTTTACAAACATTCAAACAACGGACACAAGAACACCTAGATTCGGCACAAACATTTGTGAATCACACACATATTTGTCCCGTGTGGGATTCGAACCCACAACACTCAACGCAGCGTCAATGGCGAAGCGACCACTTAAACCACTACGCCAACGCAGTCAGTTCATCTAGTATCACATCATCTGTATAAGGCACATTTTAGCAATTCAACGATTTGATTTGATTTGATTTCAAACGCTGTCACGGGTTACATAGCTGTATCATATTTTACAAGGATTAGCTTGAGCCTTAATACATTTATTACCATTTTTATAACAAGATCATCTAATAAAATGCTACGGAGAGTTCGTATTTAAATTTCAAGCGTCCCTATTTCATCTCCCAGTTAATCGTGAATCCATATTTATTTTGGTAAATTAAATTTATGAACAACTAAAATTACAAATTTAATAAAATCTAACTCAAATACTTTTGCTTGAATTTCGATTTTAATATCAAGTTAGCTCGTGTGATTGGTACTTACATTGTAAAACAAAATTGCGGGTCGTTTTTACAGAACTTTTAATATGATTATATTAATGAACTACTGTTTGTGTATAAAAATATAATATCTAGAAATATAATATCTAGAAATAAATAGCCTCATAAAATATAAAATTTGTTTACTTGTATGTAATAAAAAGGGTAATATCGAGAAATACAGAACTAATTCTAAAGATGATTTCAATAATTGAGAACTTTAATATGCTATAGTAATATATAATATATTTTAATTACTTACCACGGAGGTAAAAACGTATATAAATTATACTATACTATGAGTGTTGAAGAGTTTGAGGTCTGAGGGCCCTTAACTCTGACTTTCGAAACGATGTGATATGATAATATCACTCGCTTTAACAGTGAAGGGAAACATTGTGAGAAAACCTGCATGTTCGAGAGTTCTCCAAGATATGTGAAGTCTGCTAACTCCTACAGTATCCCAGCGTGGTGGATTATGTATGTATCTAATTCTGAGAAAAGGCCCGGGTCTAGCAGCTCATGTATGAGGCTAATAATAATATCATTATATTGTCTTACGTTTAGCAAATGCTATAAATTTTTATTTATAATTTATATATATGACTTGTTAAAGTAGAAGTAAACATTAACTACTAAAAGTGTTTAACAATAGTAGGTAGTATAAAGTTTCAAAATGATGTAATCTTCTCTCTTAGCCTTTATTATTCCCAAGTCACTTGGGGTCGGCTTTTCTAGTCGAACCGGATTTGACTGGATATCAGTTTTTACACGGAGCGGCTGCCACCTGACCTCCGCAACCCGAAGGCTAACGATACTGCCATAGATGTTCATAGCAGCCGGAACCGACGGGTTAACGTGCTCTCCGAGGCAGCATGCGATAATTGTCAATCAATACGCACATAATTTCGAAAAGTCATATAACTCCCGAAAGTCAGAAGTGCGCGACGTGGGTTCGAACCCGAGACCCTCTGCATTGCAGTCTGTTGGTCTCCCCACTGAGCTATCGCTGCTCTTAAATTTCTAAATTCAAAATTATGTAATAATAGTGTTTTATAAGAATAAACAACGCGATAAAATTCGTACAAATTTGTTTCATTTCAATAAAATCATTATTAAGTTGGGTCAATTGCAATAATTTACACCTGTAGACATACAGAAATCTAACCTAACAACTAGATCTCCTAATGCTGAACGAGGCAATCAAAAGTGTAGGTAAACAAGGCAAACCATGATAAAACTTATAAAAAATACTATTTATGGCAACAAAATACTCACATTAAACATTACTGACTCGATGGCAGTGGTGATAGCGAATGTTACTGTGACTGTGTGTTTGTGTATGTGTTAATGAGATATCAAGCTCGATGTAAGGCTAGGCAAAATGTTATAAATTTTCTATCAAGACATTCTCAGTTGGTACAAGAAGTCTGAACCGTATCTGGTAGACTGCGATAGGCACGCTCCTTATTACCTGGGATCTTACACCATAGCTGGCTTTAAACCGGAGATGCAGGCCATAGCTGGCTTTAAACAGGGGATGCAGGCCATAGCTGGCTTCAAACCGGGGACGTAGGCCATAGCTGGCTTCAAATCGGGGACGCAGGCGAGAGACAATGTATGGTACTTTTCTGTTAAGACACATCTTTGACACTAGATCTTTACTTTTATCTATACTTTAATAGAATTACTTCTATTGTATTAAATACTAGCTTTTGCCCGCGGTTTCGCTCGCGTAGAAGTAGTTTAGGTTTGGTTTGGTTATGTTAGTAACAGTACTTTTATTAATAATATGTAGCTTTTGTTACTCGGTGATTATATAGCATTCTAATGAAGAATGAATTTTTAAAATCGGTTACTTAGTTTCTTCTAACAATCAAAAAATTATAAAATTATTATAAGTTTTAAAACAATGGCTGGTAATATGTGGCTGCAATACATCTCTGCTTATCCCTACGAAGTTTAAGTATGAGACTATGTTTACAGTTCCTTAATAAATGTTCCGATACGTGTTCACAAATCTAATAATCTACAGTCCAAATCAGTCTTTAGTACAGAAGCTAAGCTAACTTTACTTCCAAATTCAAATAAAAGTTTATATGTTTTTTACTTTGACTTGTTTATAGGCTACGAACGACACAGGCCAAAACTATTGTTAAAATCATCAAATAGGAACGAGGAAGGATGTGATGTCGTGTCGTAATTCTGGTTACATGTACCTACATGTTTGATATGACTACATGCGAATATTGCTTCTATTCAGCACTGTATAGAGTACTAATTGCAATAACAACATAAACAGTGATATCTGAAGGTTCTTAGCAAAATGTATGTTATGTTTTTATTAGGTACATATTTAGTACCTATTGTATATCGCTACATATTATTAAACAAAGTCTCCCGCCGCGTCTGTCTGTCTGCGATAATCCCACAAACTACTGAACGGATTTCTATGCGAATTTCACCAATAGACAGAGTGATTCATGAGGAAGGTTTAGGCGTATAATTTGTTAAGATTTGTATTACCCGTGCGAAGCCGAGGTGGGTCGCTAGTACAGGTATAATTCTCGATCTAAGGTAATAGAGAGGTAGTAATTATAAACAGAGAAACGAAGAGAAAGATAAACGGGATGAATTATGTTTTAAGTCAAGATCGTCGTCAAGATGCATGAATTGCCGTTCACGAGGCTCCGCGCTGCTACTAGAAAGTTTATCATGGAGAAACGTAATGACACTGTGCTCAACCAAGATCTAATTAGATATGGGACTACACTATCGGCTGCATATTTTGGTAATACTTTGGTATGTAACAGTTAGTACCCTACCGACGATTATATGATATAATAAATAATATCGAATCACCATTCAATACAACTCTCCGTATATTTATTAACATCAAAATTCGATTACAACAAAACCATTTTTCGAAGTAATGCATATGATGCATTCGAAAGATATTCGAATATAGCAACTTTGCCTGTAGGGACCCATGTTCTTATGTATAGTGTTGTCAATACATATATACTAATATTATAAAGCTGAAGAGTTTGTTTCTTTGTTTGTTTGGTTGAACGTGCTAATCTCAGGAACTACTGATTCGAATTGAAAATTCTTTTAGTGTCGGATAGCCCATTTATCGAGGAAGGATAGATTATATAACATCACGCTATGACCAATAGGAGAAGAGCAAAAATAAAAAATGTTACAGAAACGGGGCAAATTCTCTTATGTGAAGCAGACGAAGTTGCGCGGGTCAGCTAGTCTTAATATAAGTGCGCGGCTGCGGGTAAGTTAATCTTAATTTTATCAATAAATTTCTATCACTCATGAACAGTACTTTGTCTCTAGATGAAAGGTACTTTTGTCCTTCTCTGTACCTCAGACAGCATGTAAGGCGTTAAAGCTTAACAAATAAACGAACAAACATACTCACTTTCTCATTTATAATATTAGAAGATAGGAATTTTCAAGCAACTCTGCAAATCGCTTTTAGTTGATATATGCACGTACCAGGTGTGAGCGTGTACATGTATTTTTTTGGCAACACTGGTTTCCGTCCTGTTGGAGTGTAACACCATATCCAACAGAAATTTCTTCCTGTGCGTGGTTAAAATGGTCGCCGAAACAAAATGTCTAAGTAAAAAATATTGTTGCGAGCTTTTAGTGGAACAAGTTTGACCACAAACTGCTGTAATGGAACGGTTAAGTTTATGGTCGACGAGCTTAGGGACGTGAATCTTACTTTGTTCAAAGTTGATTTAAAGCACCAGACTTGGGTACACGGATGGTACAGTGGTTAAAATGGGACTTACTTTATCATATTTATTATTTCTTTTATATTTATATCAGTCCTGTTTATAATCTGTCTCACTGCTGGGCACGACCTCTTCTTAGAATACTAAGGGATAAGCTATAATCCACTCGCTTACTCCGCACAGACATGTAGGTTTCCTCACAATGTTTTCTTTCGCAATTATTTATTACATTACCATTTTTTTGTAAACAGATAAACAATTGTATGATCCATAGATAGTAGTTTCGTCTCAGCTGGCTGACACAAAGAATATCTGTTGGCAGAGCAGACCTTAACATGCTTCAGCTTCATGCTTCATAAATGATCGTGGTCACAGTTTGACTAGTGTGAGCTCAGCGGCGCCATCATGCAAAACGTGTTTGGCAGCAACTACCCTCACTTGATAGTCAAAGTCAAAAGTCTAAAACTATGTATACACTTCTTGGACACGTCAATTAACCAGTAAATTATTATAATAGAAAAGGGAAATACAAATTTTGCATTTAAAAAGCCTGTTAGAGAATTAGAGATCTTATAGGAAGAAGCACGCAAGTATCTCATGTTTCTTAAGAATACATACATACCTATATTATCAATTAATTTATTTCTTTTTCTTATATATAATATAATATAATCTTTTTTTTTCTTTTTCGTTTGGTTAGTGGCCAACCTGTTGTCAAGAGTTATTCAAGCCGCCCGTAGGCCTCTGACATGGCTTAACGACTGCTGTCAATTTGACAACAACCGGGACCGACTTGTTACGTGCCCTCCGAAGCACGGAGGGTACGTAAAAAGTCGGTAAATATAATATAATATAATATAATATTCTATCACAAACACACAACACCATCTAGTCCAAACTAAGCAGAGCTTGTACTAAGAGTACTAGGCAATGGATAAACATACATATATACGTTTTTTATTTGTAAATACATACATATTATACATAGAAACAACCAGACCAAGACAAACATCCATGTCCGTGCACACAAATGTTTTGACTTGTGCGGGAATCGAACCCGCGACCTCAGGCGTAGCAGCCGGTTACACTAACTACTACGCCATTGAGACGTCTAAATATATGTATGTATCAACTGCTGTGTGGTATTTTTTTTTGCACATGATACCAAGGACCCATGTCAACACACTGACGAACTTAGTAGCTACGTCGACGTTCACATTTGCTGATGACTGGTTCCAAGATAAAGGAAAACGGCATCCATCCACCCGTATAAAGTTGCGATGGTTTTAATTTCAATTCATTTAATTCAAAATGTTATTTAATCACGAATAAACTGTTTAACGAAATCGGCAAACAACTAGTCACAAAGATGTACCTACGCGTGTCCTAGATTACTTTATACACAAAATAATATTTTATTCTAGTATGCGTTCCATTAGGATTCAGACGGACGACGCTGCGGTCAGTAGTTAGTTTATAATAATTATAAGGATAGTATGGACTCGTAAGATAATCTTTTCCAATTTCCACTTGGCGTAGCGTCTTATGAAGTTGTATTAGCAATCTATTTCCTTTCTGGTTCGGAAACGGTTCTCGTAATATCGAGATAAGGCTGTATTCTCGTTGGCCTTAATCGTTTTCTGTGTTAATAGTTTGAGCAAGCAAGCAACTGTTTGAGCAGAGGGTCAGCAGAAGAGTAGCTATAGCGTATATTTTGTGTTATCACTTTTTTACATGAGTGCCTCGTTGGCCGCATGACATAATCTATGTGCATTGTGCATGTATGTGGTTATGTTTCTGATAGTTAGGTCCAGGTTTTAATTCCCGTGTCGGATAAGGTGCTATAAGGGATTTTCTGTCTAGAATTTTTCGGCAGGTAATAGCTCGGATTTTGAAATTTTTTGCCCAGTTATAGCTCGGAGTGAAAAGGACGGACCACCTCTGAAACACTATTCTGCGCTCCAAAACACGCATAGCTGATGTAGGTGTTAATCTGCCAGGTTGAAGTGGGACTGGGCCGGACAAGTCTGCCGCATGCACCCAGAGAGGTGGGCACCAATTGTCACCAATTGGGTGACACAAAACAGTCGAGGGCGACGGGGCAGACCTAAACGGAGATGACGGTACGACCTGGACGCATTTCTGGACCTGAATGATATCCACCAACAGAGTAATTTGGAAGTCCAAGGGAGAGGATTTTCCCCAGTAGTAGGATATATTAAAAGCTGATAAAAAAAACTTTGAACTGTGCCCGGTAAACAGCAATAGGATGACCTCCTATAACGTGGGTCTTAAAACATGGCTGACTAAATGTGGTTACGTACATACACGAATATACCTAAAGGGGTAGACAAAGGTGTTTCACACCTACATTTCGCCAGCTAAGGTTTATAGGTCCTACGTAATAGGGAATGAGCCTGCTGTTCACCGACTCCGTGCTACTTCTGTGAACTTCTACAAAAAGTCAATAACATTTTGCTCGACCCAGAAATCAAACCCGAGACTTCATGTATAGCAGAATTATTCACACCGGCTGCGCCACAGAGGCACTTACACCCTCAACAATAAATTGCCAACCGCGTCCTCTTCTACTCTATAATCCCTTAGACTCGTTCGAACCAGGGATGTTGCGGATGCAGATTTTTTTACATCCGCGGATGCGGATACGGATGCGGATGTCCAAATCGATGCGGAAGCTCCGCAATTGTAGATGTGGATGCGAATATTCGCAACATCCCTGGTTCGAACTAATTAATAACCCCTTAGAAACCAATAATCTTAGTTTTTGCAAAGTAAACACAAACTTGGCTTCGACTTTTCTTAAGTTGTTCTGCCAGTTCAACTTTTTGTTGAATACTTATATCTTCAGCTGATTATATAAGCTATATAGCCCGCCTGCATCATTCGTTTTGTGGCATGAGTTTGCTCTAGTTTGCGTTTGATTGTTACGTTACGAGTTTGATTCCTGGATGAGGCTAAGTTTTGTTGAGATACACAGATTTTTCGAAGACTTTAAGCGAATGTTTTCTGACAAGATCGGACACTTTCTAAAGCAGAGGCCTGGTCAAAACTGCTTCAAACCGACCACGCATGTCGGATGTATTGAAAGTGAATAAAAGAATAGCCGTCTAAAGTAACGAATATAAATCTGTATTCTCGGCTCTGAGAAAAAATATTCTTCCTGCTATAAAAATAATTCCTGTGTCGCAATACTTTACAAACTTTCAAACAACAGACACAAAGTAATTTTTTGTCCAGTGTGAGGATCGAACCCACAACACTCGGCGCAGAGACAATGGTGAGGCGACCACTTAAACCAATACGCCATTCGTGCAGTCAGACTAAAAAAATATCCTAAATTAACGTTTTCTGGCAAGATTGGAGGCTTTCTGAAGAAGGCCAGGTTAACAGTACTCTGAATGGGTGAGAGTAAATGAACCAAATGTGATGCCATGGTATAGTCAGCTACATAAGTAGCTAAATATTTAATAAAAACAAGAAAGAAACGCCAATGAATTGCCGTAAATCTTAGAGTTCGAAAAAAAGGTTCAAGTAATATGCAAAGGTCACGTGATACCACGTGACTCTGAGGTCAGAGGTCAAAGGTCATAGTCATTTCGGGGGTATATCGACTATGCTGAGTCGAATGGCGTTGACCGTGAGTCTCTAGCTCTTACGGTTCTTGAGTTGAAAGTTGTATAACAGACAGACGGACGGACGGACGGGCAAAGCTATAAGATTTTTTTCGAACTCTAAAAGCTTTCTAATTCTTATAATGTACTAGATTTCGCTTCCGTAAATGCAGGTTAGGTTAGGTCAGTAACAGTACATTTTCTGGTAAGATATGTAGCCCATGTCCTTTTCTGTACTCCTGACAACGTGCATGCGAAATTTTATGATGATCGGTCAAGTAGTTAAGGCGTGAAAGCGTAACAAAACAAACAAAGAAACAAAACCACATTTGCATTAACAGTATTAAGTTAGGAGTCAGGATAATAGTAAAAACTTAAGAACTATGGTTACTTTGAATGATAGATGTATTCAAAATCGAACAAATGTTCAGCGACTTATATCGCTAACTGAACCAGCAAGTAGAAAACTGTCATGTCGTCCTCTTACCCCTCTGAGAATCTTTCCCCCCTGAGAAAAAGACGTAAGCCAATGCATACTACCATCATAAGGAAAAAAAAAGCGTTTCCATTTTTTACTGATTCCAAATACTTACGTAAAAATCTTAATTACAAAACATTTTAGATACGTATTTTTCCCTTATGACGGTAGCATTTAATTTTATAATCACCGAAAGTTAGTGCGGATAATAAAATTCTTCTTTGCCTTTACCTCACATGTTTTAATCACATACATATTTGTCGGCGTCGATGGCGTAGTGGTCAGTGTAACCGATTGCCACACCTGAGGTCGCGGGTTCGATTCCCGCACAAGTCAAACATTTGTGTGCATGAACATGACGTTTGTCTTGGTCTGGGTGTTTCTATGCATAATATGTATGTATTTACAAAAAAATTGTATCCATCCATCCATTGTCTAGTACCCATAGTACAAGCTCTGCTTAGTTTGGGCTAGATGGTATTGTGTGTATGTGATAGAATATTATTATTATTACTATTATCTATAGCATAAAAATCTAATCCTTAATCCGAAAACCATAAACACATAAATAATGACATTACATAAGCCGTCTGTACTTCGCGTTAATTACGTTTAAGCGCTAATTACGCGCTCGGCTCATTTCGTCCACCGCGCCTGCGATTCTCAGCACACTTTACGCGATATTACGCGAACTCGCGGCCCGCTACGTTCCCGAAGCGTCACTCCCGTCAGTCGAATGCTAGCTGCGAAACGTGAAACCCAACGCCCGCCTTTATGCACGGCTGATCTCGTTCGCGCGGGAAATTCGAATTAAGAATGTGTGAACTGTGGTTCAAGTGTTATGATTAAAAATAATATTGTAATTCTTTGGTTTAAAAAGTAGGTTGATAGTGTTGTGAATGTGAATTGTTTTTTTTTGTATTGCGCAGTTGAAAGCAGTTTTTATTCTGAAAGGAGTAACTAACGGTAAGTGTTTTATTTATTTTTATTATACCAGACCTTCTGCTAAACTTTATTTTAAAATATTTGTACGTAATATAAAATTAATATTAATTGATTGATAGATCATGCTTTTGCAATGACTCTATCTATTTTTTATGATTTAACAAAAGTTTTAAGTTGGTTGTCTATTTCTTATGATTTAACAAAAGTTTTAAGTTGGTTTTGCGATTTTATTGATTATTAATCAATATTAAATTATTATCTGATAGAACAATGTATGTCCTAAAAAGATGCCACTTTTATGTCCTGACGTCACGTCGTAAAGGATAATGGACGGCTGCTCGTCACTTCCGGTGGCGTCAAGGTCAAGTTCCATCGATAAACCATCACAGATTAAATCGAACGCGTCGAAGGAAAACGTATTAAACCTTATTTTCTAGTCTTTTGAGATTTATCGAGCTTATCATTGATTTAATTTTGTTTGTTTTCGTTTAAATAATATGTATATTTTGATGTAAGAATTTAATAAAAGTAGGGTATTTTTCTATATTTAAATTAATAGGCAATAAATGTTTTTTTTATTGCATGAAATATCTAATGAGTTTTGGCTATATCATAATGAGCATAATATGGTTTCATAGAAGTATTTTATAGCTCAACATGATTTATGGAGAACATATTCAGTCGTTAAATCTTTTGAGATTTAATGAACTTATTACTTGTTTGTTTGTATCAATTTTAGCAGATAGAGAAAGAAATTACTTCACTTTGTATTATTTAAAAAAAATATACGTACTTTCATGATAATAATTTTAGCGTAATTTTATGCTGTAAGTCTATATTGTGGGCTTATTATAATGTAAGTAAATATAAATCTATAATCCTTACAATTTAAAATTCAACATGATTGTAATTTACCGCCTAATTACACTCATTCTAGACATATTTCATTTCACATACAATACATTTCCATCAAGTTTTTGGTAGTGTGTTCTTGCTCCACAATGGATAAACCAATTTTGATCATGTTTTTAGTGAGGTAAATAAGCTTTCAAAGAGAAGTCAAGTAAAAATACTAATAAATACTTAGGCGGTCAGGGTATTTAGCTAACATTTTTGCGCTTATGGACACGATTAGTTTTTGGTTAGAACATCTGCCTCGGTAGTGAATGCAACTGCAGTGCTTGCAGTCCTGGAGTTCAATTACTGGCTCGGTCAAAGTATTGTTAGGTTTGCCTGTCAAGCCATTCTCAAAAGAATCATAAAGTTTAGAACTGTGCCAATTTGATAGCAATATCATGTAGGACCTAAACCTATTGCTGGTGAAATATGGGAGTATATATAATATTGTCTTCCGTTTATGCGAATGTTATTAATTGAAATTAAACTGCTATATACGGATTTTATCGCGTTGTTTATTTTATACCTTATTACATAATTTAGAAACTGTTACACTACTACTACTAGATACTATTACACTTTACATTTTTTTAAGCTAAATAAATTATTAGAACTATTAACAACTATGAAAACTATAAACTATTATCACGGGGAGACTCTCCCCGTGACCATGGCTGTTGAAATACAACCGAAACGTCGGGGAAAGGGTAAACTTAAATATAAATAGTTTTAATAGTTTTAATAATTTAAATAGCTTAAAATTAGTAAAGTTTAATTGTATCTAGTAGTAGTAGAGTAACAGTTTCTAAATTATGTAATAAAGTGTTAAATAAATAACGCGCTAAAATCCGTATATAGTAGTTTAATTTCAATGGTACTCCCAAAGCCTACTTTTCTTAGGATATATAATTATGTCGTAAATCGTAAAGATTTTATACGTAAATATATTATATGTTAATAGAACAATCGATACGAATTGGTACAACTTAATTCGCCCGATTAGTTACAACGTAATCTATAAAAGACTAATTGGACTTCTTTTTATAAAAAATATATTACGTTTGTTATTAGTCGGCAAATTCGCCGTTTTATATTTGCCAGAGGATTGAATAGAATTTATTTGATTGTCAGGTTACAATTTACGGTTTTGATTGTTACTTTAAATCCTTGGGCTAATTGAAATTAAACTTCTTTGGAAGGATTTTATACCGGTTTGTATTCAATTTGTATATAGTTTAATTTTAATTTGTAACGATTTGTCGTTCATACGTTCGTTTTACTCTGTGGCCTAAATGAATAAATGATTTTTGACTTTGACTTTCAGTAATGATTGGCCTAATTTTATTTATTATTGTCTACTATCTGTCGGCCTCGATGGCGTAGTGGTTAGTGTAACTGGCTGCCACGTCTGAGGTCGCGGGTTCGATTCCCGCACAAGTCAAACATTTGTGTGCATGAACATGGATGTTTGTCTTGGTCTGGGTGTTTCTATGTATAATATGTATGTATTTACAAAAAAAAGTATATATGTATGTTTATCCATTGTCTAGTACCCATAGTACAAGTTCTGCTTAGTTTGGGCTAGATGGTGTTGTGTGTATGTGGTAGAATATCATTATTATTATTGTTTCTAGATCTATATGTTGCAAATAATTTTTATCCTTGAGGAACAGCCTATTTTTCTGGATAAAAGGTACTCTATGTCCTTTTCTGTACCCCTCATAACGTGTATGTGGAATTTCATGATGAACGATCGAGCAGTTAAAGCATAACAAACAAACAAACTCACATTCTCATTTCTATACTAATATTATAAACAGGAAAGATTTATTTTTTGTTTGTAATGATTTAACTCAAAAACTACTCAACCGATTTAAAATAATATTTCGCCATTAGAAATCTATAATTTCAATTTATTACTGAGTACTGTTACACCTAAATTAATGTAGGTACTCCTCTATTATCTTACTTGTACGCAAGCAAAAGCTATATAATATAAGTTATAATAGCAAAGACTTTCTAAACTTAGTATTTAATCGTAAAAACTAAAACAAAAGTACTATACGGAACAGAATATTCGTAAGACAAATTCGGCGTATAACGTCGGGATAACTTTATTAATACTGAAGCAGTATAATGGAAAACAAAGCGGTTGTTTATCCCCAACGAGTAAGTAGTTCCCTGAGTTGTAAAGTTAGGTATCGTTACTTTTTATGACTTAGTCGTGTTCGTCGATTTACTTTGTGTTAGTACGTAGCTGTGAACGGTGACTTCTATTGTCTTTAAGATACTAGTAATCATTTCTGTGAGTATTATTTGGGAGAACGCGTTATTAAAAGTGGCTTCGGATCGGGAGATGTTGAACGCATACCGAGTTAAACAGCAGTGTGCTGTATGCTAATCCTATCCACCAAGTCTGTCAAGCGGTTTATGCGTTTGTGTAACAAATATTTGAATATCTTTACATACTTTCAGATTTATAATGTTAGTAGGTTTAAATGCGTGTAGGTAGCGCAATGGTATGAGAAGTCACCACTGTAATGCTGATGCAACGTGTGATATAGATTCAATCCAAGAAGCGCATGCAATTTTAAACTTGTTAAAATATGTTTTTGGGACAAGTGATAGAATATAATTTGGCAAATATGATGTAGAGAAGAAACTTGTATAAGGGTATTAGTATTTTTTATTTAGCCCTGTGTAGACTGTAGGGATGGCGTAATCTATACTAATGTAATAAAGAGGAAAGATTTGATTTTTGTTTGTTTGTTTGTAATTTTTTTCTCAAAAACTACTAAACCGATTTCAAAAGTTCTTTAACCATTAGAAAGCTATATTATCACCGAGGCTATATATTATTTAAATTAAAAAAGTACTGTTACTAACTTAACCAAACCTACTTTTCCGCGAAGGAAGTCGTGGGCAAAAGCTAGTATTTTAGAAAAATATAGGTTATGAAGAAAGTGGCTTGGTTGGACTTTATGCAGAAGGTGGCATACCAGACGTTTTGGGGGTAAAATGAGAGAGGCTTATGCCCAGCAGTGAACAACGGTAGGCTGATCGATTGTAGTTACAATTAGGAGGACTGCCTCGGTGGCGCAGTATGTATACTACGTATGTGATTGCCATCGATCTAGAGTTTGTTTCCCATGTCGGGCGGTGTTATTCGATTTTTTTGTCAAAAGGATTTTAATCTGTAGCTATGCGCGGTAAACGGCAAAGGGCGTATTATGTGGTACCTTAACCATACCTGGTGTATTTTGAGTGTAATACACCTCTTCCTATTTCTTTAGGAACATAGCCGTGAGACTATGTATAATCATGTTTTTTTTACAACTAAGGGGGCAAACAAGCATACGGCCCACCTGATGGTAAGTGGTCACCGTAGCCTATGGACGCCTGCAACACCAGAGGCATCACTTGCGCATTGCCGACCTTTTAGAAAAGGAAGAAGAGAAAAAGGAATTGGCAAAGAAGGAGAAGGAGCGGGAAGGGGGAATGAGGGTGATTGGGACTCCGGCATTCTCACTCACCAAACGAAACACAACTGTAGGAATACTGCTATTTCACGTTGATATTCTGTGAGAGGGTAGTCCTTCCCCGGTCAAGCCGGCCTATTCATGCTAAAATCAGAGAGGCTCTACTACCCTATCTAGTCCCTTTGACTACAGGATAAAGTTAAGAGACTTTTAATCTGTTCGTAATCGTAGTTACTTTTAACTTATTGGTTTAAACTGCACGGATGGCGTAGTGGTTTATGTGGTCGCCTCGCCACTGCCGCTACGCCGAGTATTGTGAGTTCGATCCTCGGGACAAAAACTTGTGTGATCGACAAATGGTTGTTCCGAGTCTAGGTGTTCTTGTGTCCGTTGTTTGAATGTTTGTAAAGTCCCCCGCGATACAGGAATTATTCATATTATTCTTTTTGTAAAATAAAAAAGAAAAACGATTGCATTTTCAAAGTAAAATGTTGAAGTCTATTTGTAGTAACAAAATTGTATTATAAAAAGAAACTCTTAACAATTTTCACCGGTTCGTCTGAGAAAATTTTATCGGTAAATTGTGACATGAATAATAAATGAGTATACATTAGCTGTTAATATATTTCGAAGAAGTCACTTTTTTGTTATAGTTTACAATAAATAAGACTTATTTTAGTACCTAGTAGATATAAAATTGTCTTCTGTTTACGCGAATGTTATTCATTGAAATTAAACTACTATATACGGCTTTTATCGCGTTGTTTATTATACACTTTATTACAAAATTTTGAAACTGTTATACTACTACTAGATACTATTAAACTTTACTAATTTCTAAGCTAATTAAATTATTACAACTATTTATATTTAAGTTTACACTTTCCCCGACGTTTCGGTTGCTTTTCAGCAGCCATGGTCACGAGGAGACTAAGATGGTAGTTGTCTCAATGTTTCAGTGTCGTTATTTCAAACCTAGTAGATATACTTAAGTAAATCTTATTTGTTATGGTAATTTTTATTAGTCGGTAAAATATGGAAGTATTATTTAAAATTATATTCCAACTGTGCCTACAAATGACTAATATTCACGTTAAGCTATTTAGCTAAGAACTTCAAACTAAGCATAAAGCATCCTTGGTTTGACTACCTTACGTAAAAAGTGCAATGGAAAGGAACAGAATCTATGAACTGTCGATCGCAATCCCGATGATTTATCCGTTGGGCTAACACCCCTATCAAATGCCAGGCAGGAGACAAGGCTCTAGGTATAATTCCTGTGTCGCGGGGGACTTCACAAACATTTAAACAACGGATACAGACAAGATCCAGACTCGGAACAGCTATTTGTTGATCAAACAATTTTTTATCCCATGTGGGGATCGAACCCACAACACTCGCTACAGAGGCGAACACCTTAAATCAGTACGCCATGCGTGCATGCATCTTGCTATCATATATTATTAGTATACAAAAAGAAAAATAAATGTTCATCTTAATCC
The DNA here is from genome assembly GCA_930367265.1 of Catocala fraxini. NCBI lineage: Eukaryota > Metazoa > Arthropoda > Insecta > Lepidoptera > Erebidae > Catocala > Catocala fraxini. The sequence continues at coordinate 15,653,852 of OV884047.1, read as the reverse complement.
CATATTACATAACACTGTACGTTATAAATATAAACTTGTCTCTTAAACATCATGTCAGCAAATCTGCTCTAAGCAAATAAGGTTGTTAGGTACAGAATATATCTGAAGGAAGCTATCCACATTGAGGCGTCTGACGCCTTCGGGTCGTCTGATAATATCTGATTTATGTGAAACCTCAGCCCGCTTTATTTATAAGGATAATGAACTAGCTCGGGAATGGTGTTTGTTATGTTTTTGTTGATTATGTAACCTTGGGGAAGGCCTATGTCCAGCAGTGGACGTCTATCGCCTGAGATGATGATGATGTAATGCTATATTTTGTCCACATCTTCGATCGGGTTAATCTAAATTTTGTCATTAAATTCCTTTTACAGTTTAAATGTAAGTTAACGTTAGGTTAGGTTAGTAACAGAACTGTTTTCGGGACGAAAGGTTCTCAACGTCCTTTTCTATACGCCTGACAACGTGTATGCAAAATTTTATGATGATCGGTCGCGCAGTTAAGGCGTGAAGGCGTAACAAACAGACAAACTCACATTCGAATTTGTAATATTAGTTAGGATATACAGATAGATAGACTCAAGCCTCTATTTCCCTAAAGAGGTAGACAAATATGTAATATACCCACATTTGATCAATTGCTTTCAGTTCTACATGTTTAATAAGAGTGATCCTATTGAAATTAATCGGGCACATTGAAAGAAAGAAAAATATTTATTTGACACTAAAAACACATAGCTTCAAGTATAAAATAAAAATAAATAGATAGATACAAAAATAAATTTAAGCGAAATGAAACCAAAACATAAAAAAATACCAAATACATATAGAGTATGTGTCTAATAGCAGTGTCAAATAGGGCCCAGTTCAGCATGTGTCAGATGAAAGCCTGACGCTGGTTTTTAACTGGGCCCATTACCCGGGAATTCTGTAACAGAAATACCTATATAATAAGGTTTTGCTCGATTCAGGCATTAAACCTGTGATATCGTGATTGACCGTATACATAAGCACAAACTTATAGCACAGCATTAACAAGGCAGGCAATAGTCAATATTATATTTGGTACTAAACGAAAATATGTGCGCTGTACCTGTTCCTGATAATTATAATTTTTTTACTCTTATCTGCCCTCTCTTAACCAACTTTGTGACAAAAGAACTATTGTTGCGTTTGTATGAATATTTATTACGTCTCGCGTCGCATCGTCCTATTTAGATGGCGTAATGGATTTTAATAATAATAAAGATGTGTCTCGACGAAGCGTCATAATTATGATACAGGAAATGTCAAATAATAAACCAATATGGCCGCCAACTGTCACCATAACGCGACACATGTATATTTTTTGTTACAATCATGTCGGCATTTTTGTAATTATATCATGAGATAAACGTGTTTATATTTTTTATTATATTTTGAATTCTATTGAATCACATACCGACACAAACACGTACATACATCACATAAATTTGTCCAGGAAATGCTTTGTCTCTTTGTAAACCTCATCCAAATTAGTTTCGCGGGTAGAGTAACAAATATACAAAAATCTTTCTAAACTTACAGATTTATATTGACTCGTGTTCCAGCAGTGGTCGCAAATTAACCAATATCAGTATTAAAAACTAGCTGATCCGCGCAACTTCGTCTGCTTCACATAAGATTATTTTTCTCGTTTCTGCAACATTTTTTATTGGTCCTATTGATTGTAGCGTGATGTTATATAGCCTATAGCCTTCCTTGATAAATGGGCTATCCAACACTAAAATAACTTTTTAATACGGACCAGTAGTTCCTGTGATTAGCGCGTTCAACCAAACAAACAAACTCTTGAGCTTTATAATATTAGTATAGATGTAAGGAAAACATATACACATAAAGATACATAAAAAAAAACTGCTTTCATTTTTGTGTTGTTCGTCAACAGCTATTAAGCGAAACAAAAAATAAAAGTAAATCCGTTGTCAAACAAAGGTGAACGTGAAAAAGGTACTGAACTGTTTACTTTTAGATATATGAGAACTACAAAAATCTATTTCACATACGTTTGAATTTAAGTTTGTGAGGTCATGACGTCCTGGTTCTTCCACTTCTAAAGTGTAATATAAAAACACAGTACATTAAAAAGTTAGAAATATGAATTCGAGATATCTGTATAGGCAGGACATTTGTCACCTTACTAGGCTTTCGTTGTTACATCGTTACTTTAAGCAAAACCTTTAGTAGTTATGCGGCCAAGGAATCAATCTATTTTGTGAAGCACTTGTAGTTCTTCTATCGAAACAGCAAGTGGTGGTCGGCTGTCTATATGCCTGGCTTCACATTGTCCGACGTATAGAGTATTGTCGTTTAATTACCAATTATTTTTGTCTGAATTGAAGGTCGAAGTGACATCACCGATGATTCTAGCCTTTTTCCTAGAATATGGATACCGGTTTTGTACTATTTTCGGTTGAATATAAATTTTTCTACAGAGCGACTATCATTAGGCCTATTCTTGTCTTCTGTTAGACTGATCTTGTTCTCTACTCTGTCTCCTCAGTTCTTTAAATTGTGCCGGCAACTCTAGTCTGTCACCTTTTACATTTAGTTTAACTCAGCCACCTTTATCAAGTCATCGGCCTACCAGGTCAATGACTCTCAATAAACTAAAATTTTTTTTTCAATACCAAGACTTATTGCAGTTGGGAAGACAGCAGCGATAGCTCAGTGGGGAGACCAACATACTGCAATGCAGAGGGTCTCGGGTTCGAACCCACGTCGCGCACCTCTGACTTTCGGTAGTTATATGACTTTTCGAAATTATGTGCGTATTAATTGACAATTATCGCCTGCTTCGTACCTCGGAGAGCACGTTAAGCCGTCGGTCCCGGCTGCCATGAACATCTATGGCAGTCGTTATTGGGAAATTCAGTACCCTCTAATATCCTGACACTGGTCTAGCCTTAGGGTATCGTTAGCCTTCGGGTTGTGGAGGTCAGGTGGCAGCCGCTCCGTGTAAAAACTGATATCCAGTCAAATCCGGTTAGACCAGAAAAGCCGACCCTAAGTGACTTGGGAATAATAAAGGCTAAGGGAGAAGGAATTGCAGGTGGGAGAGACACATATGTACATATGTATATACAAAAAGCACAGTGTACAATTAAATCAGTTAAATATTTGGCTGAAAGATTCCGCCACCGTTGCGCCAGCGTTTAGTTATGGTACGATATGCACCTTCTTACAAGCTATTGGTATTAAGTAGTAACACTGTTACTAAACTTTATTTACTGAGTTAAAGTGCCGCAGTTTGCTTTCACCCGATCTTTCATTCTTTATCTATAGGATCGGCGACGTTTGAGTATTACGACTGGTATTGCAAGCGATCATAGAATACAGTAATCGCTTGCCATTAGGCAAATTATATTCTTATATGCTGCTTTATTTATGGCTTACTAGATTTTACAAGCAGCTTCGCACGCATAAATGTAGGTTAGGTTAACAACAGTGTTTTTACCGAATGAAAGGTACCTTATGTCCTTTTGTGCACCCCTGACAACGTGTATACAAAATTTCATGATGATCGGTTCTGTAGTTAAGGCGTAAAAGCCTAACAAACAAACAAACGTACAACTTAACTTAACTTATCTTATGTGGGGGCCAGTCAGTGCAGACCGGCGACACTTCGATCCAGTGGGATCTTATGTGTCGACACTCTCCCAATAACGACTGCCACAGATGTTCATGGCAACCGGGACCGACGGCTTAACGTGCTCTCCGAGGCACAAAGCAGGCGATAATTGTCAATTAATACACACATAATTATGAAAATTCATATAACTTCCGAAAGTCAGAGGTGCGCGACGTGGGTTCGAACCCGAGACCCTCTGCATTGCAGTCTGTTGGTCTCCCCACTGAGCTATCGCTGCTCTCAACAAACATACAAACTCACATTCACATTTATAATATTAGTTAGGATTAAGATTACTAGTTATTTAGCTTATTAGTAATCTTTTTAACACCATACTTCATATCAAAAGTGCAAAGGGTAGAATCAAACCCATAGCCTCTGTATCGCAAACCCCAGTCTGATTCATTGGGCTATCATCTAAAATATACATTAATTAAAATAAATCAACGCCTTGCTATAAATAAGTGTCATTCTTAAAAAACTTTTTACATTTCGACGCATTAGCGTGAACTATTATGACAGGTTGAAAACTTCTTCGGAAAATTTTCGCAAAAGAAAATAAGAAAGTCGTAAAATTGGAATTTGCTTAGTGTTACAGAATCCGCGCCCCTTAGTACGGAGAAATTTGGAATCGTAAAATATTATTTAGGAAAGAGGGAGTTGATAGGGCTCTTTTCCTTTTATATGCATGGATGTAACAGATTCCCGCGGTGAGGGTAAACGATATGAATCGCTGACTGTACAGGATTGTAGGAGATGCTGAGTATTATGTTTATATCACGTTTTTATAATCGTAAGATGTGTATTCTTGTTCCATTTGCTCCCGTCAGATGTGTTTTAAGCTGATATGAACAATAATTTCATTATACTTGTGGGTTTTACTTACTTGAATTTAATTTAATTACGTGCCAGGACAACGGCTGTCGAGTCAGCTAGTTTGAAATAACATCCGACTTAGGCCGAAGACGCGAGCGAGAGCTAGTACTGTTATAATATAATATTTCAGCCTCAGGCAATAATACATAGCCAATATCAAGATCCTATTTACAGATAACATCAACAGCTATAGTTGTGTAAGTTTCCGAGCGATTACGTAGCGGTTTGTAGATGTATGACGCAGCGGGTCGCTACGAGCTCTACGCACCTCTACACAACAATATTATACATCTTCTTCTTTTCGTGTGGTTAGTGGCCAACCTGTTGTCAAGAGTTGTAGGCTTGTAGTGTACTTGTAAGCCGTAGGCCTCTAACATCGCTTAACGACTGCTGTCAATTTGACAACAACCGGGATCGACTTTTTACGTGCCCTCCGAAGCACGGAGATGCTCAGATGAAATACCACTAAGCGGTCACCCATCTATAGACTGACCGCACCCAACGTTGCTTGACCTCGCTAATCGTTTACTGATCAGTGAGTGCAACTGGCTATGAGCGTAAAGTAAGTTTGTTATATCTTCACAGTTTAGTTACTAAAGTGCTTTAAAGACCAAGACTATTATTAGTAGACGTTGATGGCTGTATTCAATTCGTGTGACGTCATTTACATCAGCTGTTTATAGTAGTGTGACGATTGTATATCATAAAAAAATATCACAAATTTATTAAATAACTCGATTATTCGATAGCCAATGCCCACATGCCTCAGAAATCACGTAAAGCCGTAGGTCCTGCGCCTGATCCCTATCCCATCGCGTCGTTTTGTGTGATTAAGGGCACAGAGAGTGTCTTTATGTATATTTCAGCACACACTGCATTATAAATTCGGTCTGGAGCACATTACAGCTTTTGGAATCAAATACATATAAAAATTCACGTTACAATGCTTTTATCCACTACGTTTTATTTTGTTCAAAAGTTTTGTAGGTGTATCCACAACTTACAAACGTGCCTCAACGAGCGGATGAAGGTAAACAAACGCGTACATTACAGACAAATATACATTCCTATATATTGTACATATAGATCTTAAAGTATAAGTCCTAACTTATATTATAAATGCGAAGTGAACTTGTTTGTTACGCTTTCACGCCTTAACTACTTGACTGATCATCATGAAATTTCGCATACACGTTGCCAGGGTACAGAAAATGACATAATGTATTCATCGAGAAAGAAGTTATATTCCCGAGGGGTTATTTACACTACCGCGAGCGAAAACGCGGGCAAAATCTTGAAGTTGTTTATACTTTTCATTTTTTTTTGCCTATGGACGCCTGCATCACCAGAGGCATTACTTGCGCGTTGCCGACCCTTTAGGAGAAAAAGGAAATGGGAAGCAGAAGGAGCGGGAAGGGGAGAAGAGGGTGATTGGGCCTTCGGCACTCTCACTCACCGAATGAAACACAACAATAGGAATACTGCTATTTCACGTCGATATTCTGTGAGAGGGTAGTCCTTCCCCGGTCGAGCCGGCCCATTCATGCTGAAATCAGCGAGGCTCTACTACATATTAAATAGTTGTATAACTACGAAGTGAACTGCGCCCTAGATTTATTTTACTCAAAAGTTAAAAGTTAATAATTTAGGTTACTAATTTACTTCTAAACTAATAAAACCGTCAACCCCTAAACCCTTTCTTAGAGTTGTTTTCTTTGTCTTATCAACTACACTGAAAATGAATAAAACATGTATTTTATTATGTATTAATTGAATGCATATTGCTATGCAAAATTCATTTAGCATTATAATGAAATGTTTTCGTAGATTTAGTAGAGATAGGCTAGTCGTAGACCGTTGGATTATTACGCAGAGATCTCGAGTTCAATCCCAAGGCACGTACTTCTGACTTTTCGAAGTTATATGCGTACTGATTAGGTAATAATTGCTGCCTTGAACAAAGGAATACATTGTGAGGAAACCCGCATGTTTGAGAGACTTCCATAGTGTTCTCAAAGATATGTGAAGTCTGACAACCCGTACTGGGTCAGCGTGGTGGACTATAGCTTAACCCTTCTCATACTGAAAGGAAGCCCGTGCCCAGCAGAGGGACAATTTATATATAGAGCTGATATAATAATAGATTTAGAATATAGTTATTAAGTTGTAGTATAATAATAATATAATATAATATTCTATCACATACACACAACACCATCTAGCCCAAACTAAGCAGAGCTTGTACTATGGGTACTAGACAATGGATTAACATACATATATACTTTTTTTTTTTTTTTTTTTTTTTTTGTAAATACATACATATTATACATAGAAACACCCAGACCAAGACAAACATCCATGTTCATGCACACAAATGTTTGACTTGTGCGGGAATCGAACCCGCGACCTCAGGCGTGGCAGTTGGTTACACTAACCACTACGCCACCGAGGCCGTATGTATGTAATTGTATTAAATAATAATTGCCCTGACTCCATCTGTGTTAGCAATTCGCTTGCGGTATCAGTTGCGTGAATTATACATATATATAAGTATATAGACTCACCCCTGTTCCTGAAAGGTATAGACAGAGACTACTGAATTCCACTTGCTACGATTCTGGTAGACCTCTCCTATATTGTAATATGTATTCGTCTTTTTTCGGTTCTTAAGTACAACTACAAGCTACTAGGCTGTGAAAACTGCGTTACAATTTCATTTAGAGGTTCTCGCTTGATGTAAATAATCTTACAGACAGAGAAGAATTTCTAAAATCGTATTATTTGTATTGTTTTGGGTTCAGTCTCATCCAAACAATTCTAAATAGAGTTTCACATTTCACTGTCCCACGCGGTTACATCCACATTTATCATTACAGTTCCTATTTCGTAGATCTTAACGTGATGTTATACAGCCTATGTTCCCTCTGAATAAGGTGACTTTTTTTAAATCAGTTCAATAGTTTTTGAGTTTATTTATGTCAACAGTTTTACATAACAACATGCTTTCAATAAATACTTTATAAATGCTATGTTTTATTCATTTTCTGCGTGGTTGGTAAGGCAAATAAAACAATTATTAGAAAGTTGACAGTTTTATTATTATAGTTGTATTTTAGTAAAGACTAAAATAAGTAAATTAGTACCATTTAACTTAAACAAATATATAAATTTACGAAAATACATATCTTTTCTCTTTATAATTCCAAGATAGTATGTATATACATTGATGCAAAAGTTGCTCGAATGCTGTTGGAAATCATGTTTTAACGGCTTACCCGCCGAACCGTTTGGCATCAAATTTAGTATAGACGTAAATTATATGCAATGCTATTATAGAATGCGGTCCAATAAGTGTTAATGCCATGTATAATACATGCAAGTGCTTTGCATGATAGAAGCATTAAAAATTTCGTAAAAAAATAGCCGGGCCCAGAAAAAGCTTGAATAAAAACAGTAGAAACACACCTGTTAATTTACAACGTGCCTGTGCTTCTATTAAATTCGGTCATGTTTAATTTCGCCGGGTTGCATATTGTTAACGTCAAATCATTAGTTCCCAAAGTGGTCCAGGTGGACCCCCAGGGGTCCACGGGAGACTCCACGGGGGTCTAGGTTGGCGTGACAAAAAAATCGGTCTACAATTCGTAAGCGGGGGTCCACGAAAATTAATTTACTTTCGATAGTGAAGAACTAAAATGTTGGCTTGACTTCACCTATCAATGTAGGCAGATAATATTTAAAGAAGCTCAGCGACTGTTACTTGTAAAAACTTGCATATTCTATATTCAGTACCAGTGGTCTCAAACCGACCGACTTTCGGTAGAGGATTTCTAAAAAAGAAAGAAGCTCAGCCCCTTGTGATTTCATTAAATAATATGGTAGAAATGTAGCTGCAGGAGTCCACGGGAAATTTAAAAAAATTTGAATGTAGTCTATGAGAAAAAAAGTTTGGGAATCTCTGTGTTAAATGGATACAGCACGGATGAACTTTCGTATTTGGCTGGTTATTAATTGAATGTAAATACAGGTAGTTAATAAAACTGGAACGTTGAGCTGATATTTACAGATAGACGTGATATATTACTTTCATTTTATTGAATACATGATGTAATCAATTACTGATTTTCCTCTATTGTTGTACATACGGCTTTTGTCGATCGGATTTGCGTCAGGCTATTTGGTCTGTGCAATTGCATAGTAGAACTTGTGACGATATGGTGTGTGCGATTGTGAGGCTCCAGGTTCGAATACCGGGTCGGTAAAACGTTATCGGGATTTGTATACGAAATTCTCAATAGCAGCGGGGATGTTGCAGATTGACTAGTAGACAGCAAGGTATTGGTACGACCCAGCAGAGCTATATATTTCTGAACTACGTTGTTTGTATGTAGGTCCTAAAAATAAAATTTCATAAAATGTAGGTGTAATACATCTCTGTTTATTTATTTTAGAAAATACAGGCGTAAGCCTAGTAATATCGTTAGCAGTCCTTGATTCTCTTCGACTCACCTGAGACCACATCACTGCGTCTACAATAATCTTTTCACTAGGACAGTGGTCGTCAACCTTGTCGTCCAAAAGAGCCAAAATAAACAATACACAAGAGAAATCTATTCAAAGAGACCTTTTTAAACTTATTTGCTGCTATATTGCTTTGCATTTACAGGGTCATTAAAATTTTGGATTTAAAGTTCACTCTCGAGCTTGCCTTTATCAAATAAGTCTTAGTTTATCTAACAGTAAATTGGCATCATACTTATAAAACAAGATAATAAGTAATATTCCGTGTCTGCACTAAATATTGGAAGAGCCGCAGCCGAGGACTTAAAGAGCCGCATGCGGCTCGCGAGCCGCGGGTTGCCGACCACTGCACTAGGAGATCGCTACTTATGTAGGTACTTGTTACTATTTACTCACCAAGAAATTGTGACAAATTTACCTCCTCGCTTGCCAGAATCGGAAAACTATAAACCTAATGAGACGTCCGCCCTAAACTAGCGAAGTTTACGGCTGTTTTATTATATACTATATAATAAAACAGCCGTATACCTTTCCTAAAAATATATTCAATAAGCAGTATCTTCGTCGTATTGCTTATTGGAAGCAAAGAGAAAGAGCTACTTAACTGTGAAAATTGTAGAGTAACATATTATTTTCGTGCCGAATAGTAAACTTTTCGTAGATATGTTTCTTTTTATTGACGATAGTACGGTACAGATAGTACGGCTGTCTCTCTCTATTATTCGAAGTTCTATACTTCTGGATAGTGTGATAAAGGATATTCTTCTTCAGCTTCATAAAAATGTAAGTTATATATGAAGTCGAAGAAGAATGAAGAATATAGCTTACATTTTTATATTAAACTAAATAATACTTTCTAAGAAATCACAATTTCTCATTTACGTATTGTAATATAAGCTAATATGTATTTGTAATTTAAACTAAGAATATTAACAAATATCATTTTTACATAATATTGTCTTTTGTTTACGCGAATATTATTCATTGAAATTAAACTACTATATACGGATTTTATAGCGTTGTTTATTTGACACTTTATTACATAATTTTGAAAATTTGTTACACTACTGTTTCATCTATCATTTTTAATTTGAATTAGAATGTGCCACGCCTATAAAAGGGTGGCCAGTAGTGTGTTTATTTGTTTATAATTTTATTACTTATCAATAGACTGATAATTGACTTTCTAGGATGTAACAAATTTAACAATAAATATAATATATTGTTTAAAAAATCATATTGCATATAGTCGGGTATATATTATATATTCCTATATCTATACACCTATTTCCTTCATCTGTGTCAATAACTTGTGTCTTCATTAGTCTATATTGTATTTGCGCAATATACTGCTACACTTACCGCTTTCAGAGAGACGTTTAAAGGGTCCTCCAACGTACTTTAGTACTCCAGTTACAAAGAAGATAATAGAAAGATGAGAGTGTCCAAAAGATTATGTCTTAAAAAGATATCAAACATATGTCAAGTACCTAATACGATACAAAATGATATTGTGTTTTCTTACAAACCTAAAGATTATAAAATGTTTGATAAGGTAATCGAAATGTTTAAATAAAGCACTATTTAATTAAAATAAAACGCATTAAAATATAAGATTTTAGACCGAACTGTCTCAACTTAATTTTTTTAATAATTTGATGCTGAATTCTCGAATTCTGTATTGAAAGATTAAGACAAAGATTACGAAAATATATTTTCAATTTCTTTCTATTTAAATAGACAACTCTTGCACTACTAATAATTTCTGTATCGGGAGGGACTTTACAAATATTCAAACAACGGACACAAAGAACATTGAGACGCGGCATATTATGCATATTATTCCGTGTGGGGATCAAAGCCACAACACTTGATGGAATGTCACTGGTGAGGTGACCACATAAACAACGATAGGATTTTTAAACAAAAGATACATCTAAGTAGACCGAATCACATCTGATCCCCGGAGGCATGAATATAAAATTTTGTTTAAATCAATATGTGATAAGTCAGATTCGTGCAGTGTCGTCAATATAAGCAAAAAAAGCTTTTAAGCTACCTGTCGTTTCTTAGAAATTTATATTTGCCTCATGTAGGACAACGAAAATAAAACCTTGGTGACACAGCGGTTCGATCCAAGGGCGACCTCAGCCTTTTATAATTTTCGTTTGTAATAAATAGTTAAATACGCTTTAACAGCAAAGGAAAATATCTTGAGTTAGTCTGCGTGTCTGAGAGTTTTCCATGGTGTTCAATAATAATAATAATAATGTATTTATTAATTTACAAGACACAAGACGGTGAACAATAGTGGTAGTGCGTGTAGCAATGCATAGTAAGCTGCTGGCACCGGTGATTTATTTTCACGAAAAATTGAAGTTTATTATTCTGCACTGGGCCAGTGAAGTGGAATATGATATAAGCCTTGTAAGTGTTGCTAAGGAGAGGTCCGTGCCTAGCAGTATGATAGCTTATAAACGGGTCTGATAGTATTATTATTAACACATATGAGGCCTCCGTAAAAACTTCCATATATATTATATAAAAGATACGTTCTAGATATTTCAGCGAAACAGGCAAAGCGTCACATTTTGTGTCGCCGGAATTGACTTGACGCTATATATGTATGTACGACGCATATTTCACTTAACAAGACAACTGATGTATGTAATAATATTATGCCTTAGATTCCGGACGAGGCTATCCAACGTTCCGGATTTAAGGCACGCGTTCCTTTTTTACTCTGGCTTGACGAACAATATTTTCGTACCTACTTCATATTCTAAAACCTATTCCTGTCTGCGTATTGACTGAGCTTGTATAACAACTATAGAGATCGCCCATACGTATATTTAAAAGTTTTCTGAACGGGCAATATTTTTACTAAAATACATGGATGCAATATTTTTATCATGACCATTTCAACAACATTTTAACCTATTGAGTCGCAGCGGCACACTGATGGTGAAACACAATAGGTTTTCCATTATGTCTGGTATTCCAATCATTGACAGGTTAATGTGTTAGCCATACTAAACATAATTGTCTGGCTGTGATAGTCGGATCTCTTTCCATCAATCTTGACCATCATTATTGCTTGAAAAGTCCCTTATAACATAATACCAAATGCTTACTTACTTAATGAGTGAGATCTTTCTTCACACCTCTGCCTTATCCTTCGGTTAGATGCAGACGTGATGCCTTGTTAGGGTAAAACATTTTTCCAATAACAATCCCGAACGATTCCCATGCTCAAAAGAATATCTGAGGGAAAACAAGCTGCCTACATATTCTCCGTGAGTGAAAAGAGATATAAAAATGGTAATGTGTGACCATGGTGCGCTCATTAGGAGGGTCCATATACCTTATCGATGTTATGGTGATTACTATGTCTTCAAAATACACAATATTATTTATCTGTCATTGCAACTTCATTGGGTTTTGATAGGATTTCCACTTGCTAATCTTACTAATATTTTAAATTAATTTTTACTTTTATCTCTTACTCGATTTTGTTTCGGTATTGCTCGCGTTTATATACATTTTACCAATAAATTTCCATCTCTCGGGACAGTATCATCTCCTGGATGAAAGGGTAATATCCTTTTTTGTACCGAAAACGTGTATGCAAAACTGCATGATGATAAAGGCGTAAAACCGTAATAAAAAAAAAAAGAGAGCTTACTGTTATTAAAGCGATCGCTAAGTAAGTAATCTATAGGACTGCCACGCAAAGGTATCAAGGTCCCAAGGCAGAAAGAGAAAGGCAAACTAACAAACAAAGAATCTCACCTGCGCATTTATAATATTAGTTATAATGTAGTTGTAGATGCGGCATGAAAGTGGATATAGTGACAAGAATAGAAAAGGGTATGTTAAGCTGATTTGGGCATGTAGAAAGAATGGACGAGATAAGACTGACTAAGAAAGGTTTTAAGTTAAGGTGGAACCGTCGCAAAAGGAAGACCTAGGCGAACGTTTCTCGTTCAGATCGGAGACGATCTGGACAAAGGCCAGGTTAAGAGCACCTTAAACCGGCGAGCGTGTATGAGGAATGTGATGAAAGTGAATGAAGCCAGAGGAGTGTGTCAGGATTGTAGCAAATGGAAATGCATAATCTCTGCTCAACCCCTCTGGGAAACAGGTGTGAATCTATGTGTAGTACTAAGACAACATACAGGAGCTAAAGACTATACATAGAGATACATATCTATACATAGCTTTTGTATTTTCCTATCTCTACTTTAAAAAATCAAAGCAGTAGCAGATTTTTACAATGAGTTGTTTTCGTTTTAAATATGGCAAGAAATAAATATGTCCTATATATTATTAGAATATCATTTAGGTCATTCGGCTTCAAATGGCTAAAAAAATATGTATTACATCCTCTTTTCACTCCCTATATACTTAGGACTCACGTAGGGAGCGTGTCTATTGTAGTCACCAGGATACATTATCAGACACCGCGAAGTTACAAAAAAGAATCCTGACAAGGAAGCACTAACGTTTGCCTGTCAGGAATTTCATTTCTCCTGATTGACAGACTCCAGACTTTAGACTGCCAGATTTTGCAAGTTATGAGTTATGATCTAGAGATAACTTCAGAAATCTGTCAGTCTGGCTTACCCTTATATAACGTAATGTTATATAACACTATAATAATTCATTTTGTATGAATATTTTATACTCGCTCTTGCGACAGTGACTACAAAATTAAAGGACAAAGTTTAAATAAAGCGGTCAGGGCTAACCAAGTTGCGACTAAACTAAATCTCCCAGGGAGTTTCCAATTACCAGTTAAAATTGAACTATATTTAGCTGACAACACGAAGCTTCTAACTGGTTATTAAACTGACGGAATATTAAGTTGTATATTAAAAATAGGTAATAATGCTGTTATGGAGTTCATGAGGGTAATGTGCTAAGAGTCGAGCGGCAAATGAATGAAAATACTTTGAGAACCAGAAAACACACAAGCAAAGTGAGGTGTCATATTATACATACATAGACGCACGCATAAAAATAATCTTCTTACAAATGGTTGGTAGTTAACGTTAACAGTTTATCAAGGCGCCAGAAGAATACTAAGCTAATTGACCAGTCATCAGGATGTAGAAACAAAAAGCGTGGTCCACTATAAAAGAACATTACGTAAATGTAGAAATGGAGTATTCTAACAAAAGATAAAAGCGCTGAATACGTTAAAAGAGGTGACGATTTTTGCAAGAAGCTTTTGTTAGTGGAACTTTCAGCATTTCAGCACTAAGAGCGTGTTCATAACAGAATAGTAAATGCAGTTACATCATAAAGTACTTAAAATGTTCTTAGACTAGCGCGATTTATGTACTTAATCCTAACTTAATTTTAATTTTAACTTTTTTTTTTTTTTTTCATATTAACTTTAATATATTTGTACAAATGAAAATGTATAAAATGTAACTACTCAATTGTATTGGAATCAAACTGTATTTAAAATGAATTAGACATTAACGATGATGTATGTAATATGTATTGCAGGTATGTAAAATTTTAAAAATGTGTATTGTGTGTACACCTTTAAGTGATATATTTACACTGTATTTAGGATAAACGGTTATTGACAATTATCGCCTGCTCCGTGCCTCGGAGAGCACGTTAAGCCGTCGGTCCCGGCTGCCATGAACATCTATGGCAGTCGTTATTGGGAAAGTTAGTACCCTCTAATATCCTGACACTGGTCTAGCCTTAGGGTATCGTTAGCCTTCGGGTTGCGGAGGTCAGGTGGCAGCCGCTCCGTGTAAAAACTGATATCCAGTCAAATCCGGTTAGAGCAGAAAAGCCGACCCCAAGTGACTTGGGAATAATAAAGGCTAAGAGAGAAGAATTTAGGATAAACGGTATTAAATGTAACACATTGTTTGTAAATATATAGTTGGTGTGCCTTCAGTAAATAAACTAATATTTTAAAGCGTGAATGTGAGTTTGTTTATTAGTTACGCTATAACTACTTGACCGATCATCTAGTCTAGTCAACAAGTGCTTTAATGGTCAACTTTTTTCAGCAGTCTCGTAAAAATATGAACGAGGTATCATTCGATTTGGAATGGAATGTAGATGATTTTTAATTTTTCGAACGGGGATCCATTCTGATGTCTTTTAAAAATAGCTCCAAGAAAGGAAAAATATTTCAAATTTATAGTTTAACAATTATCACACTTGTAATATTCATGTTCAAGCAGCAAAAAATTATTAATTAACTATTGCATACCTAATTAACAAATTGTGACAAAAAAATACCTGGCGGATTATTGTTTATTTATCTATCCAGTAGGCGCCTGAATTTTTTCATTTCTAAAATTTTTTATTTAGTATGTTTAAATATTTTTTATTGATAAAGTGTCCGAAGTAGGCGTAGCTTACGCAAGCCAGAGTACCCGTTTTCGGCCGTATTTTCATCCCTCTGGGGAAATTATAAATATTGGTCCTACAATTCTAAGAGTCAAGAATTTTTTAGGAAAATTTCTCTTCTTTATTATTCTTTTTTTACATTTAAAAAATCTCAATTAGTTTTTGAGATATTTGCAAAAAACTAAACCCTCTTTTTTTAGTTAATTGTTTATAACTTTTGCAATATTTGCAAGCTGAATTTGAATTTTTTCAAAAACCATCTACATGCCATTCCGAATCGAATGACACCTAGTTCATATTTTTCCGAGACTGCTGAAAAAAGTTGACCAAAGAAGCATTTGTTGACTAGACTAATCATGAAATTTCACATACACGTTGTCAGGGGTACCGAAAATGACAAAGAGTACCTTTTATTTAGAAAAGGTACTGGTCCCGAGGGATAGAAAATTGACATAACCTTACATTTACGCGAGCAAAACCGCGGTCAAAATCTACTACTTAGCACATTATTAGACAACGAGTCTCAATCACATTAGAACTTATATAAATAGATATGCAACATGTCGCAGATATAACGCAACCTCAAACTCCGCAATTAGATTATTAAATCGTTATAATAATATAATAATTAAATTTTACTTTTATGTACTTCAATATTTTAATTTAACGAATTAGTTCTCCTTATTGTGCGCGGATAATAAGGGTATATTACAATAAATCTATCATTAATGCCTTCATTGCATCAAAAACCTTGAATTATGATACATTTTCGTTTATTTCAGCTGTTTAATAAATGGTTGACTATAACTTAATTCGTTTAAATTATTTTAGGGATAAAAATTACCTATATTAAAAATTGCTGGAATTGATTCAGGAGCCGATTTTGAACAACTACTTTCAGGATGTGCGTTTTTATGTTACATGTTGTATAGGCATACGTACAGAACATAAATGAAAACAATCTATAGGATAATATCTATAGGATATTCCAGGTTAGGTTCAAGGTACTGATTATACATACACCTAGCATTTTGAAAATTCCCGAAAATCTCGAGCCTTATCGAGAATGTATATCGTGAATACTCGACATGGAGTGCTAATTGTTTTCGATCTAATATCTATATTGTACATTATTAAAAATGTTATGCATAACATTTTTAATAATGTGCAATATTTTTTTCATTAACCTTTATCTATTGTCTGTTTTAAGAACTATCACGATCAACACGGTACAAATGATACATAAACGCACTTCAAGTCTTATTACTTTGAGTTAAAATAAAGCTTAATGTCTATTTAAATCTTATACTTGCTTAATAATAACATATTGTATTTTTTCATATTCTCAGAAAATACTCTGTAATGTAATAAACTCTTATTCATAACAAAGGGTACTAACATACATTACTTAAGACTTGTAAAAGAAAGCTAAAATATTACGACATGCTTAGTACAAAACAAGTTTGAACACGCCTTTATGAGACGAGGGGCCGCGCTAAGTAGACTCAGATTTATTTCTTTTTATAAGTTTTTTTGGCTTTAACTTTTTATACGGAGTAATTTTTAATGCCAGTATTTTTAATCCATGTAATCTT
Organism: Catocala fraxini; assembly: GCA_930367265.1. Lineage (NCBI taxonomy): Eukaryota > Metazoa > Arthropoda > Insecta > Lepidoptera > Erebidae > Catocala > Catocala fraxini. The sequence continues at coordinate 15,636,803 of OV884047.1, read as the reverse complement.
TTTCTCACATAGAATGATCCGGATCTCGATTTGTTTCAAATTTTTACTTTTTTAGCATCTCGATAAATTTCATTGCACATTTGTTTACCATTTTAGTTTGGTTATTAAAGTTCATAAACTAACTTTATTGTTGCTTTGAATGATATGTTTTGATATATAATAATTTAAAATTAATAGAATAAGTTGCCTATTTAATATTTCACCTTTTCAAGTTGTTTCTTTTAGTAAAATTTAGATTTAGAAGTAAGATAGAATAACTGGTTATAAGTACACAATTAATGTAAAACTGTTTAGTCCTAAGTGTTATTGTTCTATCAGATAGCCTCGATACAGGTTTTTCCTAGTGTGGCTATCAATATTAATGTTAATTGTAATTTGGATTGTGTAATAAACATTATTATTATTACATGACTTGATCAATACGATTCATAATTCATCTTCGAGAAGTCGCAAGTACCGTGAGAGCGAATTCGAGATCTCTGCGTGGCAATGTAACCGCCTTTTGCTAGGTTATACAGCAATACAGTGTATAGTATATACTATAAGCACTTTACGTTGTATAGATACATATTCGCTATAAAAAATTCGCTAGTAAAATTATCAATAAAAGATGTATTCTTGCTACGGCTTTCGCGCTTATTTGTATTTATTTTATGCAGTCGAACTTGTAATCTTGTGTCGTAGCATTATAGACGTGTACAATATTCTATCATAAATTTCGCTTTTGGCTGGCTAAAGGTCAGTCATATATATAACTAGTCTTGCCATAAATATTGTTATATAGTTTTTTTTTTCTATTGCATTAAGCATTTATTACTGTAATGTGTGTTAGTTTATACATTAATATAATACGATTAAAAATATTATGAAGCTCAGTGAAAATGATCTCCACTGGCTTTAATACAGTTCTTTAAACGTTGAGGCTAGGTGTCAATAGAAACACGCATTCTCTCCATTGGAAAATTCTACACTGCCAATCTTATGGATTTTTTATATTATCATGACGTTCAGAGCATGTCACTAAAACTGACCATAAAACATAATCCAGCGGATTAAGATCGGGACTATATGACGGCCAGTCTTCAGCTCTGATGAATTCCGAAACGTTCGTTTCCAACCACGCTTGGCTGGAGCGAGCTTTATGATTTGTGGTTATAGAGCGTGGTGTTGTTAAGAGGCTTAACCACCTTCTCAAAAATCGTATCTTGATACATTTGTGCCGAATTTGCGACACCTCTTTTACAAAAATATAGGTCAGTTACTCCTTGATAGCTAACACCTCACCAAACCATCACTGAAGTCGGATAATGTCCACGTTGTACTCTGCTTATTAATTGGGAAGCTTCTCTATGGACGCTTTCCAATTAGTAAGCAGAGTACAACAAGCAGAATGACCGAGTTTATGCTCAAAGCTCTATAGCTTTCAGCACAAACTCGGTCATTCGACTCGTTATACCATTAGGAAAAAGTAAAAAAAAAATCCATCAGAAAATAAAAATAAACTGTAACCTCCCTTTGCGTACCGCTTTAGAAGTTGTTTTGATTTTACCACCCTATTCATTTTAAATTATTAGTTAAATAATGAAGTGCGTCTCTTATAGGCTGCAAGTCCTAAGTCACTTTTTAATATACGCGAGATGGTTCTAGGTGCTATATTCATTTCCCGGGATTGAATCTTTTGCTTTCGGACAGGAGCTTTCCGTATTCTTTCCTACACTGCTTTAATCCTTTTTCGTACGAATACTACGTGGACGGTCAGATCTTTTTCTGTCACAAAAAGAGGAGGTTTCATTGTACCTGTATCAATAGCCCGGTACACAAACATTCGATTAATACCAAGCGGATAGAGAGTTTTAAAAATTGCATTTGGCCCAATACCTACTTTGTGTAATGCTACCACAGCAATTCGGCTCTTTTTATCACCTCACTTCATTTTAATATCACAAAAATATTTAACACCGATAGGCGCGAAAATGAGAAAACACAATGAATATTCATTTAAGAATGACAGATCCCAAATTCAAATGTAATATTATGTTTTTTTTATTGTAACAGTATTTATGGCCAGACTAATAAATTTTGCTTACATTTAGTCTAATAAAGGGCTAAAAATTTAATTTTTTAACTTGTATTTAAATGTAAGACACAAAATCTACAACTTTATTAAAATAGTGTCTAAGTAATAGCTTTTGTTTTGAAATACAAACGTACTTACGTTTAGAAATTTGTAACTTCTACTATTTGAAGTTATTAAAGGAGAGATGTTTTTGTAGCAGACATGTGTTCGGGCGTTTATATTGTAAGAGACGTATGAATATACGCTTTACGAACTGCTAAAGGTCAGTGAACAATCTAAGTTTTATGAAAACAAAGAAAATTACTTATAACACAGCAGTTATGTTAATATAATTTAACTAGCTTTTGATCGCGGCTTCACTCGCGTAAAATATAGCCTATGTTACTCAGTGATAATATAGCTTTTAAATGGTGAAGGAATTTTGAAAATCGGTTTAGGAGTTTAATTTTTGTGTTAACACTTACAAAAAAACAAAAATCAAATCTTTACTCTTTGTAATATTAGGAGAGATAATAATATTATGTAAGATAGGTAGAGCCGAGTGTTGTGGGTTCGAATCCCTCACGGAGCAAAAAATTATTTGACCCACGTATGGTTGATCCCAGTTTGGGTTTTCTTTGTGTCCGTTATTTGAATGTTTGTAAAGTCCCCGGCGACACATGTATTAATTCTGGTGCGAGAAGTGGCTTTTTTAATGAATGATGATGAATTTAACTAAATTATTTGTAACACGAGATAGAGTGCATGCTCTCTAACACACTTAGTCTGAACCATGCGCGCACTACAACTAGACGTGTAAGACCAAAATTAGTTAACCAATAACACACATGAAGGCATATTTGCAGTAGCAAATTATATTTTACGTATGTTACAACCAATCAATTTGAGTTGTTTTCACTTAGGTTTAGTATTTACTCCACCTCAAGCTTATTAAGTACATAATACTCCATTAATATATAATACTCTGTATCTTCGAAATATATAGCAGTGATAGCTCAGTGGGGAGACCAACAGACTGCAATGCAGAGGGTCTCGGGTTCGAACCCACGTCGCGCACTTCTGACTTTCGGAAGTTATATGACTTTTCGAAATTATGTGCGTATTGATTGACAATTATCGCGTGCTCCATGCCTCGGAGAGCACGTTAAGCCGTCGATCCCGGCTGCCATGAACATCTATGGCAGTCGTTATTGGGAGAGTGTCGACACAAAAGATCCCACTGGGTCGAAGTGTCGCCGGTCTGCACTGACTGGCTCCCACATAAGATACATACATACATACATCATTGAAATATGATCGATGTGTAAATAAATAATATACACATAAATAGAACGATTCCTAATATATTATATATAGTATAGCTATTGAGCTGGTTACTGATTCCGTGTAGACGGGCGCTGAATGTTTCATTCACGGTATTAGAATGGCTTTACGTACCTGCAATGAGCGAAGATTATAGCTGTTTTGGAAATAGGTACGACTTACTGGAGATTTATTTTTTGATCTCGCATTCGCATGCTAGAGACATCAACATAAGACGATACACGCTTTCGAGATTTCATGTAATTTCTTTGTTTAAAACTTCCATATTTTTTCGATTTCGTTTGCTTATATCTTCCAAATTGATAATTTTATAGCAGTCAAAATTAAAAGATAGTAATGTAATAATGATTAGGATTTATCATTTATTTATTTATTTACACCAAATAGAACGACTTGCGCCGATTACACTATTTAATAATATAATATAAATTAAAATTGAGCATTCACGCATTCTGCTCACAGTACCTCATACATTAGACTTACAGTCCAAATTAAGCTATTAATTCAAAAAGAGCAACACTGATTTAAAAAATTCTTTCATCATTAGAAACCTATATTATCACAAAGTAACACAGGCGACATTCTTTTTAAGTTACTATCGCTAAATCTAATAACCTATACTTTTGGAAGTATATTCACGACTATTTCAATTCTTAACATACCATCGCTAAAGCATCTTTGACCTTCCTGTAAATTGAATTAACTAATAGTTTAATAAAGTATCGCGTGGGTCAAATACCAATTCACTCAGAGTTTTACGATGTCACCAACACCTTCTTGTGACATCTAATGCTATTTTATTTTCTCTACCTAAGAGTTAGATATTGGAATCGAATTTATGTTTATAAATAAGATATGCTACAACATAACACCATCTAGCCCAAACTAAGCAGAGCTTGTATTATAGGTACTAGACAATGGATAAACATACATATATACTTTTTTTTTTTGTAAATACATACATATCATACATAGAAACACCCAGACCAAGACAAACATCCATGTTCATGCACACAAATGTTTGACTTGTGCGGGAATCGAACCCGCGACCTCAGGCGTGGCCGTCAGTTACACTAACCACTACACCATCGAGGCCGACGAACGGAACGACGACGTATATATCAATATCGACTGAATCAATAGTGAACCCTTATTAAATTATACAAAATCCTATGTTCCTAACTAATATTATAAATGTGAATGTGTGTTTGTTTGTTTGCTACGCTTTCTATACTCGATCTTTCTATGATCATGAAATTTCGCCTACATGTTGGTACAGAAAAGAACATCATTTTCTTTTCATTTTCACTTATCATCCAGGAAAAAGTACGTTGTGGAATGCTTTGACGCATACCTCTTTGCGCGGTGACGGAGAGGTCATGTCGGCCTCACCGGGGAAAAGATACCCCGGTAATACCGACTAAATCTACCATGGTGTTCCACGTCATAACCATAGGCGGCGGGGCCGCGCGAATCGTTTTCACATGCAATCGCGACCCCGCCGTGGTTTTAACCCATCGTGTGAAACGGCAGGCCACTACACAAAAATACTTCCTCCACTGTCCCCCTGGGGGAGACAAAGACATGATACAGAGGCGCACGTGGGGAAAAAAACGTAACCTAATCTACATTTTCCCAAACTGTTATGAGCCTCGCCAAGGTTAGGTTTTTAAAATAAAATTCTATTACTTGCTTGAGACAACCATCTTAGATGACTCTTAAGATGAGACTAAATTGAATGGATGGACATTTCAACTATGAAAAGATAAATGCTAAGTGTGCAAAAGGGAATGTGTGTTTTGCAAAAATTCACCTTGCATCACATATATACAACAGAACGAAGCTGCGGGCAAAATCTAGTAATTATATAACAGGTACTTCATTTTCTTTTTTTTTAGACATGGCTATTTATGTTAAAGCTATAGCTGTAATTTGTTTGAAGCGTTGAACGATAAATATATTTTATTAGCTGACCTGCGCAACTTCGTCTGCTTCACATAAGAGAAATTGCCCCGCTTTTGTAATGTTTTCCATTAATTCTCTGCTCTTATTAGTCGTAGCGTGATGTTATATAGCTTATAACCTTCTTGTATAATTTTTCAATTTGAACTAGTAGTTCCTAAGATAAGCGCGTTCAACCAAACAGACAAATAAACAAACAAACAAACTCTTCAGCTTTATAATATTAGTATAGATAGAGAGTAGTATGGTATTAGGGGTTTACGCTAATTTGTATAAGTATTCCTTACAATATTTGTTTATTTATTTATTGACCATAAAACTCACATCTATCTTTACAGGCAAGCCTAATGCGATAGAGTAGCTGAACTTAGACTATCTTATATCTATATCTATACTATACATACACTTACTATACACTATACTATACACTTAAACTAAGCTAGTTACTGCAGTGGCAATAAGCAGCATTTGTGAATACGTTCAGTGGACATGTGAACAAATCTATCTGGTCAGACAGCGTGTTGAGCACACGCAGCGCCCGGACGAGCGGCGCGCGCTGCAACAGGTTGGTGCGCGCGCGAGGCACCGCTAGCAGCGACGGCCGCCGGCGACGACCGAGGTACTCGTTCGGAACGCACAGCTGCACCGTCTCTAAGATACCCGGATTGTGGATCTTACCGCGCATTACACTAAACACGTAGGTAGCAAGAGCTACTTCCCTTCTTACTTCGAGTCTGTAATATCCCACCATTCCTAAAACAAATAAAGTAGGATACGGCAGTGGGTACCCTGGGAACACGCCATACTGCTTCATATATATAAAAACCTAAGAAATTTGTTTTGTATCCATCCACCATCTTAGTCACTCCGAAATTATAAAAGTGATTATTTCATTTCATTTTTATTCTTACAAATTGACAGATAACCTACAACTCTATTAGAATATACTAATATTGTCTTCTGTTTACGCGAATGTTATTCATTGAAATTAAACTACTATATACGGATTTTATCGCGTTATTTATTTTACACTTTATTACAAAATTTTGATACTGTCACACTACTACTAGATAGTACTGTCTCAATGTTTCAGAGTTTGAAATAACGACACTCGTTATTTCAAACTCTGGAACATTGAGACAACTACCATCTTAGTCTCCCCGTGACCATGGCTGCTGAAAAGCAACCGAAACGTCGGGGCAAGTGTAAACTTAAATATAAATAGTTATAATAGTTTTAATAAATTAATCAGCTTAAAAATGACTAAAGTTCAATAGTATCTAGTAGTAGTGTGACAGTTTCAAAATTTTGTAATAAAGTGTAAAATAAATAACGCGATAAAATCCGTATATAGTAGTTTAATTTCAATAGAATATACTACTCCATTGAGAGTGGATTACCATTGAGTTCTAGTTTATTAGAGAGTTCACTCTTGATAGAGCAGCTGCAAGTGACATAATAGTTTCAAAGTTGTTCGTTTAACAACGTTATCTATACATTGTGTGCAGTCTGTGAGTGAACTGAGACTCTGGAATAAATTACGAAGTATGGTGATGTGTCAAGCGAACATTAGACAAGTTCAAGATAAACCATTCGAGAATGGTCACTATAATTAAAATGAAGAGCCTTTGATTAAACTATTACCATATAGAGGTCTTGATAAGATCCTTAAGCATGCATCTCTGATTTTTTGAAGTCATGTGTTTATTAAATAACACAAACAAACACTCACAAAGCCACGGGTTAGTGTCCAGGAGACCTGAAATACAGGGTTGCCTTAGTTAAGGCTTCTGTCCACCCCTAATAATACGTTACTTGTTATATTTACTTTGCTACCTAGTGCTGCTACGATTTGGTATTAGGTACATTGTGCGAAATTGTAAAATTATGTTTGAGGGAAAATAAACATATTTTATTTTATCTATACTAATATTATAAAGCTGAATAGTTTGTTTGTTTGTTTGAACGCGCTAATCTCAGAAACTAATAGTCCGAATTGAAAAATCTTTTGAGTGTTGGATAGCCCATTTATCGAGGAAGGCTATAGGCAATATAACATCACGCTACGACCAATAGCAGCGGAGCAGCAATGATAAATGTTGCAAAATCGGCGAAAATTCTCTTATGTAAAGCAGACAAAGTTGCGCGGATCAGCTTGTTATTTATAAAATTGCTAATTTTCGACTGTGAAGGAAAACTTCGTAAACTGCATATCTTAAAATTCACTATAACGTTCTCGAAGATATGTGACGTCAGCAAAATCACGCTAGGGTAGCGAGGTAGACTATGGCCTAACCCTTATCACACTGAGAAGAAGCCCGTGCTAAGCAGTGGGACAGTTTATATACAGTGCTGATATTATTATTTATAATTATTTATTAGTAATATCTAGAAGTCTGTTAAGTGCCCAGTGTAAGCTAATAGACTTACATCCTACGTGGGATCTTAAACATGCCTCGCCGGAATAAAAGGCGACTGCTGTGCATAAAATCTTGGATTCGTTTCCGAGCCAGGCAAAGCACAATCGAGTTTATCTGTCAAGAATCTCTCAGTAGCAGCTCGAAGTCTGGAAGACGGCAAAACTACACTTCCTATTACGTTAGACCTTTAAACACAGCTGGCAATCTCGCTGTTACCTATCCCTTTGGGGGTATATAAACGTGAGATAAAATATATTTATTACCAAAAGAGTACAATATTACATATAGTATCCATTGTCCTCATACTAGGCAAGCCTGTCCTGTGAAAGCTTTACTAAGATTACAATTGAAATGGCAATTAAAGTAGTAGAAGGATAATAATAATAATAATAATAATAATATTCTACCACATACACACAACACCATCTAGCCCAAACTAAGCAGAGCTTGTACTATGGGTACTAGACAATGGATAAACATACTTAAATACTTTTTTTTTTTTTTTTGTAAATACTTACATATTATACATATAGGATGGATAAGATATCTAACGAATCACATGTATATAAAATCTCTGCCTACCCTTCACGACTAAACAAGCGTGACTAGCGATTATACCGCAGGAAAACATTAGGACCGCCCGCAACCACAAATTACATTAACATTTGGTAACATTTTCTGAATAAATTCACGTCGAGATACCCTCACGTGGGTGAGTTAAGTGAATCAGCTTCAGTTACTGTCGGGATCGAATACAAACACATCTGTTACGTTACCTGGTCGAGGTGGAAACTTATTACAGGAGTGGAGTACCTTTGAACATATTCACCGTCGTTTAGACAAATGAATTAAGCGTTCTTCTTAAGTGTAATTTATTCGTCTGAACATGTCGCATCCTTAATAAAACAGAGACTTATCTCAGTATTTTTGATTAAACAAATTTGAACTCTATTGAAAAGATTTAACACAAATATAATATTAGAATTTAACATATACAATTAGAGTTCAAATTGGCTTACTTTCAAATTTCGAGTTAAGTCGCTGTTTTATTAAGAATGCGATGTATACTATACTAGCTGTGCCCCAAGGAGTTCAAGGGGCATAGCGTGATGATAAATATCCTAACCTTTTTGAATATTAGAATTATAGGCAATAAAATGAATGAATAGTTTTTATTCTGACGGGTCATTTTAGAGATTTTGTTCAGGTAAACAAATAATCTTTTAAGCTTTATAAATTTTTCTTCCACACCACGATTAATGTTTGTTGCGAGAGACTTTTCAAACATTCAAACAATGGACACAAATAACATTTAGACTCGAAACAACCATTTAATTGTGCCGATCACATATACATATATATATATATATATAAAAAATTTATACGACTTATTTGGCAAACAAGCATACCCATCTTATGGTCAGTAGTCACCGTAGCCTATGGACGCCTGCAACACCAGAGGCATCACTTGCCCGTTGCCGACCGTTTAAAAAAGGAAGTGGGAAGGTGAAGGAGCTGAAAGGGGGGCAGAGGGTGATTGGGTCTCCGGCACTCTCACTCACCGAACGAAACACAACAATAGAAATACTGCTATTTTACGTCGATATTCTATTCTGTGAGAGGGTAGTACTTCCCCGGTCGAGCCGGCCCATTCATGCTGAAATCATTTTGTCCCGTGTGGGATTCGAACTTACAATACCTGGCGTAGTGGCAATGACTAGGTTTCCCTTAAATCACTCTGCCATACGTAAAGCCTACTTTATTTATGTATTTATTTTATTTATTTTTAAGACTTATTTTAACCTCGCGCTGGAATCCTGCGTCGCGAGGGACTTTATAAACTTAAACGACGGATCCAAAGAACACTATTTGTGGATCCCGCGACACACGCAGTGGCAATGGCGAAGAGGATTTTCACTATTACGTCATTCGTGCAGTCGATTATCCATAGTTCATATGTTCATGTTGCATTATTTCGGTATCAAAAGTAGATTATCACATTCAGACCCATAAACTATGTACATACCTATATAATTATATTATCGATTTGTTTAAATTACATAAAACGTATTTATTTATACTAGCAATCGCCTAGTGCTCGAAATTCGATCAAAGTTTGCCTGTAAGATATTGCTGATATATGTCATTATATATTGATATATGTATGTCATCATAGTTACGCGCTTCGACTGCGTGTGTCAAATGCATGGTTGTGTGCGTGTAGTGTTTTTTCATTAATTTAATGTATTTCTAATGCATATTTTATATAAATATTAGAATTCACCCCTCCTTCTCCATATAAACTTTAACTGTGCCAAATTTCATACTCTTCCGTCCGCGCAATTTTCGTAAAACGGGGTACAAAGTTTTTGCTTTACGTATTAATATATAGATTCCCCAAGAAGAGTTGTACAATACCTATATTTCACCTACTATGATTTTAGGTACCACATAAAAGAACGTGAATATATTGCCAGTTACCCGTCACATTTCCATTGGCCTTGCTGTTACTCAACATACCCTAACAGAAAGCCCAATGCACTTCACCTAACGCGAGTATCATTCTCGGAACCAACGAAGCTCCTTTTTAGATGGATACCAATCTATATCTTTGTTGCAGGCACGATACCTTACATCAGCAAAAAAAGCAGCGATAGCTCAGTGGGGAGACCAACAGACTGCAATGCAGAGGGTCTCTGGCTCGAACCCACGTCACGCACCTCTGACTTTCGGAAGTTATATGACTTTTCGAAATTATGTGCGTATTGATTGACGATTATCGCCTGCTCCGTGCCTCGGAGAGCACGTTAAGCCGTCGGTCCCGGCTGCCATGAACATCTATGGCAGTCGTTATTGGGAGAGTGTCGACACAAAAGATCCCACTGGGTCGAAGTGTCGCTGGTCTGCACTGACCGGCCCCCACATAAGATACATACATACATACATCAGCAAACTAACCTCCTATACTTATCCGCTACAATGTCCATCTATTTATTAGGCTTACAAAACCAGTTACAAACTTATAATCTATACTTAAGGTAGATTTTTCTTGCTTGTCTTATTAAGGAAACAAACAGACTAATAATAATTATAAAAAATTATTCAGTTACTGCTTTCAGACTATCTGTTCTAATTTGTCAGCCTTGATGGCGTAGTGGTTAGTGTAACCGACTGCCACGCCTGAGGTGGCAGGTTCGATTCCCGCACAAGTCAAACATTTGTGTGCATGAACATGGATGTTTGTTTTGGTCTGGGTGTTTCTATGTATAATATGTATGTATTTACAAAAAAATAGTATATATGTATGTGTATCCATTGCCTAGTACCCATAGTACAAGCTCTGCTTAGTTTGGGCTAGATAGCGTTGTGTGTACGTGATAGGAAAAAAATATATAGAGAAGTCAAAAAAAAAAGGAAGTCCAAATATCTGTGTCTAGTGTTTACCTGCCGGTACGACATATTTATTTACATACAGTAAGCAAAAAATACTGTACAATATCCATTGTAACATGGACGCAAAACATTTAAATAAATCCACCTTCTAGAAATTTCTACAGCTCAATAAGCTATACAATGAATTGTCATAAATCGCTCAGAATAGCCTATTCCGAAGCCAATCTGAGATTGGTTTATTGATATTCGATTGTGACGTCATCCCATTTAGTTGATCGTAATCCGTAGCGCCATCTATCGGCATACGAGTATAGATATTACGTATCATTGAATGCGAGGTAGCGAATGCAATATATTCAGATTTAGCTAGAATACTAAAGTTATGTTAGGTAACGATCGATTCGTGTGAGGGACAGCGTGTTTGAAAGCTGAAATGAGTGAAACGGAGATGTGCTGACAAGGAGTGACGTAGAATTTCTAAGTATATTTTCTCTGAACTGGTGTACCTCTGTATGTGTACGTGCAAGCATATATTGAATCACGGCTGTGCACTCTAAAAAGGGTCGCTAGACCTGTGGTATATCCTCAAAAAGATGTACATAGAATAAAGTTTCATTAAAATGTCTACATCCAATATGCCGACATATTGTACACATATAATATATTTATTTCGATACTAGATTTTGCCAGCGGCTCCGATTGCGTTATTCTAGATTGTAAGAGTAAATTTCTATACCCGCGCCACAGTTCTTTTTCTGGAGGAAAGATACCTATATCCTTTTCTGTACCCCTGAAAACATGAATGCAAAATTTCATGATGATCGGTAGAATAGTTAAGGCGTGAAACGTAACAAACAATCTCACATTCGCATTTATTATATAAGTTAGGATTTTATTGAATGTCGATATTTAAATTTTGCCAGCATAATACCAACGTAATAGAAGGCGAGAATAATAATAATTATTTATTTATTAAATAAAATTACAATAGTATAATCACAACAAGAAAATACACTATGTGGTAACAGTTTCCTAGAAAATGATGAAACGTTGACAATTAAATTAATATCTATCGAGTTTTAGTTTTAAACTAGTTGAATATTAATATCTATTGAGCAAAGTTCCAGATCCTTACTGCTATAGAGAATTTCTTGACAGAAAATTCTAATAACAGATAGTTCGACTTCGGAATCGAATGTGACATTTCATGCACAGCAATCGTAGTCATTGCCAGATGCGGCACTAAATCAGTTTTATTTATTTTAATAAACTTTTATTTGTATATAATAAATACAAATTTATATTTTACATAAGTGGTATGTTTCTACTCCAGCAAACAAAATGCTACTTTTAAAAAGTAATTTCGTTTTACAAAGATGTACATATGCTAATATATTATTTAAGGGCCCTAGTTTTATTTAACTTGCGATCGTAAAACTACTGAGGAAATATTCGGAGGATATAAAAAGGAGTACCTACTTCATCTGACGAACGATCATCTTTTACGTTCAGTATGAGACTGAAGAATGACCGAAGATGTAAAATTACGTAGACATAAAAATATATAAAATTGTAGAAAAGTTATTACGATATTATTATCAAATCAAACATTTATTTGCATAACTTAGGTACATACAGTTGGTACATAGTAGGTAGATATATAATATAGAACATGCTGAATTATAACCTCAAAAGAAGTGTGCAAATATTATATATTTGAGTACATGCAACATCAAAATCTTATTTGTGTAATCCATTAAAAGTGTCAAATAATAAATATAAGCATTGTAATAGGTATAGGTACTTATAAATAACAAACATAGTGTACATATGAAATTGGTTGATACAATATACAATAATAATCAAAATTAATGTCACAAGGTTAAATAATTAGTATTAATGTCAAAAATATTAATAATAGTGTCAAATTGTGAAATAATAGAAATGTCAAATAATAGAAAATAATAATGTCATGTCATAAAGTCGAGTATTTACTAAATGGAATAATGAAAGTAAATATAAAAAGAAAAAATTATTAAATTAAAATGTCAAAATTATATTTATAAAACGATTAAAATTTATTTGACAAGAAGTCTGTGACACTATAGTAACATTTCTCATTTAATAACTTATTCAACCTTTGCTTAAATATGACTACATTTGTTTCCCTAATATTTCTTGGTATTTTGTTATAAATTTTTGGGCCCATTGCGAAGATATGCATGCATGCATAATAGATGCATTAAAGTAGTCTTTGTCTGACGCATACATAGTCCGCTTTTATCTCTTTGCTGGCGATTAAAAGTAAGTGTAAAATATTTTTGACAAGAACAGCTACTTCGTATATGTAAAGACTAGGCAATGACAAAATATTATATTTCTTAAAATAGGGCATTCAATTATCTGTAGATTTTAGGGCAAACATTGACCTTATACAACGTTTCCGTGTTCTAAAGATACTTTTGTCAATTTTTACTAGGTATGCGTGTGTACTGTAGTGGGAGACTTAACTTACATTTATAATGATATAAAGAACAAACGACCATTTTTAGACTGCGGATACAGAGGGTATTTTTGATAGGGAGCTAGCGTGCTCAATGAGCGCATTTTCAGCATTTGCCAGGTAAAATAAATACATGCTTAATACACAACCTGCATGTGCAAGTTACATACGTAAGCGACATGCGCAGGCTACATGCGTAAATTTCATGAGCAACTTACGTTCAAAATCTGCATGTGCAATCTGCTGGCACGGGTTGAATCTGAATCGGCTCGCTTTATTTGTTTACACAAACTGCGCAAGTCTCTCTACTTACGCATAGTTTCAGTTACAAGGCCGACAAAATTTTGTTTTTCTCTAGCATTTGTACATATTTTTTAGTAGAAATTTGTTGACTTCCAACTTTTGTACTAGAGCAATATTAGAAGTAAAACATAATGATCTATTTTCGTAAGAGCTCTTATCTATCGAGAATCTTCCAATCTAGTTGTATTGAGCGTCTAGTTCTGTTTATTGAGCAAGAAAACAGATACGATCACCTCAAATATTTTTAGGCTATAACGATTTTCGCAGCTTTGCTGGCCGTAGTTTGAGGCCTTACCATCGGCCTTAAAGCTTCAACGCTCGGATCAAGTAAAATGTTTGATTTGGTTATTTTTATTTAGTGTTACATGATGTCCATGTATGCATGCTCGTCTCCTATATGTATGCAAAATAATAATATAATGTTGCATACATAAAATATTTTATGATTCATATTAAACTATAAACGGTTTCTGTAGCTAGCAACAGTAATGTTATAACATTATTTGGTGTAATAAAACAAACGTTAGTACTTCATACTACAATATTAAGTCGGCAAAGTTAGTTGTTATTAAAGTCCGAAAGCTGGTAAACTTCAATTTTAACTAGATATTGACCGCTTTATCCGTGTGGATCCTATGGGAACACATATAAAGTAGTCATATAAATATACATATACAGACACAATAATAAAACATTGTGCCTGGGCACCGGCGTCCGAACGTCGACTGAGGAGCAGAACAAGGTTTATTTGAGTGTCAAGGTCAATTCAAATCTACGTAGTATCGTGTTTGAGTAAGATACATTTTAACAACTGTATATTAGAAGATTTATGATATAAGAAGGATACCAAAACATATGACTGCACGGATGGCGTAGTGGTTTAAGTGGTCGCCTCAACTGCCGCCGCGCTGAGTGTTGTGGGTTCGATCCCCACACGGGACAAAAATTTGTGTGATCCACAAATGGTTGTTCCGAGTCTGGGTTTTCTTTGTGTCCGTTGTTTAATTGGTTGTAAAGTCCCCCACAACACAGGAAATATTACTAGTGCTAGAGATGTCTTCAAAAACAATTATTCCACATATTAGCTTTGAAATCATCGTATTTTTGGTATCATATCGTATCTTATGTGGGGGCCAGTCAGCGCAGACCGGCGACACTTCGACCGAGTGGGGTCTTTTGTGTCGACACTCTTCCAATAACGACTGCCATAGATGTTCATGGCAGCCGGGACCGACGGCTTAACGTGCTCTCCGAGGCAAGGAGCAGGCGATAATTGTCAATTAATACACAAATCATTTCGAAAAGTCATATAACTTCCGAAAGTCAGAGGTGCGCGACGTGGGTTGGAACCCGAGACTCCCTGCATTTGCAGTCTGTTGGTCTCCCCACTGAGCTATCGCTGCTCTACTTATTTTTTACACTGTATTTTTGGTAACTAGATTAATGTTGCAGTACGGTTTGAATACGATTTCATAAATTACGAAATTTTATGCCAGTATGGAAATAGCGCGTTTTAACAAATGCGTTGTGTTACAGCGACTGTTTTGTTTTATTGCAGTTCAGAGTACTTTAGACCAAAATATTCTTGCTATATAGGAACTAGGAAGCTTAGTTCAGCAGCTATGCAGTAGCAATTATACGCAATGGCACGTGTGTCGAGAATTGCTTTTATATATTTCGACTACCTCGACCTTATTTTCTTTTTCAATGCCTAGTAGTAGGCATATGTCTAGTAGTACAATAGTATACTCCCATAGTTTTTTAATCTAATAATAATAATAATAATAATAATAGTCTATCACATACACACAACACCATCTAGCCCAAACTAAGCAGAGCTTGTACTCTGGTTACTAGACAATGGATAAACATACATATATACTTTTTTTTTGTAAATACATACATATTATACATAGAAACACCCAGACCAAGACAAACATTCATGTTCATGCACACAAATGTTTGACTTGTGCGGGAATCGAACCCACAACCTCAGGCGTGGCAGTCCGTTGTCAAACCATTACGCCATCGAGTCGTCTTTTTTAATTTTAGGCCTTTTTTATTTTAACAATAAAATGTCAGCCCCGTGGTTCCCTATACTAATCTTACTTTTAGAAATAGAAATAATTTGTGCAAAAACATGTTATAAATAGCATCAGCTGGTTTTAATATAGGTTCAGCTAAAACACTTGATAATGCTACTCCCATAGTAGTATTTGTAAAGTCGTTTGTTAAGTCCTCCACCACACAGGACCAATTACAATTATAGAACTTAAGGGACATCTAGACTGACAACAATAGTAATTTGTAGATCCCTCAAATAAAAATTGTCCTTTGTGGGATTCAACCTCACAACACAGCGCGGCGACAGCGACAAGAAGACCGTTTCTTTCAATCAAATCCATGATTTAATTTGCTTATGGTTACTAGTGAGATATTCAGTTCGATTTCAGACACGAGCAAATTGTTATAGAGCTTATATTTTTAAGAAATTACACGAATTTTGAAATTACGTATTACAAAGTTATGAAAGAAGACATAAAATATTTAACAAATATTATTAAAAGATAAATATAGGCAAAAATAAAGAGAGGAAGACCAAGAAGAAAGTACACAGATCAACTGAAAGAAAAAGCAAATGTAGGATTTAGCAATGGATCAAGAAAGATTAAAATTGCTACACCGACAAGTGCGTAGCATTGAAATTTTGGATGGATGGAGACTGATGAAAACATAGCTGTACAAATGTGCTTATAAATATACTCATAAGTACATAATTGCCAGTATATTATTTAGTAAATGCAACATATCTCCGTCCGAGTGGCTATCAGTTCAACATGTGTGGTTGGAGGCCGTGGATTCGCTCTCGTGGAAAATGTTATTGTCAAATTCAATCCGCATGTGCACCAAACAGTGAAATGGGTTCTCACTCGGTTTTTAGACACCAAGCTATTTTAGGATTTTCGAGATCGGATTCACATAACAATATGTAGCGGTTCAGCTGGAAAACAAAATGTTAGCCTGGTTAGATATACATATGTCTCGGTGTCGTAGTAGTAGTGAATGCGACTGCTGTTGATGAGGTCTCGTGTTCATACCCAGCTCGTGTAGTGTTATTATGTTTTTGAATTAAGATGTTCTCCATAACAGCATGGAGGCTGAAATAAAAAAAAATGTTTTATCGAATTTTGATCAACAGAGTTTTCTGGACGTTATGCAGCATTTATAAAAGCCTGTAAAAAGAACCATGGTTGTTGCCACTTATACTTATGAATAACTTTTTTTAAATGGTTGTAAGATTTGTGTAATTTAAAATTTATGTTAATAAAATAAAATATGAAATAATCGAAATATCTGAATGGATAAACTCAATACCTGAGTCGACATGTTCCAGCCAGATATTTTGCATAGAAGTGATAATGGTTGATCAGTTTATGCTGTAAGCACAAATAATAAGATTTCGAAACTTCTACGTTATAGGCTATAAATGTTTTACGATAAAGTTGCCTTGTCACATATTATGTAGTATATTTTATATTATATATGTATATATATATATTTCGTTGCACTCGCGTAAAAGTAGGTTAGGTTATGTTAGTTAAGTTAATAACAGTTCCTTTTTGTTAATAAAATATATCCTATGTTACTCGCTGATAATGGTGGAAGCGATAGCTCAGTGGGGAGATCAACAGACTGCAATGCAGAGGGTCTCGGGTTCGAACCCACGTCGCGCACCTCTGACTTTCGGAAGTTATATGACTTTTCGAAATTATGTGCGTATTGATTGACAATTATCGCCTGCTCCATGCCTCGGAGAGCACGTTAAGCCGTCGGTCCCGGTTGCCATGAACATCTATGGCAGTCGTTATTGGGAAAGTCAGACCCTCTAATATCCTGACACTGGTCTAGCCTTAGGGTATCGTTAGCCTTCGGGTTGCGGAGGTCAGGTGGCAGCCGCTCCGTGTAAAAACTAATATCCAGTCAAATCCGGTTAGACCAGAAAAGCCGACCCCAAGTGACTTGGGAATAATAAAGGCTAAGAGAGAAGAAGTTACTCGCACATAATAAAGCTTTCTGATTATGAAGAATTTATTAACTCGTTTATGTAGTTTTTGAGTTAAATCCTTACAAACAAATAAAAAATCAAATCCTTCCTCTTTATAAAATTAGCATAGATATAAATAAACCAAAGTAAAATAATTAAAATGGGTCTAATAGTCTCCTATCGTAAACACATACGTTTTCCTATTTATACCTAGATTTTACAAGAAATCCCTGCAAGTTAGCAACAAAGGACAATAAACAGCAAACTAAATTTAAAGTAGCGAGAAACACACATAAACAAGAACAGAGAATCGCATTCCATTGTACGATTGGATGTTCGTAGCATACGAGACGAGATTCGTAGGGGCATCGGTGCGGAACGCTACGGGTGCTACGAAGCGCTACGAGAGCGTGATATTACGTAGCTAGTGCAGCGCTACGACAGACGCTCTTTGAGAATAATATCGTATTGTTAGCTGTTGGATAAGTTAAGAGAGTATAGAGTTCAGTATTTTTTTTTTAATTGTTCTTTAAATATATTTTTTATTCAGTCACAATGTACAAATAATTATTATCTATACCTACTAATATTATAAAAGAGGAAAGATTTGTTTTGTCGTTTGTATGTATGTTTGTTTGTAAGGATTTAAAACAATAACTAATCAAGCGATTAAAAAATATTTCTCTTTTCGAAAGCTATATTATCACCGAGTAACATAAGCTATATTTTATTTAAAAAATAATACTGTCACTTACATTACCTAACCTACTTTTAAGCGAGTGAAACCGCGCGCTAAAGCTAGATTTTAATATACAAAGCAAGGTCACTACATTTATCTTTCTTAATTAGCCAACATTTAGTATAGTATCAAATATTTTTCAAAGCCAGTATTACAATTTAATTGATTGCCTGAAATACATTTCTTAGGATGTCTGCGTAGGTCTACGTTCTATACAATAGCGGCGCTTACAAATCTATTTGAAGTATAACATTCAATAATACTTGAAGAGTAAAATATACATAATAAAACGCTTGTAAAAGAAATTAAGGGAAAATGGGTAAAAGGTACCTTTATACAACGAGCAGCCCAAATGTTTCTTCAAATTTTATTGCCTTTAGTAGGAGATGAGTTAGCATTTCATTATAGTGTTTATTGCTGCTTATAGCAGCTAGCAGCCTACTTGATGGTATCAGCTTCTATATATATAAAAATCAATTGCTGTTCGTTTGTCTCGCTAAAACTCGAGAACGGCTGGGCCGATTTAGCTGATTTTGGTTTTAAAATGTTTATCGTAGTCCAGGGAAGGTTTAAACGGTGGGAAAATAAAGAAAAATTCGTTAGGATAGATGATACGGAGTACACCGGGTCATCTAGTATACATTAAAATTATAAAAACCCAATATATTTTTTTAGCTCGACCCTTGATTCGAATCCGAAACTTGATGCACAGTAGGCGCATTCGCTATCACTGCGCCATCGATTACTCAGATGGCAAAAGCTGTATATTAAGAATCGTTTTAGTAGTATATCAAAAATCTTTTTTAAAAGTCTGCGTATTAGGAATAATTCCTGTATCGCGGGAGACTTTACAAACATTCAAACAACGGACACAAAGAACATCCAGACTCGGAACAACCATTTGTAGATCACACAAAGTTTTGTACCGTGTGGGATTCGAACCCACAACACTCGGCGCAGTGGTAGCGGCGAGGCGACCACTGAAACCACTACGCTATCCGTGCAATCACATAAACCTTTAGTAAATTACTTCTACTTGTACAACATTTTAGAGCACATTTATATAATTTCAAATGTTGTATATCTTTACAAATTTCGTTTCTAACTAAACATACATTATAATAAAAGAACCTTGTATGTATGTAAAACCCATCAATCATGATCAAAAGTCACCGGCGCCATTTGTGTCATATTTGTACGAAACCTCTTTTTGAACCGTCATCACTTTTTGTAAGGATACCCACGTTTTCAGACCTATTGACAGACTGCTACATTTAGTATAAGTAATCGATATAGTCGTCTAGAAATGTCAATTTAATACAGTGGTTTAGCCTTCCGTATTACCTATTTTATTTAAATTTATTGATTTACCCTTGGAAATAATGATAAGTAGTCTCTTACACCTTTGACTACGCCTGAAGAATTACCCAGAGGTTTACTGTCACCACATTAAACAAGTGAGAATCGGCAATGAATTGCCGTAAATCTTAGAATTCGAAAAAATGGTTCAATTAATATGCAAAGGTCACGCGATACCACGTGACCTTAAGGTCAGAGGTCAAAGGTCACACTCATTTCGGGGTATATCGACTATGTTGAGTCGAATGGCGTCAACCGCGACTCTCTAGCTCTTACGGTTCTTGAGTTGAAAGTTGTATAACAGACGGACGGACAGACAAAGCTGTTGTAAAAGAGTTTTTTTTTGAAGTCTAAAAGTAAAATCCAATAGCATTACTTTCAAATATCGCACTTTGAACATCGAACCAACGGGGTGTCACAGTCAGCTTGAAGCGAAAGCATAGTCGTAGTCGTCGTCTTTCGTACTCCGAGACTAAGAATATTATTTCCTCTCTTAAATTTTCATCTTAGTTATTTTTACATACATGCTCTCACGCCTATTTTCCTAAAAGGGTAGGCAGAGGTAAAACCATAGCTGTCGTGTGCTATGTGTGTGTAAAATCTTAGTGGTTAGTGTATCCGACTGCCACACCTGAGGTCGCGGGTTCGATTCCCGCACAAGTCAAACATTTGTGAGCATGAACATAGATGTTTGTCTTGGTCTGGGTAGGTGTTGGTTGTATGTGTATCCATTGTCTAGTACCCATAGTGCAAGCTCTGCTTAGTTTGGGCTAGATGGTGTTGTGTGTATGCGATAGAATATTATATATATTATTATATTATATTATGTATAATACTAGCTCCCACGTAATATAATAAATTCGCGAAATTTTACACCTTATCCTGCTACTTAGAAATTTATTCGAACCGAGAATCAAGCCCGAAATACACAACAGTCACGTTCACTATCGCTGCGCCATCAAGGCAGTAAACTTATTAATAGAACAATTAATATAAATTATACCTCTTCTAGCAGAACCATTTCGCAGAAAGTAATAGCTCACTATAATTGTATACTTATTGCAAACAATCCGCTTACGGTAATAGTCTTAGTCATCGTAATTTCACGTTCGGATTCAAGACGAACGGAACAGCTATCTAAACAGGCGTCTAGACAAAGGAAGCCTGTAACCACGAAATAATTAATCGATTAATTAGATTGTTAATATATCAATTTTGTTTACTAAGCCTTTATAGCATCTATTACTGATTTACGACATCAAATACTGTCATCGACATCAAAGGTATTCAGAATTTGTGGAAATATTTGAGGTAGGTATATTTAATTTCTTAAGATCAATTACTCTATAGAAGATATGTCTGGATCGCGGGAGTCTTCACAAGCGCTAAGTCAAACAAAAAACAACAATTTTGGTTAATGTTAGTGTTAAAATACATAATAATCTATAATATTTTTCTGTTGTCATGTTAAATATAAACCTTCCTACAGTTGCCTCTTCAATGTATAAAAAAAGGGTTAGGTTATAACCCGCTGAGCCGGCCCAGTGAATGTCAGCAGGTTTCATACATCTACGAAAACATTTCGAGAACTTACATTCATGTAGGCTCGCTCACGATCTTAAGGTTTTAAAGAAACCGCACCAATTTGGCAACTAGAATCTGCGTTGCGAATGAGACTGCATAAAAGGATGAAATGTTATCATATGTGTTAATCCAAAGTCTATCCGTTAGCTAAAAATCCAAATCCGATTATCGGTTTACGCGTGAAGTAACAATCAACCAACATCTTCAAAAACTGCCACATATCAAATTGTAGTACTATAATCACAGACTTTGGAAGTAAAAATGTAATAAAGGAACGTAAGAATTCTTCTTCCCCAATATTGTATAAACGTACCTGAATACCAGGCATGCGGCTACATTTTCAATTTGAGGCCATAATGCGAGGGGTGGCGAGTAGCCACAAATCCAAGTGGCAAGTCGACAACCGCATAACACGTACGGAGAAGCGAGCGCTCGTAACAAACAGTTTATTACTTTTTATTGTGTTCCCTTTGCAGCTGTCGCAATATATGTTATTATAAGTCTTAAGGCGAATGGCCAAATAATGTAACGATCTTATTCGATTATTATTAGTAATATGTTTTTAGATTTATGACGATAATCACATTACGCTTACGCTTATGGTTAGGGTTGGATATGGGTAGTCTGTTTCCTATTGTTTATTAAAATGTTTACATATCTTTAACGTATATGTGAACTTTTTTAAAATAATTTAACCGCACAGGTTATGTTTGTATTAGATTTAGATGCCTTTAGTCAGGTAAATCCTGTTCATGTATTAAATTTGGGCACAGTATATGTTTCGGCAGTCCACACTACTGGAGAGAAATCAGGCGTATGATCCATTGTTCCCACGCATGAACAAAGAAAAACTTAATAATATAGTAATAATATAATATTCCATCACATGCACACATTACCACCTAGCCCAAACTAAGCAGAACTTGTACTATGGATATTAGACAATTGATAAACATACATATTATACACATTTTTTTTTTGTGAACTTGAATTTTGTTTATGTACGTAACATATTATATATAGAAATAAGTAAGTATGCTTTCTATCTATTTCGAGCCATGGAGAGAAAATAGTCACAACTTTTTAATACTGGGTTATATAACTGAGAATTTCTTGACATAGCGATCAATTAATATTTGTTGGCCCGTACCTCTATTCGAATCCAGGATCTCGTGATCAGCAGCTGTATACATTAATCAATAAGACAGCTAATCATCTGAAAATACCTAAGTAATAAACAAGATTACTAGACACAACATCGCTTTTACACACGGCTCGATCAAAGACAGCATTTGACTTACCTCGCCTGCATGTAGGTACTGTAAGCTGTCACGTAAATCAATGAACGCATCCCGGGTTCTGTTTTATATGTAAATAGTGGCATCATGTATGGCGATACGATCCGTCTTCGTTTAGATAAGATGCACGTCGTGTAAATAATTGTGCCGTGTTTACGAAAACGTCGTACCGTAAATAATATTACACTTTACGCCTTGTCGCGTTTCTCAAGCACCTGGGATGACTTACCCAGCGGAGCAGTCGTTTCTGGTATGACACCAAACCAACACTCGGGTATAAGAGGATACCAATTTAGAAAAAATACTATACAGTTTGCCATTTTAGTTGTTTAAGGGTTCACCTCGTCAATGACAAAGTGTTGTGGGTTTGTTCACCACACCGGACAAAAATTTGTGTAGACCATATATAGTTGTTCTAAGTCTGGGAGTTATTTGTGTCCGTTGTTGAATTATTGTAAAATCCTGCGCGATACAAAAAAAAAGACCTAGAGTGTGAGATGTCCTTAGAATAATAGATAATAATGAAAATATTTATTACACATAAAAATAATAGACAATAGGCTACGATTACTTGATGGTTGATAAAGACTGCCAGTGTAATTTTATATGCTGACCAAATCACATATCTGCCAGAGAGCTATGGAGCGCAGTGCGTAACATTATCGGAAACGACGGACCACGTCCGAAACACTACTCTGCGCTCCACTACACGCATAACTGACGTACTCGTAGGTTTTAAATCCACCAGGCCGAAGTGGGACTGGGACGGACAAGACTGCCTTGCATGCATCCAAAGAGGTTGGCACAAATTGTGACCAATAGAGTGCCAAAAGACAGTCGAGGGCGACGGGGCAGACCCAAACGGAGATGGTGAGATGACTTGTACGTCTTCGAAAGGTACTGGCAGGGAATATCTTCGAACAGAGTGCTATGGAAGTCTAAGGGACAGGCATTTGCCCAGCAGTGAGACATAACAGAAGGCTATGGGAAAATACCAAATCACTCGACATTGAGTGCAGGGTTCAACCCATAGAACTTATAAGAGTAGTTATATGTTATGTTCTACTTATAATGTTCTATGGTGCATTTGCACCTGGACACGTTCCCGCCAGCACGGTGCGATTCTTCAGCAATCATTTCTTCGACATACTTACACGCTCTAGATGTAACTAACATGTCAAAACAAGTCATAGCACTGTACTACTTGTTCTTTCTTGTCCTTATTTAAAGGTCATAATCATAATATCATAATAATCATTTATTCAACTTAAATTGGTACAAATTGATTCAGAGCTTAGGTTATATTGTAAAGGTAATATATAAGGGGTGCCTGTACTAGGGTAAACCTGTGCCACAGGCATTAAAGGCACATACTGTATAATATAGATATAAATTCTAAAACAATACTTATAAAACATTATTCTTTGTATATAAAAACTTACGAATTATATTATAAACTAAGTGATTACTATGACGACTTAAAGAGTTATTTTATTGCGTAACACTTATTGAACAACAGTCATCAAATTTTCTGTTTTATTGTAGTTCAAGGTTTGTAAATATTGTTGAACTCATTGCTTAGTGTTAGCATAATTTTTGTCATAAATCGCAGTTATTTTGTTTATATTATTATAAAGAAAAGAACCTAAAAATGCGAAAAACCTATTGGTAAAAATATACTTAGATTGACTAGCTTACTTCTGACATTGCATAAATGGATAGACAGAAGTTATCTATTGCGCCACGGCGGGCCGATGAGTCGTCAAATAATCCTAACTAATATTATAAATGCGAATGTGAGGTTTTGTGTATAATAGACCAGGGAGAATCGAAACACAACCGTTATAATATTCACTCACAATTACTTTATTTTATTGCTGTGCTCACAGATATTACACTGTAACTTCTCCTTTACACTTAGACGGTTAGAACTCAACTGCTGTAAAAGCGCTCATGCTACTTCCCACCACGCGGTATTAAACCGGAAGGGGCGTATTTTATACTGACAAGATATAACCGGAAGTAGTGTGAGCGCCTTTATTATAAAATGTTAACAACGATTACAATTATTATAAATCCTTAGCATATTTTATATATTTATTAACATCAGGTATTTTGTAAAATAACTACAAATTAAATAACATCGGAAATGGAATATAACTTATACAATTATATAGTATAGCAATATATATTTCTATAATTATAATACTAGTTATTGATACACATGTATTTATTTATTTGTTTGTAACGCTTTCACGGCGTATCTACTTGACCGATGATTATCAAACATACACACACACATACACGTTTTCAGGGAAACAGAAATGAACATACAGTACCTGTCACCCAGAAAAAATATTGTTTCTAACCTAACCTAGCCTACATTTACGTAAGCGAAGCCGCGAGCAAAATCTAGTCAATTTATAAAGATGCTAGTAAAATAACGCTTCTATTGCTAGCTACTTTTACGTCATGGTCAACGGTTGCATTTATGTTTATGCAACTGCACAACGGATAATTGACCTATTCATATTATATAGAAATCTTAAGCGCCCCTCCCACTGAAGTTCTTACACCCACACAAAACTGTTTGACTGATTCTCGTTTGTTTCTACGATAAATAAACTGAGGCGAATGTACTATGAATTGGAAATTAGTCTTCACTGTATGGAAAGGTACATCAAATGTTTTTATCCTCTGCGCTGTTTTATTTTGCGCTTTAGCGTTGGCGAAAGTGGATTGCAGATTAATTTATTTGAAAGGTAGTCTTAATTGGTATAAGTAGATTGAATATAAATATGTGATGTGCATATATTTAGTTTTTATTAAGTACTACGCTATTATAATATTGTCTTCTGTTTACGCGAATATTATTCATTGAAATTAAACTACTATATACGGATTTACTACGCTATTATTCTATATATCAACCTGTGAATAGCTGAGAAGCCAGATATTATTAAGGTTAAAAATAATCTCTAAATAGGAACGCAATATATAGTGTTTAATATAATTGCAAAGAAAATTTGAAACTTGACACCGATTACTTTTCGGATATGATTGTATATTCGAATCACGATCCTCATTTGCAAAACGCCGGTATATGAATTGATCCCTTGGCACTACTGAAGTGATAAGCACACTCATATATTACAAACTGCCGACCCCTATTTCACCATTTTAAGAGTGGCTTTATTACAACTTAATGTAATTTTGTATCTGCGTGAATATTTTTTTAGTATCGTATTACAAAGTTTGACATAACCGAGCAACGAAATATTGCCGTATACTACTTTGAATTTCGTATATAAGCAAGGCTTTTTGATTGGATGTTTTTGTTTTCCTACTCTTATCACAAGCTTTCACACAATTATAACCCAAATTGCTAGTAATATTTAAATCCAACTGGTATTTATACAATAGGAGTGCCACCTAGTATAAATTTAGAAAGACCTTTGCTTAGAGTGCCAATATTATTTAAGAAATCATATGAACCTAATTTCAAAGCCAAGTCAGTATTTCTTTTCATAATTACAGATGTCAAAGCTAGGTGGATAAAAAAAACACGCGGCGCAGTCTTTGGGGCTGCCGAGCTTGAGCTTGTTAGCTAGCTTACTGACACAATAAAGTTGCGACTCTCACCAAACAAGACCTTCACCTTCTATAAATTGTAATAATTTATAAACACATTACTTACTCAACGATAACACGCTCGCGAACCCGGCTCTCCACTCTGTATCACTGTCACACACAAAACAAACTCAAAATATGAATAACAAATGTGTCATCGCAGAACACAACATTGATTGATTGATTGATTGATTGATTGATTGATTGTCCTTTGAGAGAGTTTCCTTGTTTTACTTAATACCGGTGACATATTTCTCTTCATAATGTCCTCCAGACCGAATTTCAGTCACGGCGGCCAATCTTAACGTCGACTGGCCATATGCGCAGGAGATATTATAGTGCACAAGTATGTGCGCAAACAGAAGTGCACTCTCTGTTCCCTAACCCTCATGATCCAATGGGACAGATAATCCAACACGACCGGAGAGAGATCAGGCGCAGAACCAACGGCTTTACGTGCTTTTCGAGGCATGGGGGTGTCTAACACCTCCATATTCCAAGTTAGGCTCGTATTGATATTTCTTAAAAGAAAACCCAATAACTTTTTGCTGGCTCGACCCGGGATTCGAACCCGAGACCTCATGCACTGCAGTCGCATTCACTACCACTGTGCCACGGAGGCAGTTATTGTCTTTATATATGCATATTCTCACGCCTGTATCTTCGAATAGATAGGTAGAAGTGACAAGAGCTACATTTCGCTCAGTATGTTTTAGGTGCGACGTAATAAGGGCGAGCCAATTGCCGTGAATCGGGTTTAGTTTCTGAGTTTACTAAAATATTTTTGATAAATAACCTCAATCTCGCTTTGCCTGATCCGGAAATCGAATCTGAGACTTGGTGTACAGATGCCTTTATTACCGCTACGCTACTGAGGTAGTCTATCAATCCTATTATAAAACTGTTACGAGGTTGTAACTGTATATTAAAAATATTAAAAACTAATTGTGTTCGCCTGAAATCGGGATCTGCAATCAAAACATAGGCTTTTATTCTTTTAAGGTCATAGCTCATTAGAGCAACCCGGCACCCGACCAGCACCATCTCGTCGCTCGTTGTTCACTCGTTGACGACAGGTGGTCCACGGTTGGAGGCCACATGGTCATCGAGTGGACATTGCGTTGTCCGCGAATAGGAATAGTTTGTCGGGAATCGTCACTAAGTCTACACGTCCCGCGTCTCGCAGATGGTCCGCGGACCACCAGTGGACGGCGCGTGGACCACTCGCAGACGGCACGCGATCCATTGGGGCACTGCGCGTGGGTGACGCAAGGTAAGCGTACGGGCAACGGGTGGTGATAGAGTGGACCACTCGCAGTCCACGCGCGGTCAGGCCGCGGGCGAGGCGCTCCGGAGTTGATGTAGCGAGCGTATACCCATAGTATTCCATACAAAGAATACTAACCGCTCGAGGCGAGGCGGTGCTGGTCGCGTGTCAGGTGGATCTAATAAACTATGACCTTTAATCTGTCTGTATGTTTGTTTGTGCCGTCATTACATAAAAACCGTTGAACGTATTTTGATGGGGATTTTACAGTTTAGTAACTTGAGGTTTAACCTATTATTTACGCAATATTTCATTTATTTCAGTTGAAAAGAAGAAGAGATACGGTACAAATAATAATCGTTAAGCACATGAAGGCGAATTTAAAGCCTACGCAACGAATTCACAGACAAAAGCTAATGCAACTAAACTGAACTATAACAAATTAATCTATATTTCATTATGTATGTATCTTATGTGGGGGCCAGTCAGTGCAGACCGGCGACACTTCGACCCAGTGGGATCTTTTGTGTCGACACTCTCCCAATAACGACTGCCATAGATGTTCATGGCAGCCGGGACCGACGGCTTAACGTGCTCTCCGAGGCACGGAGCAGGCGATAATTGTCAATCAATACGCACATAATTTCGAAAAGTCATATAACTTCCGAAAGTCAGAGGTGCGCGACGTGGGTTGGAACCCGAGACTCTCTGCATTGCAGTCTGTTGGTCTCCCCACTGAGCTATCGCTGCTCTTGAATATATTTCATTAAGTAGCAATTATAATTTGTACTCATTCTTTAGACCAGCTCGAAGCATCCTAACTAATATTATAAATGCAACTATGAGTTTATTTCTTTGTGACATTTTCACGCCTTAACTATTCGATATATCATTATGAAAAATTGCGTACACATTGTCAGGGGTACAGAAAAGGGACATAAGGTACCTTTCATTATTTCATACAAAAAGTATCCAATGCTTAATAGGTTCACATTTTATTTCGTTTTCTATACCTCTTAAATGTCTATATGACGTTAATGAGTAGCAAACAATCTGACATTCTTTGATTATTTTATTGTCACGCTTGCTTGTACAAAAACGAAACCTGACTTCACTTATACAAGTACTAAAATGAGAACATCATTAATGTAGTCGCAGTCAACCAAATACACATTATAAAGGATAACTCAAAAACTACTAGTCAGATCTTGATCAAATTTAAATGGAACCATATGGGATTCAAATAAAAAAATATCATCAAAATCGGTTCACCAACAAAAAGGTCTTAAGTAACACACACAAAAAAAGCATCGAATTGAGAAACCCCTCCTTTTTGAAGTTGGTTAAAACTGGTACACTGTCTTTCTCTATCTAATATTTGATCTTAGAGTCGACACTTTCTTGTGCGATCTGAGTACGGTAAAGGTACATATATGATTCAAATCTTTGTGTAAAGTTAAGTATATAATTAATGGTATTATTTCCACGTAAATGTTCCTCACGTAGGTAAAATGTAATTCAACAGAATACATTATAACAAGTACCAACAAACTTGTAACGAACAACTCAGATACTTGTTTTCTTAAATAAACAATGTCTTGGATCTCCAATATCGTATTAACGATGTCTAAATACAATATCTATTCTAATATTATAAAGCTGAAGAGATTGTTTCTTTGTTCGTCTAAACGCGCTAATTTCAGGCACCACCGGTTCGAATTGAAAAATATTTTTGTGTTGGTTAGGCTATTTATAGAGGAACGCTATAGGCTATATAACATCACGCTACGACCAATGGGAGCAGAGCATCAATGAAAAATGTTGCAAAACGTGGAAAATTCTCTTATGTGAAGCAGACGAAGTTGCGCGGGTCAGCTATTAATACATAATCATAATCATTTATTTATGGAACATAGGTTAGTATACAGTTCTTACGGCTATGTTATAAGTACACTATGTTCTACAATCATTTATTTGGCGGTTTCGATGGCGTAGTGGTTAGTGTAATCGACTGCCACGCCTGGGGTCGCGGGTTCGATACCCGCACAAGTCAAACATTTGTGTGCATGGATATGGATGTTTGTCTTGGTCTGGGTGTTTCTATGTATAATATGTATTTATTTTGCTACTATCGATATATTTGCTCTTTCTAAATGACCAATTAGTAAACAGGCCATTGAACTTCTTCGTTAAATGAATCCTTAATTTTTAATTTATTTAGTTAGTCTGCACTTGGTACCGTTTTTCCATTGTTTTTTATTGTTTTTATTATTTAAATTCTTTTGTCAACGATTTCGGAGTAGCATGATGTATTTTTTTTTGTAATCTGTTAACAATGATGTGGTCTAGGTACATGTTAACATATTTGGTGTATGATTTGTATTTAGTTATAATCCAACATGTAACTGCTTTTTGTTCCAATAAATAAAATAAATAAATATTTACAAAAAAGAGGTATATACATTTGTATGTTTATCCATTATCTAGCACCTACCCATAGTACAAGCTCTGCTTAGTTTGGGCTAGATGGTGTTGTGTGGATGTGGTAGAATATTATTATTATTATTTATGTCTTCTTTTAATCTTACTATGTTTCGTAGTTGTTTATATAGACTAGTTGTAATATCAGTTGAAGTGAACAGTCAGTGACATAATTGCATTCGCAACTGAATTTTAAACAAATTTGTAAAAGTATTTTATAAATTAAAAATGTTAATTATTATTCTGTATTTTTGAACAATTACTTGTAACTATTATAAGTAACATTTGTTAGAATTTCGAAAGATAGAGGCTATTAAAATTTTGCAAGTGTTTATCATCTTATGTCGCTGACTGTACTATAAGGTAAGTAGCGATAGTGGGTGACTGTTGGACTGCCACGCAGAGGTCTCGAGTTCGATTTCAAGGCACGCACCTCTGACTTTCAATGTTATGTGTGTATTAAATAGTTAATTATTGCTTGCGTTAACGGTGAAGGAAAACATCGTGAGGAAACATGTCTAACAGTTCTCCATAGTGATCTCAAAGATATGTGAAGTCTACCATCCCGTATTAGGCCAGAGTGATGGACTATGACTCTCATACTGAGAAGTGGCTCATGCCCAGCAGTGGACTGTTTATATACTGGGCTGGTATTATTATAAAGTATATTATATAATCGACATTAAATAAAAAAAGATTCGTATCAAAAAGTTATCAGTTCAGCATGTCTGGTATCGTGCGTGGTAAATGGCCTCTCTCTACTGCCCTCTTTTCTCAGTACGAGAAAGGTTAGGCCATAGCCTACCACTCTGGCCTCTTCGAGAACATTATATAAAACTTTCAGACATTTTCATTTCCTCACGATATTTTCCTTTACCGCTAAAGCCAGCTATAGTTAACTATTTAATACGCATATAACTTCTAAAGGTCAGATGGACGTGCCTGCGAATCGATCTCGAGATCTCTGCGTGGCAGTCCAACAGTTTTCCACTACGTTTAAATGACTTAAAATATATTTTGAAGTCAACTCTCGCACTAAGGTATTCTTCCGTTCGCCTAAACAAGTCATGATGAGTAAAGATATTCTCCTCAGGTAAGTCAAACTTAAGTAGACGTTACGTAGTCTTTTAGATTTACATTTATTTCGCTATCGAGTTCGCTACAAGTTCGTGATTTATCTTTTTATTTTGAAGACACGGATTACATGTCATTTTCTTGGCAATTTGTCTTCTCTGTTATATATACCGCGCATCGTTCATTTGTTCAACGTGTATAAACGACTTTGTCTGCTTCAGTCTTGTTTTTTTTTTTTATAAAATAACTAGTTGAATTTCCACAAAAAATGTTTTATTTACCCTAATGGTGAGGAACCACAATATGTCTTTTTGTGAAATATGTATTGGGGCTTTTAAATTGCCATTCATCTAATTATTATTATCCATTTGAAGATTGTTGAAATTTCAGATATATAAATTTCTTTTTAGGCGTGTCAACTTTTTTAGGTGGATTTTAGCATGAATGGGCCGGTTCGACCGGGGAAGGACTACCCTCTCACAGAATATTGACATTTATATATTAACGGATTTTTTTTCGCTTTATATTTTTTTTAGAAATTCTCTTGTGAAAAATCGGTAGGATCGAGACCACTGGTACTGAATATAAATATGCAAGATTTTACAAGTAACAGACGCTGAGCTTCTTAAAATATTATCAGTCTACATTGATAGGTGAAGTCAAGCCAACATTTTAGTTCTCCACTATCGAAAGCCAATAAATTTTCGTGGACCCCATTTTTTTATCACGCCAAGTAGTCTCCCGTCGAGTCTCCCGTGGACCCCTGAGGGTCCACCTGGACCACTTTGGGACAGCAACACTAAGTGTGGCAAAGTGCTATATAGACGCAATAATTATGTTCAACCTTTAATACGTGAGACTTAAATCTTGTTGACGAAATGTGGATGCGTTATCACTGGCTAGTTATATTATCCATCAAAGGATAGGATAGGCCCTTGTGCCGGGGCGTCGACCAGGAGTTGTCGCCCACAGACATTTCATCTCTATATTAGGCGCTGCTGGGTGGACCGCTGCAGTAGTCTCAATTCCAGCGACCCACCCACCATACAAAGCAGCGAGTTGGCACACCGTGGTGGTTTTACTCGGTACGCCTTAAGTCTCGGAAGAGCCCGATATAACCTTGTCATCTAATCCCCTTGTAGGAGAGGTATATACAGTAACCCATTAAAAAAAAGCGTTAGGGCCTTGGGGTATATTAAAGTCATTAGTTCATGTATGTATATAAACATTTAATTATATAGGACAATCTGTTAGTAGCTGTTGTTGTCGAGGATTCAATTGGCAGTTACAGACAGACCTACTTACTGGTGGTACGTAATGATATATATATATGTGTATAGACAGGTCCTTTGTTAGGGTAACCAATATTTTATTGTATAAGGGACATGCAATAAAGAGCGAATGAATATTATGCTGTTAAATGAACATATTGCAAAACGGCAGCATTAGCATTGGACTTGTTATCAAGAAAGCAGAGAAGTGGATCCCCATTGCAATCCCGACGTGAATCCACTCGTAATGGAAGCAACCCACTGGTAGCTAAGTTTGAAGGGTGAACAACTGTACTAGTCATTTTAAATTAAGGATTACGATATATAATAATATAATGAAGCAACGATAGCCTAATGGAAAACCGTTGGACTGCCACGCGGAGGTCTCGAGTTCGAATCCAAGCTTTTTGAAGTTATATGCGTATTAAGTAGTTAATTATCGCTTGCTTTAACGGTGAAGGAAATTATCTTGAGGAAACCTGCATGTCTGAGAGTTCTCCATAATGTTCTCGAGATATGTAAAGTCTACCAACCCGCACTGGGCCAGCGTGGTGGACTATGGCATAACCCTTCCCACACTGAGAAGAGGCCCGTGCCCAGCAGTAGAACAGTTTAATACAGGGCTGATTTTATTATTATATAATAATATAATAAAATTGTCGATTTTTTTATACACGAGAATTTTAAGACCACCTAGTTTGAAGACTATAGAAGTCAAAACAATTATATTATATTTTTTGTTTGTCTGTATGGTTCAACGAACATCACGCAGAAACTGCACGAAATTAAATGCGGCTTTCACAGTTGTATTACTGGAAGTCTAACTTAAAATCTGGTGCATGTTTCATCTTGATACTCCGCCTAGAAGTCGAAAATATAGATAGGTATCTACTTCCAAATTCCACGTGTACGGAGTAGAAGAATTATTTTCAGCATATAAGAAGATCTCAGAAGAATATACCTAACGAAAGAGATTGAAGCAGGCGTCTATGCCTATCCTTCGGAGAAACTGTCATGAGCCTTTGTATCTATGTATTAATTTATAACGCCTTAGTTGATGTACGAGTATATACATACTCATCATGTCCATTTATTAGATAACTTTTATAATAATAAACTGTATAAAAATGAGTCACGCTGTGTTTTCAAATAAATAAATTAACTAACGATATCGATGTAATTTAATATGACAGATGAACGAGGCTTTCCTTGCAACACAAAAGGAAGCGCCTCCAACCAGTCTGCGAGTTAAGAAAATTATTAATTAATGAAATAAATTTAGTAATTTTAATACAGGTACGTGATTTTACGGATCACGACGGACGAGCACGCACTAACATAATGTAAAAAGAATCTCGGTAATGCAAACGTATCTGTAACTTGCTTCGCCTTAAAGACCACCACAATATTTTTATATCAATGTAGGTGCGTGATTTTACGGACTACGACGCACAAGTACGCACTGGCATACCGTAGTAAGAAGGTAGACCCTGGTAGTGGAGAGTTAGGTTGTGTGTATAATTATACATACAACCTACATCTTTACTACCAGGCAGCGAAGCGAAGCAAATTTGCTTCGCTTTAAATATCGCGACGATATTATTTTATCAATGCAGATACGTGATTTTACGGATAACAACGCACGAGCACGCACTGACATTCCGTAGGAAGCCGGTCGTCTCTGATAGTAGAAACGTAGTTATGCTTAATTTGCTTTAATTTGAACGCCGTCATGGACTATCAATGATAGATTATCTATTATGTTTACTGCACAGTAGTCGATAAGTTGCCATTCGTGGGCTACGACGTCATCGTGGTTTCTTGCCGTGCGTGTTTCTACGGGTACGCAGTGTGTGGTAATCCGTAAAATCACGGATCGTGGACAGCCATCTATTTAGAAATAGTCCATCCCACCTGTAAATTTTCCAAACACTTGACAGTACCTGTCCAGGTCAGGGTCTCAAGTATATCAGTAATGCCGGACGTCCCGGGAAATACGAAAAGTTTGACAACATTAGCGTCACAAAGTAGGGTAGACCAATATTTTAGTCTCTCGTTCGTCCTACACGACTTTGTACAACGATTTAATGTTCTCCACATTTCGTGTTAGGAGGGGCTTATTTGTTCGTGTAGAAAAACTTATTTGCGTCTCGTGTATATTTTGTTGAAAATATTTTTTTACATTGGTATAATTAGTTAGTATTTTAGAAAATATAATAAAACCCTTTTTTATATATTTAGCTCTAAAATATTCATGTTTTATATATACGTCCTGCTTGTATTTATTAAGCTTACTACTAGATGCCATGAGTCCTATGCAGTAAGAGAAGAGTTAGGCATAGTCCACGACAATAACTAGAACGGGGTTGTAGACTTCACACATTATTAAAATTAATTAAACATTATGTAGAACTTCGTCATTATGTAGAAGATATGCAGTGTTCTCACGATATTTTCCTTATCATACATAGGTATATTTAGGCTATTTGATACGCAGATGACTTCAAAAAGTCAGAGGTGCATCCTTGGAATCGAATACATGACCTCTGCTTGGTAGTCTTACAACCTTCGCACTAGGATTAGGCTATCGCTGCTGTACCTTAATGGTAATATATTTTGCTTTGTATTTACGGCTTAGGTTAACTATTATATTTTGTAGATTATCCAAGAATTCGTTCCGTAAATCAGATCTAAAACGTACCTAACACAGTCTTTACAGAACATGTTAGTAAACTAAGCAAAAGTGTCCAACAACCTCCTTTACACATGTTACCTGGAATTAACCGAGGTACAAGTCTCTACAAAACTTTAGAAGTAACAACATGTCTTAGATAACATTACGTACATACATAGAATCAATCTGTTACCCGCACGGTAGGCAGAAAAAGTCTACATACTTTCTCTTGTTACGGTTCCTAGCATATCATTTAAGCTTTATACCACCTGCACTCTCGCCGATTTAGATACTTCTAACTTGGGGTTCTTCAGAATGTGTGTCTCCATTTGGTCAAAAAACGATCGTCTAGGTTTTTCTCTTCCATTTTAGCTTTAGTTTTAAGAGGTCCAATTTTATTGTATTAATATACAATAAAATTGGACCTCTCAAAAAACATTGTCCTGTGAATTTCTTTGAAAACACTTTACTTTCGTTATATCCCAAAATACCCAATTTTACATCCAAAGATTAAATTTTCCAGATAATATTGGGCTTGTTCGGATGGATTTGTTCAGAATATTACGAGCATTAAAAGTATAGACATATCGGTTCTCAAGGGATGTGCTTACCGACGATCAGCATTTAATTTTTATTGATATAGGTACTTAGATTAAATGATGATTAGATGTTTTCTATTTTTTTATATAATAGTACTTATATGTGTGTGTATGAGTCGTTTTATGTTCATATTTAGAATAAGGTGATAAAGTATGTAGCGCACTATCGAATTGGGTATACCTGTCAGGATAGTTGCATGATGTGAATAAAAATAAAATAATGATATTGCTATGTACAATAAAGTATTATCTACCTACAATAATAATGGCGTTTAATTTGTACAAACATAAATCGAAATGTCGATTAATATAATGATAAAGATGTGCATTTATTGACTGTCGTGGCAATCTGTAGGCCAACCATGAAACGTAATACCGAAGTTTCGGGGCAACTGTTTGTATCATGAAACACATTCATTCCGAAATTCGTTCTGAGTTTCGGTACGTAACGCTAAATTGTCCTAAGCCCTTTGATGAAGCAGAGTAACTAATACATTTTTTGAATGATAGAATAATGACATTTTGAAAGGAAGAACTCCGAAGAAATTGATTTGTGAGTTTCTTTCTTTCAGCCCGTATTTTGGATATTCAAGAACGTACCACCGCTTTTCCTTGAGCAAACCGGCTTATTGATGCTGTCACTAACATTTACTTCGGCGGGCATTTTAACTCGAAATATTAAATATAAAAATATTAATATAATTAGGTATAATAATATTACATTCTATCACATACACACAACACTATCTAGCCCAAACTTAGCAGAGCTTGTACTATGGGTACTAGGCAATGGATAAACATACATATTATATACAATTTTGTTTTTGTAAATACGTATTTACATATTATACATAGAAACATCCAGACCAAGACAAACATCCATGTTCATGCACACAAATGTTTGACTTGTGCGGGAATCGAACCCGCGACCCCAGGCGTGGCAGTCGATTACACTAACCACTACGCCATCGAAGGGCCAAACTGCAAAATAATTGCCCGGGTTATGAGCACCTAATAACAAAGCAGTAAGTAATTGATTGCACACCACAATGCTATCAAATACGTAGACGGCAATTACTTTAAATTAATGTTTCCAATTTACAAGATGAATTGTCCACCAATGTTTCAATATGACCCACATATCCAAATGCATAGTTATGGGCGAATATCAGCTACTTTCAGAGGCAGAATGCATCGTTACTATAGCTCCACCGATCAGAAGACCGCAATCAAACTTCTGCTGTGTCTGCAATGATTACAATTTCCAAGCACTAACGAGATACTTGAGAGAGATATTTGCCTCTATCGTTGACTGCAAAGTAAGACCTATTTCAAGAGATCAGCAATGTCCGAATTATACTCTTGCTTACAGTCAGCCACAGGTGAGGTTAGTGGAAGTGTCCATAATTCCCAAAGGCCCAAATCAATATTTACATACTTTGGTATCAAATGTCTCGGCAGCATTGTGTATTACAAAAATTCATCATGTGTGTCCTAACCAATATATCTTCACCTTAAATCTATGCATGTCAAACAAAATGAGAGCAATAAAAAGCGTTGAAAATATCGATCAAATAAAACAATTGATTGAGAACGATTTATTATTGTTGTTTGTTGAACGAAAATCGTTCAGTGGTTTTTGTTGGCTATCAATCTAGACATTTGTCTTGTGTAAACAGACTGGCGAGAAGCTTTGTGACGCATGCGATCAGATCGACGTAAGATGTGCTCAAAGTCAAGGACAAAGTGGCAAAGCAAAGCTTGCACGATTTTATTAGTCAGTGATATTTATTTTATAGTTTGAGTGTGTAGAGGACGTGATTGTGTTAACAAGTTCTACTACAATACAGGTAGATATTTAGCAACATACATGCCCAGTGGGAGACCATTGGATTGCCATTGTCTATTAGAAGTTATGTGCGTATTAATTAGTTAATTATCACTTGCTTTAACGGTGCAGGAAAACATGGTGAGATAGCCTGCACATCTAAGAGTTCTCCATAATGCTCTCGAAGATACGTGAAGTTTGCCAACCCGCACTGGGTCAGCGTGGTGAACTATGGCATATAAACCTTCACATACTAGGTAGAAGCAGGTGCCTAGCAGTGGAAAAACGGCTGATGTTTTATTATAATTATAGTTTGAGTGTGTAGAGAGCATAATTGTGTTAAGACTATGGTAAGAACAGGTATATATGTATTTAGCTCCATAGATGGTCATCGTTATTCATATTGTTATCTTATCTTATGTGGGGGCCAGTCAGTGCAGACCGGCGACACTTCGACCCAGTGGGATCTTTTGTGTCGATACTCTAACAATAACGACTGCCATAGATGTTCATGGCAGCCGGGACCGACGGCTTAACGTGCTCTCCGAGGCATGGAGCAAGCGATAACTGTCAATCAATACGCATATAATTTCGAAAGTCATATAACTTCCGAAAGTCAAAGGTGCGCGACGTGGGTTCGAACCCGAGACCCTCTGCATTGCAGTCTGTTGGTCTCCCCACTGAGCTATCGCTGCTCTATTTATATTGTTACTAATATTATAAAAACGATATCGTCGTTGCTGGATACGATAGAGATAGTTTATGGTCATGAAAGAGATGTAGGCATAAAAAAATACGAGACAGTAGTCAAAAGCCAGTATGTAACCCTATGAAGCAAAAACTAATTGCCTGGTTAACCAACTGACTGTATATCACGACAAAACTTATACCGCAGGGCCGCGAAATGGAATATTTTCATCGGTTTCTAAAATAACGAAGGCGTCTACTAGGACAATGTTTTATGAAATCTTCCACAGGAGTGCATGGAGTGTCCAATATTGGAATGAAGAAAAAATATATTGATGTTTTTAAATCGAAACTTCATAGAAATACTCTAAAACACGCAATACAGGATAAACATATTACAAAACTAAAATAGTAAAATGTTCCTTTTATTGACTAGAAATCTTTAGTTTAGGTGCTCCTTCAGCTGAAACTCCGTGCCAATACTGTGTAACGAGTAATACAGATCAAAACTAAAATTTTAAAATAAGCTATGGGTAAGAAGTTTTAGTTTTGTTCTAATTTGTTTTTAGACAGCACTTTGCCCATCAAGCAATCAAACCTTATTGACTAAAATTTAAGCGTACGCATAGGCCACTGGACTGGTGGAGCTGTATATAATAATAATATCGTGTACCAAAGAGCCGGATTGAGTTAATTAGGTACTTTCGGCGAGTACGCTCTCGCCACCCGCTCTACCTTCCTAAACCAACTTGTGGAAGTGTCACTTGCACACGTCTCACTATATATGATGCCTTAACTAATATTACATACCAACGTATATTAAGGATAATACTATAGATATATTTTAGTACAAGCTATGACGATATACTGCCTATGTTTGTAGCCAGTAATGTATGGTGTAATAACTGTAAGGATTGTTTGTAGATATGAGTTGGATATTACTAAAATGGCAATTTAAATATCGTGACCCGGGGTTTCTTGCAGGTTTGTTCTCACAGGCTTAACCTTTGTCAGAATTTAATGGCTGACGTGCGGGACTTGTCTTTAGTCCCTAGCCATATTTTTAAATTCATTGGGCTAGGGGGTGTGCCTATTGCCATCACTGGACGAACTTCCAGAAACCGCGCTTCTATCGTATACTTCCTAGATTGTCCTATGCGGGAATCTAACTCGGGGCCTCATAGCCACACGCAAATACAAGCGTAAACCTATGCCACAAAAACAACTTATGTAAATTAACATAATTATTAACATTTGTATACATGCGTAACTAAGAAAGAGAACTTATTAACTTAGGAATCTTTCGTAACTATTAAAATTATTATTTTAGTATCTTAGTAACTGTGGTAAGTAATTAAACTTCAACAAACTTCGGCTAATGCCATTCATCTAACACGCAATTGTATCCAAGTTTCAACGTGACGGCTACAACACTACAGATATAAACTAATAATAACAAATACAGCTTTTATACTAATCATAGACAATAATTAGCATTGACTAGAACCACAAACAAGTTCCCTTTATGTCCAATATTTAAACTTCGTAATGAAACGTAGTTATCTATTATTTTGGACATTGTTTATTATTGTTACAAGGCAAATTGAGCTATACAGCGAAGTTATACTGACCAAATTGCTAAATTAATAGCACCTTTGTTTGTGTATAAGACAATAGCTTTGGAAAAAATGTGTCTATTGAATTAGGCATTCGTTTAATGTTTACTTTGATAGCTATGGTAACCCAAACACTTAGAGTGGTCAATGTCGCTTATATTACTGGCATTATGGCACTGACTACATGAATGTCATAGTAGTTTAAGACTGCGCCCAGCGAAATGTGCCAAAACAGGTGGTCACAGTTAAGT
This sequence comes from Catocala fraxini, assembly GCA_930367265.1. Lineage (NCBI taxonomy): Eukaryota > Metazoa > Arthropoda > Insecta > Lepidoptera > Erebidae > Catocala > Catocala fraxini. The sequence continues at coordinate 15,596,419 of OV884047.1, read as the reverse complement.
GAATAAAATCAACACTTTTTGTTTAATACAAATATAAAATATACATTTACCGTAACAATGAATGTGTTTACAATTACTCCGTGTACAAAACTTAAAATAATTAATATTTTCGCCTACAAAATTACGTGAACATGCATAAACGTAAGCTCGTGTTACGTGATTTTTAGATTATAACAGTAGTAATCTATCCTATATTACAGCTTGTTTCGTTTAACATAAATAGTTATATTACAAATTGTCCGTCCCAAATATTTAAGTTATTGGTTGACAATAAAGATATATATTTATCAAAAAAGCATTTCAAATCCTCCATACAGTTTCACAATGGCGGCCGCGCGCCGATTTGAATATGCGCCGCACGAGCTCTGTCATTATCTGTCTTACGCTCGGCGCAGTCTTAAGTGGTCGCCTCGAGAGCCTGGAGAGTTGAGGGTTCGATCGTTAGGGGGCCAAAAAATGGTGTGATCCACGAATACTTGTTTCGAGTCTGGGTGTTTTATGTGTCTGTTGTTTGAATGTTTGTTAAAGAGCCCGTTGTCACAGATCCGCGAAAATAAATAAATAAGCTATATTAGTACTAGTATCTACGTATAAGCCTGCTTTTATTAAATAGAAGTTACAAAATTTTGTGATTTTCATAATATTGCTACTAGCTAACCCAGCCAAGCTTGCTGTAGTTCAATCTGATATTTTTCAAGGCCTCCACAACCCAAGGAATTGAAATTGAATTATATAGCTGATGAAATGTTAGTATAATACACATATGCTTACCACTTTGAGAATACACGCGGAGAAACTATCTCTGTATTTAATAGGGGCTTAACATTTAACAAAATAATGAAGAATTGTGAAAAATATGACGCCGGCACATGCTTTATCGCCTTCATATCAGGAAGTAAAGGACTTGTATTGTTATCGATACTTGTTGTCATGAAAATACCAGTCGCAACTTCTGCGGGAAATAATGTAGCCCTGGCCTCCACCTACCAGAAAACATACAAACATAAAAAGCTTTATTTTTTTTCCTTCCAGAAACGCCGATCTAAAAGTTGACCAGCTGACGACCTACAAAAAGAATAAAGAATTCTAACACCGACAATGCCAAAACGGAAATACGAATTATTATAATATGACCAGCTCATTCTATATCTATACAGTTCATTGAATTGTGAGTAATTGAAGTGAAATCGTCTATAAATAATTATATTATACTTTGATAGTGAATCACTTGATGGAATATACGATTGACTGTTGGGTGTTTCGATAACGATTTGTTCGTTGAAATATTTTAAATGAACGGGACTGATAATTGGGAGTGCTCATGCAAAAATTTATCGAACTAGTCCAATTTAAAAGTTCAGGTTACAGTTGAAAATACGCTTGACTATGTGTATGAAATGTGAAAGTTAAATAAAAATGTTTTGTGTACATATATGTACAGGTGTAACGTAAATAATGGATTATGCTGAAACACTTCATAGTGCAGTTATTGGGAGATAAATAAAATACAAAAGATAAAGGTTTTACAGGTATCGCCTCAGATATGTCCTGGTGGACATTATGTGATTTAGGAAATAGGGAGTGCACTTGTACTTGAGTACACATTTCTGCACTATGATATCTTCGGTGCAGATCTTTTGGCTAGTCTCCGTTTTAAGGTTGGCCACCGTGACCGTAATTCAGCATGGAGGATCTTATTGTCTACAAAAATATGAATACCATGAATAGTTTAGTTGGCAAAAACGTCCTCAGTTCGCCGAGTTCATTGATTCATGTCCTGCTTCCACTTTTACCTCGTTTTTTAATTACAAGTATGATTAAAACTTTTTCTCTTCTATTTACAGGTACAGTATTGCAGCCCATACGTTTCTTCAACGATGACCGTATCGTAGATAAAGGTAACAAAGGCCAGAGGATACCAAGGAATACTTTTACTTATTTACATAATATATAGGTACTACATTTAAGTGAATGGTTAGTTCGCCTCCAATATACATAGGTCTCGTAAGAATGACCTGAATATCGTTTACGAGCGCTATATATAAAACTTTAAGATTGATTTACATCGATAGTATGTGTTATGAACGTTGTTGATTGTTTAGATTGAGGTCATGTTTGGCTACAATATATTCCTGCTATAGGTACCTTTGTTATCGGTGGTATACGTCTTTAGTAACTTATAAAGGATCTAACTTATTAGTCGACAATTTTGCGTAGTATTTTGCTACTACTAATTATCAATATTCATTGCTTTTCAAGATTCAGGAAACGTAAAATTTACTTCTGACATATTAATGAAAGAAAATTACACACTAAGTTTAAATTCCAATCCGTGGTTGGTAGGGGTATAAAGGTTGTGTAAAAGATGGATTTGCATTAATAGCATATTCTTATTATTAAATACATATTATATTACAGTTTAAGTATCCAGCCGTGCAGGCTGTCAAATGAGGTTCAAAGTTCGGCAATAAAAAAATTACTACGATTTTATTATTATTATATTATTTATTATTTTTTTTTGAAGGACGAGATGGCGCTGTCTCGTAAACAGTTCGGTTAAGAGCTCCGTAATTATTATATGTTTAAATACAATTAAACTGCAGTAAACCTTGTGAAAGTGTGATAAATAACTATATAACTGGCCAAAATATTCGGACAGGTGTTATCAAAACATTTACAAGTGTTTAAACTAAACTTGTGAAATTATCAATAAACCAAGCGAACACAAACCCGATATAGTGACATTATAAACATACAAAAATAAGATTAAAATATAAACAAACCAGATTGTGAATAAAAGTGACAATATAAAAAGTAAACTACTTAGTTGTTTTTTGTTAAAACGTTGCATGATTTGCATATTTGACGCAAAACTTAACCGTCTAACATCAACGTTTCTCGAACAAAAAGCTGGACTTTGGACCCGATCAATAAGAAACAGATATCTAGTTGAGAATAATTATTAAATATTCTACATACAGAACAAGAATTTCATTACAAAAATAGACTGCATTCGTAGTCTAGCGGCTAATGTATGTGTATTAAGTTCGACGATATATCGAACGCGGGTTCAAGTCTCAACAAAAATTTGCCTTTTTGAAATTCTTTAAAAATGAGTTTTCTGGACAATATTACGTTTCGTCGGACGCGCACTCGGTCCGATTGCAATGATAAAAGTACACAGTCATATGAATCGTTCCTAGATGGCACCACTACCAGCCTTACCGATGATAACTCAGACAACGAAGACCAATGTAAACAAATACAAAAGCTAAAGGAACAAATCGACAAACTAACAGCTGACCTAAATAGTGCACATAATGAAATTGACATACTGACTTTAGAAAATAATGAACTACGTCAGAATAATAATGAAATAACGAAAAAGAATGACATGCTTAAAACAATTATGAGTAGCCCAACGAAATTAAAAATACATACATCAAAAGGGAAACGAACATCAAAAAAAACAAACTCCAAGAATAATACAGAACTATGTAAAAATTCTAAATATAGTACTGATAATATCTCAAAAAATACTATATCACTGATTGGCGAAAACAAAAATAATATACAGTTGAAAGGGCATTTACAAAATGGAAAAATTATAAACGAGAATAGTATATCTACTCTGAATACGAAAAATAAAAAAATCGCTATTTTAAGCACAAATAAAAACAATAAAATACTATCAATAGCTCAAACAACATTTTATAACTACAACATCTGTCATTACCTAATGCCCAATCGTGGAGTAAGAACATTACTACAAGGCCTCAGATCTAAACTCGAACACTACACAATGGAAGATTATTGCGTAATTATTATAGGTGATGAGGACTTCACTACTACAAAGGATTATCTACATATAATATTACATATCAGAAATATCCTCAAAAATATCACTAACACAAATTTGATTATATGTCTACCTACTTTCAAGTTTAATAATAAATCACTCATGCACAACTGCCGAGTAGAAAATTTCAACAATTTACTTTATCTGGATATATTGACTCACGAACACGCATACCGGAATAGGTTATATATATTAGGTTTGAATCCAGTAGGATTCAAACCTAAACCTTAAATACGATGAAAGTATGTTTAACACATGGTCAGGACAAATAAACGATACAGGTATGAAAAAGATATTTGAAGACTTGCGATATCTAATGGAAGACTTAAATGTTCACTACAACGAAAACACAAAACACAATAAAATCACTGACGGCGAATTGGAGAACACTATGTTTTTTCTGTGATAAGTTACACATAATGCACCAAAACATTGCAGGCTTGTTAAATAAGTGCGACAGTCTTGCAGTAAGCGTCCAGGAATTAACAGAGAAAAGTATTAATGTTGATGTAATCTGTGTAACCGAGCATTTTATGATGTCAGGAATGGAAACGCACCTCTCGTTACCCAACTATCGACTGGCTAGTACATATAGTAGGAAAGATAGTAAAAGAGGTGGTGCGTGTATTTTAGTAAAGAAAGGCCTTCAATGGCAAGAATTGTCGGCAATTACGAAATTATCGATACCGGGAACATTTGAATGTTGCGCCATAGAATTAATTAATTGTAAATTAATTATAGCATGTGTATACAGGGTTCCCAAACTCAGTAATTTGAATACTTTCTTTGAAAGAATGGAATCACTTTTAAAATGTATATGTAAAAAGTATAAAAAAAAAATTGTTATTGCGGGAGACTTCAATATCGACATATTAAAAAGAAATAATACTACATTGGAATTCGAATGTATATTATCTCAATTCAATCTAAGATTGGAAATTTGGCAACCTACTAGAATAATAAGCAAGTCGTGCATTGATAATTTTTTGCATAATTTTGGCAACCAATGTAAATCCCATATATTTGAACTATCATTATCTGACCACACGGCCCAAATAATTGAATGTCCTGTACAAAAAGAAGGGGAAATAAAGTTTTGGCTAATAACACAACGTGATTATTGTATGGATAATTTAAATAAATTCAAATCATGTATAAATAGTCTCTCGTTTAATGAAATATATGTTCAATCAGATCCAAATAATGCTTATGATACTTTCATTCAGACATTTAAATTATTTTACGATCTTTGCTTTCCTTATAAATTAGTTACCCTAAAATCAGCAAAAACATCCAATTGGATATCCCGGGGCATCAAACTATGCAGTAAGAAGAAAAGAAAATTGCTTTGGAAATTTAGGCTGCAACCTACTAAAATTAATAAATTGAATTATAAAAAATATACATCAAAGTATAAAAATATTATTAGGTTAACTCAACGCGCCCAAAACATTCACAGTATAAAAACATCAAAGAATATTGCCAAAACTACATGGAAGATTATAAATAAATCAAATCAGAACCAAATAAAAGACGAGATTACAAAAATTAGAACTAATGATGACACAATTCTTACAAGCCCACAAGCCATATCGAATGCTTTTAATGATTATTTTATAAATAAGATTGTACCTGTTCCTAACTGTGGTAAAAAAGTTACACAATTTATAGACAGACAAAGTAGGTCTGTATTTATGCAGCCATGTATACCATCCGACATAAAAACCATAATAAGCTCATTAAAATATACTAGAAGTGTAGGTTATGACGGTATTTCAACTAAAGTTATAAAATTTGTGGGTGAAGAGATATCAAAACATATTAGCCACATTATAAACCTAAGCATCTGTACAGGCATATACCCTAATGGGCTAAAAACATCTGTCGTCAAACCACTATTTAAAAAACAAGATAGGGAAAGAATGGAATTCTATAGACCCATTACGCTCATACCAGTATTCTCAAAAGTTTTTGAGAAATACATATACAAACAATTATATAGTTTTATAGAAAAAGAGAATATTCTAGCGTCTGAACAAAAAGGATTTCGACAAAATAAGAGCATAAACAGGGCAATATACGATTTCTTAAATGTCATAACAACAAATGTCGACAGTAAAATACCAGTCTGCGCCATATTCTGCGACATGACGCTGGCATTTGATTATGTGGATCATAATATATTAATAAAAAAGCTAGATATGTATGGCATAAGAGGCAATATATTAAACTTAATAAAATCCTACCTAGACAATAGGAAACAATATACAGAGCTTAAAAATATAAATTACAGGAACAAGAACCTGGAATCTTACATTTCTCACATCCAAACTGTAAGTTATGGCGTAGGACAAGGCAGCGTTTTAGCTCCATTGCTATTTAATTTATATATAAACGATTTGCCTAGAATCACCCCCAACCCAGTAACATTATTTGCGGACGACAGCACCGTTGCTATTTATTGCAAAAATATGAATACATATGAAAATGACATTAATTATACATTATTAAAAATTATACAATGGATGGACAATAATAATTTAAAGATAAATATTTCTAAAACTAATTTAATACAATTCTCCCAAAGACCCTCTGTAATAAATCTTGACATAAGCTATAATTCTATTAAAATTAATGAAGTTGACACTGCAAAATTTTTAGGAGTTAATATTGATAACAAAATTAATTGGAAATGTCATACAGAGGATTTATGTAAAAAAATCAGTAATACTGCATATGCTCTATTTAATCTCGCACATATTCTAAGCGATGACGCATTACTCATGGCATATCATGGTACAGCTGCCTCAAAACTAAGATATGCCATAATATTCTGGGGCAATTCAACAAACAAAGACATCGTATTCAAAGCACAAAAACGATGCATCAGAGCAATGTTTAAACTAAAATGCATAGATAGCTGTAAACCATATTTTATAAAATACAAAATCTTAACACTGCCCTGCTTGTACATATACGAAACAGCTGTCTTTGTAAGGTCTAATCCAGATCTATTCGAAAAGCTAGGGGATAAAGTTATACGAAACAGGCGAAACAATACATGTTATAGGCTTCGTATACGAAAAGCCAGAATGGCACTAATGCACAAAAGTATATTTTGCATGGCGCCTATAATATATAATAAACTACCAAACAGCATTACAAGTCTGAATACAAATATGTTCAAAAACCATCTTAATAATTTCCTGATACATAAATGTTATTATACCATTACTGATTTTTTATCAGAAAATAATTTATGATAATCCTTAGATAATGATTATTGACGACATGACATATAAAAAATACTATTATGACTTTTTTATTATGATTTTTACTTTTTATATTATTTCTTGACTTTATTAAATAAAATTCTCCAGTATGACTTGTTATAATGATGACATTGTTACTATAATTATTATTATTAAGATTTGTTGATGACCACTATCACTATTGATGCTGTCTTAAGAAAGCTTGTTAAATTAACTATACCTACCTTATTAATTATGATTGTAAAGTAAATAGTCTGCATATTCTTTATTAATGTTTGCATGTCTATAAGGCAGAACAAAGAGTTCTAATTTGAATAAATTGTAAGACCATTGTACTAACCTTTGTTCAGCAAATAAAGTGATTATTATTATTATTATTATTATTATTATTATTATTTAATAATCAACATACACACTCCATCTCACGACTATAATATTAAAGGGGTCTGCGGCGGTATATTACATCCACATTTCACCAGCTTTAGTTTAGGTTTCACGTCAGCCAGGTAGCCTATAAACTGAAACCTATCACAGTTCCAAACTCCATGCTGCTACTGACAATAAATTGACAGGAAAAGTTACCAGAGAAAATGTATTTGAGCCGGTGAGTTGCCTTAACCAATACCGTTGATTATTTTTGCCTCATAAATAAATGTTTTTGGTCGTTACAAGGGTAGGCCGGTAATTAGCTACGCATAATAAATTAATATACTGTCGATTTGAAGTGTTTTAAAGGCAGTAAATGTAATATATGAAGTCGTGGGTTTCATAATGCGACTCGTTATGTAGATTATGTATGTACGTTCAGGTGTTTTAAACAGTCATTAAGTAAATACGGATCCATATTTCAGCTTAAGATATCGCGTGAAATATTATCTTCCTAGAGAAAATCGCAGGCAGACATTATTGTGATGCATTCTTGCTAGGTCTTTTAATATACGTTGTGCTTTCAGGACACGAATGACTATTGTTTAACTATCTAAAATAACTTTACTAAACTAAATTAATTCATTAAAATCACTAACCTGTAAACTTGGACGTTATTTTGTCACGTAAAAGTATTTATTCTTTGATTTGGCCACTTTTTGAACGGTTGGTAGCACGGGAGTGATATATCAGTTGTTGCCAGCAACCAAAGGGTACAGTAACCGGTAATTATCAAGCGATTTATACGCTTGGATGCCATCTTAAATAAAGAAAAAAAAGCAATCCGAAGATACCCCAAACTTCGTCAAACCGAATGAATTCTTAACGTAGCCTCTTTTTTATCATTATTAATGAAAACGTTTAAGCAATTAACGAGTTCAAATTAAATGTCTAATATTTGAGTTGTGGAATGATCTTTGCTAAAAGATTCCCAACTGAGTAAAGCATGAGCTTCATCAAAAAGGGGATAAATGATTAATGTAGGGTCATCTTGCGTTATCTATTCAACTCAACAAATACAGCGTGTTACAGCAAGATGTGGTAATTTTAAGGTACAATACCCAGGAGGCTAAAGTACAAAAATTCTCAAAATTGTAAGAAAGATATTAGTTTTAATCTTCTTTGCCATACTTAAGAGCTTCTGTCTTGTCAGTGGAGTATATGACATCTTTCTCGGTCTTTGGCCAAGGCCCTTGACCTCCGTGTAAGACATGAGCTTCATCTTTTTCTTTATTTAGTTTTGATAAAGAAAATTAATTATAAAAATGAGAAAATAGTTGGACATTTTGAGAACCGATCACGATTTCGCAAACTTATATGCCTAATCCGGTGACTCAAATAAATAAAACACATTTATATGCAATAACTTTACGCCGTCATCCCCTACCTAAACTTATCTCGTTCTAGAACTTGCCTATCGCACAAAAATCTCTTTTCCAGACCGGCTATCTGTATAACTTTTAAAGGAATTGAGTATTTCCTTAAAAGTCCGTACTTACTGACATAAAAATGTATATTGGTGGTGAATTTTTACGTTTATGTCGGAACGTTACCTTCTAGTGGTGTTCTCGGTAAGGCAGGGGGAAGCGGATGGTATAACCGTTAGCCTCGTACTGTACATGACATCTAAGCCGGTACGACTGCCCGACTTTCATTTTATTTAACTGGCTGGGTGAAGGTTTCTTTGGAATTAAACGGTGAGCGGTTGTTTAGCATTTTTCTTTATACCAAAGAGCGATTGACACTCAAAACTACTCAAATGAATCGATTCATGAAGCACCTTATCGCTCGTTTTAATGTCGATTTACTCATCTTTCCTAAAAACAAATTAATAAATCGAGTGTTGACACGCGTATAACAATAGATTGAAAATCGTTCAGCGCCAATAATTGTTATTCGATTAAATCAAAATTTAATTTCAATTTAATTTTTTGTGTTGCATATTCTTCTTCTATAACTGTCACATTATGTATAAAGAAAAGTTTTTATATATCTAAAATCATAGACGGGATGTAATTCTTATATGTAAATGATAACACTTAGGTTTTATGCCGTGGTTACAGTTACGTTTAGTAGGTATCATTGCTTTGTTTCACTCAAACAAAAATCCTCTTGCGAATATTCTGTAATGGGACACCAACGTTATAAATGATAAAAACCAGAATTACATAAATTTGAAAAATTGCTTTTCGCTACTACAGTGAAAACTGTACCCGACAAAGAAAATTCTCAAATCCTCACATTTCGTAACTAACTATGATTAGTTTTACAATTTATAATATTATATAGATACCAGCTCGCTTTCTTCACTCTAAGCCGAGCTAAGTTTTATTTTCTGGTTCTACCCGTAAAACCCACGAAACCGCCGCCAACCGGGATAAAAAGTATTCTTTGTGTTATCATGATTTATAAAGTTTGTAATTTGTTCAACTGGTTGGTATTCAACGGGTTTGGTAATATTGTACGCTGCTTTTCTAAAATCAAAGCGTATAGCAAATTCGTGCCATCTTTGAATATCGAACACGCAACGTCTAACGTAGCGACTAAATCGTCATTTTGCCTCCATCTCAATGTCTGATAGCATATCTCCATTTCACATATATGTTGACTAGTCCTAAATCCTATCTTGTCCTAACGATCATAGTAAAGGGATCACCCAATCAGAAACTTTTTGATAGGGGACCTACTTAATAAAACAAAAGAACTCTATATTAAGAGAGCTGTTTCGTTCTCTGTTTAAATTTGGATTGGTGATTGCCATAGACTCAAAAACTCCAAAGCAGATACAATAGATAATAAAAATCGTGTCTTCAAAAATTATAACCATATAGTTCGCATGTAATATAGGCAAAGTATAATGCAGAGAATTAAAATAAAACTAATCGAAGCTGTAACGTTAGTCAGTCTCACCCCTATACCTCGGCAGGATTGACTAAAACGAAATTGCCAACTTTTCGGGGCTAGAGAGTAAAGATCTATGTATGGTACCTATGTTTTTAATAGTGAACTTGAAGCATGTTTCACCATTTTGTATGCGTGTGATTGCTTGACTTGACTTGACTAGATATATGTTGCTGTAACGCAGCGAGCTTTATAAAAATACAAACAAAGGATACAACGGACACAGACTTGAAACAACCATTTGTTTACCACATAACTTTTTGTTCTATGTGGGATTCGAACCCAAAACACTCAGTATATGCTACGGTATTCGTGCACGCATTTCAGTAATGAAATTTTTCTAACGATTAAAAAGCACTTAGTACCTATTATTCCATTATTAATAAAGTACTAAGAGAAAAACGAAAAGCGTATAAAACAGCGTATAACCTTCCAACATCACATTATAGCTTTTAGTGACCATTTTATAAGTAATTACAGGTAAAAAGCTTCGAAGCTTGCAAGATAATCTCTACCTTTCTTTCAAACCACCCCGGGGATGTAATCCTAACTAAAGTTTGTTTGTTACGCTATCACGGTGAAACTACTAGACCGATAATCATGAAACGCATACACGTTGTCAGGTGTACAGAATAGGACAATTTATCCAGAAAAACAGTTGTTCGCGAGTAAAGCTGCGGACAAAAGTTAGTCTTCCATATTTTGTTTAACAATTAGCAGACAAAACATGTATGCATAGTTTCATGCCGATATCCACGAGAAACTATGCAGAGATGAATTACACCCATATATTGCCAGATATAATTTTATTTTTGTAACTGCCGTTTTCCGAGCAGTGCCCGAGCTTTTACAAAGATATCTTAATTATAAAACTTGTAACGCTCTTTTCGAACTGGGCATCGAATTTAAGATCCTATGCACCACAGTCGCATATTACCACTGCACCACCGTAACTTTTACCCATGTTTAAAGAACTAAAATTCATATAACTGCCTTGTCGATCCCGTGGTATTTTGTGTTTGCGGCTAATCAACTGCTAGGTCGTAATAGGTTCGATATCCCGGATGAGAAAAGTGTTATTTGGTTTTTATGTTAGATAATTCTCAGTGGCGCTGCTTTTCGGGGAATACCTTTACTTTTATCCATATTTAGTAAACTTTATACGTATCGTATAATTTATCCTCGTATTACCTTTCAAGTAAGTCTATAGGATATACTGCAAACTCGAAAAGGCTTTATGTGCTGACATTACATATACAAAAACTTATTTACCTTAACAATGATACAGCGTAAGCATTACTGTACATTTTTATGTACTTTCTCTGGTTCGACTTGTAATAAGTTGGAGTTATTTATACATATAATAAAATTGTAACTGGTAGATATCGAAAAGTTTGAGAAAAAATATCTGTATAAGAGCTACAGCAGCCAACAAAAACACTAAACTAAGTCTATAATTTATTTTTAGTATTTTTGTACACGCATCACACACTTCTGCACGACGTTTAATGTAGTCTTCACACTTGGATTGCTGGAGATAAAACTTTAGTGTATTTTATCTTGATATGACGCCTAGAAGTCAAGTTTTATGTAAGTTAGGTTAGGTTATTAACGGTTTTTCTTTTTTCTGGATGACCTGATGCCAGAAGAAGACATAGGGTACTATGTCTTTTTCAGTCTTCCTGATAACGTATATGCAAAATTTTACGATAATCGGTCGAGTAGTTAAGGCGTGATAGCGTAACAAACAAACATGAACACGCATTTATAACATTAGTTAGGATGTGTCAAAGGTCGTACAGTGGTCGTCGTAGCAAATACGGCCGTAATATGTATGTATGTATATACTGCAAGCTACGACAAGTGCTTACTGCCAATAGGATGTGGTCTTAGTTTATATGTACATATTTATATATATATTTATATATATATATTGGATATTGGACGTAGACCATTTATTTTAATAAACTTTCAGAACTAAAGACAGATTGTCGTTCAATAAGCCCTCAAGTTAGATTTCTTCGTAAATCTTATTTGGAATAATTGAAAATTTGTGTTCATAATTTTATCAGCTTATTCTCTATTGTTTAACTAAGCAAAATCACAGGGTTTGAGCTTTCTCATGTACAATCGGCCAAGCAAGTCTACCAGTTTTGACAAAAGTTTTTGAGAGATCTAGTTATCACTAAGGTTGACTTTTCTAATTTGGCACATGACATGACGTAAATATAATACATGATAGAGAGAGCAATGATCACTGTCATATTATTATTGCAAGGGGAAATCGACCTTGTTGTTTCATGATGTTCAAATGAACCTCAACCGTAGGGTAGACCACATTTTTGGCTGACTGTTCCATGGTTTGATGATGTATGTATGTATCTTATGTGGGGGCCAGTCAGTGCAGACCGGCGACACTTCGACCCAGTGGGTTCTTTTGTGTCGACACTCTCCCAATAACGACTGCCATAGATGTTCATGGCAGACGAGACCGACGGCTTAACGTGCTTTCCGAGGCACGGAGCAGGCGATAATTGTCAATTAATACGCACATAATTTCGAAAAGCCATATAACTTCCGAAAGTCAGAGGTGCGCGACGTGGGTTCGAACATCGAACATGATTTGATGATACAAGTATACGTAGAATTTGTGTTAATCAATAAATAATAATAAAGAAATTTATTTCGAACAGAACTAATATGATAATAGCTGTATTAATATAAAGGTGTGGTTCAGCTACCGAAGCTTATTGCCAAGTGAAAATAGGTTCCTTCAGATAAAGTATTAATAAGAGAATTTGCTCTAAGGCTATCCATAATTAAAGTTTTGTTTTTATGAAAAATATTGGCTTTTTTGTATGCGGCAAAACTTACCATACTAAAAATATTTATATTAAACGTGAGCCTTTATTATCGCACAAACTTATTAACTTCAATAGTAACTCTGTGTAAGCATTACCATAAACTTTTATTTATTTTTATGATTATGCTCTGAGTTACAAATTGGCGCGGTCGGAATGTTCATGCTGTACCTATATATTTAATGGTATTAAATATCTTTGTTCTTTTATTTCGTCGCCGCGTGGGCTTATGAAATATAATAAATACTACATACATTTAAAATATTTTTTGAGTGATAGACATAACATTGCCACTTGATACGATTCTAGCCAATGTATTTTGCTTTGTTGAAACATACATTATAACATATAGTTATCATTCTAATAAAAGTAAAATAAATATATGGTGTGCCCATAAAATCTTCTGAAATATTATCTTTCCACACAAATACATACATAGCTGTCAGTTATGTGAAAATTTATGTTGATACATGATAAGTATAAATATAACCTATTATAAAATATCATCCTAGACTCTTTTTCTCATTGCGCAGACGCCGATGGATGCTTATTTTATTTTGCAATTGATATTTAGAATTATTACTACCCACATGACATCGATGACAATCAGTGTCATGTTATGTTGACAAGAGCCGGGGGTCGTTCGGAAATGTAACACAACATTATATGCTGCGTTGTAATATAACGTTTTTATTGATACAATGTCTTTATTATGTATTATTTATCTTATATTATCTGTTTTTATTATTTTCAAGGTACTTTTAATTCTATATGTATGTATACATATAAGTATTATATTATATAGATACCAATATTATTATTTAGTATGAAATTACTTTCTGCCATCTACCTTCTGCCTAATTTATTTAAGTTACTCTTTTTTTTGTTTTTTGATATTTTGTTTGTTTGTATGTTACTGCCTACATGCACCGAAATCATTCAAGGTCTGCGAGAATACCAGCGTTGTGGATATACTGCAACATTGCTGACGCAGGCCCTTATTTGTTCTATATATACTTTTGGTTGTGTTTTCTGTTACCTTATATTATGAGCGTGGAACAAATAAAATTATTTTCTTTCTTTCTTTCAAATAATAAAAACAATATAAAAGTCTTTGTCAAGTCTACATAAGAATAAAAATAATATAATAGTCCCTATGGCTACAAAGATCAGGAAATAAGAACATATGCGAGAATAAAACTCTACGGAGAATACCGATAGCAATTTCCAAGCAATCTCCTTATACGATCGGGAAGGGGATAACGGCGTGACACGTAATTGAATCCGGTAAATATCGGTTACTACTTTTACGAGCCGGCTGTATTACATTTAATAGACATGTAATGTTGAGTGCATCAATGGCGTAGCGGTTTAAGTGATCATTGGCATTGCGTCAAGGGCCCGTGGGTTTGATATTCACACAGAGCAAGAATATGACATTGTTATCATATTTGTGGCCAGTTTCAAAGCTAATAAGTAAAAGTTATCCAAAAGATAAATCGCATTCGGTCTCAGTCTTGTTGGGTAAAGAAGAGAGATGGCAAGACTGACTTTTATTATCTTATAAATAAATGCAATTTGGAGGTTGTGAAACAGGCCTCTTAGAGTTATTTGTGCCTGTAGATTGAATGTTAGTAAAGTGCGCGAATTCCTAGTGTGGGACTGGTGTTTTTTTAATTTTGTTCAGGCTCATTTCTAAATTTTGTGTTGCTACTGAGAAATACCTAATAGAAAAACCAATAATACCCGTGAACTTATTATATCTTATCGTATTAGTGTCTAGTATACGAGTGATTTATTCACAGATTTGCCACAAATAATTGCCATATCTTGACAAACGGTGTAGGTCGACCAATTACAACGCCTCTGAAATTCTCTTGCTAGGCACGTTTAGGACTAATGTTTTATAACCCGTTGCGTGCGTAAAATGCTTATGTTCTCACAACCTGTTCATATCTTTCGTGGTATTATAGATCGCGCACTGTATGATGGCCGGTCTGAAAATTGCGCGAGTGGCGTCGCAGTTGTAAGTTTTAGGTCTCTTTGATGACAAGGGGCGGGGGCGGGATGCATTCCGTACTGACTGACAGACTGTACATGCGCAACAATTCGGAGACGCTATGTTCAGTCCGGCCATCATAGATTGCGCGATCTGCAAAAAATATTCTTAAACGATTTTGCCCGCGGCTTCGCTCGCGTAAATGTAGGTTATGTCAATTTTTATTCCTCGGGAACAGTACGTTTTTCTGGATGAAAGGTATATCCTTTTTTGTACTCCTGATAACGAGTATGCGATGAACGTAATTCATAATAATCGGTCGAGTAGTTAAGACGTGACAACGTAACAAATAAACATTCTCCCGCTTTGTTAAGGAGGGAAGTGGAATTGTTGTCCCAACTTAAAACGTATATAGATGTTTGATTAAATTAATTGCGGGTTCCAGGACAGTTTAACATTCCGTGAGTCTTCATGAGTGCCACAACTTAGAGTTTTCATAGTCACCACTGCTCAATTTGGTTACACAAGTGTTTCAGTAGTGAGAGTGCGGGTAATGGTTACTAAAACGCAAACCGGTTAGCAGCTTAAACTAAATGAATACGACATGCATTTTTTACATCCTGTCCAGGACATATAAGAATACAGTTTGTTTGATGGTTCTACCTCGGTTTTATCAACTTATAAGCTTCCATCTTAAGATTTCTAGGACGTATCAACAAATTGTTATTAGGTTAAAAAATTCCTAAATGCGCGAAGACCGAAAGTTGTCTGTGATGCACACCCCGAGCCTCGGCAAGCACGAAAAGCAACGGCTTTATTAAAGACCAGGTCGTTTGCTCCTTCCGGTCGTATCAGATTGCCTTCTCATCTGACTATAAGACTATCGATATAGAAATGGAATAGAGAGTGCATCTATGCTTGCACACATACTTGTGCAAAATATTATGTCTTCTACGTAGATCAGTGAGAATTAACGCCGTGACCTTAATCTGGTCACTTGTATATTGCAGACACCATATAAAAGGCGTCAAAGCTTTAAAGTAATTACTGCCTCCGTCAAAAGTTAAAAACAACTAATGAATTCAGTAATTAGTGGTATATTCAGTTTACAATTTCGCCATCGGCAACAAACTAACGCCACTTTTTGTGAAAATGTTTGGATGCTTGTAATGCACGGATGGCGTAGAGGTTTCAGTGGTCGTCTCGCCGCTACCACTGCGCCGAGTGTTGTAGTTTCGAATCCCACACAGGACAAAAATTTGTGTGATCCACAAATGGTTGTTCCGAGTCTAGGTGTTCTTTGTGTTCGTTGTTTATATGTTTGTAAAGTCCCCCGCGTCGCAGCATTCATTCTTAGGGCGAGAGTTGTCTTTTGTAAAGAAAAAAGAAAAGCAACGAAAAGCTTAAATTTAAATATAATGTCTTTAAAACTTTCTGATTGACATTATGTGCAATGTTAAATACATTGCACATAATGTCAATCAGAAAGTTCGCTGGAATAGTAATTTCAATTTTATATATATTTTTTTATTCATTATGTATTTGAATTTTAATTTATATGTAAGTAAATGAATTAATTGTTTGCAAACAAATCTAAATAATTTAGTTTTATATTTCCACAGTCATTGATTTTTATATTGTTTTATAAATTATTCCTCGTCTAGTGGCACCTATTGAATATAATTCATGTACATATCATTTATGGATAATGCAATGGGCTGCTGTATTACTATTGATATATTGTTACATTTATGACTAATATATTTGTTGTAGGTGCTTATTATCCCATAATAAATAAAATAAAAATGAAATGTAATCAAGCATAAATCTGAAAATAAATTAGAATGAAGTTTGGCACACACAGATCATGTCTTACGTTAATACAATGAATATTTTTGCAATCCCAGGAGCAAGGGAACCAAGTTTCAGATAAATACAGTAAAACTTCACATTGAGTAACTCTGAGTTAACTAGAAACTCGTTTGTTTGAATTTAGTTAAAACTTTTTCAGTTGTTTGAAACTTTAATGAAAGTATTAAATATGGTTCTAGGTATATCCGAGTTCTAGGTATTTCATATTTTTACATACTACTTATTATTTAACTTCCAATGTTTTAAAATTAACCTACATTACACAAATTTTATTGCATTGTTTATTTTAAAAATCTATTCTTACATTATTTTGAAACTCCTAATCTACTACTGTTAAACAATGTTACTAGTAACTGTTTACTTCTATTTAAATTATTAAAACTATTAAGATTTAAGTTTACACTTTTATGAAGTGTCGGTTATTTTTCAGCAGCCTGTTTGTTAGTTATCATATCTTAATATTGTCTTCTGTTTACGCGAATGTTATTCATTGAAATTAAACTACTATATACGGATTTTATCGCGTTATTTACCACCAGCTTGGGATCCAGTAATTCAAATAGTCACACCCAAGAAGAAGCAAACCACAGCTAGATTTCATGATACTCTGAGCTCATTCTGCGTAAATAGAAACACCAATGATTAAATTATGTTCGGGTACTTGAAATAACGACACTGGAACATTGAGACAACTACCATCTTAGTCTCCCCGTGACCATGGCTGCTGAAAAGCAACTGAAACGTCGGGGAAAGTGTAAACTTAAATATAAATAGTTTTAATAGTTTTAATAATATAATTAGCTTAAAAAAATTGTAAAGTTTAATAGTATCTAGTAGTAGTGTAACAGTTTCAAAATTTTGTAATAAAGTGTAAAATAAATAACGCAATAAAATCCGTATATAGTAGTTTAATTTCAATATCATATCTTGTCTTAATTTCCAGGGCGCCTGCATTACGTAATGTTTACAATTTGCTAAAATTCTTTTGCTATTCCGTAACAAATTAATACTACACGTTGCGGTAAAACGACTTATTCCACCTAAGGGGTCATGTGGAATACACACATCGAGAACAATTTTAAGTGCCTTTTTAAAAGGGAAAGCTTAACTTTTGTAAGCTCAGTAACTAAGAATAATAATAATAATATTCTATCACATTCACACAACACCATCTAGCCCAAACTAAGCAGAGCTTGTAATATGGGTACTAGACAATGGATAAACATACATATATACTTTTCTTTTTGTAAATACGTACACACATATTATACATAGAAACGCCCAGACCAAGACAAACGTCATGTTCATGCACACAAATGTTTGACTTGTGCGGGAATCGAACCCGCGACCTCAGGCGTGGCAGTTGGTTACACTAACCACTACGCCTTCGAGTCCGCCAACTGATTGACGTTCATGAGTGTTATAAATAAATTATTTTGTATTTACTACTATAATTGACGTCTACCGAGCACATTACCGGACGCATTCTAAGACCTGGTTACTAATAATTATTTTACAGAAAATATCTATAACAACTTTCATGACAGGGAAATCAAACCCGAAACCTCACAGCCAGCCTTAAGCATAAATTTATTTAAGCCTTAAAGTCAACGAGGTAGGTAGTACATTCAACCAAAGTCAAACTTACCAGAGTAAGTTAAAACTAGCAAATATTAAATCCACACACCATACTTACTGTTAGTAATAACTAATATTTACGGAGCGCCCCTTGCATAAAGTTGCTGGCTTAGTTATTCAACTTTCTCCCCTTTTCTCCCTCCCAAAGTTCCATTTAACCTAAAAACGCAAACATGTTTGGGGCAGTTTGCAAGCAAACAAATCAGCGCAAAAACTATGTTTGGTACTCACATAAGGTACATGTCACGCATTTTGGGTCACTTAGAAATAAAGAAAATAAAGAAGAAAATTTTTGTTAAAAATAATGAATAAAAATGTATTTATTTAGTGAAACACATCAAATATACAACAATAAGATTTCTGCCAGACTGCAAAAACGATTTGTTGCCAGACGTAGCTCTCGAATCATCTATATTGATATTATAAAGAGAGAAAAATTGTATATTTATAATCCATAAAATCTAAAACTACTGAACCGATTTAAATATGTTTTCACTATTAGAAGCTACTTTATCGTGTAATAACATAGGCTATATAAAATAGGCCACGGGAGCTGAGCAGTAATCATAAACATGGGTGAAACTGCGGGGGAGCGCTCGTTTATTTCTAACTATAAAAAAGAATTGCGGCTCACCCCGGCTGCACACAAGTAGTATAAAATCTTAACAAATTATACACCTAAACCTACCTCATAAGTCACTCTGTCCATTGATGAAAACCGCATGAAAATCCACTCAGTAGTTATTGAGATTATCGCGAACAGATAGACAGACGCGGCGGAAGACTTTGTTTTATAATATGTAATGAAGGTTTACAATATTACACTTTCTGAATTAAATATATTACTCTATTTAAAAATGGTAACTATAAAATAAAGCAAAGCGCAGACATATACGCATTGCACGTTTAAGTTAGGCAATCCAGAATATTACATGCGTAGGATTAGAATTTATAGGATTAGGAAATTGCCTAGTCTCTAGGCGTAACACTACTTGACTACTAATGTGAGGGTAATATCCTAAGCGGATATATCCGCAAAAGGGAATATGTATATGCCATACTAGATTTTGCCCGCGGCTTTGCTTGCGTAAATCTAGATATTGTCAATAAATTTTTATTACTCAGAAACAGTACTTTTTTTTCTGAATGAAAGGTACTGTATGTCCTTTTTTGTAGCCCTGACAAACTGTATGTAAGATATCATGATGATCGGTCGAGTAGTTAAGGCGTGAAAGCATAACAAACATACTCACATTCGTATTTATGATATTAAATTTTAAACTTTCGCGTTGCATGATATATATATATATATAATATGTAACGGATATTAACGCGATCATGCATAATGTTTACCTTTTTTATGCGTGACGTTTCGACCAGGTTACACCGGTCGTGGTTACAAGCTGACTGGTGCTGCGATGTCATGTCTCCGTTTGTGAGGCAGAAGAATCTTGATTCACCCTTACTTTTGGCATATTTTTGTTTGTCCATGTATCGTCACAAACTACACTCACGGTATCCCTATTACGTAAGCTAGCCGTAAAAAAGGTAAACATTATGCATGATCGCGTTAATACCCGTTACATAATATATATAGTTTTATGATATTAGTTAAAATTGGTGAGTGTGCACAAAGAATGTTATGGAAGTGAATGAAGTTAGAGAGTTAGATGACTGAAATCAAATCAAATGATCATGAAACTTTACAAATGTTTGCAAAAAACCTACTTAGTTTAAGCGTAAAAGCGTAACAAACAAACAAACTTACATTTACATTTATAATATTAGTTAGGATTTTATTTATCGTATAAGAATTACGATGTTGCTTTATCCAAGTAATTAAATAAAATTATACTAACTAATACAAATATGGATTTGCTTGGTACCAATAACATAGGCAGTTTTCAATTTTTACAATGATGGCCGTCTTTGATACCGTGGCATAAAAATATGAGCTGATGAGACTATGTTTACATACATACGTGGTGTTAGGTCTATATCCTATGGAGTAGGTATAATGGCTGCTGAAATGTTAATAATTTCAGCAGCTATAGTATAGATCCTACATAATAGGAAGTGACCGATTACTATGATTTACTACTGGTCACAGTTCGGGACTGCGTACTGCTATTACGAATAACACTTTGCCCGAAAATCGAACCCAAGAATTCATGCACAGCACATCGCATTGCGCATCGAGGATTAATAATAAAACAGGTAATATTTACATGTATTTAGGCGTCGTAAAATACATCAGCATCGCTGTCAACTGGTAACGTGGCTGTCAACAATGCCACGTTGAATAGCAATGTTGATTCTTTAGGCCAAGAAAAGTCCATTCATAAGCATTTCTCATCTAAAAAGCAACAAACATGAACCCACTTTTAGACATAATTATTCTTATGCCGCGGGGAACGTTACAAACATTCAAACAACGGACACAAAGAATACCCAGACCCGGAACAACAATTTCAAGATCACACAAATTTCAATCCCATGTGGGAAGCGATCCTACATCAGTCGGCGTACTGGTTGTGGCGAGGCAACCACTTAAAATAGATCACTCGTGCAATCATGCATAGAACTAGCATATTATATTACATAAAAATGTTACATATATTAATTTATGATGGAAATTGGAGCAAGGCGATATTCCTAGTTAGCTTACCACGGGCTCAGCGAGTCTTGACTGTCCCAAGAGAGATATCCTATGACGTCACTTTGAAAGCGTTCAAGTATACTAGCTGTTAGCCGCGTATTCGCTTTATTTTCAAAGAAATACGGCCAAATTAAAAATATCTTAATCAATTTAAGTGAACACACGGCCTCTCTGCCAAATTCCGTCCAAATCAATAAAGTACTATAGTATTTATATAGCAAAATGTAGGTGTATTGCCATACAAGGGTTACACTGAAAGTTTGTAGAAAATATAATACAGAATTATATGGAAGCCTGTTAATATTTTTATTGCTTATCGAAATAGTCTCCGTAACTTTCTAAGCACAGTCGCATGCGATGGAACCATTGACTGCAGCAGTGCAGCTCAGTCTTCTTTAAATATCTCTTCCAAGCTTCTTTGACACGCAGCCACGGCCATCTGCAGGGTTCATATAACGAATTCCTCAAAGTTTATTCTTTATTTTCGGAAATAAATAATAGTCACAAGGTGTCAGGTCGGTACTGTAAGGAGGATGATTCACTAATTCTACAACTTCGATAGATAAATATTCGATAGTCCGTCTGGCGGAGTGAGCTGGAGCTGTTGTCATGGTGGAGGAGAATCCTGGTTCCTGGGCGCTGCTGTCTAACAGATTCCAACACAACTGGAAAACAATGACTGACATACCGACCTGCAGTAACAGTCCTTTTATCTTCTAGGATGATTGTTGCGAAATGACCCGTCCGCCAAAAAAATTGGGCAATTCTTTGCTTTTGTTGGCAAATCTTTGAATGGAAACATGCATTGCGCAGATTGTCTTTTGGTTTCGGGTTCGTAACAATATATCCATCTTTCATCACCTGTAACGATTTCATATACAGCATTCGAGTCACCTTCGTCATACTTTTCGAGCATTGAGCGGCACAAATCCAAACGATGGACTTTCAGATCTTCCGTCAAATTATAAGGTATCTATTTTGTACAAAGCTTTCAGACGCCTAAATGTTCATGTAAGGCTTTTTGTACTTGACTCATACCAACGCCTAAAGCTGCCTAAATCTATTAATATATCACCCTTCTATCAGCTTCTATCATTAGCCGCACAGCACTCACATTATCTTCAGTAGAAGGACGTCCTTCTCGAAAATCAGCAGTGAGTTTGACTGTTGACTTTGACACCGTTTAAACTCATTAATCAGTTATAAAGAGTGGCACAAGAGCACTTCGTAATGAAATGCCAATCGAATCAAAAACTGCAACGAAAGTCGTAATAAATAATTGAGCGAAAATTTTCGGTAGTCAAATGTATTTCGACGCACGACATACACTTTTTAAATTGCTGCCAATTTGTAAAAACAAATGATATATGATTTCATTACACATCTACAGATTCCCAAAGAGTTCCTTATTCGAAATTTAAATATTTTTCCATCTGCTGCTTTTCTTACTAGCCTATTCTAAATACTTTCAGGGTGACCCACGTACCACCTCTGCCTTCGGGATATGGATAGGCATCATCACATTTTTTAAGTAATATAAATAGGAAAAACAGTTAAGTATCCGTCACTAGGTACATGTAGGTAATAAGATTACTTGCGTCGTGGGAATTATTGCTGTTCATTCGTTATTTGATCCGATTATGCGTGCCTCAGGGACAGAACCTACTACCTACATCGAAGCTCTCTTGGGTATAAAAGGTACTTACATTTATGAAGCAAATATCTAAGTATACGCTAGGGATAGACAAATATTGCATACTTTAACTCAAAGAAGCCTAACATACGGTAGCATCACGCTAGTGTATTTTATTGGGCACGAAGGTTGTTAAATCATTTACTAACTATTTCTAGGTTCTACATAACAGGTTTTGGATTTATTGCCACTAACGAAGATATCAATTTCGTAAGTTAATTATCTCTCGATATAACGGTAAAGGAAAACATTGTGAGGAAACCTGCATATCTGAAAGTTCTCCATAATGTTCTCGTAAGATATGTTAAGACTGCCAACGCAAAACAAAGCCAGCGTGGTGGACAATGGTCTAACCTTTCTCATACAGAGAAGAGACCTGTGCCCAGCTTTGGGACAATTTATATACAAGGCTGATATTATTATTATTATAGACATTAAAGCGATATCGAGATCTCGAGTTTGCGTTTGCATAACGAAATACAACTATGCCCTGATTCATATCTATATGTTAAATATTTTTTTGTTTTTTTAGTTGGTTTTCGTAAGGTGTTAATGGATAGGGATCGAATTCACAAACTCTTGGTTGCAATTTCAATACTACTATTTACTACGTGGCTACCGCCATTTAGCTGCTGATAAGTAAGTCAAGTAAATTAGTTTAAGGATACAGCATCCACACAAAAAATATTAATAAACATTTATAGTATTCAAATTCATTCGGTGTCTTCTAAGTCCTAAACTTAGCAAGATATAGACCACACCATTTGTTAAACAGAAATTAACAACTATCGGTAGGTACAATAACAACGGCGATCAAGTAGAAGTAGAAGCATAAACTATCATAAATAAATGACCGTTTAATTATTGCAACCCTTCTCAATGTGACAGATAAGACCCTTCGTGCATCCACGAGGGTTTCCGACAACAGCCGAAAGCAGTGCTACTGACAGTTAATGTTGCCATTAATAATACACCATGCTCGTTTAGTAGCAAATTTATATTTGACATTAGCTGTTCCCGCAGTTGGTAGCTTAATGTTATATAGCTAACAATATTCCTCGAAAAAGAGCTATTAAAGAAAAATAATTCTTAAAACCCGACCGGTAATTCTTGAGTTTAGCACGGTCAAACAACAAACAAACATATGCTTTAACTTATATTAGTATCAGATAATAATGGATTATGGAGGCCAGGTTAAGAGCACCTTAAACCACAGCCACAGCCCTATTGAAGCCGTGACAATTCGCAATAGCTGCACAGAGTCTAATAATATCAGACCTGTATTAAACTGTCCAACTGTTGGCTGGGCCTCAATGTGAGAAGAATTAGTCCACCACGCTGGCCCACTGCGGGTTGGCACACTTTACATATCTTTGAGAACATTATGGAGAACTTTTAGACATGCAGGTTTCCTCACGATCTTTTCCTTCACCGTTAAAGCAAGTATTAACTATTTAATACGCACATAACTTCGAAAATTCAGAGATGCGTGCCTTGGGATTGAACTCGAGACCTCACAGAGTCTAGAAGAACTTATTGGTTCGATAATAGATTGTAAAACACAATTGGCGTAAGGTGGATGTTATACATCTCTACCCACCTCTTCACAAATACGTGAGACTATATACTACTTACAGCAGATATTATTCAAAATATGAAGTATCATGGCGTATTTTAAAAACAATGAACACAAAGCCTTATAACGGCCATCTGTGGCTTATACAAATTGTTGTCCGCGCGTTGGGAGAACACCGGCCTAAGTGCTCTGAAAGTGAATTAACCGTATGGGGCACGGTTTCATGTTGATTGATCACCCTAATGGATGCATGCATTACAAGCGCAGCTATATAATGGATTACCTACACATTTGGTCTTTTAAAGAGATATTTTATTACTGCATATTAATATAGGTCGACCATATACGTATATGTGATGTGTAGCCTTATGTTACAGAAGTCTCCTGCTGCTATTCGTACTCATGTGTGTTGAAGAATATTTATATTAGCTTATAAGATTTTTTTGTTAAAACAGTGTCTCCTCAGAAATAAATCCTATGCTATACGGATGTTTACAGTCATTCAAACAACGGACACAAAGAACACCCAGACTCGGAACAACTATTTGTAGATAACACAAATTTTTGTCCCGTGTGGGGATCGAACTCATAACACTCGGCGTAGTGGCACTGGCGCGGCAAGCACCTAAACTACTAGGCCATCCATGCAGTCATGTAACTCTCTATTTTTATTCACTTACATAACATTCTTCGTACACACTTACCATCAAATTAAAAATATAATATCATATACCAATTTAAACCTGAAGGGGTCGGTATACACACTAAACACCTGGGGTGAGCAGTCCCTCCGCCGACTGACTGGGGCGGGATGGGGTCGCGTTAGCAATCACCATCCCGCCCCGGCGGTTGGCCCGGCTGATGGTGACCGGGCCTCAGCACCTGTAGAAGGAAGGCCATGCTCACCAAGGCCATACCCCAGACGTGTGGGGCCGTGCAAGCCGGTAGAGAGTCCCACACTCTGTACCAGTGACCCCACTATACAGGAGCGAGAAGGCGGGCAAATCGCCACCTCTTCGCTCCCGTCCGTCTGCGCCGGAGAGGGTCAGTGAGGAGGTTGTTCTCCCTGAACCTCTCCGCGGTCTCCTTCTGCGCCATGACAGCTTCGCAGAAGGAGACCACTGCCTGCCACGACCTCTTGCCGCCGAGCATGGCGTTGATCACGCTCGGCAGGGAGAGATCTCCGCTTATTATGGCCGAAAGCGTGTGCCGCTGCGGCCCCCACGGGGCACACGTCTCCAGCGTGTGGAGCGCCGTGTCTTCCGGCGCCCCACACTCGTGGCAGGCCGGGGTCGCCTCCCGTCTCGCGATCTGGTGCAAATACTTTCCGAAGCATCCGTGCCCGGGAAGCACCTGCACCAGTCGGAAGGTCAGCGACCCGAATCATCGCCCTATCCACCCCCGGAGGACCGGGCGAATGGCCTCCACCGTCCACTGGCCCGGGGCCGGTGGAGCCAGGTCCTCCGTCCACCGCCTCAATAGGGCGGCCCGCGCCCGTCGCCGCATGCGTGCGACCTCCTCCCAATCTATGTTTATATCTATACTAATCTATACTAATATTATAAATTTGAAGAGTTTGTTTGGTTGAACGCTCTAATCTTAGGAACGAATGGTTCGAATTGAAAAAATATTTTAGTGTTGGTTAGCCCATTTATCGCGGAAGGCTATAGGCTATAAAACATCACGCCACTACCAATAGGAGCGGCGCATCAATGAAAAATGTTGCAAAATTGGACAAAATTCTCATAAGTGAAGCAGACGAAGTTGCGTGGATCAGCTAATAAAGATTATAAAAAGGGCAAGATTTGATTATTTGTTTGTAAGGATTAACTCAATAACTACTAAACCGATTATAAAAAATCTTTCACTATTCGAAAGCTATATAATCTCCGAGTAACACATTTTATTTTAAAAATTACTTTTACTAAAACATCGTCTTTTTATTTAAATTTAATTTATCTTAAACATATTACATTAAAGAAATATGGGTTGAATATGCCTCTGCCTATCTCCTTGCCATCATACAGGTGTTATGTTTACATTACAGTTTACAAAGAGATTTCGTACAAAAGCAATACAAGGAAACCTTCTCAAAGAGTACAAAAGCTTAACTGAGCCTATCTCTAATCTGCTTACACGTGAAACTAACATTATTGAAATCGGACAAAGAGAATTTGGTTCTGGTTTCTATTACACAGTGATACCTACTTCTTACAAATCTTTTGCTTGCGACTTCGCTTGCGTGAAAGTAGGTTAGATTAGATTTAAAAAAACCTCACGATTGACCGCAAACATATAACAATAATATTCTACCACATACACACAACACCATCTAGCCCAAACTAAGCAGAGCTTGTACTATGGGTACTAGACAATGGATAAACATACATATATACTTTTTTTTTGTAAATACATACATATTATACATAGAAATACCCAGACCAAGACAAACATCCATGTTCATGCACACAAATGTTTGACTTGTGCGGGAATCGAACCCGCGACCTCAGGCATGGCAGTCGGTTACACTAACCACTACGCCACCGAGGCCGACGCTATATACGCTACAGGGCTACCATTACCAACCTCTTCGAGGAAATAGGGGTGTTTCTATGTATGTAATATAAATTTAATAACACTTTGCACGACACGACAATTGAAAGGCAGAGCTGAAAAAATGTGCACATTTTTTCAGCTCTGCCTTCAAGTCCCACGTCATAGAAAATTAACCTATTGCCATCAACCGAACACAGTTCAGTTTCAGACTGTGCTGCAACTGAGAATTTCCTATCATATTATTTCTGAATATATTATATAAATGATATGTTGATTTGCTTCAAACATAATTATGTAGCTTACAGGATATGCATATTTTAACAGTTGAATAGTTAGGTTGTGTATCAACATGTTTTGCCATAGACGATGTACAAATATAATTGATTAGTTATTATACAATTATGGATGAATCCTCTTATGACAACGTATTATACAAAATGTCAGATATTGTATTTGCTTATAACAAGTAATAAACTCATTTAAGTATTCAGTACACACTCATATTATGTTAAGAAATAATTGTAAATAACAAGTTTTTTTTTATACTACTGATGTGGCAAACAAGTATACGACCCACCTGATGGTAAGTGGTCACCGTAGCCTATAGACGCCTGCAAAACCAGAGGCATCACTTGCGCGTTGCCGACCCTTTAGGAACAAAAGGAAGTGGAAAGGAGAAGGAGCGGGAAGGGGTAAAGAAGGTGATTGGGCCTCCGGCACTCTCACTCACCGAACGAAATACTACAGTAGGAATACTGCTATTTCACGTCGATATTCTGTGAGAGGGTAGTCCTTCCCCGGTCGAGCCGGCCCATTCATGCTGAAATCAGCGGTGCTCTACTATACTAATACTCAACTACATTACACATACTACATATATAATCAATTGTTTCTATATTATTTATCTTAAGTAAATAATATAGAAACAATTGATTATAATAATAAATAATACCAGCCCTGTATTAAACTATCCCACTGCTGGGCACGGGCCTCTTCTCAATGTGAGAAGGGTTAGGCTATAGTTCACCACGCTGGCCCAGTGCGGGTTGGCAGACTTCACATATCTTCAAGAACATTATGGAGAACTCTGAGACATGCAGGTTTCCTTACGATGTTTTCCTTCACCGTTAAAGCGAGCGATAATTAACTATTTAATACGCACATAACTTCAAAAGTCAGAGATGCGTGGCTTGGGATCCAACTCTTCAACACTTAGATATCGCTACTTAAAAACAATTGATTAGTTATGTAATATTCGCGCATTATTAAACTATCCTGCTCTTTTTTCTCTGCTTACCCTTGACAACATGTGCATGATACAAACAATCGTTCTTATTAAACACTGCCAGACATAACCCACATTTTTATATCCATCCATTATGCAGATGGTCTATCAAATTTTAATTAAAAGTGAGCGGTTGGCAATTCAATTTAGCAACAAGAAAATACCTTAAGCGAACGAGGTAATAAACGTAGTTCATTTGATATTGTGCTGTATTTACATTCTTCGGATAGCTCAGGTAATAGAACAATTGGAAGGGACGCGTCGTATAAGTTTTGTTAATAGTTAGACAAATATTAGATATTAAGATTAAGGACGCGATGGGTAGTGAAGTTATAGCTGATGGAGTAGAGTTACTAATTTCGGTCTAGGTGTTTTAATATTATGTGGGTTGTTTGTGTTGTTTGGTTGGAAATAAGTTTATTCTATACTAACTTTTGCCCGCGGCTTCGCTCGCATAAACGAAGGATAGGTTAGGTTATGTCAGTATCAATAGGTACTTTTATATCGGGCACGCCACGATCGTGGCGGTAAGTCCCGTGTTTGAGGAGTGGCTGGAGAGGCGCCATGGCGCCCTCACCTTCCGGCTGACACAGGTAATGACTGGCCACGGTTGTTTTGGCCAGTTCCTGTGTCGTATACGCCGGCAAGAGACGCCCGGTTGTCACCACTGCGGCGACTGCCGCGACGTTGTTGAGGACACGGCGCTGCACACTTTGGCGGTTTGCCCCGCCTGGGCATCGCAGCGCCGTGAGTTGATCGTGGCAGTCGGATTGGTTGCCCTCTCGCTCCCGGCCGTAGTTCAGTCTATGGTCCGGAGTGAGAGGTCGTGGAACGCCGTCGCCTCCTTTTGTGAGAAAGTCATTTCCATCAAGGAGGCGGCGGAGCGGGAGAGGGAGCGTTTGAACCCTCTCCCCAACCGCAGAGCCGGGCGCCGGAGGGCGCGAGACGACCTCCAGCCACCCTGAGGATTGACCTGGGGGTGGCGGGCTTTGTGGGCCTGCCCGCCATCCGTTCAGCACCAGGTCCGAGAGGCGGCGTGCGTGTTCCCACGCGCGCCTCTGTGTCGAGTCCGTCTCCCCTCTAGGGGGGACAGTAGGGAGTTTTTAGATGTGCCTATAGGGTAGGTCTTTCGTGTAGTGGCCTGCCGTTTCATACGGCGGGCCGTAACCTCGGCGGGGTCGCGACCGCATGCGAAAGTGATTCGCGCGGCCCCGTCGATAGTGGTTTTGTTGAGGAACACCGTGGTAGGTTTAGTCGGTATTCCGGGAGGTACTTTAACATCTTTACCATCTTTCTTTTACCCCGGCGAGTCCGACATAACCCCTCCGCCCGCCCCCGCGGAGGGGTATGCGTCATGCATTCCCCCACGTAAAAAAAAAAAAAAAAGGTACTTTTATATAAATATAGCCTTTGTTACTTGGTGATAATGGTGCTTTGCTAAAATATTTTTTTAAATCGGTTAATTAGTTTTGAGTTAAATCCTTACAAACAAACAAACAAAAAATCAAATCTTTCCTTCAAATTAAACTACTATATACGGATTTTATTGCGTTGTTAATTTGACCCTTTTTACATAATTTAGAAACTACTACTATTAAACTTTACTAATTTTTAAGCTAATTAAATTATTAAAACTACTTATATTTAAGTTTACACTTTCCCCGACGTTTCGGTTGCTTTTCAGCAACCATAGTCACGTGGAGACTAAGATGATAGTTGTCTGAATGTTCTAGTGTAGTTATTTCAAAGTACCCGAACATAATTTAATCATTGTTTCTATTTACGCAGAATGAGCTCAAAGTATCACGAAGTCTAGCTGTGGTTTGCAAACAACGCGATAAAATCCGTATATAGTAGTTTAATTTCAATGAATAACATTCGCGTAAACAGAAGACAATATTATGCAAATCTTTCCTGTTTATAATATTAGTATAGATGTAATTTTGGGCTGTAGTATGGATTATGTGGATGTGCAATCAATTAAGTAGTCATCTCGTAACTGTCTCTACGCAAAGGGTTCGCTCTCCAATCGCTACAAAATATTGTGTGAACCACAATTAGTTTCGATTCTTGGTGTTCGTTATATATGTGACTAGATTTTGCCCGTAGGTAAGGTTTGCTAAAGATTAGTAACAGTACTTTATTCTGAATAAAAGCTACCCTATGTCCTTTTCTGTACCCCTGACAACGTGTATGCTCTGTGTATGCGAGTGGTTAACAAACGCACATTCGCATTATAATATTTAACTAATATTATAAATGCGAATGTGAGTTTGTAGAAGTTAGGATTAGGAATTTACTCAGATATATGCGGTATTGTAGTGGATTAAAACATACGAACATATGCCTATTTTCATTTGTATCTTTATTTTATTTTATTTTATTTTATTGGGGTATTCAAATAATTGTACATTGCGTCTTACTGGCTAGGTACATAACAAAATAAATTAATGTACAATCCACGGCGTTTCCACTTATTACCTTAAAGAGTACAGTTAAACCTAATTGAAGCTTAGAGCTAGTATCTACTTAAATCTAAGTCTAAGTGCTTATACAAATATTGACAAATCTTTATACTATTGTTGACGACGAAGCGTATGTACTACATTATTTTTAAATTGGTTACAAGTAGCGGCAAAAATATCTATATTAACGAACAATTTATTAAATTTTTTGACTATTCTATGGAAGGGCGCTCGCTCACCTGCATTCGTACTACTAGCAGTTGTAGCAAATGGCGGGTAGGATCTTTAATTATATGAAGTTTTAAAATTGCTACTGTGTTAATAAATGCTTTGTTAGTCTTTAATGTAAGTGAGCATGTAACTGCTGATTGGATTACAACCGTGGGTTAAACACAGTAATTAACTAGACTTTATGCCAGATGATTCACAGTACCAATACTAAGTACCTATAGTGGGATCAATAAAATACAAGGAAAATAATCAATGACTGCGACCGATTCTTAGGAAATATTAAGTGAGCACTCTGCTTTATTTAAAAGCTTCATACACACATGACAACACACAAGGTGTAATAAATCCGAGTATTGCGCGGGTTAACTCAAAAGAAAGCTTTATTGACCATACCAAAGAGAAGAAGTATAAAGTTATTATACTCAGGGTCGTACTGGCAATGTTAACCAAATATAAGTTCAAATTCAAATTCAAATCTTTTATTTTCTAAAATGTGGTTTTTATATGTGGTGTGATACAAGATTAGAGCAACACATTGGTCATCAAAGTCACATGGCATCCAAATATAGTTCACAATTATGTATATCACTTTTTAAATTATTATTAATGAACGTTTTACTATTAAATACTCGCTCACATAATAAAGAAAAATAAAACACAAATGCATTTAACCGATTCAAATATTTGAAAAGAGAATAAACGAAAAAAACAGTTAACAGTTAAACCCGTTACCTGAAATTCTACTTTACCAGTAATATAAAAGAAAATTCGATACTCTTTTAAAAGCAAAATCATGCATGCGTAACCCATGCATATGCATACTACACGAATCAACTTTTAACATACGGCTATTCGGGCCTTACGTTGGGAAAAGTTTGATATTAAAAATTCCACAGCGAACGTGGCACAGGGCAAAGGTTTCACTCGTGAGTTTGTAATACTCGCGTTTAAGTTTACTGCAGGTAAAGGGAATTTGGTTTATATGGCACTATGTGGCATAATTTTTATTTATTATTTATGTCTAAGCGACTCGGGTTCGATTCTTGTACGAGAAAATGTTATTAGAGTTTTCTATCCGGCAATTCTAGGCAGAAGATGACACACTTACATTTCTGCTTACATGTACGAGGAAATATAGGAGTGAATGTATATATTATTTAGGTCTTTTTATTAGTATTTTACTAATGCTACTAATATTAAAATGTGAAAGTTCGTGAATATGTTTGGACGTACGTTTTTCAATCATGGTTAACGCCCGCCACTAAGACAACGAAGGCGTAGCAGGCGGAATTTTGTATTGTTTGAATTAGTATGAGACGTTACACGCACGATTCGGAGCGATCGCGTGTAAATTGATTCCACCACGACAACAAATTTCATAAAACTCGGTTCAGCAATTCAGACCCAAAAACCGAATAAACAGAGTTCATTCGTTTTTAAAATATAATGATGAATATGAGTACATAGACTGCAATGTATGGTAATATGAAGTAGGTAGGTACATTGTAATTTATTTATTTATTTACTCAATTAGAACGGCCGCAGGCCACTTATACTAATTAAGGACGCAACTATCATAATGTTTAGAAATATATTATATTAAAAAGAAGGTCAAAGGCACGTGGCCATTTTTTTATGTCTCTTGTCTTAAAATAGTTCCAATCACAATAAAAGACGAACAAAATGTGTAAAACATTACACACACGAATGCTTCATACTAATTCGAACAATACATCAAAAACGCCACCGGTACCGCTACGCCTCCGCTGTTTGTGTATGGCGGGCTTTAACCGTCTATCTTTGGGGTTCATCTTATCTGCGTACATATATAATTAACAAACAAATTGTCCTATTTATTCCTTGAGGACAATTATGATGTTTATATTAAATTAAATATTTTTGGTGACAATATATAAGTCCACAAAATAAGAAAGCAGCAGGGCTAAGCATGCCGGTTAATTTAGACCACTAGACAAAAGCGAGCGCTCCATAATTCAAATTTAAAACACTGAGGTAGCACCTTAGGGTTACCTCAAAAATTACAATAACACTACCATGGTAGTGTTATTGTAATTTTACGAATGATTGAGACAGATTATAACTGTGTAGCTCTATCTCGATCGCCCGTGAGATTGGCTCTCTGGACTTTCGTAATCTAGAGCTATACAGTATTGTATATTACAAGAGTACTAGATTTTCTAACTTGGTATATCAATGGCTAAGAGTACACTAATACAGCAGTGATTTAAATGTTCATTTCTTCATTGCTACATGACAATGGTTATGTTTCATACTAATTCGAAAAATACAACAAAAACGCCACCGGTACCTCTCCGCCTCCGCAGCTGTGTATAGCTTCAACCGTCTATCTTTAGAATCATCAAATCTGCGTACTTGAACATAATTAACAAATAAATTGCCTTATTTATTCGTTGAGAATTTGTGCGAAATAAATTACACGGAAATTGGAAATTAACC
The DNA here is from genome assembly GCA_930367265.1 of Catocala fraxini. NCBI lineage: Eukaryota > Metazoa > Arthropoda > Insecta > Lepidoptera > Erebidae > Catocala > Catocala fraxini. Next base: position 15,562,648 of record OV884047.1, on the reverse strand, counting down.
CTAATACTTAAATACACATCCCGCTGTCATTTTCGTTCAACAACAGAATTTGTATAACGCGGGAAATTTGTAATTTGTAACAATCAATCAAATTGTTTGAACAGTATTCAGAATTTTGCTCTTTAGTGTCCGGTCACGTATAATTGTAATTATTTTCCCATTATCAAGTTAATAAATAAAAAATCATTTCGTCAAATTCGTCTCAGCAATTCAGGTGTGAAAACATAATAAACAGAGTTATTTACTTTTATAATATAATTATGGATATAAACAGATTTCTTGGTATGTGTAATATTACAGTAGTACCTACATTAAAGGTTACAAATATATTATATTAAAGGAAGGTCAAAGATATGTGGGCCTTTTTTTATGTCTTATGCCTTAGAATAGCTAGAATCGCTACCAAAGACGAACGAAAAGAGACGAATTAGTATTTAGTTTAAAAATAGAACTTTCTTATATCTCTCTAATTTTAACGTAGACATTTACAAAAATAGCAACACTCATTCAATTAACCTTCGATAAGTTCAAACACCTTCGCCTAATAAATAGATGCCATATTTGAAAAAAAAAACAATATATTCGAAATATGAAACATTTCAATAAGCGAAGCAGACAATTAGTGCGGCGCTCACCGCGATATTACTCACCGAAACGCCCACTCGATTTTATATCGAAATATCGAGACATCGAATCGTAGTATGTTTATTTACTCAATCGGGTAACGTCAGTACTTCAAAGCCGGTAAATATTGACGGCGACGTCCATGTGACGACAAACGATAATATAATTAGTCAACAGAGACGATTCATTTCGAAATCATTATGGAAACGAGAGCAATTCGGAAGTATTTCGAAATATAATATATACTATTGGACTTCGAACTTTAACTCTGTACTATTATTTCCATTACAACTACTACTAATACGTTGGTCTCGTGGCATAAGTCTGTTTGCGATAGTGAGAGCCCGGGTTACCGGGCTAAGCGTAATTGAATTTTTAGTTAGAAAATTTTAGTAGTTGTACCGTATCTGGAAATATGCCTGGTAGGCAGTAAAAGAGCAGAGCAGAGCTTGCCTCCTATTTCGTGGGATTTAAAAACATATGTAACTGTCACATTGTCAGTGTAAATATGTATATAACATGTATGATAATTAGGGATAAACCCTGTATCACCGGAGACTTTAGAAACCTTTATACAAAGGATACTATTATTTTCGTCGCGTCTAAGAATCAAAGTAGTACATCGTCAACGCTCGACGTACTAGCAATAAAGAAAGAAATTTAAAGGACTGCAGCATAAGTATCACTATAGTCTTAACAATGCATATACTGAGGTAGAAAGTCTAGTGCTCTTGTGCAGTATAGCTTTCCAATACTATATAGCTGTAATTACGAAAGCCTGAGTTTAGAGAGACAATCTCACGAGAGACAAAGACAAGGCTATACACTTATATCTCGGTCTCAATCATTCGTAAAATTACAACAACACTACCATAGAGCTGCCGCAATGTTCTAAATTTGAATTATGGAGCGCTCGCTTTTGGCTAATAGCCGAAATTAATCTGTATCATTAGCCCCATTTGTAATCTGTTGCATTTCCATTTTGTGTACCTATATATTATTATTGTAACAAAAATGTTTAGTTGAACATAAACATAATAATCGTTGTGATTAGTTATAATACCACTTGCTTAGATTATACCTTTTAAAGTTCGAAAAAACTCTTATACAACAGCTTTGTCCGCCCGTCCGTACGTCTGTTTGTTATACAACTTTCAACTCAAGAACCGTAAGAGCTAGAGACTCGCGGTCAACGCCATTCGACTCATCATAGTCGATATACCCCCAAATAACTATGACCTTTTATCTCTGTCTATAAGGTCACGTGTTATCACGTGACCTTTGCATATTACTTGAACCATTTTTTCGAACTCTAAAGCGGGTGATCCATTGGCGAGCCGGCGAGCTATCGGTATAAATCTTTGGCTCGTTGGCTCGCCGCCTCGCGTTGGTGATCCATTAGCGTACCAAACAGTCTACTCTCATCTTTGGCGAAGTCATGACGTGCTCCCAGACGGAGTTTCTTTGTTACTTGGGTATACTATTACATCAAGAGAAAAAGAAAAGCATGAAATTAGGCAAGGCTGGTGGGTATGATAGGATTACAGTCGAAATGCTAACAGCTGGGCAGGGTCTCATAGCAACTCAGTTGTGCCACCTTTTTAACTTGTGCTGGAATACCGGCCGTGTACCAAGTGATTGGTGCAACGCCGTCATAGTACCTTTATACAAGGGAAAAGGTTCACAGCAAGATTGCAAAAGCTATAGAGGCATTAGCTTGCTCAGCGTCGTCGGTAAATTATATGCGAAAGTGTTAATTGAAAGGGTTGTGAAAGTAACCGACGAGAAAATATGGGATGCACAAACGGGATTTCGAAAGGGTATGGGATGTACGGATCGGGTCTTTTCCTTACGGTGCATAGCCGAGAGAGTTTTGGCCAAAGGTCAAAAGGTCTATTGCGCATTCGTGGATCTGGAAAAGGCTTATGATAAAGTGGTGAGGAATGAACTTTGGTCGGTATTGTCCATGTATGGAGTGAATAGCACCCTCACGCGAGCTTTGAAATCTCTTTATGATGATTCCAGAGCTTGTGTTAGGATAAATGGGACCTACACAGAATGGTTTAGCATCGAAAAAGGTGTTAGACAAGGATGTGTAGCGTCACCTTGGCTGTTTAACCTATACATGGACAATTGTTTAAAAGATTTAAAAGATTGTGAATGGGGATTAAGAATGAATGAGTTACTTGTCAAATGTCTTCTTTATGCCGATGACCAAGTAATACTTGCGTCATCAGCAGAAGAGTTGCAGGCGATGGTAACTATTATGCATGGTGCTTTTGAGAGTAAAGGAATGAAAATAAATGTAAGCAAGACGAAAGTAATGGTATTTGAAAAGGAAGAATGCGTGACGATGTGTAATATTATGATTGATGGAGAAAAAGTGGAGCAAGTGAAAGAGTTTGTATATTTGGGTACTTTGTTTACAAGGGATAGTAAACATGAGGGAGATATTGAAAGGAGAACGATTGCGGGAAACAAAGTGAATGGAGCTCTACGCGCTTTTATGAACAGCCGAAATGTTTCCGAAAAGGCACGTTTGGCTGTTCATAGAGGACTTTTAGTGCCCACACTTATGTATGGAAGTGAAAGTTGGGTATGGCAAAAGAAGCATGAGAGCAGAATAAATGCTGTAGAAATGAGAGCGCTGAGAAATATATGTGGTGTGACTCTGAAAGATAGAATAAGGAATAGTGTGATTAGAGAGAGATGCGGCATGAAAGTTGATATAGTGACAAGAATAGAAAAGGGTATGTTAAGCTGGTTTGGGCATGTAGACAGAATGGACGAGGAAAGACTGACTAAGAAAGTTTATAGGGCTAGTGTGAATGGAACAGTCGCAAGAGGAAGACCTAGGCGAACGTTTCTTGATCAGATCGGAGGCGTTCTGGATAAAGGCCAGGTTAAGAGCACCTTGAACCGACGGGCGTGTATGAGGAATGTGATGAAAGTGAATGAAGCTAGAGAAGTGTTTCAGGATCGTAGCAAATGGAAATTCGTAGTCTCTGCCTACCCCTCTGGGAAACAGGCGTGAATCTATGTATGAATGTATGTATCAAGAGAAAGAACAAAAAAAAAAGAAAAGACGCCATAAAGCGTGGGTAAAAAATTGGCTGCAAGAACGATAACGCTTGTCCCATTTAAATTTACTGTCAGAGCTTATTGGTGAACAAAATGACTATCGAAATTATTTGAGGATGTCCGAGGAAATGTTTATGGAGCGGCTGGGTTTAGAGTCCCCTCTAATAGAAAAACAAGATACAGTTTTTCGTGTACCAATTTCGCCACTTGAACGCTTATCTGCCACTCTCCGTTTCCTGGCAGCTGGTGGAACACAAACTAGCCTACAATACTCAACAAATAATTTCCAGGCAGGCGTTGGGACAGATTATTCCAGAAATATGTAAAGCTATTTATGAGACATTGAAACGAGAACACTTGAAGGTAATTGTTTATTTATTAAAGCATGAAGTAATGAACACACATTTTTATACAGATGATAAATTATTTAGGTAATTCTGAACAGTTGATTGTGTGCTACTGTCACTATAAGGAAAAAGTTGAATCATCTGATTTCCTGCATTGCAATCATGTTCCTTAAAACATTGTATAAACTCCAACACAAATTCGCGACGAAACGAGCGTAAATCCATTTGTGTATGTAGGTAACTACTGGACGTTACCGCGCAGCGCGTGCGCTCCCAACCAAGTTCGCAAAAAGACTGTCGACTCGCCGGCTCGACTGATCCACTGGCGGTTTTTTTGCACCGCGGACTTAGAATTTTAAGCATGCATGTTTCCTCTTTATAATATTAGTTTAGATGATTCAAGTGAGGCGTGAACGTTAATTTAGAATCGTATAGAACACCTAGGTCGCGGATTATATCAACCTCCTCTATCATAGTTCAGTGCTCCATTGGCGGTTTAGACCTTTGACTCGCGAGTTCGTTGGCATGCCGGCGGTTTTACTCACAAATGGATTATCGGCTTAAGGTTTACGGCAATTCATTGCCGATTCTCACTTGTTAGTTTTATATTTGATTTTCAAATCCTATCTAATATTATAAATGCGAATGTAACTTTTTTCTTTGTTTGATTGTTACGCTTTCACTCCTTTAGTAGTCGACTGATTATAATCATCATCATCAAATTTCGCATACACTTTGTCTCAGAACACGTTGGGTACAGAAAATGATATAAAGTAAGTACTTACCTAACATCATGAATAATGGTATTGTTCCCGAGGAATAAAAAAATTACATAACCTACATTTACGCGAGCGATAGTATTATAAAGCTGAAGAGTTTGTTTGTTTGGTTGAACGCGCTAATCTCAGGAACTACTAGTGCGAATAGAAAAATTTTTTTAGTGTTATATATCCTATTTATCGAGGAAGGTTATAGGCTATATAACATCACGCTACGACTTACGAGAGTGACGCAGTAATATTAAACGCGGGTGAAACCGTGGGCACATCTAGTTTTCTAATACCGACCCTCTGTTGGCATGGCCATTTATTCTTCCAGTATGTGTAGGGTTAGTTCATAGCTTACCACGATTACTCAGCGCAGGTTGGCAGACTTCACATGTCTTCCAGAATATTATGGAGAACTCTAATATACGTTACATAGCATGTAACGAATATAGGAGTTAGCACCATAATATTCTCTCATACGTATATAAGAGTTCTACATCCTCACGCGAGCTCTGAAATCTCTTTATGATGATTCCAGAGCTTGTGTTAGGATAAATGGGACCTACACAGAATGGTTTAGCATCGAAAAAGGTGTTAGACAAGGATGTGTAGCGTCGCCTTGGCTGTTTAACCTATACATGGACAATTGTTTAAAAGATTTAAAAGATTGTGAATGGGGATTAAGAATGAATGAGTTACTTGTCAAATGTCTTCTTTATGCCGATGACCAAGTAATACTTGCGTCATCGGCAGAAGAGTTGCAGGCGATGGTAACTATTATGCATGGTGCTTTTGAGAGTAAAGGAATGAAAATAAATGTAAGCAAGACGAAAGTAATGGTATTTGAAAAGGAAGAGTGCGTGACGATGTGTAATATTATGATTGATGGAGAAAAAGTGGAGCAAGTGAAAGAGTTTGTATATTTGGGTACTTTGTTTACAAGGGATGGTAAACATGAGGGAGATATTGAAAGGAGAACGATTGCGGGAAACAAAGTGAATGGAGCTCTACGCGCTTTTATGAACAGTCGAAATGTTTCCGAAAAGGCACGTTTGGCTGTTCATAGAGGACTATTAGTGCCCACACTTATGTATGGAAGTGAAAGTTGGGTATGGCAAAAGAAGCATGAGAGCAGAATAAATGCTGTAGAAATGAGAGCGCTGAGAAATATATGTGGTGTGACTCTGAAAGATAGAATAAGGAATAGTGTGATTAGAGAGAGATGCGGCATGAAAGTTGATATAGTGACAAGAATAGAAAAGGGTATGTTAAGCTGGTTTGGGCATGTAGAAAGAATGGACGAGGAAAGACTGACTAAGAAAGTTTATAAGGCTAGTGTGAATGGAACAGTCGCAAGAGGAAGACCTAGGCGAACGTTTCTTGATCAGATCGGAGGCGTTCTGGACAAAGGCCAGGTTAAGAGCACCTTGAACCGACGGGCGTGTATGAGGAATGTGATGAAAGTGAATGAAGCCAGAGAAGTGTGTCAGGATCGTAGCAAATGGAAATCCGTAGTCTGCCTACCCCTCTGGGAAACAGGCGTGAATCTATGTATGTATGTATGTACATCCTCATAAAGTTTTCTTTTTCTATTAAAACGACGAATAAGTAACTTTCTTATGTGTAAATTTCTGGATTGCAAGACATAGGCAGAATTGAAAAAGTCTGTCACATAGCTTGGAAAAGTCAGATGTACGTGTGTGTGTTCATTAATTTGTCCCCAATCTATATCTATCTAGCGCTACGCCAGCGCTCAAATATGTAGTTCACGCATGAAGCCAGCGTGAGTAGCCCGCGCATGTAAACTACATAAATAGCTTGCGCATGTAACCCACGCGATTACTTACGCATGGAGCTCGCGCGCTCAGGAAGCCTTGCGCTTCTCCTCCGCATATACAACTTGTGCATGTACCTTTCACCAACTACTTACGTCGTACACAATCATCTATATAATACGTATATTGACAGTTTATCTCAATCCCTTTAATAAATATCTCAAAGAATTTATTGGACGGCTCAAATACCGATTATTCAAATGATATTGGATTTTATGTGTACCTCGTAGAGGCGCGTTTTATAAAATGTTTAACATACTGGATTCCACTGCGAAGCTATTAAAATACTATACTGCACTATATTTACTAACATCGGATTTCTTCGTTGGCACACTGTAGAAGATTGCGGCCTATCGTGAAGTCCCGAGTCGAAACAAAGTGTTTTCGGGTTTTTCAGTAAGGGATTTCTTAGTACAGAGTCTGTAAACGCAGAGACAATAGTTTAAAAGTGAAAGTTCATCGCTAGTTATAATTTTAGGTTCTCACGTGATAGTCTATTACCATCTACTGAGCAAAATTTCAGATTTCATGCGGCATGCTGCTATAGAATATTTCTTGACAGAATAGCTTAATGACAACTGAATCTACCGTAGTTGTTTCAGTGGTTGCCTCACTACTGCCACTGCACCGTATGTTGTGGGTTCACAAATTATTGTTCCCAGTCTGGGTGTTTTGTGTTCTTTATTAGAATGTTTGTAAACGCCTTCGCGACACAGGTATAATTTCTATTGCGGCAGTTGTCTTTTTATATAATAATAATACTCGAGACCTCATACACAGCCATCGCATCCACTAGCGCTGGGCCACCGAAACACATTTTTTTTTCGTACCAGTGGTCGAAATTTGAACCTAAAACAATAAAATTAAAAAAATGGCGCATTTTATTTACAGTTGAGATCTTTTTCACTCTTTCTCTAAATAAACAGTGCATGTCCAATCTAACATTATTTCGTTGGCGCAATAAGTTTAACCTTTTTGAGAACAAATATATCGCCGCGTCACATCGGTCATCAGACGCAATAGGTTTTTAATTATGTCTTGTATTTTAAGACTTGACACACTAAAAAGTGAAACAAGGTTTCCTCTTCGCATATGAATATAAAATAAAGATGCACGAAGAACGGGCTTAGTAGCAGCCGCGATAACTCAGTGGGGAGACCAACAGACTGCAATGCAGAGGGTCTCGGGTTCGAACCCGAAATTATGTGCGTATTGATTGACAATTATCGCCTGCTCTGTGCTTCGGAGAGCACGTTAAGCCGTCGGTCCCGGCTGCCATGAATATCTATGGCAGTCGTTATTGGGAAAGTCAGTACTCTCTAATATCCTGACACTGGACTAGCCTTAGGGTATCGTTAGCCTTCGGGTTGCGGAGGTCAGGTGGCAGCCACTCCGTGTAAAAACTGATATCCAGTCAAATCCGGTTAGACCAGAAAAGCCGACCCCAAGTGACTTGGGAATAATAAAGGCTAAGAGAGAAGAAGAAGAACGGGCTTAGTCGTCGTACAAAACGACAGTATTTTAAATGTTTTCCTTCCATCTTCTTTTTGAGATGGGTTCGTTTTGCACTCACATTATACCGATGTGCGCGAATCGACTCAAAAAAGACATTTAAAAATAGTGTCGTGTTGTCTACTAAGCCCAAAAACGTAGTAAAACTGTTTAGAAGAAGCAATCGCAAATACCACCTTTTTAAAAGAAAAACTTTCCATATTTTATTTATTGTTTTGTTCAGAAATAACTACGCGCCGATAAATTGTATAATGTAACTCTAACAATGTCTCTTGTTATTTTTCTGAGCGTCTAATGAGGCAACATTGTCCGCAACCTTTCAGAAAAACACATTTGTCAATGAAAACCTCCTTGCCTTGATCTATTTTAACGAGATGGGTGTAAAAACCTACGATTCAACCTCTTCGTCTTCATGTGACCTTGTTTCAATTATATTTAAACATTTACTTAGGTTAATGTTGTATATAATTATTAATTATAGTATGTACATGTTTTAATAATAAATAATTAACGTACTTTTCAATCATTGCCGCCGTTGAACATCATGCCCACTGCTCCCTACTGCTGGGCATGATGCCCACTGTTAGGCGTCATACCAACTGTTAGGCATTATGCCCACCGTTGGGCATTATGCCCATCGTTGGGCATCATGTCTACTGTTGGGCAGTATGACCATTGTTGGGTATCATGTCCATTGTTGGGCATCATGTCCACTGTTGGGCATGTTGTGTTGCAAAACGCAGTACAAGTCAAAACTCGACAGCAAACAGCAGCAACCAACTCGAATCAGTACACCATCACTCTGCATATAAATGAAGCCATTTTGCCATTTAAAATACATGTGACCTTGTGACACCTACATCTCGGGGGTCTTTTGACCCACAGGACCCATATCCGACCCGACCACAAACTCGACTGAGGGATGATCACAAGGTGTTTGCACACCAAGGTACAAGTCAATTAGTCCAGTAGTCTCGGAGCTATGCCTGTCACTAACAGACAGACACACAGACCCACAAATTGTTTTCATTAACCTATTCAAAGAAGACTCAGAGGTTAATAACATAAATTTATTATGAGTAACGAGGGTGTGGGTAGACTGTTTGTGGTTTATTTTCAGTGTTAACTTACTCATGTAGTTTCTATAATATTTCAAATAATTTATTTTCGAATTTTTGACAGCTATTTAATAACTATCAAAACCTGTATCACAATATTCATATTTTTTACTAGCGTCATGGGTAGACCAACTAAAGGTGCTACCCGCATGAAGGCAAACAGGAATAGGGGAACTGTTAACGAAATTAAGGAACATTTATCTAAGAATTTTCAGCGCAATACTGTTTGTAGGTAGGTGTAGTTACTTTGTGTATATATAATATGGGTAGGCCTAGTAAACGCACAGCTCAAAAGAGACAGCGCAGTTTGAGAGATCACGTCATCGATGTATACATTTTTTGATTTTGTTGATATTTTCATCAATTTCGATAAAATTTATATGTGACCACATATGAAGCATGACCTACCAAACAAAAAAAAATCAGAATTGGTCTGACGGAGAAATCGGAACATAAGACGTAACGTAACATACATAAAAAAACATACATTAAACCTCCTCCTCTTTGAAGTCGGTTAAAAATCAAACTAACGCCACTATCCAATTGTATATGTACCTATGGTACATCGATACATCGCACTATTTTAAAAAAACAATACTTTACGTTACCGAAATACTGAAAAGAAAATATGTTTATTACGTTACAAAATTCAACGCCGAGAGCAAACGACCAATTTGTCTCGATGTATCTCATGTCCTTATACAAACATACATAGACTCACACCCTGTATCCCCAAAGGAGTGGACAGAATTTTCGTATAGATGCACGGTATAACCTGACTGTTTTGGCACAATATTCGGTCATGTCCTCTGCCATATGTTTTGTTATTTACCTGTTACTATTCAATATGGACAACGTTTTTTATAATAATGCTATACTCATAGTCACCTACTGCACTTGTTCATATTGCACTGACTGTTTTGTATTTCGTAAGGTGTACACAGAGCTACATTATACTAACAGTTTAGTCACCCATCATTTAAGCTCCACATAATATGAGACGAACCGTTACCAAGCACAGATTTCAAATTTCGGTCTTAATCGAAACGCATGCACGGCAGTCACCTCGACTAAAATTTTGACATTTTTTTTGTATAATATGCGAGACATATTAACAGTCCGTAGATAAAACGACTCGTTTCTAGCAACCAGTCCTAAGGCGGCGTCATCAACGCAGCAACGCAATGAATGACAATAAGTGTACGATGATCTGCAAATGCATATTCTTAGATTAACGTAAAAACGTTTTCGCATCAAGATAAACAATTGTCGAAGCAGTTATTTTGTTCGAATGTTAATCCTTAGTAATATTCTAAATGCGAATGTGAGTTTGTTTGCTACGCTTGCACGCCGTACTGTACCAGAGGTATTGACATTTATTGACAAAATATAGGTATATTACCGCGAACGAAGCCGCGAGCAAAATCTAGTATCACTATAAAATATGACCGTACAGTTACAATTACCGCGGCTTAAGTAGATTTATGGCCACTCCTACAACTAACAAGTAAAAGTTATCCGAAAGATAAATCGCATGCTGTCTCACTCATGTTAGGTTAAAGAAGAGAGATGGCGAGACTTTTGTCTTAAATAGATAAATGCTATCTGGAAGTGGTAGTACAAGGCCGTGGTGCAGTTAACCTTTCCTTCCCATTTCAACAAAGATTAGCTTAACGTAGAACCGCGGTGCACTTTCTAAAAACCTACAGATACTTTATAATATCACGTTACTGGCTGCAGTAACCTCTAATCTGTTTGGTTCGCCGCGTTTCACACAAACCCCACTAAATCTCTTTGTGGCTACGACTAAAATTATTAAGTTAGAATGCATCGGCGGTTGTACTTACGTTTAATTTGAAGTCAAACAACAAAATATGTAATGTAAAGGATCATTAATTTTGCCCAAAAGCAGTTTTTGTTCTTGTTTCTTCTATAAGGCTTTGGCTGCCTTACTTATAAAACGGTTTTAAATATTTGATAGGAACATATTAGATAGCGAATGATCAGAAAAGTACCTATAAATATTAGTTAGTGTTGAAAGTTAGTTGACTAAAAGCTAAATAGCCCAAAAATGTAAACAGTGGCGAGCCCTTGTTTAATAATTATTGATTTAAAGAGAAAACGTTATTCATTGAATAAGGATATGAGAGCTATTTAGTTTTGAAATAGCTAAGCAATAGATAGCGATATTTTTATAAGTAAGATCCTTACGGGTACGCGCCAGTGGGCTCGGTCTTACTCATATCACCACGCTCGTGCCGCATCTACACGACGCGAGCACGGCGTTTTTTGTCGACTTGAAAAGCCCGCCGCGTCTACGTATCGCAAGCTCGGCGTTCAGCAGGCACGTGATGCAGGCATCGCGCGCGCGTTAAATCGACCGTAGTCAAACGCGCTCGTCTGACTAAGCCTAGTGGGATCGAGCCCTAAGGGATACTATCCTTTAGCTACTCAGTTGCTAATATCTGCTGCAAAAGCTTAGCTCTATAATATCTTAATGAAGTTTTAAATAAACTCAGTTTTCTGTTAATAACTACAAAGTGTATTTACCTTACTTTAAGTAAATTAAATTTAAAACGAGCGAGTAGTGCAGTGCATAGCATTACAATCTCCGTCTATGAACTTTATTTTAAGTAGATTATCTTCGCTATATATGTGCGCTACTGCAGTGTTTTTACCCAACAGCAACAGAAAAAGGTTAATAAGATATATGAGAAATGTTTCTATGCCTAAGCGGATTAATATTAGCTTTATAAAAATGAGGTGCGAGGATTTGCGGTTTTTTACCAGTGTCCAATCCTTCAAGTATTTTTGCGATGTTATTGGTCCAGCTGATCAGGAGCTATGATCGAAACAAGTGGCAATGGTGACATTTATATAAGACTAATTGCTTTGAGAAAATGCTCGATCAAGAAGGAAGAAAAAGGATTTCATTTTATTTACTGTTAAAAATAGAATTGTATATCAAGCTTAATATATTTTAAAATCCTAGGCAAAGAACTCAATTCCGCTCTTATAATGTAATAAATTTAATAATTTATTACATTATAATTAAAATACTTTATACGGATTTGATCGCAGTTTATCTTATAATATATAATAATAGTATTAAAATTTTATATTTCCACTTTCGCCGACGTTTCGGTTACATTTCACCGGCCATGGTCACTAATACTTTTACGCTCAGCGATAGCATGTGTGAAAATTATAAAATAAGTAGCTTCTTACAAACAAGTGTCTTCTTTCGCTCTCAATAATAGAATCATTCCTAGTGCGAGAGTCGTATTTCATAAAAAAGCTCACTTCACTTCTTGAGAGGAATTCTCAATAACATTAAGCCCTACTCGGGCATTCACTAATCTACTAAAGTATATTCTTAATATATAGATTACATATGAACACAAAATGAACTTTGTCTACAAACACAAATCAAATTTGTGTCATTTAGCTGTTACACTAATGGTCGGGGTGAGCCTCTAATGTCTCTGACTGTAATTACTTCTAAGGCTTGATTAATATACTGTAGTAAATTAGCTCCTAGATGAAATACAGTGAAGTAGTTTACACTATTTAGTATGTTACAGTGGAAAGATTTTTCTTTATCAATTTTTTTAAGTTTACTACCATTTTGATTTTATACTAAATTAAGTCTTCTTCTCTTTTAGCCTTTATTATTCCCAAGTCACTTGGGGTCGGCTTTTCTGGTCTAACCGGATTTGACTGGATATCAGTTTTTACACGGAGCGGCTGCCACCTGACCTCCGCAACCCGAAGGCTAACGATACCCTAAGGCTAGACCAGTGTCAGGATATTAGAGGGTACTGACATTCCCAATAACGACTGCCATAGATGTTCATGGCAGCCGGGACCGACGGCTTAATGTGCTCTCCGAGGCACGGAGCAGGCGATAATTGTCAATCAATACGCACATAATTTCGAAAAGTCATATAACTTCCCAAAGGCAGAGTGCGCGACGTGGGTTCGAACCCGAGACCTTCTGCATTGCAGTCTGTTGGTCTCCCCACTGAGCTATCGCTGCTTATTATACTAAATTAAGTACTTATAACAAATCTAAGACAAATATATAGAGTAGTAATTTCGTTTTATTGGTTAATTAAGAGAACTGACGCATTAGGAACAATTCCTATATCACAGGGGAGTTTACAAACATTTAAACAACGGACACAAAGAACACCTATATGATGTGTTTTAATGGATAAACTCAAAAATTACCGGAGCAATTCCTTTTCAAATTGTTGATAAGAAAGCTACTTGATCCAGAAGTAACATCCTTACTGATATTATAAATTCGAAAGTAACTCTGTTTGTCTATTACTTCTTCACGGCTGAACCACTCAACGCATTTAGATGAAATTTGGTATAAAGATAGTTTGAAACCTAGGGAAGGATATAGGCTACTTTTTATTGATGTAAGTACCACGCCGGTAAAGCCGCGCCCAAAAGCTTGTAGGCTAGATACCATCGCGCTATTAGCCACGGGAGCAGAGCAGTAATCAAAAACATTGATAAAACAACTATAGTAACATAATATATTTATATTGTGTAAAAAAATATATTTTCTAAACGTCATTTTTAATTATTCCGGTTTAATCGCGTTCTTTAATACGACTAAGAAAGTTTGGGTCGTAGAGCCCCGGCGTTGGTAAGAGTTTTTAAATAATTACTGAGGTTATGAATAAACTAGCTCGTTTAAGAAGTAACACCCCTTTACAGTAAACCATTAGGATACTAACACTCTTGCTGTGTTTCACTAGGTGAATACTTACTCACCAGGCAAAACGTAGTAGCAGTTCCAGAGATTCACATATTTTGTCTGCCGTCCAAACAGGCGAGCCGTGTGCAAGTTTGCCACCTTAGCTATATATGTTATATAACAAAATTGTACCTAGACAATGTCTGTACAAAGATATTTAAGAAAAGTCAATATGTGTCTTTATAAGACCTATAGACGTCATAACAATTATCTTTTAAATTTTTGTCTGTATTTCTACGCGCATTACGAGAAACCTACTGCACGAAATTGGATGCGGCTATCACAGTTATATTGCTGGAGGTCTAGCTTTAAATCGGGTGTATGTAGCATCTTGATACGTCGCCTACAAATAAATCCTTAAATGTATTTAAGAAATTAAGTATTATGCATATAGATAAGCTTCTTTTTACATACAAAGAAAGAAAAATGATGATAGGAACCCACTTTCAAGTCAAGTCGCGGGCTGCTGGTAGCAAAAATTTAATCATGTAATTAAGCCCGCGTTGATAGTTAAAAGTGCTGACAACACGAAAAGTCAATATCTACCTAGAGCTCTAAATAAGCGAAGCTTCACTGGAAAAACGGAGCCAGCTTAAACTATTTTGCATTTCTGCATAAATAATTGCAAGCGCGTTTTATCCAGCCATTTCTCGTTTAGCTTTTAAACTGTTAAAGCTTAATTTAGCTGCTCTTACAGTAAAATTATCCTTAAGCCGTGTTTATTATATATTCATATTTATATTGCATTACGGAATTTGTTTTTGTACGAGTAAAAGTGTGTCGTGTAGCCGCATCGATCGCTATGGTTTCTTATACATTTAGTATGCATTTTATATACTTACATCAGCCCTGTATTAAACTGTCCCACTGCTGGACACGGGCCTCTTCTCAGTGTGAGAAGGGTTAGGCCATAGTCCACCACGCTGGCCCAGTGCGGGTTGGCAGACTTTACATGTTCGAGAACATTATGTAAAACTCTCAGAGATGCAGATTTCCTCACGATGTTTTCCTTCAATGTTAAAGTGAGCGATAATACACATTAACTATTTTATACGGCTATAACTTCGAAAAGTCAGCTGAGGTGCCTTGGAATCGATCTTGAGACCTCTGCGTGGCAATCCAACGATCTCCCGCTAGGCTATCGCTGATGTTCAATTGAAACAATAGCCCTGCTTATTTGTTTTGCATTCAAATGTGTCGTTGCAATAAGCGCAAGACTCACACTAAGTTAATTAGAAAACATGCGCTCGAATGCCTGTTACGGACAACCTTGTTGAATTGTCTTCTGCATTACTACTCAATGTTGTAGACCCTCTGTTATTCTATAAAACAAAATTAAATTGTTTTGTCTTACTTTTACGCGAATATAATTCATTTAATAATATATGTAAGTATTGATTGCATTAATGGCGTAGTGGTTTAAGTGGTCGCCTCGCTCCTGCCACTGCGCCGAGTGTTGTGGGTTCGAATCCCACACGGGACAAAACTTTGTGTGATCCACAAATGTTTGTCCCGAATCTAGGTGTTCTTAGTGTCCGTTGTTTAAATGTTTGTAAAGTCCACCACGATACAGGATTTATATCTAGTGAGGGAGTTTTCTTTAAAACTTCATACGCAATTTTTCGGGCTGTTTATATTAAATCAGTATTCTTCTCCCTAGTCTTTATTATTCCCAAGTCACGAGTCAAGCCGACCCCAGTCGGCTTTTCTGGTCTAATCGGATTTGACTGGATATCAGTTTTTACACGGAGCGGCTGCCACCTGACCTCCGCAACCCGAAGGCTAACGATACCCTAAGGCTAGACCAGTGTCAGGATATTAGAGGGTAGGCTAGACCCTCTGCATTGCAGTCTGTTGGTTAGGTATCGCTCAGTGGGGAGACCAACAGGAAAATTACATAATTTTGAAACTATTAAACTACTACTGTTAAACTTGACGTCTATTTAAGCTATTTAAATTTTCGATTTACGCTTTCACCGACGTTTCAGTTTCTCTCAGCAGTCATGGTCACGAAGTGACTCGCTGTGACCATGGCTTCTAAAGTTAAACAGTAGTAGTTTAATGGTTTAATATTATGTAATACCTAGCTAGCATCTTCGCCGGCGTGGAAATTTTTTCTAAAGTAAAAGTAGACTAAGTTACTACTTATAACATCAGCTACCTGCCATTGAAAGTCTTGTCAAAATCAGTCCAGTCATTTCAGAGATAAGCTGGAGCAAAGAGACAGACACTGGAACAAAATGATTTAAGTACCGTATATAATTTCATATGCATTTAGTAAAAAAGCTGTTATATTGACATTACAAACAGACACTTTAATTTTATTTATTTGTATAGCTTGTTCTAAAATAAATAACGCGGGAAAGCCCGTATAAAGAAGTTTTAATTTCAAATTGTTATCATAAATAGTCAAAGCAGGGTCAATGTGTAATATAAAAGTAACTGATAGCTGTATACCTTTTTTCAATGTACAAAAGTTTATTTGGCATCGCTCCAAGAATTTATAATAAAATACCCGATTAGATTAAAAACATACCTGTGCACAAGTTCAAAAAAAAGCTTTACAAAAAAATCTAATTGATAAATGTTATTACACAGTTGACGAATTCTTTAACTAATCTCAATACATTCTACTATATATGTTATATTTCCTCTAATATTGTATTAAATTTAGATTTATAATTATATACCACTTATATTTGTATGTCTTACCATGTCTGGAATCCAACTGATTATTGAAAACTGACTTATTAATTGAGAGGATACAACGTAAATTTTCCAGACATCTATATAAACGTATATATGGATATTATCCATTCCTATATCCTTCTTTGTTTGTATCAGGCATGGTCGGCCTGGATACCTTAGAGCTGAGACGTAATTTTATACATATCATACATTACTACTTATTACTAACAAATAAAGTGGATAATCCGTTGGTAAAGGAAAGTATTTGCTTTTATGTACCAGATCAGTATATGCGCGCCATAGGGCGACGGCAACATAAACTTCTCACTGTCCCACCATCATGGCGCCTACCGCAGTCCGCTAGTACTCCTACTGGCAGAGCGGTTGAACTAATCAATGATCTATTGCAATTGAATCTTGATGCAGACATTTTCTATGATAAGTTAAGCCAAATGATTAAATGTGTATTTTTATATTTAAATAGTAATTAATTGTATGTAATTGTAATGTATTATATTTTTGATATATATCTTTGATTATTAAATAATATACAGTATTAAGTTGACATTCATATGACATTGTGTTTGTTATTTAATTATGTTAGAATTATTGTCAATGTAAATAAGTTTATTTAAATGAGATTAATGTAACATATAAGCGTGTTGGTTCTGCTGTAAGCTTGTACTGTTTATATAATAAATAAATAAATAAATAGACAAATCATAGCGTTCTGTACATCTATTTATAAGATCTTTATATTTGTCTACCTATGTTTTGCAAATAATAAATAATTCTGATACTAAATTAGATCCAGGCACAGCTTAGACTAAATCACGACTAAGGTTGTATAAATATTAACCAGTCTATTAAAATGTAGACCGGAGCTTCGAATTATTAAAACAACGTCGGTAGGGGACATTTTGTTGCCAGTTCAGTTGCGAAGTTTTATTGATTTTTTAATTAGAGCATTGGTCTGACCTCTGTGTACTTATTGTGATACGGATTGGGTTAGATGAATTTAAATCTAATATTGTCCTACGTTTAATCGAAAGTTACATATTAAAATTAAACTAATTGTACGGTTGCTATATTCAGCGCTAGTTGCTATATATGTATGTACGTCATTCACAGCAATTTATCAATAGGGTAGTTGACTCACAATGTTTTGTTATTATTTAAGTAAAATATTTACATAATTCAGACACTAAGCTTTTTTTTTATTCTGCTCAATAATAAATAAGATACAAGAGTTTCAAATCTGGTAGTAGGAGTAAATATTTAGTGATAGAAAAAGGAGGCACGATATGAACTGTGACGTAACCGGTATTTAAATGTAGCTGTCCGAGGGAGATAGCGAAATGAAGCCACAGCGCCTCCACTTTTCTTAAATCGAAATTTAATAGTAATTATTACACCCTTATTTTGCAACCAATTTTGATACTGTTTGCACAATTTTTTTGTTTGCCATTTGCTCTTGTAAGCAAAATAATGTACCAAGTTAAAGATATGCAACTACCCTATTTTGCGATCACAGACTTCTATACGATTTGAGTAACACGGGACTTTATGATGAACCGGTGAGTTACTCACAAGTTCAAGACAAACTTTTTTTATTTATTTTCTTTCTTTATTATACAATTCCCGCACTAGGAATAATCCCTGTGTCGCGAGAGAACTTTACAAACATTCAAACAAAAGACACATCCAGACTCAGAACAACCATTTGTGGATCACACAATTTTTTGTCCCGTGTGGGGATTAAACCGACTACTGGCGCAGTGACAGCATATAACTGTAACTATTCAACTGTAAGCCATTAATCCATAAGACTATTGATTTTTTATTTAGTTAATGGCGACGAGTTCTCGCTGTGTTCATTGCAATTTTATCACCATTTGTATTAGTTACCGACGTGACCTAAATAAGAAACGCTTATGGGATTAATAAATAACATTTCGACAATAGACCCTTACTTATTTTGTCTGTTCGTTACCTATTCACGGCTAAACCACTCAACCGATTTGGATCAAATTTAATACAAAGGAAGTTTAAGATCTGGTAAAAGGCATAGGGTTTTTATTGGTGTAGTCACGCGAATGGAGCCGCGCGCAAAAGCAGTAATAATATTAGTTATTAATTACGTTTTATATTTAAGCAGCGATAGCTCAATGGGGAGACCAACAGACTGCAATGCAGAGGGTCTCGGGTTCGAACCCGAAATTATGTGCGTATTGATTGACAATTATCGCCTGCTCTGTGCTTCGGAGAGCACGTTAAGCCGTCGGTCCCGGCTGCCATGAATATCTATGGCAGTCGTTATTGGGAAAGTCAGTACCCTCTAATATCCTGACACTGGTCTAGCCTTAGGGTATCGTTAGCCTTCGGGTTGCGGAGGTCAGGTGGCAGCCGCTCCGTGTAAAATCTGATATCCAGTCAAAGACTAGAAAAAGGCGACCCCAAGGCACTTGGGAATAATAATAAAGGCTAGGGAAAGAATTACGTCATAATGAAAAGAGAATTTTGCACAGGTGCCTATTGAATTTTTTATAACTGGTTAATTTTTTGGCTTTCGCTTAGGAGTTAATGCTTGATGTGTGGTCTCGGGTTTGATTACCGAACGGTCAAAGTGTTATTTGGATATTAGGTCGAAATTCGGTCTTGAGGATATTATAAATGTGAAAACTGTGAATGTGTTTGGATGTTTGAACCTTGATCATGTGTAAATCGTTAAACGATTATAATACTGTATATTAGAGTACATATTTTATATTTATTATATTTCATATCATAATACGTATTTTGTGAAACCTAGACCGTGACCAGATTTAACAAATAGTATCCAGGAATACTGGATCAGTCTCAAACTCACTGTGACTGTGGTGCACCCTGTCAAACAATGATGCACCTACTGACCTGTCCAGCATGTCCTACATCCTGCACAAGAGCCGACCTCAACATCGCCACTGCTGCCGCCATAGCGGTCGCCACTTTCTGAGCCAAGACCATTTGACCGCAAAAGGGGACAAGAGCATGGACTCGAAAAGAAGAAAAAGACACATAGTATACTTTATATCCCAATGTGTATTTAAACAGGCGAAACCGCGATCAGAAACCAGCAATCTCATAAGCCTAAACTAATTCTGTTGCGATATACATAACCCATTCTTGTATATTGAAGGAGCTACAACGAGACATTAGATTGGAAGCTCGAGTACCCGATAAATCGAAGTCGAAATAGGTCTACGCCGATATAGCCTAGTCTCACACAAAAACGTATTGGATTCATTTCGTTTAGTAAACATTAAAAAGAAATTATGTGATTGAAACGTGAGGCCAATCTTATGAAAATGGCGTAAAACGTAATAAGGTACTGGATCACGTCTGTATCCCGAAAGCGTAGGTAGAATTGCATCTATATTCGCCAGCTATTTTAGGTCTTATGTAAAAAAGACGATTGTACTGCTATGAACCTGCATATTGCCAGAATCTGTGCTACTACAGATAATTAATACAAAAAAAGTAAGAGAAAATAAAACTACTTTAACGGGTTTTTATTCCAGTCTAGGCTAGGCTATGTATATGGCTGCTGTAAAACAACTTAAACGTCAGGGCAAAGGTATATAATTTGAAAAGGACTTTTTTAAAATGAACTGCTAAGAATGTCGTATAAAATAGTATAATGTCAATGTGTTACGTTTTCGTGAACGATAAATAGACATAGGAGGCAGGAGCTTAATAATAAATAAATAAACACTAGCGTTTGCCCGCGGCTTCTCTTGAAAACAGTACTTTTTGTGGAGAAAAGGTCCTTTTCTGTACCCCTGACAACGTGTATGCAAAATTTCATAATGATCAGTCGAGCAGCTAAGGCGTGAAAGCGTAACAAACAAACTCACATTCGCATTTATAATATTAATTGGGATTAAAATAAAACACACAATAAAAACTTGCGTCATAAAATGCTAGTGCCGTTCGAAAGCTGCAGATATTAAAAAAGTTGTATGTCAAACCGTTCAGTAACGAGATTCTTTAAAAGCGCTTTAGGCAAGACTGATTAATTAATCTGCGAATGGCTTCTAAATTAAAAATTCAATATAACTATAGGATTATATTATTATATTTTATATAGGATTTAGTATACAACGAAATTCCAATGATAGAAGCGACATGTGATATCATCCCAAAAACCTTTGTCTTTGATGAAAAATACCACATCCAACTTCATGAAGAATCTAAAGAGAGCTCTGGCATACATAAAGTGAGAATATACACGGATGGATCCAAAACAAAATTAGGAACAGAGGTCGAAGTCTTCTCCCACGACCTAAACATCAATTACTCAACGACCCTGGGAAACCTCAACACTATCTCCTAGGCAGAATGTGTTGGAATCATCCGGGCTGCAACAGCGGTTACATCAAGGGGTATAAGCGATAAGTCAATACGTATTATCTCAGACAGCGCCGCGGTACTACAAGCTCTTAAGAGCAACTACTTCCACAGTGGACTCATCTTGGAGTGTCACCGTGAGCTGCAAAGTATTGCAACAAAAAATTGGGTAACGCTGCAGTGGATACGCAGCCACAGCAACTCTTCTGGCAATGATGCTGTAGATCAACTGGCAAACAGAGGATCGAACACCAAAATGGTAGGACCCGAACCAATTGTCCCAACTGTTCTGTCAACTCAAAACATGGTTATGCGATAGAACCACGAAACTACACGAAAAACAGTGAATAGAAACAAAGGAATGTAGACAGACGAAGGAAGTCCTTCCATCCTTAGACAAACATTTGTCACGCAAACTGCTACGTTCCACAAGGCAAAGCCCAAGCCAGCTAGTGGGTATAATAATAGGCCACTGCTCACTCAACAAACACCTATTCAACATCGGCATTACTGATAGTTCCTTATGTAGGGGCTGCATGGAGACTGAGGAGACACCGGCTCACGTGCTTCTACATTGTAAAAGCGTGAGCAACCAACGGGCGAAACTTCTAAACAGTCCAAAAACAAAGAAGGAGGTACTGCTCAACATCGGTCCCCTATTATCTTTCTGGACGGAGCTGAGGTGGTATGAGTAACCGAACAATATTTCGCGTTGGTTACTCACGCACAATGGCCCAATTGTGGGGCTAAGTGCGGATAACACACGTCCAACTAACTAACTATTTACTATTTATACAACTATTTCTATTATGTAAGGAATTGTGTCTGTGACACATGGGTTGATTATTCAGAACAGAATTTATTTCCAGAATATTTGTGTGTTTTGTTCTATGTATTTCTAATCGTCGTCGCCGGCGGCCGTCGCTGCTAGCGGTATCTCGCGCGCGCACCAACCTGTTGCAGCGCGCGCCGCTGCGTTGCGTGCGTGTTGCGTGTTGCGCCGCGCTGCGTGTGCTCAACACGCTGTCTGACCAGATAGATTTGTTCACATGTCCACTGAACGTATTCACAAGTGCTGCTTATTGCCACTGCAGTAACTAGCTTAGTTTAAGTGTATAGTATAGTGTATAGTAAGTGTATGTATAGTATAGATATAGATATAAGATAGTCTAAGTTCAACTACTCTATCGCATTAGGCTTGCCTGTAAAGATAGACGTAAGTTTTATGGTCAATAAATAAATAAATAAATAATCTATAATATTAATTCTAACTAATATTATAAATATGGTAGTGAGTGGTGAATTCTTTCGATTCATTTCGACACAAATGTACTTTTATTTATGAAATAAATAACTAACTAATCTTAACAAAGACTAGTCATCTACGGTAGAAATAATATAGTATACTAGTGTGGGCGCAGACACCAGTGCACTCTTAATTCTCTACCTCTCATAGTCCGATGGGATGTCAATATAACATGACTGGAGAGAGATCAGACGGCATTGCGTGCTTGCCGAGGCTCGAGTGTGTAACAATACCGTCAACATCTTAACTCCGGGCTGGTATTGAGAATTTCTTTACTGAAAACTCAAAAGCCTTTGTTGGCACGGCCTTGGCAGTTATATTTACTGTATGTAAATAATTCCAAGCTTTTTGTAATATTATAGTCATCAGACATAATATACCAAGGCTGTGTGGCGTGGCGTGATCTTCAGGTTAACAAATGCTGTAAACTGTAGGATGTAATAATAATATCAGCCCTGTATTAAACTGTTCCAGTGCTGGGCACGGGCCTCTTCCCAATGTGAGAAGGTTAAGCCATAGTCCACCATGCTGGCCCAGTGCGGATTGGCAGACTTCACATATCTTCAAGAACATTATGGAGAATTCTCAGACATGCAGGTTTCCTTATGATGTTCCTTCACCGTTAAAGCGAGCGATAATTAACTATTCAATACGTACATAACTTCGAAAAGTCTGAGATACCTTGGGAACATACTCGAGACCTCTCCATGGCAGTCCAAGGGTCCCCCACTAGGCTATCGTTGTTTAGGTAGGATACGTCTACCTTAGAAATAGGTAGCCATATTAAAGTAAAACAAATTTGTTAGTCCATGATTAGTAAAACAAATTATACACCCAACGAAAAATCCTTACTTCCTTATTGATATTGTAAATTCGAAAGTAACTCTGTCTGTCTGTTACCTCTCTACGGCTAAACCACTCAATCGATTTGGATGAAATTTGATACAAAGATAGTTTAAAACCTAGGAATGGACATAGGCTACATTTTATTGATATAGGTACCACACGGGCAGAGCCGCGCGCAAAAGCAAGACCTCATGCACACCGAATTCACTACTGCTGCACCACCATGGCAGTCTTCATTCACATAGAATCACGATTTTACCTTATAATAACCATTAATTGCGTGAGTTTGTTTTTTTGTTACGCGTTCCCGCCCTTACTACTCGACCGATCAATATGAAATTTCACTTACACGTTATTAGGGGTACAGAAAATGACATAGGATACCTTTCATCCAGAAAAGGAGTCCGAGCCAAGTCGCAGGCAAAAGTTAGTAGGAGATAATACGTACATGTGCTAACATTTGAAAGGATAAAATCTTTGCTTAGAACTCCCAAATCCTGATTTTATTGCTGATAAACCAACAGTATTACATCTCCAGTAATCTAACGTCGGCGGGAAGCAATTATTTAGACAGAGGAACTAATTAAAAGAATGAAAATAGCACCGATAAAGAGGTTAAACGCCTAGAAAAACACAACCGGCCTGTTACCTAACTTTTATATACTTAATAAGCTATAATTTATTCTACAGTCTAGCCTATTTTAATCATTTTTGTCTGGCTTTTGTTCGCCAAAACTTAAATTTTTATTATTAACATTTTAAGGCGGACTTGGTGGGCGTTTATGAACATCACCTACAAATTTGTATGCCTTTACTTTTTAATTTTAATAATATCTACTAAGTTTTGATAATAAGTTACAAAGTGCTAGTAACGATAAGTATATTTGTATAACTATTAAAGATTTTTAGATAAAACGAAATCGTTGTAGTTAAATTACGTTATACAAATTTATCACAGCTCATATTTCATCAGTGACATGTTATAGGGTCTTTTCTTTATTTGCCAGGCATACTTTACACATTCCTGAGTAGTACAGCTTCGCTGATTTCAGCATGAATGGGCCGGGTCGACCGGGGAAGGACTACCCTCTCACAGAATATCGACGTGAAATAGCTGCATATTCTGCTATTTCACGATATTCTGTGAATGGGCCGGCTCGACGCACGACAGACACACGCTAAGCTCACTTCGCGTGAAGTCCGTTCACACAGACCGGCTCGGCGAGCATCGGCCGGCGTTCTTCTTTTCACACAGACCGACGCGAGTTAATACGCTTGGAACTGGCCGGAGCCGACCAAACTGTTTCACATAGACCGGCTGGAAGAGCACTGTTAGAGCGGATGCGCTCGGAGCTGAGCGGGTGCTCTACAAGGACGGTATATCTCTAGTACCGCGCAGTCCAATTTTTTTTCTCAATGTTTCATAACGTGTGCATTTAAATTGAGAGATGGTTTTAGATAGCTCCGATTAAGAAATATATTTGTAAGCAAGATTACTTGCAGCAAAACAAAACAGAAAAAAATAAAAGAATAAGTCGTTCATACAAACACATTTAGATTTGCATGAACTACCCATGTCGGCTGTCGGCATGACATGGCGCACGCGGGTCGCGGAGCGAGAGCGAACGCAATCAGAGCCGGTCGGCTGCGCGAGCGCGAAAGAGCACGCAAACAGAGCCGTTCGGCTGCGCAAGCTCGTCATCAGAGGCAGCCAGTCGGCTCTTCTTATTATTTCACATTGAGCGCGTTCAAGCATTCTAAATACCAAATGAAGTGAAATGTAAAAATAAACCTTATTACAATTATTCAAAACTCTGTTTTTAACGTAATAATAATCTGCTCTCCTCTCCGAGCCGTCCGCTTTGTGCAACAGTCAACTCGAAACGAGAATTTGTGTAGCTCGCAACTACACACATCCCCGTGTCTCGTGCGGTGATCGAAACCGGTCCTGTGCGTACATAAATAACGATGAAAGTTTTACGTGGTATGTAACAGCGGTTTTACGCATCGTGTCTCTGCGAGGAAAACTTTTACAAGATCCCACACATTATTGCGATACGACTGACAAAGTAGCCTGGATCTCGTTAAAATAAATTGTGATGTGAAGTGATGTTTTTATATAGATTATAGGCATATCTCATGCCTGTATATCCCTTAAGAAGCGCAAAGCACCTATTTTATGCGATGTATCTTTGAGGTCTCACGTAGTAGAGTGAAAACCTATTGGTGTCTAACGTGCAGATTTTCAGTTACTACGGCATATTTCCTAACAAAATACAGCCTAGCCCAGGTTTCAAACCCAAGACTTTATTATACACATACATAGGTACAAACGAATGCCAAGGCACCAACGGGCAAAATTCAAGTAACAGGACGGATCTTTACTCATTTTTCCATTGATTCAAATATACAAACGCATTGAAAGCTTTATTTTTTTTTGTGCTGGCAACTTTGTCTTTACGACCATCTTAATTTAAAGTTTTAATTATTAATTTTCAAACTAATTAATCTAATATATATTTACAAACTTATTAAAAAAGATAAAGACTAAACACTAATAATTATAATACTAAATATTTACAAAAATAGTTTAGGCATCGCAGAATTCGTCAGCGTCGCTGTCAATTGGTAACATGCCCAGAAGAAGTTCTCAGACATTGCCACGTTGAATAATTATTAAAATAGTTTTTAATAAATTAACCTGTCAAGTCTTGGAAAACTAGATAATTAAAAACGTATTGTGTCTTGCCATTGGAGTGCCGATGCGACTCAATAAGTTCAAGACGATTTAAAAGGACGTTTAACGATCCTAACCTGAATTTAGTAGACATAAGTATTGTTCAGCGGTGAGGATGTTACTTTTATAGTTTTGTTTTTGTTTGTATCTATTGGCGGTGAAACGGGTAAGTAGGGCAGGCGGTCACTACTTTATGACACTTATAACAACTTATATTGTATGTCAGGGTCGCCAGTTTGATATACTATTTGATGATATTTATATCTTCTAATCATAACATACGAACACCTGAGGCTATATCACTACGCTACGTCATCGTGCTGTCAATTTCACAGTATCAATTACATTTACTGACCAAGAAATAAAATACAAATCCTAACTAATACTATAAATGCGACTGTGAGTTTCTTTGTCACGCTTTCACGCCTTAACTACTCGACCGATCATCATGAAATTGTCGCATACACATGGTTTATCCAGAAAAGAAGTACTATTTCTGAGCAAGCAAAACCAAGTAGGCAAAATCTAGCAGTCTATATATTTATGTTATAATTATTTATAATGGTGAGCTAAAAGTCAGTACCGTTCCGGTATTACCACTGTATCAATTTATTGAAGTGAAAATTTCTTTAGGCGCGTTGAGCACTTTTTGGGTAAACATTTTTTACGTTATTTGGTATGGGTAATAAAAATGTTGGTACATATTTGCAAAATCAGTATGGTATGATGATTATTAATAAGGTTGAGTATGAGATGAATAATATTGAAGTGAATCGTTATTATGATATTGGTAAAATTGATGTTGTCAATAAGCATTTTGATGATTTGCGAGTAGACCCTTTATTTTCTCAAGATTCTTTTAAATTATGTACTTTTTTTGTTAATAATCATGGTTCCTTTGGTATTCCTATTGTAACAGGTTCTTATGAAAATATGAGACGAACAAAATTGCGTAATGGGGCTACTATTAAGTGGACTTATTATCCTAGATGTAAAAAGCGTGTTGAAACCTCATTGTTAAAATCATGTAGGAACAATAGATGCTATTGACATGTTAATTGATGATGTGGTATGTAAGTTGAATGCTAAACTAAAAGTGGCAGGACTTTTCCTCGACCTAAGTTCTGCGTTCGACACTGTGGAACACTGCATTCTTCTAAATAAGTTGGACTTCTACGGAATTAGGGGAAATGTGTTAAATTTATTCAAATCTTACTTACACAAAAGAACGCAGTATGTAGAAGTTAGACGAATTTCAGAAGATGGGTATGAAAAACTACACAAATCGGACACAGTTATAATAAATAAAGGTGTACCACAAGGATCAGTTCTAGGCCCTGTGTTCTTCATAATATTTATAAATGACCTGATAGCTTACATGAAAAACATTTCAGATGATACTAAACTTGTAGTGTTTGCCGATGATACGAGTGCTATTATAGCTAGCGATAATATAAAAAACCTAGAAAAAAAGATTAATTTTGTCTTATGTGCTCTTGAAAAGTGGTTCACAGTGAATAATCTAAAACTTAACTTAAAAAAGACGCAATGTTTATTATTTAAATCAACCATAAAGAACAAGGATACCGTTAAAGTACATTTATCAGGGAATAAGGTAGATATTGTAGACAATGTAAAATTTTTGGGGGTACAGATAGATGCAGTTTTGAATTGGAAGAAGGAATTGGAAGTGGTCACAAACACTATGAGTAGTACTTGCTATGCTCTCGGCAGTCTAAGAGATGAATTAAACATTGCTCACCTCAGAATGGTTTATTTTGCACTCATAGAGTCTAGACTTAGATATAGTATAAAGTTCTGGGGTAACAGCTACCAATATAACATTAATGCTGCTTTCGTTATGCAGAAAAGAGCCTTGAGAACTATGCTTCGCATTCAACAAACGGAGTCACGTAGAGAGCATTTTAAAAAATTGCAAATTCTCACAGTACCGTGCCTCTATATCCTGGTCTTGCTTAGTCATTTCATTAAAAATATCCATAAGTTTGAGACTAAGGAACAGAGACATATTAGAGTAAAAACTCGAAGAAAGGATCTACCTAATTTCATACAGCCTAAACTTAATGTCGTTAAACATGCCTCAAGAGTACAATCAGTAAATATGTACAATAAGCTGCCGGTACAATTTAAAAACTCTATGAATCCAAATGAATTCAAGAAAAAATTGAAGACATTGTTATTGAGGAAATGTTAGAGAGGTGGCGCTACGCTGTCACGTCAATTTAGTGCTCTGTATATTTATAAATTTTAAAAATAGTAGAATAACTTATATTTCATATAAATTATAATTAAAATGTGATAATAAGTGTAATAATCCCGGAGAAGTGTTATCTGAACATAATAACCGAATTTCACAGAGTTACGACAAAAACAAAAATCATTTAAAAAAACATTAATTAAGTGTTTGTGACGTTGAACAGTTACTAAAATAATCATAAAACAATATTAAAAATAACTATAACAATGCTGCAGTATCAAAAAAGTGCCAAAAGTGAATAATCAGACGTTATACAAAAGTGCAAATGTGACAAGTCATTACTACATTACAAATTCCTCTTACATTTTTGCAGCATGAGTCACACAGTAATATTTTCAAACTTGTAGTTAATTAAGAAGGCCTATTTCACTAGTCGAGTTAGATCACTCCGTAGCCGATTCGGTAAATCGAGCAATCTGGGAAACGAAGTATCAGGTTCGAACCACGCTGGTCCAACTGTCGTCTTTTTGACCATTTATCGCTCATATTTAAAATGAATTTATCTGAGAATATCACGTTCCGTACGAAATATATTAACAAATCAATGACAGACATTACCGTTAACGAAGAAACAATGAATAGTTCCAATAATTCTACACTAGATGGCACCATCAATAGCCTTGTAGGCTTATCAGAGGATGAAAGCGACATTCTGATACGAGATTTACGTAATGAAATTGACAAACTTAAACACGAATTAAGCGCAGCACACAATGAAGTAGACAATCTATCATTAGAAAATAGTGAACTGAAGCAAACTTTAAAGCAAGTGGAAGCTAAACACGAAATACTTAAAAAAGCGACAAAGAAACTTACTAGCGAAAGATGCACACCAATCAAAAAGAACAGAGATCAAACACCACTAAGATATAGAAAAAAAACGGAAAATAATTGTGTATCGACTCCACAAGTAGCTGTAAAATCAACATCAATAAAGGAAGCACAAACAAAGATAAAGAATGTAACCAATAAATATAAGAAAAAGCTATGTATCATAAGTAGCAACAAGATAAATAAAATACTATCAATAGCTGAAGACATGTTTCACAATTATAATGTTTGCCATTACCTTACACCGGATTGTGGTATAGAAAAGTTATTAGAAAATATACACAAGAAATTAACGAACTACTCGTCGAATGATTGTTGTCTTATTTTAATTGGAGAAGAAGACTTTCTGAGAACAAACAATTACTGCAATATTATCATACGAATCAGAGAATCGTTGAGAACCATTCAGCATACTAACATTATACTAGGTCTACCAACGTATAAATGCAGTAACTACTCAGTAATGTTTAATTGGCGAGTTGAAACATTTAATAATATACTCTACATGGATAATCTGACACACAACTACGCTATATTACTTGACTCTAACTTAGAACTCACGGCTGACTATACCATGTTTCACCAACGCACTGGACGATTGAACAACAACGGATTAAGAAATATCTACAGTAATTTAAACGTAGTATTAACGGAAGTTATTGACAAAGTTGAAAAGGAAATGACTATAGAAACAACAAAATCCACCGATTTTTTTCGTAAACAATAAATTATATATACTACATCAAAATATCGCCGGCCTTTTGAACAAGTCTGACATATTGACCGTTCACTTACAAGGTTTACTGACAGAAGACATAGATATAGGCGTACTGTGTCTAACAGAACATTTTGTTATGCTTGGACACGAAACTTTAATAAACATTCCAGGTTACAAATTAGCCGCATGCTATGCAAGACAGGGAGCAAAACGAGGAGGAGCCTGTATCCTTGTGAGGCAAAATCTTGAGTACAGAGAACTACCGAACATGGTACGTCACTCAAAAACAAGTTCTTTCGAATGCTGTGGTATAGAATTAATTAAATTGGAACTTATTATAATTTGTGTATACAGACCACCAAAGTTAAATAACTTAAATATTTTTTATGAAAATTTTGAATTGATTTTAAAACAACTATGTATCAGATCAAGTAAACGAATCATAGTATGCGGTGATTTCAACATAGATATATTAAAAAGAAATAAAGTTTCCTTGGATTTTGAACACTTCCTTCTAGGCTTCAATCTTAAATTAGAACTAAACCAGCCAACTAGGCTGTGCAGCAAGAGTTGCTTAGATAATTTTGCAATAAGCTCTCAATTAAAAAGTAAAAGTAAAGTGATAGACTTAGCTTTATCGGACCACACGGCACAATTATTGGATATCCGTGTAAATAATATACGCAACCTAAACTTTTGGCGAATAGAACGACGCGATGTAGCACGTGAAAATTTAATAAAATTCAATAATTACCTAGATATGCTTTCCTTCTCATATATCTATAACACTGAAAATGTGAACAAAGCTTACGACTATTTTTTGGAGTATTTCCGACTTCTATACGGACTTTGCTTTCCACTCAAATTAGTTAAATGTAAATTAGATACAAATGTTAAATGGGTCTCTCAAGGCATACGAGTGTGTAGTAAAAGACAACGTCATTTATTGTGGAAATATCGCCAAAAACCTAGTAACGAAAATAAGACCATATTCAAAACTTACTCTAAAACATTTCGTAAAATCATCAAATTGACACAAAGGGCACAAAATAACTATCGGATTCAAACCTCACAAAATAAATCAAAAACATCATGGCAGATTATTAATAATAAATCAACTCATAAAAAACACATATCTGCACTTAATATTCAAGGGACTACTATAACTAGTCTTAAAGAGATAGCTAATGCTTTTAATAACCACTTTATTGATCAGGTAAAAGAGTCTAGTTCTATCAATTTATCGACAGCCAGATTAAATTGCAACCAATGCTCAATGTTTATGCCCCCAGTACTTCCACAAGATGTGAGCAGAGTAATACGCTCCTTAAAAAATACAAATAGCCAAGGGTATGACGGTATTTCAACCAAAGTGGTAAAATTTGTGTCAAACAATATTTCTATGCACCTTAGTCATATTATAAATCTAGGGATAAGTTCTGGCATGTTTCCAAATGGTCTCAAAACAGTATTTATCAAACCAGTACACAAAAAGAACAATAAGGAAGATATAGGTAATTATAGGCCTATTGCCTTGATATCAGTGTTCTCAAAAATTTTTGAGAAGATAATATATGAGCATATGAATATTTTTTTAAATAAATACGGTACCTTATGTAATGAACAAAAAGGATTTAGGAATGAATGAATGAACAATAAGGAAGATATAGGTAATTATAGGCCTATTGCCTTGATATCAGTGTTCTCAAAAATTTTTGAGAAGATAATATATGAGCATATGAATATTTTTTTAAATAAATACGGTACCTTATGTAATGAACAAAAAGGATTTAGGAAAGGCAAGGGAGTTAATTTAGCTATTTTCGATTTTTTAGATATTGTTATGAAAAATGTTGATAAAAAGATACCTATTTGTGCAATACTTACAGACATGACCAAAGCATTTGACTGCGTTAAGCATGAAATCCTTCTCCAAAAATTAAATGCTTATGGAATTAGAGGCAACATGCTAAAACTAGTGCAATCGTATCTCAGTAATCGTATACAATATACTGAGGTGTCTAGAATATGCAAAAAGACAAAACAAGAGTTAAAATGCCTATCTGATGGAAGAATAGTTAAATATGGTGTGCCCCAGGGGAGCGTACTAGGTCCCCTGTTGTTCTTACTGTATATAAACGACCTACCTAGGCACATTGACCAGCCCATGGTTCTATTTGCTGATGACAGCACTGCGCTAGTTAAGTGTTCAAATATAAATGGGTACGAACATGAAATTAACGATACCCTTCTTAATATAGTAGAGTGGTTGCAAAAAAATAATTTAATAATTAACCTGCAAAAGACAAATATTATGCATTTTTACCAACGCTTAGCTCCTAAAAATATGTCTATACATTTTAATGGTCACACAATACAGCAAACTAAAATCGCAAAATTTCTAGGGATAATTATCGATGAACAAATGACTTGGAAACCTCAAGCTGAAGAGGTTTGTAAAAAATTGAGCACATCTGCGTATGTCCTTTATAACTTATCGAAGAAAGTAAATATAGACACAGTTTTAGTTGCGTATCATGGTCTGGTAGCATCTGTCCTACGTTACGGGATAATCTTTTGGGGAAACTGTAGCCTCAGAGAACAGGTGTTTAGAGCCCAAAAACGCTGCATTCGGGCCATATGCGGCATCGAAATGACAGATAGCTGTGTACCTAAATTTAAATCTCTAAAAATCTTGACATTTCCATCGTTGTATATATTAGAAATGGCTCTATTTGTAACAAATAATAAAAATTTATTTACGCCAGTGTCAGAAACCAGAAAAGGCCCAATTAGAAGCCAGTATAAAAATAAACTGCATATGAAGGGATATAATACAACTTTATTACAGAAAAATGTATTCGGAATGGCAGTAACTATTTACAATAAAATACCCGATATCTTAAAGGACAACACTGTACATATATTTAAAAAGAGATTAACTGCATTGCTAATTGAAAAATGTTATTATCAGGTTACTGATTTCTTGAATGATAAATTATAAAATGTTTATTTTCTGAATTAAAAAATACCTTAAAGTTTTAATAAATAACCACTATGTACATAATCACTATGATATATTAACATAAATATTTTTAAATTCTTCTGACATGTAACTTTATTTTAATTAGTATTATTATATATTGAATTTATAATGACGATATATTTGACATTGATAGTGTTTAATTGTATATGATTAAGTGTTAATTTTAATTACAAAATATTTGACATTTATAATGTATACTAAAATTAAAACACAATATAATTGAAATGTAAACCAAGATATTTGCATGCTTCTAAGGTAGAATGTAGCTGAACTGCTGTCCACTGTTACCACCTATTTTGTTTTTGTACCTACATTCAAAGCAAATAAATGATTATTATTATTATTCTCTTTATTACTAATTTTCTTCTAATTATTACATTTTTAAATATAAATATAAAAACATACATATTTAAAAATATAAAAACTGAAATGACCCACCGACATCGGGAACAGGGTCCAAGCTGCCGGTGGTTAGGGCCCCAGAGAGAGGAATCTCCTCACAATACGCGCCGTGTCGAGTAGTACTGCCTTTTGCATCAAGGTCTTGATCCAGCCATCTAACGCGAGCCTCTGCAGGTGGTGGTCGAGGCTCTTAGGTATTAAACCATTGACTGTAATGACTATCGGCACAATGATCGCCGAGTCCACACGCCACATGTCGACAATCTCGTGAGCTAGGTCTAAGTATTTCAACTCTTTTTCTTTTTCAGCTTTCACAAGATTCTCGTCATGCGGAATGGTAACATCGATGATCATTGCTCGGCGCTCCAATCGGTCCATCAGCACAATATCTGGCTTGTTCGCCACAATTGTCCTATCAGTGATGATAGACCGATCCCAGTACAAAGTAGCACGACCATTTTCGAGAACTGGATCGGGCACATACCTGTAATACGGCACTTCAGATTCCACAAGGTCATACTTTAAGGCAAGTTGCTGATGGACAATCCTGGCTACTTGGTTGTGTCTATGCAAATACTCTCCATTGGCAAGACGAGAACAACCGGAGATAATATGTCTGAGAGATTCTCCGGGCTGGTGACATGCCCGACATATGTCAACCGTCCCATCCTTCAGGATATATCTCCGGTAGTTGTTCGTCATAACAACTTCGTCCATTATTGCACATACAAAACCTTCGGTCTCAGCGAAGAGATCGCCGAAACGTAGCCAGGACACCGATGACTGAAAATCTATGTCGGGCCCATTCAGGGCCCGAAAAAAGCGTCCATGCAGCTCTTTTCCTTTCCATACATCCCTGCGCTCGTCAGTTCCAAGCATAACAGGTTTGCGCCAGTTCTCCTTAGCCAGAGCAAGCGGGGTAAAGCCCGTATCCACTGCGACTACATCGCGATGCACGCCCACATCGGTTCGGAGAAAATATTCTCTGAGATTGCACACTTCACGGTTGTGGAGGGTCTTGGCATTTAAAAAACCGCGACCCCCACACTTCCGTGGGATGTACAATCTCATTACCGAGGAGCGCGGGTGGTGCATTCGGTATGCAGTCAACAGTGTACGGACCTTTCTATCCAGGGCATCTAATTCCGTTTGCGTCCATCTGAGTATGCCAAAGGAGTACATAAGGATCGGCATGGCCCAACCGTTACAGGCGCGCACCCTGTTGCCGCCTGACAAAAGACTTTTCAGTATTTTTTTCAAGCGGCCAAAGAAGCGCTCCCGCAACGTCCGTTTCATACCGTCCTCAGTGATACCTAATGCCTGTGACATACCCAGATATTTATAGGTTTCGTTTGCAGAGAGAGACCTAAGTCTAGTAAAATCTGAAAGTTCAATGCCATCAGATTCCACAACCCTGCCTCGCTTTACATACATAACTGCACACTTGTCAACACCAAACTCCATCCTGATGGAATTACTGAAGTTTTCCGTTACCTTAAGTAACGCCGTCAGTTGGGGTCTGGTGGAGGCAAATAGTTTTAGGTCATCCATGTAAAGAAGGTGGGATATAACTTGACCATCTCTCCGCAATCGATAGCCTAGCCCTGAACTCTCCAGTAAAGTACTAAGAGGGTTCAGCGCTAGACAGAACCATAAGGGACTCAAACTGTCGCCCTGAAATATACCTCGCTTGATCTTGATAGATACACCGCTTTCCCCGATCTGGCGACATCCTGGATAGCGTAAAACCGTTCTCCACTGCCTCATACATGACTTCAAGAAAGTGCTAAGAGTTGCATCAACTTTATACAACTCCAGCACCCTCAAGAGCCATGCATGAGGTACAGAGTCATAGGCTTTCTTATAATCTATCCAGCATGTCGCAAGATCTTTCTTAAGGCGGTGTATTTGTTGACTGATGGTCATGTCAATTAGGAGTAGCTCTTATTATTATTATTATTATTGTTATTACAGCATAGAAGAGTTTCTCAAAGATAAAAATAGTTCGAACTAATATGTGACTATATTTTAATGAGCTTATTAATATAAATCCTACATTCCATCACAACATTGCATTTAATGAATTCTATTGACATACATTCCTAATTGAATTATATTGATTTTTAATTGGTATTAAGTTTGACTAATAATGCTGACAATTTATTTGATTTATATTGGACTTGATTTCAATTTGATTTTTATTTAGGTTGATTTTTATTGTTATTTTTATCGACTTTGTCTGATTTATACTTATTTTATTTGACTTCAATCTGGCTTATTTGATGTGATTTGATTCTTATTTAATTTTTATTAGACTTGAATTCAATTTATTTCATTTGTTTTGATTTTTATTTGACTTGCTTTGATTTAAATTTATTTTTTATGTGAATTTATTTATTAATTTGATTTTGTTTGTAAAGAGATATTTTTGTCAATACATAACACAAATTTAACTATATTGTCAAAACCACTATTCGACACAAATGTAAATTTGTTTATGAATAAATAAATAAATAAAGTAGTTAAGACGTGAAAGCGTAACAAACATACAAACTCACGTTCGCATTTTAGTTTGGATACATCGCCGAAGTAAGATCGTAAGCAAACATGAAGTTCACCTACATTCTGCCATCTAAGAGCCACCCAATGGGGGCGAGGCAAGACGACCTGTTGTCGTCTATACTGTTTAGTACTGAGAAATTCTTAGAAAGCCCGATACCAATTGAAACGACCGAGATGTGATGTTTTTTGAAACTATCGGACGGATACTATAAGAAAACTATGTCTTTCCATTTAACCAAGACAGAGTAGTAGAGCGTCGCTGATTTCAGCATGAACGGTCCGGCTCGACCGAGGAAGGACCACCCTCTCACAGAATATCGACGTGAAATAGCAGTATTCTTACTGTTGTGTTTCGTTCGGTGAGTGAGAGTGCCGGAGGCCCAATCACCCCCATTCCCCCTTCCCGCTGCTTCTCCTTCCTACTTCCTTTCTGAAAGGGTCGGCAACGCGCAAGTGATGCCTCTGGTGTTGCAGCCGTCCATAAGCTACGGTGACCACTTACCATCAGGTGGGCCGTATGCTTGATTGACAGCTCATTCAGTCAAAAAAAAAACTTGGAATGCCAGACACAATTGAAAACCTATTGTGTCTGATCGCAAATGTGCCCCTGCGACTCAATAGAATAAATATTTCTGAAAACTACTTAAAATAAATAGTATAGAGTCCAACTCTTTAGTTTGGTTTCTATGATTATATAGAGAACACAAAGTAATGTATTTTTAAGTTTTGTCCTCCGACTGCCGAGTATACCGACATCACACAAAAACTACTGAACAATTTGATATGGTTTTCACAGTAAATTTTAATTCAACATTAAACCTTCTTTTTATTACTTGGTTGTATGCTGTGACGCATAACCCTCCGCGGGGGAGGGCGGAGGGGTTATGTGGGGCTCGCCCGGGGAAAGATAGAAAGTCTCGGGTCCTACCGACTAAACCCACCACGGTGTTCCTTCACACGGTCTAGCTACTTCACAACGCGAGGACACCGAAGTGAAATTAGCAGCAAACGAAGTAGCCGAATGCTAGTAGAATATGTATTGGACTACTATATTAGACCCCTAGCTATACCACTGACCTACGTTATTGTCGTGTCGGTTCGGCTTTCCCACAATAAATCAGTTCTCAAGTTAGGTCTAAGTAGAAATTTCGATTACGACGGCAGTAGGGTTGCCAACTATTTGTAAAAGAAATAAAGTATATCACATCCCGCGTGAAATAAAGCCGTAAGTACCTACAATTACGTCAATATTTTATTGCAGATTCGAATAGTAGCATGTAAAGATACACAAGCTCAATTATTTCCGTTGCGATTTGACAAAAAATAAAGGCTACAAAATATATTAATTGGTTGCGTCATACATAGATTGATATTTTTTAATCTTATAAGTCTATAAACCTACTTAAATACTTAAAATTGGATTAAAATACACTCAATCTTACTTTCACTAAATTAAACAAAAGTTTATAAAAGAACATTATAGCAAACTAAACAGTTTTTTGCTCTCCTCTAATGTTAGCTCATATTCTTGTTACGCCTTTATTCCACTGGGCGTGCGATATTAGGGTAGGAGAAGTAAATACACAGTATTTTAAATTTTAAAACGTACATATTTTGTTATCTTATTGCACAATTCAATAATCTGTTATTATTTATGGCTCCGGGTTCAGCGATGACAAAAACAGTACTTTGTATTTTTTTTAATTGAACTGTAAACAGTATTTTGAAACAAAATGGTATAATACTGTTTTTAACAGTATGTTTGGTAACCCTAGACGACAGTGACCGCAAGGAGATTGGGCAAGCAGGGTTAGTCGTCAATACTATACATATTATGATAGTGTATATTGTCTGTCTGTACTTTCTTCATTGGAAAACTAAAATGTTCTGATCTGTTTTAATGAAACTTAGTCTACTTAGTAAACCGACGTGATAATCATAAACTGTGCATGCAAACTGCAAAAACAGCGCTTTTGGGCAAGAGCATTTTCTGCATGGCACCCAAAATATATAATAAAGTACCAAACAAATTCAAAGACCTTTATGTTAACGTATTTAAACGTAATTTAAGAAATCTTTTATTGCATAAATGCTACTATAATATTACCTAATTATTTCCTTTTTTTTTTTTTTTTATCTTTTATTGTTTAGGGACTTTTATCTGTTTAGGATATGTCAGTCCCATCAAGCCTTAAACTTAAATATACACATATAACTTATATCTAAATAAAATGAACAGGAATAGATAAACACTGCATACAATTAAGAGCCATCATATTTGTACAAGGCTAAATCATAAATAAGTTTAGCTTCACTGGATATTGGTATAGACAAAATACTTTGTATTATACCAACATCCAGCCTATTAATGTTAAGTTCCCGTATCATTCTATCCCTCTGTCTTTGATGTTTTGAACACTCCATCAACAGGTGCTGAGTATCATCAATTGTGTTACATATTTCACAGTTTGGTGATAATGCTTTTCCCATAAGATGTTCAAACTTCTTGGATGGAATATGCCCGGAACGCAATCTATGAGCAGTTGTCACATACTTTCTGCTTAAATTTACGTTACTGAACCAGGGTATACGAGGAGGTTCTGATTGCATAGTTTTATACCATATTCCTTTAAATTTAGCATTTTCATCAAAATATTCCTTCCAATTATTATAACAGATATCTTTAAATTTATATAATACTTCTGTATAATGTGGCGCAATGTAGATATCTTCTCCTTCTGAAATAGCTATCTTTGCTAATCGGTCAGCCTCCTCGTTACCCATGAGACCAATATGCGATGGAATCCACTGCAGTCTCAGATGCTTTATTTGACTAATTTCTTTAATTTTGTTTAGTACAACATAAGC
This sequence comes from Catocala fraxini, assembly GCA_930367265.1. NCBI lineage: Eukaryota > Metazoa > Arthropoda > Insecta > Lepidoptera > Erebidae > Catocala > Catocala fraxini. The sequence continues at coordinate 15,523,919 of OV884047.1, read as the reverse complement.
TATCGGTGTACCTCTGCAACCAGAGGCGCATCGAGCCAAATGTTGTAAGGAACTTTTGCTGTCTGTCAATATCACAACATTTTGACAGTCCATATTCTTAATATAATTTAAGGCTTCCGAGATCGCAGTGAGTTCCATCGTCATAATTGAAACGGGTGAATCAGTTTTATATGTAGCCAAAATATTTTCACGTGGACAGTAATACGCGGCACCCTGGCCTTCTGACGTTTTGGAACCATCTGTATATAACTGAATCCATCCACAATATGTAATATTCAATTCTTTTAAAACTTCAAATTTAAGCATAGGAATATCATAATTATGTTTCGGCTTATTAATACAATCTAAGTTGGTTCTAATAATATTATCCAAATTTATATAGGAAATCCAAGTATCAAACCGAAACATTTCAAGAGGATAGGATGTATGAATATTATTATTCTTAACATCATTGTAGCATGACAATAAAAGAGGCTTTTTCTTGTTTTGCCAGAATCTAACATGTAATAAAGAATTTAGTTCTTCTAATAGATTTATAGTAGGATTATTTGACCAAGACAGGGTTTTCATGCAGTATTTATAACCTAAAAATTGTCTCCTAATAAATAAAGGTGGTATACATAATTCGCTTTCCATAACATAAATAGGTGAGCTTTTAATAAATCCCCCAATCATTCTTAAAGCTTGGTTTTGGATTTTATCTAATTTATAGGTATGGGTCTTAGCACTATTGTCATAAAGGAAACAAGCATAGTCCAATCTACTTCTTATCAGAGAAATATACAACCTTCGCAAATGTTTTGTATGTATTCCCCAAGTACGGCCCGACAATACCTTAAGTACATTCATAAATTTTAAGGTTTTTTGAGATATTTCATTTATATGCTTATTCCACAAAAGAGATCTATCAAGCCAAACACCTAAGTACTTGACGCATTCTACAGAATCTAATGGGTTATTATTAATTACTAAACTAATTTGTCTCCTAATACGACCTCTACTAAATGTACAGAATTTCGATTTTGACGCCGATAGCTCTAGACCAATATCATTTAAAACAGTAGTTATTGAATTTAACGCTGCCTGTAAATGAGTTTGACAATAATTTAAATCCTTATGATTTACATAGAGTACAAAATCATCTGCGTATTGTGCAAATGAAATATCCTTAATTTTATGACAAATATTAAATGTAGCAATATTAAACAATAATGGAGCTAGCGGATCCCCCTGAGCCAGTCCTCTATTCGTCCTTCGTATACAGTCACCCATCTCTTCGAAGGCATTTACATTTTTATCTTTAATCATTAAATGTCTTTCGCTAAGAAACGAGTAAATATAATTACATATGTTTTTACCTACTTTCAACTCGTCAAGTATTTGTACCATTCTCTCAACCAAAACATTATTATACGCGTCCGAAATATCGAGAAAGCAAGCAACGGTTGGAATATTTTTTGAAAATCCTGACTGCACGTAAACAACTAATCTTGTGAGGCAATCCAGACATGAATGAGCTTTTCGGAATCCCAAAGTATATGGAGACAATAAAAGGTTCTTTTCTATGTACCATTCAAGCCTGTCTACTAGCATATTATGGAATATCTTACATAAACAGGTTATAAGAGAAATTGGTCTAAGTTTAGGATCTGCATTAATACTGCTACCAGCTTTAGGGATCGGAACCACTAATATGGTCCGCCATTGTTTTGGCACATAACCCGACCTATATATGGCATTATATAACTGAAGTAAATACAACTTAGCAATATGAGGAAGATAATAAATCATAGAGTATGTGATACCATCCATTTAGTTAAATTCCAATTAACCAGGAGCAGTGTCTTTCTTTCTTAATGATTTTCTAAGTTCTTGCAAGGTAAAAGGTACTTCTAACAATTCATTTGTAGATGTAAAAGTCAGTGGTTTATTTTTGACGAAATCTGGGGTGAGTTTACGTAATAATTCTTTTTGTTTATCAACTGAAGGAGCCCAAGACGTTTGACGGTAACCCTTCATCCACCGCATCTTTCGCCACATATCAGACACCGAAGTAATAGCGTCAATACTACTACAAAATGTTTTCCAACTATTTGATTTTGCACGTCTTATTAAGGATTTCGACATTTCAGTTTTACTTTCTAATTGCCTAAGATTTTCAGGAGTTGGATTTCTTCTAAATCTACTTAGTGCCAATCTACGTTCTGCAACTGCCTTTGATAGTAAAGGGCCCCAATAATTTTTTGGTTTAAATTTGCTAATTGGATTAGTGCACTGTTTTGTTAGCGGAATATTCTTATCCGCAGAGTAATTAATTTGAGTATGTAAGTAGTCGTATATATCTTGAACATGTGAGGTTAAAAAGTAGTTGTCATCAAATCCTGAAAATGGCACTATAAGATCATGATTATAATTAACCCAATCAGCCTGTTTAAAATTACGCTTTATAATAAGGTTTAAAGTATCTTGAAAGTTTAAAGTTATTTTTATAATAAGGTGATCGCTACCCAAATTATCATTAAAAACCCGCCAATTGGTGAGTACAGCTATATCAATGGAAATAAATGTAATATCCGGGGACGTTTTTTGTACCACACCGTTAACTAATTTAACTCTAGTTGCGTCGCCGTTATTAAGAGAAATAAATTTATTTTCCAGCGTGGCATCTAATAAATGATTTCCTCTCTGATCAGTTCTATATGACCAATTAGTGTGGTGACCGTTAAAGTCACCTAAAATTAAAGACTTTTTTGACACTAAAGAAAACAAACTATCCCAGTCTGAAGAGCTTGTAGAGACTGAAGATGGGCAATAAATACAAATAATATTTTCTAAAACGCTACAGTTTAACACTTTTATATGAATTGCTTCTATTCCTGAGTTATTTAAATTAATGGGGCATACCTGGGCACAAAAAGATTTGTGAATAATGATGGCCACTCCTCCATAGCCATCAAATCTATCCTTTCTAAAAATATTATAACCACTTAAGTTGACAGTGTCTAAATCTGAATCCAACCAAGTCTCACAAATAGCAGCGATGTGTATGTTTTCTCTGTTAAGTAGTAGATCAAAGCTAGCTAACTTAGGCTTCAAGCTTTGGCAATTCCGCTGGAAAATATTAATCATAAAATCCTTAGCGTGACTATCCATTAAACAGATTAATTATATTATTTAACAACTGTTCACCACTAAAATAATTTAAAATAAATGACTTTAAACCCTCGAATATTAACTTAAGTGCAGATACGATCTTCTCTTCGAATGTACTGTTAGAAAGCACAATCTCTTTTATTTTATCAATTATATCTCTTATTTTCAACTTATTTTGTTTCCTCTTATCCTGTTCTTCAGAATTGTGTGATGTTTCAGTATACATATATGTACTTTCAGGGTGTATTTGTATATCTGGAAACTCTAAATTATTCTTTGATTTTTTACTTCTTCTGTTTTTAGCGACTCTTAGTGTATTTTTATCTTTAGATTTACTGTATGGTAATCCTTCTTGATCTGTTTCAATTGTCTCATCAGTTAACTCATCTTGTGGAGCAGGTTTCTTCTGTAATATGCTACTGTATGTATTATTAGCAATCAGATGTGATGGCTGCGGAACATCAGTTGTAATATCTGTATTTTCCGGAAGTTTATTCTTTTGTTCGTTTTTCAAGAAAATATCTAACGCTTTTCTATAATTTACATCTTCTTCGCTCATTATCAGACGTATGTTTTTTTCTTTCAAAAAGAAAGGACATGATTTATCTAATGCCATATGTGGCCCTTTGCAGTTAAGACATTTAAATATCTGTATATCACAGTTGACATGCTCTTTCCCACACTTTGGACACAAAATCTTATTAGAAGGACAGAATTTTTTGATGTGACCATATCGCCAACAAGCAGAGCATTGCATAACTTGAAAAACATATTTTTCTACACCAAATCTACACCCATAGGCATATACATATGGAGGGGTGGAAGGGCTCTTAAAACATAGTCGAACAGACTCACTATCTATCCACTTTCCATCGGGGCCAATCCGTTTCAATCTTTTAATAGATAGTATTTTAGTAATACTGCTTAAAGATTCCATAATTTCATTTTCACTAATATCCAAATCCACACCTTTTATTATTCCGTAAGACGTTACACTTTGATCCGAAAAAGTCACCCTCATATCTAATTCAGCAAACTTCTGACATTTTATTATCTTTTCTGCTTGATCTTTACAGTTTAAACATATTAAAACTTTAAACGGGCTTTTATATTTTATAGTAGTTATACTTTGAATGTTTTCGCTTCGTAATAATTTAGCCAAAGCCATTTGTTTAGGTAGTATTTTAAGTGATGATAAAATTATTTCATAACTACCCTCAATTTCTCCACCTTCCTTGTATGTTGTACTCATATTCTGTACATCCAAAGAATTACTCCTTATAAGCCTTTTAGGTCTCCTCCTTATAACTGTAACAAAGCCCTCTTCGCTGCTATCTTCACTTTTTTCTCTTTGCCTTTTTTCTACGCTTTTTGAGCTACTTTGACCATAATGCCCGGATGTATCCCGATTTGCCATATTTTGTAGTTCACTTTCACACTCATTAATGATATCAGTATCACTTTTCTCTCCATCATCTTCACCGAAACTAGTTTCGTCCATTATTAACAATTTAAAGGGTATTTGAAAAAAATATATATAGCCAAGCCCGATTCGCAGTAAGTATCCGTGCGTTCGTCACTGCGTCTCGCGCGCAACTGTAATTATTTCCTATGTAATAATCTTATATAATTATTATTTTTCTCTGTTTTAATAATAATTTATCAGGATCTAATTTAATTTGACATGTTCTTAATTATTGACTTCTTATCTTTTACTATTCTTTTATTGGAAATGACATATTAATTTAATTATTTTTATAATTATTGTACGGATTTGAACTGATTACCTATTTATAATATATCTCACCTCATTGTTAAGAGACACTTTATTTACATGTTAATTATTGTATTAGATCCAGCATAATTTTAAAATTATTATTATTTACAAAGCACATACATTTGCATGTCTGACCAGACAGAGCATGTTGAGACAAAAAAAAAAATATCTGTAACACCTGATTGTACACATGTTGAGTCAAATAAATTTATCTCTATCTCTATCTATCTTTAGTATAAGGCTCGCTTGAAGAAAGACATTTCTAACAATAACACAAGTAAAGACCATAGTAGGAACAAATTACGTTAGCTGCAATCGGAAGATTGAAAAAAAACCAAATTTATTTTACATAATACTTTTACAATTATCTCTAAATTAGTCTAATGCCTATTCGAAGTGTGAATATGGAATGAATAATTTTAATATTGCAATAATTAGGAAATCTAAATGGTGCGTCATAAAATGCATACGAAGCTCGTCGTTTCCGTCGCGCGATGTCTGATGCAATTTATTTCATCAATAAGTATGAAGTGCAGCGTCGGCGATTTCCCTTAGGTAGCGACGCGTAACAAACATAATAATAATATTAACTTATATTTACATACATACCGCATTACGTCATATAGTATCAAGCAATATAAATTAAAAAAAGAAATAATAATATTCGTACACTATAATGTGGACAGAGTTACTAGAACTCCCCAAGGTAACGCAGGAAGTTTGTGTACTGTCGGCTGTTTTTTATTATTATATTTATATTATTATTATTTTGCTTAAAGTTATGTAATAAAATCAAACGAAAATTTAAATTGACTTATTTCTATTATTCAGATAATTCTACAACAAAGGTAATATCAGTTAGACTGAAAGTTAAACATATTATAATGATTGCTAGACCATTCTAAAATTCATGATTTTTGAAACAAGAATATCTACGTATCGTATTTAAATATTACTACTATCGATGTGGTATATCGTCAAAGATTTAGTCAGTAATACAGCACCAAGCATCCGTAAAATATAAACTTATGTTAGCAAAAGCAGGTGCAAAAAGCGGGCATGCCAACAAAATTATAAGATGATAAATGGAGTATGAGTGCACTTGTGACGAGGGTACATGACAACGGATGTTTCTACTCATATCTTGACACATGATATGTTTTGTTTGTTGTTGTTATCTTGAAAATTAAATAGTAGTTTTGAAATGAACACTTTATACAATTATGTCTTACGTTTACGGAATATTATACATTTAAATAAACTACTTTAATACCTAGTTAAGGAAAATGTAGAACTAAATAGTTTAATAGTAGTAGTAGATTAATAGTGTACCGTGTGTGTTCACTGTTTCCGCACGGAAACAGTGAATGGGTTGCTTTTTGAAAGATTGCTAACTTGGAAATCAACATATTTTTAAAGAGTATATGTACTTAAAAATTAGTCTTACTAAATCTAAAGCTAATGCATGATAGTATACACACAGCACAGAATATAACAGGGCGTAGCGGAATAACGAATTTTTCACTGTGGGGGGCGTACCGGAATGGAAACCTTAACGCCCGGACCCACTAATATTATAAATGCAAATGTAAATTTGTTTGTTACGCAAACATACCTTAACTACTCTACCGATTATTATGAAATTTAGCATACACGTTGTCTGGAATACAGAATAGAACATAGAGTACCTTTATCTAGAACAAAAGACTGATTCGGAGCAAAATAGTTAAAGAATAGAAAACGATTTATATGTTGTTTTATCTTTACTAAAGTTAGTTTACCGGTAATCTCGACACTAAGCGCAAGGCATGTGTTGCTAATCATAGCAAAGTTAGCATTCAGTTAACACTATATATAAATTCATAACTCTACGTACCGTACACCCGCTCTATAAAAAAAAGATATCGATAAATATTTTTTATTTAATTTTAGCAGTTACTTTATTTGAGGCATTATTTATTATATAATAATAATAATATTCTATCACATACACACAACACCATCTAGCCCAAACTAAGCAGAGCTTGTACTATGGGTACTAGACAATGGATAAACATACATATATACTTTTTTTTTGTAAATACATACATATTATACATAGAATCACCCAGACCAAGACAAACATCCATGTCCATGCATATAAATGTTTGACTTGTGCGGGAATCGAACCCGCTACTCTAACCCCTACGCCATAACCAATGCGAAATGCGAAAGGCGAAAGCCAAAGCGGCTGACAGAAGTGAATTGCAACCATATTTCGTTAGCTATAAATAAATATTTGCCATATTTTATCATACGCCCGCCACTGGTTGACATAATAGGGTCTTGTTAGCTTGCCTTTACACAAATATAAAAACATAACTAGCACACATTAATATTTTCTCTATAACTATACTTGCTTCTTTTATTTCCTCCCTTACAAGACTCAAAGAGTGAAATGACTCTACTCTAAACCACAAAACGAAATTAAATTAAATTTGTTGTACATAAATCGAATTTTTGAATATGCCAATTTCATTTTCCCTGGTAATTGCAGAAATGACATTCATCGCAATTACGACCATTATAACAAATGCGCCAAACTAAGATGACATGAAAACTCTTGCACTTACAAACGACTTTACAAACATTCAAACAACAGATGAAGAACACCTGGATTCGGAACAGCTATTTGTGGATCATACTTTTTTGTCCCGTATGGTGATCGAATCCAGAACATTAGGTGCAGTAACAGTGGCGAGGCGGCCACCAAAACCACTACACTATTCATGCAGATGAAAATGCTTTCGAAGTAGTTTAATGTCAACTTCTAATATCCGCTTAGACTCTAAACAACACTAACATTAATAGATACAATAGTAACTCCATTCACTTATCAAATTCTATAATCGAAATTGTATTTTCTATTTCAAAAAAATCATCACGTAGCCGCTCCTTTTAGAGACAATAGCGAAAGTGCGACGGAATGACAAACAGGGTAAGACGAGGTCGTGGGTCTAAAAATACTTCAGGGATACCGGACAATACGATATTGCAATAACTATGATAATTTTAACCGCGGTTTTTGGTAAACAATGTCTTGGGCGCGCCATTCTGAAGGCCGATGCTGACAGGTGATAAAATATGGGTTACCCTGTGTCTATGTCGCAATGTTTGACCTTTATAATTGCAATTGCGTGTGGGAGTGTTGAATTTAGATTACTTATTGGCGTACTGGATACATAGAGACCCATCTCTATGTTATGGTATGGTATTTTATTACTTTTGTCATCTCTCCTTATTAGAGAACGAATATAGTAATAGACAAGTATATAACCTTATGATAAGTTGTTACTGGAGACTATGAGCTTTTGCTACATTCGGAGAAACAGTTGCGTTGCTAATCTTTTTAAAAGCAGATGTCGTGCTGTAAACCCAAACAGCATCGACCAAGGAGCCTGAACACCCTACTCAACATAGACTTTCCAAGAAGAAGGTATATTCCCAGCTGAATCTCTGTGCAAAGTAGAGAGTCCACTGCAATCTGCCTCTTTAACATACAAACATATTTAAATTATAAAAAAGGCAAACGCCATAAAAAATTCCTGGGACAGTCGGCATCGCGGCAGTGGCGAGGCGGTCACTTAAACCACTACGCCATCCGTGCAGTCAAACAATAGCTGGAAAGAGCTCAACATTCGGTACTATCTTATCTTAAATACGGGGGCCAGTCAGTGCACACCGGCGACACTTCGACCCAGTGGGATCTTTTGTGTCGGCCCCAAGATCTATCCTTAGCTATCTCCTTATGAATGTACTGCATCAACCACAGTGTACACTTCAGAGGGAGAAGCCTGAAGTCTTCGGGGTTTGGATATGCCAATCCCATCAAACCCATTCTCTATCCAACCAACATGTCACATTCACACAGTAGGTGCGATATGGACTCGTCCTGTTCACCACAGGCTCTGCAGATCAGATTGTTTGCCAATCCTAATCTGCACAAGAAGTCGTTGGTGCCAAAATAGCCAGTGAACGCTCCTGTGAGCAGGCGTATTTGGCCCTTGTTGTGTCCGCAGAGCTTCTGGGTGAAGCCTGTGGCTCTGTTTGCAATGAATTTCTTGGAGTGTTCCAGACCCCTGAGGGCCATCCACTTTAGCCTGCGTTTATCATTGCCATGTGCATTCAAAGCTGCCTTGACGGTATTCTCAGAGAGTCCTACAAATGTTTCGAGGCCCACAAACTGTTGCTCCGAGCCCTTTCTGGCTAATTCATCAGCCTCCTCATAGCCCTGCACCCCTGCATGCCCCGGAACCCACACTAGTCTGACTATGTTCTTCCTGCCAAGTTTGTTGAGGGCCTTAACACAGTTTAGGACCAGTCCGGAGTCAACCCTGCAGTAGCCCAGAGCCTTGAGAGCAGCTTGACTATCACTGAGAATATAAGCAGTCCTGTCAGTGACATTATTGTTAATATTCTCCTGAGCGCAGGGGATTGTAAACTATGTCTCCTATCGTCCCTCGTGGGGACCTATATATTAAAAATATTTTTGTATATATGCATTGGTTTTCTTTTGTCGCATCCCATGCTCATCAATCACACACACATACACACACGCACACGCACACGCACTATATTGAATTATTGTTTTTGTTCATTTTGCTTATCGAGTCGGTGTACGGTTGGTATAATCAATGTAAAATTGGTCATAGCTTAAGCATTTGTTAATTTTTTAGGTCTCGGCGATACAAGCCTATAGCTTAGTGTCGATACCACTGGTAACTAAAGTTATTGTAAATTTTTATACAATATGCAATTATTCTATTTTTATTATGAATACCATTAACTAGATTACGACGATAAAAGAAACAAAGATTAAAATCACGGGTATAAAAAGCAACCATATATCTTATTTTTTGCCCCGCAAAAATACAAATTACAAATTAAGCTCTCGGTTCCTATTTTTTTTTCGTAGTTTGCAAGTAAGGCTGACCATTTTACCTAAACCCCCGCTCGTTAGCACCAGCCTCAGTAAAACAAACCCTTTTTAACAAATGAACTACTCGTTGAAATACGAAGCTACTTGTAAATGGAGAAGCATTGCCACCCTTTTAAGTTACCTGTAGGGTTGACGAACTGAAAGAGAGTGGTAGAACTAATACAATCCTAAATTTCTACATTATGAGTTTTGCTAGACATCATAAGAGCTAAGTCTATCTCCTTTTAGTAATAAATGCCGTAGCAGTGGTAAGAATACTACGTTAGTCTTTTACGAAAATGGGCTATAAAACTTAAAGCAAGTTTGTGTAAACTGTAGTGTGGCATAGAGTATGCGCTTACGTTTATAGAATATCATCTAGCTCCGATCATATACAACGTAATTTTTTTTAAAGATAACTCCTTCCCTTGGAGTATATCTTATATCGTGGAGCTCTTTACAAAAAAACACCGAGGCTCGGAACCACTAAGCCATACGTGCAGTCATAATTAATATTGTCATTAGGCTTTCTAGTAAGAAATTCCGTGTACTATCATGAATTTTGTTTGATTTCGACAGATCTACAAGGTTTCTACCTAATTAAGTTCTTGAACATAACTGAAGCCTTGTCATTAGGCATAAGTCGAAGGCCTACATATGTATGATAAACTTTAAAATTACCTAGTCAATATCTTCCCGCAACTTTACTTAAAACTAAACTTATTGCTTCTGTCATTGAATTTAAATTTATTGCCTAGGTATAAAAACTATGACAGGATGAGATTATTATTTAAGATGGAGATAAGATAGTTCTGACACAAGATCCGGTAACTTGTCGCCTTTTATGACATTGCCTACAAATACATAACACACTTTGAATACATTTATAATTCTAAACGAGTTTCTACAATTATTATATTTAATATACAATACATATTATTCATGATAATTAATAGCTCTCCTGCCTTGTGACTCCATTTTTCTGAATATTTTAGCAACAGGTAATCTACTAAACTTACTAGCGAGAGAACGGTGATCTCCGATAGGTGTAAGATTACATATTAATAGGGAAGAAGAAGAAATCAGAGAACGGTCATGAGTATAACTACCGCAGTCTTTAGGTAACCCAGAAATTATTGGCGAATATACAATACAACTAGTGACTGTAATATCACTTTTAGATGAACTCCTCTGCCATATATTTGTGTAACGTTCAAATCGACAGAAACATTTCAAATAATACCACCATCACGGGTTCTTAGAAGTTCCGGCTGGTTTACCTTTAAACAATAACAGTTAAACCTTAACCAAAACACAGGGACAATACAAACTTACTATATAATTGTTGTGCCACCATTAACACGCAGAAAACGGTGCATGAATTAGATTTTACCGCCAAGAATGGCTACCATATTGGGCTAGTCGTTTTTGGCGCGCCTTTTTCGGCGCGGACGCATGCGCAATTGTCACATTGTGTTGCTAATATTAGACATGGGGTCTATTGTAGTCATGATAATGCCTTTGAGGTCCAGTTACTAACTGTCTTTAGTGGCTTTAACCATGGCTTCATGTGTTTGGGTGTATATAGCAAGCATTTGTAATCACTCACACGGAACAAGTCGACCAAAATAGAATGCTTGTAAAAGATTTACATAATAATATGTAGAATGAATAAAGTATCGAACAATGAATGATTTATTTTTGGGTCTAGTGCCAGACTGGCTCTTAACAGCTTAAGATAGTAGCTGCCGCTGATGGATTTCGGCAATATCACGTGCACTTAGCAACACCGCTGAAAATTGTGACAATAATAGTCTCTTTAAACTTTATTTAAGGAGCATAAGTCATAGGCTCATAGCGCTCGGGAATACAGCGACAGCTCATTCCACATCTGCCACGTCAAATTGCACGTATGTTGGAGAAATTTTAGTTGAAATTGTGGTAAACATTTCTAAGTAGATCGACGTCACTGCACTGTGGAGTGATTCGTAAAACCTTGAACATTTATTTCAACTGAAAATTAACACAGTATATTAATAAGTTTAAATTAAAAATGTTATTTTATCGCAGTTTTACATAGTTTATTGTACAATAAAAAATATTGATGAGTTCGGAATTGATGGTTCACTTCAATTCAATTTCTTTAGTAAGTTAAGCCTGGGCTTTTTTAACTATTTGAAAGGCCAAGGGCTTGGTGTTTTAAATACTTCTGTTGCTAGCGATTCTTAACTAGTTCCTTTCAAAGGCGTCCATGTTATCTAACCATCAACGTTTAGGTCTTAGTTGACTCCATCCTTGCCTGCTGGCATTCAATAAGTTATTTGAAGACAATTACAAATATGATAAACTAAGAATTTTATAAATCATCTCAAAGACAAATAATATAGAAGTAGAATCTGGTAGTAGAGAATAATGACAACATTTACACGACACTATTATATGATAATACTACGTGATATATGACGTAACCGCTACTAAAATGCAGACGTACCAGAGAAATAACGATTACCTTCATTAAGCTTTTATAACATACCGAATTATAATATTATTTACTCTTTCATTTTGCAACCAAATTTGATGCAATTTTACAAAAAAGTATTCATTGAGAGCTTTTTGCTGTTGCGTATAAAATAAAGTACAAAATAAGCCATAGGTGAATACCAAATTGGCAACATATGTCCCAAACGAGCATCAGACTTTTCCAGCCAAATACATTTGCGATGGCCAATTTAACTAAAAGTAATTGCATACACAAGTTTTATCTAATTTATCTTATCGTAACTAAAACTATATACTTAATTCAAATTTAGTTAATTATTCTTCTAGATTTCCATTTGTGTTGATTAAATTTAATCTAACAAAGTATTGTAATTTAATCTTTCCGGTACCTTTAACTCAGCAAATCCGCTTGTCTTAAGTTGATTTACAACTTAGGATAGGTAACTAATCTATTTTGAAAGAGTTCTGAAGGCACAGCTTACTTGTGAAATTGTCATGACTGCACGGATGGTGTAGTGGTTTAAGTGGTTGCCTCGCCACTGCCACTGCGCAGTGTTGTGGGTTCGAATCCCACAAAGGACAAAAATTTGTGTGATCCATAAATGTTTGTTCCGAGTCTGGATGTTCATTGTGTCCGATTTTTTTATGTTTGTTAAGTCACCCGTGATGCAAGAATTATCCTTAGTGCAGGAGGAAGAGTTATTGCTGTTTTATATATTTAAAAAAACTTGACCTAATATTTCTTTAAATTTGTCTAGTTATAGCTATTTTAGGTCCTAGAAGGCCTATTATACCCGTTAGACTCATTATTAGACTCCGTTCTACTCAACATTACAAAAATAACAATATAAATTTAATTTTTCTGAGTGTGATGCTTATATAAAGTATAATAATAATAATATAATATAACGTTTATTTGAAACAAGATACGTTCACATAAATTTTACAATAACTATGTTGATAGCTGAAAATTTTTAAAACCATGGCACCGCTGGTGACCATGGCACCATTTATTCAATGACCCAATAATTGCACAAAATAGGTTACCGGATCTAAATTGAAAAGGAATTGACGCCTTTGGTTTTTGCGCAACTGGAGCTTGGTAAAACACTTCCATCCTACAGAAATAGGTGGTCCTGCGATAAGAAGGTTTTGGAACTCCTTAAGGAAGCACTTACTATCACATACAGCCATTTTCTACAGATAATGACTCTATGTAATAGTTAGTGCTGCATAGTTAGACTGCACTGGTAATACAGCTTCTTCTTATTCGAAGTACCTATTGGCATAATTATAAAGCCTGAAGTACCTATTGGGCTTTGTATACGCAAGGCATACGTCTGGTGCGGATACGGTTCTTGTAGCCTTTGGAAACTATGTTAACCGTCTACCATCAGGCATGCTATTTTTGATTGCCAACATTTTCGCACAAAATAAACAGAAAAGTAACAAATTTATTACCAACATTATGGAAGACAAAATAGATGCAAAAAGAAAGAGAGGAAAACCAAGAAGAAAGTATACAAATCAACTGAAAGAAAAAGCAAGTGTAGAGACATCGAAAACTGAAGGATTTGGCATCGCACCGAGAAAGATGGCAATCGTTACACCGACAAGTGCATAGCACTTAAACATTGGATAGATGGACACAGAAAAGAATAACTCCGAACTCTGCCTATACTCTTTGTACTTAGCTTTCTAATATACATTAGAGTTGACGTTTTAAAAATGTCACCGCTCACAGTTTCACCACTCATAAAGTGGAACAAAAACAACGCGTAGTTGATTGATGTGACTTAATTACAAATCCATAAACACGATCGCCATTCAATGGATGTTATTAAAGATGTATGGATGTTCGTCCATTTGTCACAGTAAGATTGTACGTCAGTGTGCCATATTTGGTGGGGTTCTGACGTGATTTGTTTGCGGAACGGTCGTTTGAGTTAAACTGTCTCATTTGATGCAAATTTAATCTTGGCCTTAACTCGCGTTGTTTTGCGACCTCCTGTGAGTGCTACAAGATTATATAATACATTAGTTTCTGACCGGGACTTCGCATGCATCAATCCCCATAACACATGCCATTGTAAAATGTGTTAATCCAGAACATGTTTTTTTGTGTGCCAAGTTTTATACTAACATGTTCAGAATCAGAACATCTATACATATAAAAATCTCGTGTCTCGAAATGACTCGACTGATTTTTATGTAATTTCTCATGTATATTTGGTAGGTATGAGAATAGATCGTAAATATATTTCATACCACTAGGGTCAGTTAGTTTATTTAAAAGAATATGGTACGAAGGGTGACAGATAACATAATCGTGTTGAATACAGCTTATTCTAGCAAGTATGGCCAGCAAATACTTTAATTAACATTAATTAAAATAATGTGTGTTCCACAAATAAGTAGTTATTCCGAGCCTGGGAGATTATTGTGTCCGTTGTATAAATTTCTGTAAAGTTAAGTAAAGTAATAAAAGTAAACAGTAGTTCAGTATTTCACATTATTTGAGGACGATATAAGCCAGTTCGCACAGGAAAGTACAAGCTCTTATAGAAAACTTCGCTTATGCTGAACGCTTATGTTTAGACAGGACGTATGTACACTTAGTTGCTCACAACGCTGTTAATTAAAAAATATATATTCTGCTTACCATGTGTAAAATCCCAGTTAATAAGTGGCAGCCCTATTGTCAGCTATCAAGAATTTTCTAAGGGTAAAGCTAGTTATATTTTACTTAGCAGCGATAAACTAGTGAGAAACCGATTTGACCTGGGGGTGGTGTGCTGCGTGGGCCTGCTCGCCACCCGATCAACACCAGGTCCGAGACTCGGCGTGCGTGTTCCCACGTGCACCTTTGTATCGTGTCTTTGTCCCTCCCAGAGGGACGGTGGAGAAAGTATTTTTGTGTAGTGGCCTGCCGTTTTACACGGCGGGCCGAAACCACGGCGGGGTCGCGATTGTATGTAGAAGCGATACGCGCGGCCTCGCCGTCTATGGTTATGTCGAGGAACACCGTGGTAGGTTTAGTCGGTATTACCGGGGTATCTTTTCCCCGATGAGTTCGATATAACCTCTCTGTCGCCCCGCGGAGAGGTACGCGTTAAAGCATTCGCCCACGTAAAAAGAAAATAAAAATGGGCGACCGATGGACTGCCATGCAAAGGTTTCAAGTTCGATCCCAAGGCGCGCATCTCTGACTTTTCGAAGTTATATTATGCATATTTAATAGTTAATTATCGCTTGCATTAACGGTGAAGCAAAACATCATGGCGAAACCTACACGCATCTGAGAGTTCTTCATAATGTGCTTGAAGATACGTGAAGTCTGGCAACCCGCACTGGGCCAGCGTGGTGGACTATGACTCACACTGAAAAGTGGGCCGTGTACAGCAGTGGGACAGTTTAATACAGGGCTGATATTATTATTATTAAAACAAATACCAAGGTATCATTACTGACACAGTACACACATATGAACTGTGTTTCTAGTCTGGCATATCTAGCACACCCTTAAAAGCATCACCGACCGTTATCAGACATGCAAGTATACAAGTCTACTCGCATTATTCATAATGAAAACTACTGTTAATTAACCACAAATGATGCAATATAACAGTCTAATAACCTTGTAACAATACTTGTAGGTATATCACTTAATTAACAAATGTCAGAAGTACTATCAAATCAACTTAAATAATAACTATTTAATTCTTTATGTTTGTCTAACATTTTATGTAAGTAGGTACTTAATTCAGATGATTTTTTCATTTATTGAAATTAAAATGTAATTTTTAGAAGCCTATTTTGTGATCGCAGTGTTGGCAAAAAGTTAATCTGATTAACGATTAAAACTTAATCCTGACTTTTGCGATTAAAAAAAATTTATCACAATCAAAATTTTGCTAATTACAATTGTTAATCATAATCATTAATCGTTAATTACGATTAAAAATATATGATTAATACAGTTGGATAAAGTTCTAAAATAAAAAAAGTTTGTTGAAAATATTTTTTATTTCAATATATATGAATTTCACTGGAATCGAATAGTTATTAGAATTACTGATACATAAATTTAGTAATATCATAATCACGCATTTCTAAATAATTAGTCTGATATTTTTTGAGACCTAGGTAAATTTAGCATGGTTGCAAACGAAAACATTCTTTCAACAGAGATGAAACGGAGGATGGCATGGGTGTATTTAATAAATTTTAATATGTCTTTTAAATTATTTTTCTTTGAAAGTTTGGTAGCATTCTAAATGATCTATCTCTACCATCGGCAAAAACATTAAAATTATTAGACCCGCTCTTTTTCTTAAATCGTCTAGTTACTTTGTAACACACCGCGTTCATTTGATTACGTAAATTTTTCGTTTGTCTCTTAAGTAGCGTCATCTAGCATCTACTTTAAAATATACTTTTAGCTTAAAATGTAGGCAAAGTAAACTTTTTCCTTGTCTTTAAAAGTACTTTAATCTGTAAATCAAATTAACGATTAATTATTAATTTTATTAATCGCGATTACGAATACAACGGTTTACTACTAATTATTATATTATTATTATTATTATTAATAATATTTAATTGAGATTAATTTAGTCACGATTGTTTAACCTGATTAAAATTAATCAAATTACATAGTGGTTTAAGTGGTCGCCTCGCCACTGCTGCCGAGCCAAGTGTTGTGGTTTGCTCACCACATGGGACAAACATTAGTGTGATCCACCAATAGTTGTGCCGAGTCTGAGTGTCTCTTTGTGTCCGTTCGTGTTGATGAATGTTTGTAAAGTTCCCAGCGATATAGGAATTAGTACTAATGCAGCAGTTCTATTTATAAATAAAATAATCTAAATAAATATTCAGTATTACGTTTGAAATATTATTTAAAGAATCTTATTAATTAATATAGATTTGATTTTGAGGACAATTAACATACAATCAAAGGACACTAGTTAAATTATTGTGCCGTATCCGGGATTCAACCCCACAATATCAGACCGCTTGCTGCGTTTAATTACCTCGCTATATTTTCCAGTAATGCTACTAACAAAAATAGGCACATATATTTTCCAGTAATGCAATAAACTAGGTACAATATTCTTTATGTAGAAAGAAAGAAAATGTTTTATTTGAATCTCCATACATACATAATATTAAAACACAATAATAAATACAATTGAAACAGAAAACGGTACATGAAGATCAAATTAGGCAAAACTGCGTCAGCTATTATTGCAGTATAGACTACAACGCTGGTATTCTCGCAGGCCTACTAACAATAATTTACACACCAATGCATAAGAAAATAAAACATACAAAAAATAGGATAAAACTTATAAATATAAACTTATAACAATATATCTATACTATATGCATACATAAAACTGCATATATATATATATATATATATATATATATATATATATTGTATAGTAGTCTATAAAAAAAATAGTGTAAAAAATAACCACTATGATATACTACAAAACACTGCATGTGAAAATGACACTTAAAATAAAAATAAAAACGAAGAAAACAAATGAACAATGTAATGTGTATCCGAACGCCACTTATAGTTGAGAGGCTGACGCCATGATCATATTAAGTTACATCTGTCATGAATGTCAAGAAAGCGTCTCACAGCTATATTCGCAAATAAAAATGTTATGTTCTCTTTCGTATTGAGGTGATAAGTCTTGTTATTATATCTACTACCTACTACTTGTATCTTAAGTAGGTATAAAGTATAAAAAGATAATATCCTTCTCATCTCTTATCTAACATTGAACTTTTATCTATACTAATATTATAGAAAGGAAACATTTGTTTTTTTGTTTGCTTGTTTGTAATTTAACTCAATACCAGTTAACCGATTTTAAAAATTTCACCGAGTAACAGTGGTTATATATTATTTTTTTTAATCACTTTTCCTACCATAATCTTACCTTCTTTAATGTGAGCAAAGTCGAGGGCAAATACTAGTTGCCTTACTTGTTGCCTAAAGATACACGTACAGAATTTCACGCCCATACCACAAAAGGGGTAGACAGAACCGTATTACTCCCTCCTGATGGCGCACCGGTAGTGTATACCCACAACTGTTATGCATGAAGCGTCGGGTTCGATCTCTGAGTCAAGCAAGTTCTCATAGATTTTTCTGTCACATAACTTGACAAAAGCAGTAGCAGTGCAGCGACTAGAACTATGTCCGACGTGCCTAATGCGAGTCTATTTTACCGATCGACACGTTTAAGACGTTTGGCGCTCCGATTGGCCCGCTCCAAGCTCTTAACCAATCAGAGAGCGAAACGCGGTAAACGTTTCGATCATGTTAACGTAAAAACAACTTGCACTAGGCACCCTGAATGGTCCTGAAACGACAAAGGACTCACCCCTATCACGTGGGACTTAAAACAATACTTGGAAAATGTGGTTTTAGTACAAGTCTGCCTACTCTTTCGGGGTTATAAGCATGAGAATATGTATACAGCGTATAACAGAAAGGTGTGGTCATATTTAAGTATCACATAATATAGCACCTGTACAATGAAAAACCGCAATAAACAACAATCTTATTTTTTTTTTTCACTAAGATACAATCATTTTCTTTTTATCGATTTATCACCATCACATATTCTAGTCGATACTTAAACAAACATACAGCTGATTCGGCTGATCACTGTGAATCCAAAAATAACCATGCTGTATTTGGATAGTGATATAGTGCATTTGTTTCGACGTTTTAATAAAAAAGAAATAATATGACCACACCTTTCTGTTACACGCTGTATACAGGAGTATATTACACATATTAATATCAGGATAAACTCTGCTATGTCATTTCCCAGTATAAATTTTACGAGATGGTGTCACTATAAAACGTGCGTCGTAAATACTGGAGGCATCGCTTCAAGGACCGATAAACCACCTAATGTAATACGAACTCGAGTGTTTTATGTTGAATGATATGCTTTCATGTTAATAAATGTATAAACACATACCTAATATAAATACGCCTGATTCTACAATGAGACAGGCAGAAGTTTTATACATGAATATTTAGCCAGCTATGTTTACAAGCTCCTGTTGGCGTATACTTCGCGATTTTTCGTGAGTCGAACCCTCACGATTACGAGGACCCGAAAGCACGTGCAAATTTATGGCACTATGGACCAGCACATTTTCTTTGTTTTAGTACATTATTGGGCCGTCTCGCTGGCACAACGGTAATAAATGCGACTGCTGGCATTAGACCTCGGGCTCGATACCCAGAACGGGTCAACAATAAATTATTAAGTTTATCCACACGATTTTTAATAGGTCAGTGTTAGAACATTGGCAGTGTTGCACACCTCTATGACTCAGAAAGCATGTAAAGCCGATGTTCCTGCGCCTGATCTCTCTCTGATCGTGTCAGTTCGCCAACCCATCGGATTATAAGGAGGAAATAGAGAGTGCACTTGTATTTACACTTATGCACTATAATATCTCACGCACAGATATCCGTAAAAATTGGCCGCCGTTACTAAATTCGGTGTTACATTACATTACTATAACCCATTTTTGTTATATCTGAAAGTTTCTAATTGACTGCCGCGCCGTCACCAAAATACTATCCAGAAGTCGTTAATATTATAAATAATTCAGAAAGTTTCAAAATCAGTCATAAAGATGACCCCAATTGGGTCCCAATAACAACTTTAACCAAGAAAAACAGATAAGTATATTTTATTTTGTGTTATTTGTTTTTCATTGCCAATATTAAATACATCATCTATATACATTTTCAGTGACGTAATTCAAGGTGAAGGCCACAACAGCCACACGACACCCCTGATGTAAGGATATAATACCTACCTGGAGATTATAATTACCACCGCAGTTACTCAGCGGGAAAGCTCGGTAATTGGATTCTTGATTAAATATATAAACAAACTTTGTTTTTATCGGGTGAATATAACAACAAATGTATAATTTATCGTCATATCAAATTTTCGCATAGGGTCGGCTGTTATTAGACTTTTGAAGCTTTTGAGTTACTCCTTCGGAGTCATTCCATCGCATTGTTTATTATTTAAAAGTAGATGCACAGGTATACTTATGACTAAAAATGCAGAAACTATGGAGTGTCACTTGCTTCGATTCAACAGATGCCTCTGGCTCCATTCATTCACAATACATTCCTTATACACACCCGTCTGCTTAGTCCTCTGGTCAAAAACCTTTTGTCTTTATCTTTGTCCCACTGCTCTATTGCCCGTCTTCGCACAGCTCACCGCTATAAAGGAACATAGACCTTATATTTCGATGAACTTATCTATATGACCAAAATCGGGCTTTCCTTTTTAGATAATACTAGCGATCTGCTCTGGCTTCGCACGGGTACAACAAAACCTTAACAAATTATACACCTAAATCTTCTTCATAAATCACTCTGCCTATTGGTGAAAACCGCATGCAAATCCGTGGTAGTGGTTTTAGAGTTTATCGCGAACAGACAGACAGACTGACGTGGCGGGAGACTTTGTTTTATAAGTTATGTGGTGATAAGACTAATTAACAGATGAACAATATCCTACTTACTTTATGTTACGTCTAGTTCTAGTTACGACTTGGCCTCAAAATTATAGAAAAATGAAGAGGTAGTATAGAGATAGACGTACTATAAATATTGCCAAAATAAAAAAGAAATTACGACGAGCAAATATATGAAACAATAAAAGTAAGTTTAAAAGTACTTTTATTAATTTAAGTTTGTAAACTATCGGTAATACGTTGTCCTTGTGGCGCCACCTACACGTGTTGTCTGTCCTCTACAAAACACGCGTGTAACCACATACATACATACATACATAGATTCACGCCTGTTTCCCAGAGGGGTAGGCAGAGACTACGGATTTCCATTTGCTACGATCCTGACACACTTCTCTGGCTTCATTCACTTTCATCACATTTCTCATACACGGCCGTCGGTTCAAGGTGCTCTTAACCTGGCCTTTGTCCAGAACGCCTCCGATCTGATCAAGAAACGTTCGCCTAGGTCGTTCGTAACCACATACTGTGTTACTAAACATAAAATTTGTCGTTAAACAGCATCTACTTAGCAAAGATTATTGCCTGGTCTACTGCGATAGATATAATATAATCATTATTGTACAACTATTGTATGGAATATTTTTATACTATTTCGTTAAGGATAACCAAAAGTAGGTGAAAATAACCATATAATTGCTGATAAATAGTAGTCCGCATATAGTAGATTAATTTCAACCACATAAATAAACAACTTTCTAAAAGAGAGTACGGTAGGTTGAAGAGGAATTGGGGCGCCATGGCTACTTAAAAACTTTCAGTAGAGTACATATTTCATGCAGTTATCAATATGGTTTTCACACAACAATGGTGACAAACGTTCTGTCTTGCCCGCTTAATTATTAAGTGTTACTGTACGTTACAGTAACACTTTATAATAGCAGGATTATCACACGCACTTGCCAGCCCTAGAACCTGGAGGACTAGGAACTAAACAAGAGCATCCAGAACTCTTTCTAATTATGCGAAGCCACTACTCTCATACTGAAATCCTGTCGGAGGAACTATCCTCAGTACTAACTTCTCAGAGTGAGCATACTCATTCCCGCCATCACCAAAATGATAACTGCAGGCTATTGCATTTATCTTATCTTATGTGGGGGCCAGTCAGTGCAGACCGGCGACACTTCGACCCAGTGGGATCTTTTGTGTGACACTCTCCCAATAACGACTGCCACAGATGTTCATGGCAGCCGGGACCGACAGCTTAACGTGCTCTCCGAGGCACAGAGAAGGCGATAATTGTCAAACAATACGCACATAATTTCGAAAAGTCATATAACTTCCGAAAGTCAGAGGTGCGCGACGTGGGTTCAAATCCGAGACCCTCTGCATTGCAGTTTGTTGGTCTCCCCACTGAGCTATCGCTGCTCAGTTAATTAAACTATTCCACTTAAGCCATACATAATACGTATAATCTAGGATCTCTCTCGTAGATTTCTAAGAACTTTCACAACAAAGCAATATATAAAAAATAGATCATAGACAAAGGTCTCGACGACAATACTACCCATTATTTTTACACTTCTCTACATCACCAAGTTGTGAAACACAAACAAACACAGTCATAAAGAACTCTTTATGGCAGAAGAATAATTAAAGAATAACAAGATCTAGACACGACCTACAGTTTCTCTTACCTATTTCACTTTTAATCGTCTTTTTGATGGAATAATAACAAATACAGAGCTGAGAACAAGCTTTCTACTAAAGATGGCTCGCTTGTCATATTTACAATAAGTCATATTTTATTTGTCAGTAACAACTTTTTTATATTTGTTAAAGACAACTACCTTACTAGGAATACATCCTGCGTCGCGGGGGACTTTACTAACATTCCAAACAACCGACACTTAGAACACCCAGACTCGGACCAACCATTTGTGGATCACACAATTTTTTGTCCCGTGCTGGATTCGAACCCACAACACTCGACATAGTGGCAGTGGCGAGGCGACCACATAAACCTCTACGTTATCCGTGGTACAACTACACAGTGGCTGCACATACAGGATATTTGGCAATTAATGGATAACCTTGAAATGTCTTATAGTAGAACTGATGGCCGTTCAGAACAAAATAGGAAAGGAAATCTATACTAACTTATATACTACTCTATACTACTACCTGAGATATGTTTTTTTTTTAATTACCGTAATTAACTTTCTTGTATTGTACACTATATATATACAAATGAATGAATCTATCGGTTTTTTGTTGCTTTATTATTAATCACTAATTATGCTAATAGATAGACAGTCAAAAGTATGACTAGCTATTGCACATTTTTAATTATTTATTTTACTTTTTTTATACTACTATATACTATAAGACATTTCAAGGTTATCCATTAATTACCGGACAACCTGTATATTATCGAGCTGAAGGTGCTGGCTGCGGTAGCGTCGTCGGCCGTCCATCAGTTGATAAGAATGTTACCATTACTTGCGTGTCTACTAAACGCGAGACCCGCAGTATTCCATGTAAAGAAAATAACTAAAGCTTATATTATAGTAGTAAGCCTTTCTCATAGGGTTTCTATAGCGACAAAACTGTCTTAGAGCTGCCAAAGTTGACCTTATTTTGACTTAGATATATCAGACTCAAAACCTTTAAACATTTTGCCTGTCTATATGTCCTTGTCTGTACATTGGAGACACACACATCAAAAGAGTCTAGGGATCAAATACGTTTTAGAGGCTCACCGCAATTGAGGATTATTATTTTAACTTTTTTGAAAAACTATTTTCTTTACATTTTGATAAAAAATAGAAAATCAACTGTTAATCAGGATTTCTATAAAAATGTGTAATAGTGTTTTTATAAAACCATTACAATTTCTGCATCGGAACTGAAAAAAACTGCATAATTTAACACGAGAAGAGATGATGAGAACCGTCGGAATGTTGCAACTGGTTCCAGGCAACGTACTGTGGCTGTCGCTCTTGGCACTACACAGAGCGTTATAAGTCGTCTCTGGACACGCTATCGTATCACGGGCAGCGTGACCGAGCGACATGGAGAACAATCTCGCATCACCACTCGCAGACAGGACCGGTATATCCAAAATACTGCTCGACGGAATAGTAACATGACCTCATGATGTTAGCTACGAGGCTCCACAGCTCTTTAGGTTTGCTGATTAGCAATCAAACTATCCGAAATCGTTTACGTAAAGTATCTCTGCGTTCCCGAAGGCCGCTGAGGGTTCCGCCTATAGCACCCTGCAATCGTAGGTCCCGTTTGCAATGAGCTCGCGAACACAGAAATTGGGAGGAAGAAGACTGGCGTCGTGTTTGCTTATCCGAAGAATCTCGTTTCGTTGTGAGACCAGATGCAAGACGTACTTGGATTTGGAGGACTTCTAGGCGTCAAGAAAGTTTGAAATTTTGTCAGAAAATTTATTCATATGGAGGTGGAACAATAATGGTTTGGGCCGGTATTTGGATCAGTGGAAGAACCGATCTCACTTGGATCAGGTCGTAACACGTAGTCTTGCCGATGCTCGTATCAACGTCCTGCCGTGGCCTGCTTAATCTCCAGACCTCAACCCAATTGAACACGCATGGGATATACTCCAAAGAAGAGCTCTACCGAGTATGGATGCTATACATACCCTACAACAACTTTTTGACTTGTTAGAAAGAACGTGGGTGGCCTTTCCTCAAATTTATTTTGTATTTTGATGAACTGATTTTAAGTATGCCAAATCGCTGTGATTGTGTTATTCGTGTCAAAGGTGGAAGATAAGATAAGATGGTGGAAACACAGACTATTAATTTTTTAATCTTTAAAATAAAAATCCTTATTGTTGCCTATATTTACCATTTACTTAAAGACATTAACATGTATTTACAAAAAAAAAAGTATATATATATGTTTATCCATTGTCTAGTACCCATAGTACAAGCTCTGCTTAGTTTGGGCTAGATGGTGTTGTGTGTATGTGATAGAATATTATTATTATTATTATTATTAACTTGGGTTAATTTATCACAATTCGCAAAAATCTCAAATTTTATTAATTTTTACAAAATATAGGGATAATTTAATAACATAAATATGTTGAAGTTATTAAGTTATTAATTCCTATGTGAATTAAAGTAAAAAGCTAGCCTGGAAGACCAGATTTGGCAAATATTAATTTGATAGTCTTTTATACTTAAAAATGTACTTGGTCCCTAAACACTTCTGAAGTATGTATTTCAAAAAAATTATGTAATGGAATGGTTATAAAAGCTATAGAAGCTAAAACTATTATTTTAGATTTTTGTCTGTCTGTAAGTTTGACATTGAATGCGGTTTTCATAGTTGTACTACTGAAGGTCTTACTTAAAATCTGGTGCATATTTCATCTTGATACGCCTAGCAGTTGATTATTATTTGTGTAGATCAGTTTCTTCTCATAAACATAGAGAAAGAAAATATAGACTGGTACCTATTTCCAAATTCTGATTATAACAAATATCATAACAAGTAAAAAGTTTGCTTTGATCAGGGTCTACAGACTGTGACATTGAGATAGCTGACCTTCGAAAATATTACTAAAGATTCTTCGTTCAGACAAAATCAAAAAATATGTTGTTGCGTTGCATTTTTCTCTAGATTGAATTTATTGAATAAGAACACATTTTTTGTATTTATTTATTTTGTCTAAATTCTTTGCAGCGTTTGATGGCGCAGTGGTGGTAGTGAATACGACTGCGGTTTTATTTTTGGTGTTCAATGCCCGATAAGGCAAAATGTAATCAAGATATTCTCTCAAAAAATTCTCAGTATCTCTAAACCATGATCAGTAGACGGCAATAGGCTCGCTAACTATTAAGTAGGACCTAAATCGTAGCAGTAACATGTGGGTGTAAAACACCTCTACTATTTCGAGGAAAAGGATATCAGACTATTTTATATATTTTTAGACTAAATAGCCTAGAAATCCATTTAACATTGGCTAGAAATACTTTGGTTGCCTAATGCCTACAGAAAAATAAAGTTAATATCGTACAGTTATCATGTGTATAAATGTCCACAAAAATCTATTGATGGATCTTTTCAAAAGATTCCAGTAGACAAAGGGCTTCATCACGGTTATCACGTTATACAAAAGATAATATGTTCACGTTGAATAAGGTTCAGCACACACGGCGTTGTTTTCGCCGGCAAACGCCACAATTGCAATGAAACGCCTCCTTTAAACTAGAAAAATTTGAAGAAACGATGGTGGTAAATTTATTTTATGTTTGATGGACTTGTGCTAAGATTAAGGCATACTAGTCGCACGGATTGAATCCCTTTCATTTGCCCACACGATTATAAGCGTAAATAAGGTGATGAACAACGCGCTACCCTTGGGACAATAGAGTCACGGTGTTTCAAACCTCCAGACTTATAATCAATACTGATGAGATTAAGTATTCTAAGGAAAATAAAAATGAAGAAAATATTACCTAGATTATATTTCATATATTTTCGCTGCGTTGAGAGCTGGTTGGACAAAGCAATATTTCCTCCCTGCAGAAAATTATAATCATATTTATGTGTTAAATAGTTGTTCTAAGCCTGGGCATTCTTTCTGGCCGTTGTTTGAATCTTTGTAAAGACTCCATCGACACAGGTTTATTTCTAGTATGGGCGTTATCATGTCAAAAAGGCAAACAAAAAACAATGTATTTGTCACACATCGATCCGATCCGAATTTACAGGTCACAAAACAAAATCACGTAAATTGCGTTTATGTAAAGGCAATATATAACCACAAACGTCATGTGCCCTCACCCTTATTCATTCGAAGCTGAACATGTAGAGCACTACGTTGGATTTCAGAAAACAAAGGTTACACACAATACTGTCTGTAACAAAGGCTCGGAGTTAATAAAATCCCAATATACGTAGTGTATAAACAAATGAAAACAGGGGTTCAGAAAGGTTCTGATTCTGATTATGAATTAATCCTGTGTCGCGATTAACGTTGCCAGGCGTCCAAATAAAGCCGGACACAGTCAGGCTTTTTCTTTGCGGGTGTGGCCAAATTAGACTTTCTGTTTTAAGACCTGGCAACCCTAGTCGCAGAGATCACTGCAAACATGCTAAAATTCAAATTTGGAAATGTGGGAATTGGGCGTTAGACAACCTTACGTTCCAAAAGGTGACCATCTTGTAGAGTCTGACGCATCGCCCCTTATATAAATATAATTGTATCGTAGCAAGTAAGATTATTAATTATAGACCAATCATTAGACTGAACAACATCTTTTATTTGTCGTACCTAACGCCCAACATGCGATATAATTATAATTTTTTTGTAAAGACCCCTCTCTTAGTACGGCAATTACTAGTAATTAATCCTGTGTCGCGGGGATCTTTACAAACATTCAAACGACGAACACAAAGAGCACCTAGACTCGGTACAAAACTTTTTGTCCAGTATGGAGTTCGGATTGAACCCACAACACTCGGCGCGGTGGCAGTGGTGGAGCCACCATTAAAACCACTATGCCATCCGTGCAATCAATCAATTCATATTTTATAATATATTTCCATCTAGTAACGCTTATTTTGATGTAAACATTCATTGCTGTTACATTGTTGTTCTTACGGTAAAATATTCAATTTCCGCACTCATATTATTTTGACATTGAGATATCTTGAATGTTGTATCATTGTTGATTCTATTAGATAACAACAAAGATATTTTAAGCTTTCCACTGATAGGCTGTTTTTACTACATAATACGAGCCCTATATTAAACTGTTCCACTGCTGGCAACGGGCCTCTCCCCAGTGTGAGAAGAGCTAGGCCACAATCTGGCCCAGTGCGGCTTAGCTGACTTCACATACATACCTTCGAAAACATTATGGATAACTTTTAGACATGCCGGTTTCCTCATGATGTTTTCCTTCACCGCTTTCGTTATGATTTTATTTTGAGAAGCGATTTGACAAATTGACGTAAGATTTAAAGTTTTAAACGTAGCTATCAAAATATATATAGGTATGATGTACTTGCAACCATCAGAAATAAACACACATACATAATGAAAAACGAAAAAAATATGGTTCACAAAAAAGTGATTTTCTTTTATATTTGTGCCATTAATCTTGAAAACTAGGGACGAAAGAAATCTGAGGTCATTTCGCCAAGTCGTTATTTGTTGGGGTAGACTTGTAGAATAGTTTGGGCCGCCTAAATGGTTTTGAATGAGGTTTTATTATGAGAAAAATATTCATCAGCTACAAAACATTAGTGTCTCTATTTATACTTCTATCTGGTACTTACTGGCTGTACTTATTTATTTTTTTGTACTTCCTCACATTTTAACCTTTATTTTTATTATAACACTACATTTTGCCTGCGGCTTCGCTCAGGTAAATATAGGGTATATCTATTTTCTAACCCTCGGAAACATACTTTTTCTGGATGCAAGATACCCTATGTCCCTTTCTGTACCCCTGACAATGTGTATGCGAAGTTTCATGATGATCGGTCGAGTAGTACAGGCGTGACAGTGACAGCGAAACAAACAAACAAACTTACCTTATATATTTATAATATTAGTTAGGATGTTGGTTTCTTAATCGGTGCAGTAATTCAGCTTTGGGCTGAACAGACGGGCTGGGTCGCTTACGCATTTATCATTGTGTTTTAAAATAAAACTGTGCATTGAGTTTTACGACCTGTGGCGCGAGAGGC
This sequence comes from Catocala fraxini, assembly GCA_930367265.1. Taxonomy (NCBI): domain Eukaryota; kingdom Metazoa; phylum Arthropoda; class Insecta; order Lepidoptera; family Erebidae; genus Catocala; species Catocala fraxini. The sequence goes on along the minus strand of OV884047.1, from coordinate 15,495,240 downwards.
TTCACAAAACAAACAATTAACGTACATAAAGGATACAGAGACTGAGAACCATTATTCATATAGATCACACTAAGTATTATTTCGTGTGGGAATCAAACCTCAACACTCGTTGCCATGGCAATGCAACAACTTTAACCACCACCTCGTTGCACTTAATTTATATGTACGGCGAATCTATGATTTAAGTTTATGCATAGACCACGAGTTTATACTAAATATACATGAGCCTGAATATATCAATACAAATATGGGTCAATGGTTCAATATGGCCAGTACGCGGAAATCGGAAAATCATTTATAACATTCGACATAACATTGAAACGGTTTGCGATAGTCACTAATGTATGCCGTATATTTTAATAGCTCTAAATCTAAATTTTGTAAGTCAGAATCATCTTTAGGCATAAATTTCATATCCATAATAATTGAGAGACTGATCTATCATATCATCTATTCAGTATAATTTGGAGGTGTTTCTTACCATAATAATAAAATTGATTGAATACAATTTGTTTTCGTCATGGACATACTAAGATTAAATGTGTATTGCTACATCTTTCTGATCAGGCGTAATTCAATTATTTTTACTTTTGCTTTATTGGGAAGTATTTAATATTAGTTGTCATATAGTTTTATTGTGTGGAGGAAAACAAAGCTAATGTAAAATAAATATAGAAAGTTTAGAAGAAAGTGATTTAAAAGTGTTTAGATCATGCAAAGGTGGAATTAAGTTAGAAATAGATGGATTCATATAGGTACGAAAAAATAAAGTGCAAAGTAACAAATACTATTGGTTGTGTGAAATGAGACGGAACAAAACATATAATTGTAACGTAAGGATAATCACCATATATAACAGAGAAAGTGATAAGCATACATTGATAAGCAAAAAATAAATATAATAATAAAAATATAATAATAAATGACCATAATCATGATTCAGATGTTATAAAGTCAAAGGTTGCTAACATTTTAAGTAAATTTGATTAAAATATAAATCCATTCATAGCACTGCGAAAAAACCAAGTCAAATAATAAACGATTGCTTATCTACAACAAACGAAATTATTTCAGTTGATACATCTACCAACAACAAAAGATTTAAAACAAATTATATATAGAAATAAGAAAAAAGGGAAACAGCTAATTACTGAACCAGAAACAGTAGATTTTCTACTCGATATGAATAAGTTACATTGTGATTGAGCAACGATAGCTCAGTGGAGAGACCAACAGACTGCAATGCGGAGGGTCTCGGGTTCGAACCCACGTCGCGCACCTCTGACTTTCGGAAGTTATATGACTTTTCGAAATTATGTGCGTATTGATTGACAATTATCGCCTGCTCCGTGCCTCGGAGAGCACGTTAAGCCGTCGGTCCCGGCTGCCATGAACATCTATGGCAGTCGTTATTGGGAGAGTGTCGGCACAAAAGATCCCACTGGGTCGAAGTGTCGCCGGTCTGCACTGACTGGCCCCCACATAAGATACATACATACATTGTGATTATTTGGAGAATGATTTGTTTATAAAATATCAATTTAACAATGGACGTCGGATAATTATAATCTTACAAAAAACAAAAAACTTAAAAAGATTATTACACCATTTAAGCAGATCCAAATATTGGCTTGCAGATGGTACATTCAAAATTATACCAAGAATATTGCACCAGTTTTATGTGATACATGGATCAGTTTATCACAATGTAACATTTCCGGTAGTAAGTACTTGCACTCATGACTAATAAGGATAAAGCTAGCTATGATACATTTATTGAAATATTATTGGAATGTTGTGCATCCGCTGATATAGTCCTATCATCCCGTTATGTAATAATGGACTTTGAACAAGCGCCACAAATTACTTTAAAAAAATATTTCGGTAATGTTATAATCAAAGGATGCAATTTTCATTTAGGGCAAATCATATACCGGAAAATACAGAAGTGACTTTCAAAAACAGTATGGTAATGATGCTAGCCATGGACATGAAATGTTTATATGCTCTTTCTTATTTATCGCCTAGTGATATACCAATGTATTTTGATGAATAGCGCAAAATTATATCCCCTGAGGCGGAAACTGTTGCATAATGATTTAGCGATAATTACATCAAGTTCTTCGCCACCAAAATCAGCAAAATCAAATCAGCCTAGCCACTGGAGTACCAAAGATTTAATCGACCAAGATATCCTTAGAACACAAAATTATGCTGAAGCGTGGCATCACAGGTTGAATAGCATAGTGAGCGCAAATCATGTGGGATTCTATAATATATCAAATCATCTAATCAAAGAAATAAAATACTCTATCATAGAAATTGATAAACAGGCGCCCCAGTACCAGCCAAAAGAAAATAAAAAAATTATATTAAATAATCAGCCAGTTTACACTGAAACTGGGTTTCTGAAGGCTATTGGAGCTAATTTAAGATTAGTTTAACCTTAATTGTCTAATTCATATTTTGTTAAAATCATTATTTAATTATTTTTCTATTTGTTCACTCAATAAAACAGTTGATTATAAACATTTGTGGTTTTTATTTCCCTGTAAGAAGCATGCAAACAAGCATACACCATGCATGCAGCAAGAATATAGCAAGCATGCAGCAACCATCCAGCAAAGCATGCAGAAAGCATCTGAAAGCATGCAGCAAGCAAACAAGCATACACTATGCATGCAGCATGCAAGCGAGCATGCAACATGCAGCAGGCATGGTTTCTGTCACGGCTCCGGCGCGGCGCGGCGGTCCCACGCGAGTTTATCGTCGCAGATGGTTTTAATGCTCACCATCGCAGCTTCGGCTTGCTCGCCTCGCCCCTACGCTCCTACGCGATTCTAAATTACATTCTAGAGTTAGGACAAACTAGACTACGTGGAGTCGGGTTTGCAGCGATTCGTTTCGGTCACTATCTTTTGTAGCACAGCACATACATTTTTTTAAGACAGTATTTTAATTTTAGTTTAAGGTTGAAATGCTATTTAATAGAAATATAAAATAATAAAATTATTCCAAATGAAATTCTGCTATCTTCATAGTATGCCAAATGAAATTATACCATATAATCGTCAATCTAAATAAACGTTATGCTAAACGAAATTATACGGAATATTAATTCTGCCAAAGGTGCCACATAAAATTCTGCCATCTTAAAAGTATGGCATTGTTAATTCGAACATATAAACATTCGGCCAAACAATGTTTATATTAAATAATTTTTATGATTATTCGTTTATAGAAGATTATGCCAACTGCGTTATGCCTAATAAGTTTTGGAGCCTCAAGATTCTGCACGATAGAGGGAACCCATTATATCAGCCCCGTATAAAAACTGACCCACTGCTGGGCGCAGACTGTTTTTCAGTGTGAATAGGGTAAAGCCACCTCGCTGGCCCCGTGCGGGTTGGCAGACTTCACATATCCTCGAGAACATTATGTAGAACTCTCATGTAAGTTTCCTCACGACGTTTTTCTTCACCCTTAAAAAGGGCGATAATTAACTAATTATTGCACACGTAACTTCGAACAGTCAGAGGTGCGTACCTTGAGATCGAACTCGAGACTTCTGCGTGGCAGCGCAGCGCTTGCCCATTACTATAATTTTTATTTTTTTGTTGATTCCTATAGCAGCTTTAGAAATACATATTCTGGGAATTTCACTCTGGCTATAACGGTTCATGAGATACAGCCCACGGACAGATGGACGGACAGACGATGGTTTTATGCCCGAATAGTAAGAAGTTCGCTCCTAGCATTCGGACATAAAACCCGAAAGACGACGGTCAAGTTCGAGTTGTACCCGCGTTTTGAAGGTGCCGTATCTTAGAAGAAAACATTTATTCTAATTACAACATTTGCGTTAGCGATAGCTCAGTGGGGAGACCAACAGACTGCAATGCAGAGGGTCTCGGGTTCGAACCCATGTTGTACACTTCTGCCTTTCGGAAGTTATATGACTTTTCGAAATTATGTGCGTATTGATTGACAATTATCGCCTGTTCCGTGCTTCGGAGAGCACGTTAAGCCGTCGGTCCCGGCTGCCATGAACATCTATGGCAGTCGTTATTAGGAAGTCAGTGCCCTCTGATATCCTGACGCTGGTCTAGCATTAGGGTATCCTTAGCCTTATGGTTGCGGAGGTCAGATGGCAGTCGCTCCGTGTAAAAACTGATATCCAGTCAAATCCGGTTAGACTAGAAAGCCGACTCCAAGTGACTTGGGAATAATAAAAGCTAAGGAGAAGACAACATTTGCGTAAACGTAAGACAATAGGAAAACATATAAAATGAAAGCTTTACATTGACGCTTTTCTTTTATGTTTTCTGAAAATAATACACATAGGTACATTTTCACGCATGCATGAACGAATGGGTAGGCAGATGTGTGTTATTCCCTGTATCTTCTACTACTTAAGCCCCATTTATTGGAAAGCGGACCTAGTTTGTTTTATGCTAATGCGGTATACTGGGCACAATTGCAGACTTAGGGCTACTAACGATATTTTATTGCCGGACGAACTCAATAGCACTTAATTCGTCCTGAGAATCGAAGTAGAGACCTAACGCATAACACTCGCATTCATTCTAATAAAGACAACGCCTGCACTAGGGATGAAGCCATATTTTCGATCCTTATGGAGATCGAACACTTGATCAACATTTGCCGCAGTGACAATGGCGCGGCGACCGCTTAAACGTATTTTTTTGTCTGTCTTGTTTCTAAGATGACATTGTTCTATAATGTTCATATATATGTATATTATATAGAGGTGTGCTATCATCGGTAAACGCAAACATAATAAGAGAAAGTTCTGAGTAAAGCAGTGCTTTTACTTAAGTTTTATTATGACTTATTTTATTACTTACGACACTAATGCATTTAGCTACCTTTACAAGGTATCGACCCCAAACTAGTACCTAAAATTAACTTATTCAGTCGCAGCGGCAGCGACCTTATATTAAGGTCTTTTACTATGAAGTTAATCTCGTCGTGTGTGCACATCATCATCAGGCTATAATAGTCCACTGCTGGACATAGCCCTCCCCTAATGTGTGTGCACAATATGCAATCATTATTTTAAAAAATATTATTTTCGAGATTAGACTTAATATTAATAATAAAATGTTTTATTAATGACAAATATCAATAATCTTTCATACAATATGTATTTAAAGTTATATCGCTAAGTGTCCGTATTCATTGTTTCAGTTCGCCATAATTATAAGTATTGTTTTGGTTAATTTAAGACAAACTATAATGGCCTAAATACAAGCAACCAACCTTTATACTATACCTTTTTTAATTGTTCCATCCACTTATATCTTTCTTCTCTTTTCTTCCTCAGGTCCAAGATGTACGGCCTCCTTCTAGAAAACATGGCGGAGTACATCCGCCAGACGTACGGTGAAGAGCGATGGGAGGACATCAGGAGACAGGCAGGGGTGGAACAGCCCTCCTTCTCAGTACATCAGGTGTACCCAGAGAACCTGATCGCTAGGCTAGCGAAGAAAGCACAAGAGGTAAGCTATCTAGTAGAAGTTTCTAGAATAATCTAGAAGGTTCTTCTGCGAAGCAGACTGTATGAATTAGCTTTAAACAGACTGCGGCATTCTACTGCGACTATTGTCACTGTAGAATGCCAGAAATATAATAGCTTTGGAACAACCCTCCTTCTCAGTACATTAGGTGTACCCAGAGAACCTGATCACTAGGATAGCGAAGAAAGCACAAGAGGTAAGCTATCTAGTAGAAGTTTCTAGAATAATTTAATAGGTTTTTCTGCAAAGTATGAATTAGCTTTAACAGACTGAGGTATTCTACTGCGACAGCAGCAAAATCTCTATCAGTCGAATTGTAACTTAAAATAGCGTACGGTCGATTGCAGGGCACGATGGCTGAGGAAAGTGACGGCTTGCGGTTTGATTAGTCGGTACTTTTTGTCGCCTGTCTACGATCGTTGACAGTCAATAACCGACTGTATGTATTAGTATTAGTAACTATGTTTAATTGTCTTACGTTTATGCGAATGTTACATTACAAACAAATCTTCATAGAAAAAAAGCAGTTTATTTTCCTACAAAAAAAATATTCCCCTGTATAATCCTACTTTCTGCTACTATTTTTATCAGTAGACCTGTAGGACTCGTACCCTAGGGTGTGATAATATAATTTTCAAGGGCATAATTGCAACCACATCATCACATTGCCATTGTGGTGATCCTCCTGCAAATGTGTTGAGTAGAGATCACATCACATTGCCGTCAAGCGTTAGTGTCCTTCTGCGGGCACATTACGAGAATCCGTACTGATACTATAAATTTTCAAAAAGAAAAACTTGATAACATTTCTCCCGACTTACGCCTTCACAAATTTATCCCAAGGGAATATGAAGGTAGATTAATCTAGATATAAATAATAAATTTACATTTTTGCATAATCCTTTCGTAGTAAACAAAATAAATCACGCATAGATAACCCTACACCGTGTTTATCCATGGAATACCTTTCGTCAATCAAAACACATAATTTTACAATGTCAGCATGGCGTCGTCTCGACCTTGAACAACAAAAACTTCAGATGACGTAAGAACGAGATGGCCGCGTTTTATCCCAAAGATTCGTTTTTCATATCAGATTTCAATCCACAAAAATCCCAGGACTCGACGTAATATTTGAAAAGTAAAAAATTTAATTACGCGATATATGAATAGCGTTGAGTAATTTATTATTATTTATGTATTTCACTAATTAGTTTATAAAATATAAGTCTTTGATGTGTGTCATAATTGATTTGTCGTTTAGACTGAAACGGTAGGAATAATTAGTTATTCTAACCTCATTTTGTGACGTTCATAAAGGGAATGTTAGCGCATTTTTTGTATCAGCTGTTGCAAATACCACGTCATTTGGCAATGTCCTAAATTAACGCCTAAAAGGCGAATTAGCTTCAGATGAAGCCCACTCATATTAGGTAGGAAAATAATGGTAATTTCAAAAGTAATACCAATAAATAGTTATTATGAAACAAATTTCGTAATTTTTATAAAAATATTATACTTATTTTGAAAATGCAGTTTTATTTCGAGAATAAACGCAATAGTATTGACGCCAAATCTAAATTTGGCAATTGTGAAAGGGTCAGATAAAAGGAGAAGATGTCGACGATGTTCTACGAAAAGCCTGGTTAAGATTACTCTTAACTTATGAACAAGCAAATAAACGAGAGCTTTTCAGCACAGAAAAATTACACGAAACAGACTTCTTGAAACTTATTTCGATTGTAAGATCTAGCCTCTATAATTAATAATTAAAAAGGCTAGAGTCTTACTATTATAATGTCCTATATATGAAGTAAGAACAAACCAATAAACTGTTATAATTATAACTTAGAATAATACCCAATAAGTAGCCATTTCAGAAAATGTAACATAGAGGCTGCATGCTGGAATTGACCGTTGAAAATTATGGCGCACTAAATTTGTCACACTGCCAATAAAGGTTTGTAACGCATATATCTGTTATAGTTTTCTTTGAGTAAAAATAAATGTTTTATATACTTCTTACTGAAATGATGCTCTTATCGTAAAAATATTATATTATTATTATTATTACTCTGAGCTTCATTTAATATTATGGCTCGCGAGTCGTGGGGAAATTTACCATTAAAAAGCATACAAAGAACACGGAAAACATTCAAATTCGCAACAATCTATTAATTATATATCATCTCACCTAATGCAATTAGTATACTATGTCCGACATAGTCCACAATTGATAGATAGCTTTTAGTTTACCATCTATTAGGTATATATACTATATGTACTAGATTTTGCCCGCGGCTTCGCCGGCGTAAATGTAAGTTAGGTTAGATTAGTAAGTACGTTTTCTGGATGAACGCTACCCCTATATCTTATCCTGTACCCTAGAAAAAGTGTTATGAAATTTCAGATTTTTGGATTTTGATCGGTCGAGTTGTTAAGGCGTGAAAGCGTAACAAACAAACAAACAAACTCACTTTCGCATTTATAATATTAGTTAGGATTAGGATTATAGATAGCAATAAACAATTCAATTGGAATAATCACACAAATTTTAGACTTTTGGATGGAACACAAATGTTGTACTTGGTTCATTAACTGTGTCACATGTGATATACATATAACAACAATGTATCTCTAAAAGTAATTTTCATCCTAAAGCAGTTTAAGACAAACGTAATACGAATTGCCACATGCGTCTTCGACGTGCAGTATCATAATTCTAAAGAAAGTTATTGATATTATTTATATACTCGCGCAAGGTTTTAGACCACCATATTGGCCGAAGGTAATAGGAATATGTGGGACCTAAAATATATCGCATCATGGGTCCCACATATTCCTACTGCCTTTATCTTCCACATTGCCTAACACCGCCCTATTTCTGAAAATTATCTAACTAATTATCGAAAATATAAAAACTAATTATCGAAAATTGGTTACTTACTTACTCCATGTAATCTAAAATAAAACTAGCAAAAAGTGGATATTATACACACTTCTTAAATCTTTAAATCATAGGGGTATAAAAGCGCAATGCATGTTCTTTTATGTTTTAAATGCCCATAGCTTAAAATACCACCACAATAACAGGGCCGATCATCAAGTATTGACCACCATCATTGAAAATTTGGGGCTTAAAACTTGAACTTTCGACGTAATTTAAACTATGACCTCAATTTACTATAATCATATTGCATGTAATTCTTACTCTCTATTCGGTTTTTAGTTGAAAACTTACGGTTTAATAGAAAACGAAGATACATTCTGTTAATATTGTAAAGTTTATTGTTTAATAAGCTTTCAACAATTATGGTATACTTTGTCCCAATATAATTAATACATACATACATACATAGATTCACGCCTGTTTCCCAGAGGGGTAGGCAGAGACTACGGATTTCCATTTGCTACGATCCTGACACACTTCTCTGGTTTCATTCACTTTCATCACATTAATAGAATTAATATTTTATGTAAACAATCGTTTCATGCCTAATTAAATATAAAGTCATTTAAAAATTCAAATTATATTTGAAAAGTAGTAAATGAATACAATAAGCCGTATGAAAGTATTTTGATTGTCCATAAATTTATTTTATAGAAAAATATTTTATGATAAAAGTCACTAAAAGTTGTTTACCTTTTTCTCAAATTCTATTGAGATAGACTATAACTTAAAACACGCAACAATGTCATGGCATGCAGACAACATAAAATCACATTTGACTTTTAATTCCAGAATGAGGCTGAATGCTAAACACCAATGTATTGCTAGCACATAGCTTCATTAAAAGCATTTCTCAAGTTAAGAGTGTAAATTAAAAACTTGGTAAAGACAAATTCAGTGCATCGTTGGGACCATAGTACAAGTTCTCTTGACGTTTCGAGTTTTTATCGCGGGTCGAGCAAAATATTATTGGATTTTTCTGTTAGGAAATTCATAATCTTATTAGTGGCACAGAATTAAAAGCAGTTTAACGTGTAGACAACAACAGGTTGGACCTCTAGCACGTGGGTACTAAAAACATCTAACAAAGTAAAGGTATAGCATACCTCTAACTACACCGTTTGGGAGAATACGTTTACCGTTGCCAAAGTTGGAAGTGTACATTTCTTTGAAAAGGTTGACAGGCAAGACTTGCTTCATGAATTGTCTTTTTCCTCATTTATAATCAACCAATGTAAAAATTCAGTTATATATAATTATGAATAAATTATTATCATAAATATTATGTAAGTATGTTTCATGGATCATTATTTGAAACATACTATACAATACATATGTAGATACATCTAATAAGATCTACAACAATAAAATATATCAATGAAAATAAATTCTCATTTCGCTTGTGCTATAACTTCCGCCATTGCTTTCATCACTGTTTCCTTATCACCAAGGAACACCATTGAATGGACTGGCTTCAGGTTCTCGTCTAATTCATACACGAATGGAATACCAGTTGGCAAAAATAGATTCGTGATTTCCCTTTCGGTGTAACCATCTAAAAGCATAACAATACTCCTAAGGCTGTTCCCGTGAGCTGATATAATTACATTCTTACCATCTTTAATTTCGGGCACAATTACGTTATGCCAGTATAATAAAGTTCTCTCAACTACCATCTTCAAGCTTTCGGCCTGTGGGATTTTGCTGGGTTTTGGATCATTTTCGTAGCGAGGGTCGTTTACGATCGTAGTGTAGTACAGATGCCTCTTCTCCATGGGCGGTGGAATCATGGCGAAATATCCACGCCACATTTGTAAAAGAGGTTCGCCATATCTTGCCGCAGTTTCCGCTCTATTGAGACCAGTTAGACCACCATAATGCTTCTCATTCAAACGCCAAGTTTTCTGAATTGGCAAATCTGGTTGGCCGACTTCTTGCAGAATTTTATTCATAGTTACTTGAGCGCGATTTAAAACTGAAGCATGAGCGGTATCGAATGTAAGACCTGTAGCTTTCAGAGTCTTGCCAGCCGTTTCTGCTTCGGCGATACCTTTAGATGTTAGCCTGGCATCAAACCATCCGCAGAAGAGGTCCATTGTGTCCCATTCACTTTCACCGTGACGAATCATCACTACTTTGTGTTTTACAGCCATTTTGAGCTGCAATAAATAAGTAATTTTTTGAATGACAATTCAATCACATGCTAATTCTTTTGCGTTTGACGTTTATAAAATTAATTTATTTCCTCTCTATAAATAACCATAGAGTACCTATGCAATATGTAGGTTGATATACAGAATTGTTAAATTTTGTCCAGAGTAGTAATAGTAGGGGAGCCTACGAGGTTAAATAGTGATTGAGCGTCATAGGGTCTATTAGACTTTGAATATTAAATCGTAGAAAGAAAACAGATCTTATAAAGCTTTAAAATGCTCTAGAATTGGATTGAGATAGGCACGAGAAAGGTGCAAAACTAAGTTGAATGATATCTAATTTAACTATTTTATTACTTAGTGGTCGACGACTTATATAACGATATGTTTAGTGTGAGAAGAGAATACGTAATGGAAGCAAGTGCAAATTGGCGTTTAGTATTGAGTAGGAGTTAGTTCTGAGTAGGTTCGTGAGTCACACGCGGCTCATGTTCGCTCATGTTTCGTTTCACACGTCGTACCCTTACACCCGCTTTTTTAGAGTTAGAAAAACTCTCATACAACAGCTTTCGGTCCGTCTGTCCGTCCGTCTGTCTGTTATACAACTTTCAACTCAAGAACCGTAAGAGCTAGAGACTCGTGATTAACGCCATTCGACTCAGCATAGTCGATATACCCCCGAAATTACTATGACCTTTGACCTCTGACCTCAAGGTCACGTGATACCATCTTTCAACTCAAGAACCGGAAAAGCTAGACTCGCGGTCAACGCCATTCGACTCAGCATAGTGGATATACCCCGAAATGACTATGAACTTTGACTTCTAACCTCAAGGTCAAGTGGTATCACGTGACCTTTGCATATTACTTGAATCATTTTTTTGTACTCTAAGATTTACGGCAACTCAATGCCGATTCTCACTTGTTAAAAATAAAATAAATTAAAATGTGTAGTACATTAAGCCTGGACCTTAAACCTCACATTTATTTCTTCTTTTAAGCTCTGGGCGGTACCAGGATCAATTTTTTTTTGTGCTTGCTTTCGCAAGTCTATGCAGAGAACTATATACCATAAGGCGTAGGTGTATTATTTAAACAGTAAATACATTTTTACTGTTTAAATAATACACCTACAAAAAAAACCCTAAATCTTCTTAAAAAGTTTTATTAATCTAACATAATTTACAAACATCTTAACAAAAACAAAGTAATAATAAAAATACTAATTATTATAATACTCAATGTAACTATAGTATATACATCATATTTACAAAAATGGTTTAGGTGTCGTAGAATTCGTCATCATCGCTGTCAACCGGTAACGTGCCCAGAAGACTGGCAGCATTGCCACGTTGAATGGCAATGTCGATTCTTTAGGCTAAGAAAAGACCAGACTTAATAAGTTGTGTAAGTATGCATAGATATTTAGATTCCAAAAATGTTTGCAGACGAAGCTTGGATTATTGTCACTCAATTGCCTTAAAACTAAAATAGATACATCAAAGTCGTCGAAATGAGAATGTAATTCACCTCTGCCCACCCCTTCGAATGTAAGTGTAAGACTATGTATGTATGTATTTATTATGGATGGCCCTTATGTAGGTATGTCAGTTCTAGCCCGTCGTAAAAGGGGTTTAACATTTTAATAGCTCGTCTGGAAATTTGGTGAGATTCGCTGCTATTCAGATTACTTAATTATGTTTTATTACTTAACGTCGAGTCCTGTCATATTACTATTAAACAAGACAGCTAGACACAACACATCGGTATAACAAGAGCGTATCTGCACTTTTTACAATTCTACAGACAAGCCATTTAAATTTTACTTCACACTTGCTGACCCGCGCAACTTCGTCTGCTTCATATAAGAGAATTTTTTTCCGTTGTTGCAACATTTTTATTGATGCTGCGCTCCTATTGTCCGTAGCGCAATATTATGTAGCCCATAGCCTGCCTCGATAAATGGGCTATCCAACACTAAAATATTTTTTTATTTCTAGCCTGTAGCTCCTCAGATTAGCGCGTTCAACCAAACAAACTCTTCAGCTTTGTAATATTAGAATAGATTCCATGTATTGGTTTTGCTCATACTGCCTTTGAGCATTTATTCTTGGCTAGACATAAGCCTTATACATAGACCCTATACTTTTGTGATTCAGTGCATGTTCTTTACAAGAGTTCAATATTTTTATATATTTTATTATGTATTTTAATTAAGAAATGGGTACATTAATTATGCCCTTGTCTTATTCAAGGTGCGACATAATATGGGTAGTATTATAGTTACCTCGTGTGTTATAACTTCATTCGTAAACATTTATCTACTTAAATGGCTACTCGCTAGGTGTTTTACACTATTAAAGAATTCTTGTCTCATAGAAATCGCGTATTGTAAAGGGGCATGCCAGTATTAGTTAGACCCAGAGATGCACACGAAAGAGGCTAAACTAAAAAAATATATTAATATTATATATATCCTTGCGGATCCAAGCCGTCGTGTAGGCCCGAAGTACGGGAGAGCCGGACATAACCCTCTCGCCATCCCTTGTGGCGAGGGTGTATGCTTCAAGTGCATTTCCCAACGTGGAAAAAGAAAAAAAGTTATCACATACTATAGATAGATATGCTACATCCATATAATATTACTTATCCTTTAAAACTGCACTGTTTACATGTCCCATTAACTGGTAAGACACAAAGGGGTCCAACTGAGATAGCAATGGGTTCCATCGCATATTGGATTACAGAGCAATGGAAAGGCTGATATGTTGGCAAAATATGCCACTAAGAACGAAAAGGAATATGATTTGATACTAGACTACTATGATTATTTGCCGAAACTTAAAAATAAATGCTACGTTGACTAGAAGGAACATTTTGATAAACGGTCATTAGAAAAGGGGATATGGTATAAGACCATACAGTGTCAGCTTCTTCGTGTGCCCTGGTGCATGAACAGTCGTTTAAATAGGAAATTAATTGTTATTGGCCATAGACTCAGATCTGGACACATTCCATGCAACAAATTTCTTCACATGATGAAACAATCTGGTTCGCCTGACTGTGAGGTATGTGGAGTTATAGGGGACTTACACCATTTGTTGATGGAGTGTATCAGATATGACTCTAGCAGAAATAGTTTAGTGTCCGACTTGAATATGAATAGAGCTGACAGGATGTTACATAAAATTTTATCGGAACCTAATACCGATGATGCGAAAGTTCTGTTCAAATTCATGTCGGATGAATTAATATAGTTTGATATCTGGTTACCATTATGTTTATATTATGATGGAAATGACATACGCTGTGCGAAAAAGATCAAAAAAAAAACAAGCTTAAAAAAATAGAAGACTCGATACAAAAACAACAAAAGTAAAAGAGATAAAAAATCAGCTTACTATATTTCATCCAAACGTTTGTTGACAGTTAGAACAGATCTATATAGTTAAAGTAAATTTTTTTTATACATGGATGTTGTAAAACCTGGTCTTAATAATTTAAACATGTTCACACTTTTAGTTAGTAAAAGTAAGTAAGTAAGTAAGTTTTTATTATCAAAACATAAGTATACATTATTACACAATACGTTAATAATAAATTTATTGCCACCCCTTACCATCCGATGTACCTACTTACTTACTATTTTTATTGTCACCACAGGCAATAAAAAGTTTGACAAAATATCTTGAGTACAATCTCCATTTACAGCATAATCTATCAAACAGGAAATCCGGTTATGGATACAGTTCGTAACTGTTCAAGATTTTTATCATTAGATCGTAACAGATAACGCTATATTCGGCACGTACGGTTTAGTGATAGTATAGAGTTACCTTGGTAAATTAAAAAGTTAATTTCAAAAAATGTTGTATATGTTATTATCATATACAAAAGTGAATTTCATACATTGAAATAACACTAATTTTGTATGCGGATTTTGTTGCGGTTTACGGATTACGGATTTTTAATCGTAGGTATAATTGTAATCGTTGCAAGATATACCCATATAATATACCTAATATGTAACAGGTATTAACGCGTTCATACATAATGTTTACCTTTTAATGTAAACATTATGTAAAGGTAGACATTATGCATGATCGCGTTACCTTATACCCGTTACGTACCCGTATATAGAAGTATAATTTAAATTGATGCACAGTCATATAATATAAGAAATAGGAGCTAATTGTCTGTTGTCCATCCCAGGATATTAGGTTTGAACTTAAAATTATATTGTGGGCTATCGCTGTTTAAGAGGCGGGTGCTCTAGAAAACAATCCTAGGTGCGGTAATGAGCATAGTATGTTATTCAAATCACATCAAACATTTATATACATAACTCAGGTACATAAACTTGGTACATAGTAGGTAGGTATATAATATAGAACATGCTGAATTATAACCTCGAAAGAAGTGCGCAAATATTATATATTTGAGTACATGCAACATCAAAATCTTATTTGTGTAATCCATTAAGTGTCAAATAACAAATATAAGCATTGTAATAGGTATAGGTACTTATAAATAACAAACACAGTGTGCATATGAAATTGGTTGATACAATAAAAAATTATAATCAAAATTAATGTCACAAGGTTAAATAATTAGCATTAATGTCAAAAATTTTAATAATAGTGTCAAATTGTGAAATAATAGAAAATAATAATGTTATGTCATAAAGTCGAGTAGGTATTTACTAAATGGCATAATGATATCAAATATAAAAAGTAAAAATAATTAAATGAAAATGTCGAAATTATATTTATAAAACGATTAAAATGTATCTGACAAAAAGTCTGTGACACTATAGTAACATTTTTTTGTGACAGAATTGCATGCTTTTGTCGTTTTAAATAGATTGAAATTGCAGCCTACAGACGATTTAAGAACATATACTTTAATAAATTACTATATATTTTAATTCTTACTTTAAGTGTACAAAGTCTATAATAATTATAAGTCTTCACAATCGACTCGTTTGGACGCGGGCTTGTTTTGTAGTACATTTAAAAAGCGCCTCTAGCGACACTCTTGGTAAACTAATTTAAATGTATGACAAGGCAACGCCAACATTGTGAAATGCGAAAGTCACGAGCTGTGAAATAATCAATACTGTGACAAAAAATATATTTATGAACTAGGTATATCTTTACTATTTAAGTTAAGTCCGTTATATAAAACTACAATTCAACCTATTTATGCCCAGTGAATCCAAGAAACGAATCGTTTTTGATACATGCTATAGGTACTTTATATTTGCCACGAAAGTATACAATATTCCGTAATATTCATATTTATAACATGCATTACCTACAAATTAGGAACACGGTATACCCATTTCAAAGACAAGAAATATATGGGTAGGAGCAAATACGTAATGTTAAACCTCGAATTTAAAATTTCATTTCAATAAAATTATGTTATATATTGCCACGAAACTTTCGCCTTATCTATGAACCAAGCAACTTCCAACATCCAATTATAATTTTGTGTATATTTTGCCCTGTGATATTTTCGTATACACAGACTAAATACGTAATATGTAACTAACTTGAACTTTAAGCGACGTGTGATGTTAGTCAAAACGTACTGATTATCTATTTTGACTCGTGAGCCATCGGCCCATTAGCTCAGTTGGTTAGAGCGTCGTGCTAATAACGCGAAGGTCGCGGGTTCGATCCCCTCATGGGCCACAAATTTTTGTTTTATATTTATATTTTTTGTATTTTAATGTAAGATTACGTTAAAATCCTGTAATAAAAACAAGTACCAAATAAAAAATTCAAACTGAATAAATTATAATAAAATTGAATAAAAGCATATACAGTTAGTAAAACATATTATATTATGTCTTAAAAGTAAATAGATACAATAAAAAGCAAAAAAGAAGAATTTGGAGATGCTGGGATTTGAACCCAGGACTTTCAGCATGCGAAGCAGACACTCTACCACTGAGTTACATCCCCGATGAATAAATGTTTGAAATTATGTATTCATTACAGTAAATGTATTTTATTACAAAACATACAAGAATATGAACAGACTTTCGAATACAAAATTATGAACTAAAATAAAACACAAACAAATCTTACCACAAAAAATGATGATGATGATAAAATAATATTATGAAATAGACGTTTTGGCATAATTTATACAAACAATTATATTTACCTATAGGTAGACATATTTTTATATGACAGATTTTTTCATGACAATGAATCCTAAAATGTTATAGTCAAGTCAAATGTTTACATAGGATACTTTACTAAAAAAATATTGTAGGCTAACTAAGCCTTGAAAAGCCTGGGTTTATTATTATTTTTATTAACTAGATGTGTATCATTCGTTTTAAACGTCAGACGATGCTACCAAACAGTTATATTTATACAATTTGTTATTGTTATTACGTTTTTTAGTTCCTGTTCGTTACATATCTCAAGTAGCGAAACAAACATTTGCTATAAAAAATTTAACAGGCGTTTTTATTTACAGGTATTAGGCATGTCAGAAAGAGAATTTATGGACCAAATGGGAGTTTATTTTGTTGGTTTCGTATCACAATATGGCTATGACAGAGTTTTATCAGTTTTGGGCAGACATATGAGAGATTTTCTGAACGGATTGGATAATCTCCACGAGTATTTAAAATTCAGTTACCCCAGAATGCGGGCGCCGAGTTTTATATGTGAAAATGAAACAAGACAAGGATTGACATTACATTACAGGTCGAAAAGAAGAGGGTTTGTTTATTACGCCATGGGACAGATTAGAGAGGTGAGTATTATTTCAATAGTAATATTGAGTATTAATATGTATTGCCTTTGTTACTTTGTGCCATTTATTTTGTGCCTTTGTGTAATGCAAATAGTACTGGCAATCATGTACCTAATTTGCTCTAATTTGACGACCACAGATAATATAACTAAAGCACTAGTAAAATTAGTATCATATCGATTGTTTATAATATAAATGTTGTAGGTAATTCTTATTTGTATTTGGTATTCATGACGTAGACAACTCGTAACAGTTCTCCTGGACCTGTTCACGACAAAATTAGTTTCAAATACAGTTACAGCAAACACAGTCTACCGTCTATGCTGGTTACAAAGAAACTATTAGAATTTAAATATCTATGCATTTTATACACCACTTTTTAGCAAAATGTAAATGAAACAGCCTTTGTAAAACTACTTAGCACAACGTAATCTTCACTTCTGAATACTGTATAGTACTTGGAACTAGATAGTTACCTACAATGGTTTCAGTATTATTACTTTTAGGCATATGTGAATATGTACCTCGGCCGGCAAAAAGGCAATTTCATTCGAAAAATAAGCCAATTAATTATCTAGCGTTACCACAAAACAATAAAAAATGTACCTACTCTCTGAAATGTGTCTATATGTATTGAGCACAAGATGTAAGTAAATGATCACTTTGTCTTTACTTATTCAATTAATGCTACCTAATTGAATGATTGAGCATTTAGCCACAGTTAGCTGAAAATAGATTCGACGAAAACTGGCGCCGAATAGGAACTATTGATTCTGGGAATGTCACGTGGGTACACAAATACTCAATTCATTATTGATAATGTCGGGGCCATGTTACCACTATAAACTAATATTATTATAAATGGCTAGTTCTATAATATATTGTACGATATTATATAATGAGTTATCTGTTTACAACGCGAATTGTGTCAACCGAAACCAATTTTATAACAGCGCCGTCTACTGATACTGGTTGTCAACATTTACTTTTTTTTGTATTGATGGTCTTGCAACAGATGCCGCTTTAAGCAATTGATTTTGTTTTTATTTAGCCAAGTAAAAAAGTCAGTAATATTTATTTCATTGACACATTTACATTTTATATTATATAAACTACTTTGAAATTGTAACTACAAAAATATTAATTATTGGCTTTTTACAAACCATATTATATAATATTAGGTCACAGACATATTACGGAGGTATTAAAAATAAAAGGCATGTTTCTACGTTTGTTTTAATGAATAAGGTAACAATCAATCTTTAATTTTCCAGGTAGCCCGCCACTTTTATCACAAAGAGATGCGAATAGAGTTATTGAGAGAAGAACTATTATTTGACACGGTGCATGTTACTTTTCAACTAACATTTGACAACCGCGCCTTCACGCTTGCTTCTTTAGCGATGACTAGAGAAGAGAAACATCTGCCAATCAGTGCTTCTGTTCTCTTCGAAATATTTCCATTTTGTATAGTTTTTGGGTAAGTTTTTTATGCCATATAATCTGCCACTTATAAACAGAAATAGGCCTGCCCATATTATAATAATAATTTGTTTGTTTATTCAGGCAACATTGACCCATACAAAAATGTTAGTTAAGTACATGGATCTTATAAGTTGTAATGTTAGTATACTTAAAACTAAAGACCGTAGACAGACAATAGCTCTCTCTACATTAATCCTGGAGCAATGAATCATGTAAAGAGAATCAAGCCTATCAGCAATCATTGCCAAGACGTGATTGGGGCTGGCCCGCACTCAGAGCAAGGAAGCGCATCTTTTACGGATGGCGGTGTAAAAGCAAGCCACTTTATTATAACAATAATAACATCATATAACATAATAACATCATATTATAACAATTTAACTGCCTCCGTGACGCAGCGGTAGTGAATGCGACTGCTGTGCATGAGGTCTCGGGTTCGAATCCCGGGTCGGGCCAACAAAAAGTTATTGGGGTTTTCTGTAAAGAAATCAGAATAGCAGCCCGGAGTTAGGAAGTTGGCGGTGTTAGACACCCCCGTGCCTCGGAAAACACGTAAAGCCGTTGGTCCTGCACCTGATCTCTCTCCGGTCGTGTCGGATTGCCGTCCCATCGGATCATGAGAGTTAGGGAACAGAGAGTGCACTTGTGTTTGCGCACACACTTGTGCACTATAATATCTCCTGCGCAGATGGCCAGTCTCTGTTAAGACTGGCCGCCGTGGCCGAAATGCGGTCTGGAGGACATTAATAATATTAACCCTGTATTAAACTGTCCCACTACTGCGCACGGGCCTCTTCTTACTGTGAGAAGGGTTAGGCCATCGACCACCACGCTGGCCAGTGCGACTTCACATATCTGATGAAAAGAAAAGAACTCTTAGAGACACATGTTTCCTCACGATGCTTTTATTTCACTGTTAAAGCGAATATTTAACTATTTAATACGCACATAACTTCGAAAAGTTAGAGGTGTGCGCCTTGGGATCGAACTCGAGACCTCTACGTCGCAGTCCAACGGTCACCCACTAGGCTATCGCTGCTATACTCTTTTTTAAAGTATACTGTATTATACTTACTTATACAGTATACTTTATAAAAGAGTATGATAAGATCAAAGGGTATACTATCGCTACTGCGAAAATTAATTTTGACTACTTAATAAGAACGATTATTATAATATTCAATACCTTGGTATAAGTTCCGCCTATCCCTTTGAAGATTCACGTACCTATATAGGCGTGCGATGTGATGTAATTAATTATAACGGCTTTAATTTAATGTGACATATTTACACATTATGGTACAACAAACAGGGATATTAATTTCAAACGCCCCGAGCGACTGAGATTCATAATATAAATGACTGTACAAGGTTTTACTCATTTTAACTGATGTTTGACGAATGTACATGAGTTAGTAATCAAATTTACTTTCTGTGCCAGTTCCGTAATGAAGGTACTTATATTTTCGATTCGATTTCGGACGAATAAAATGTTGTTCAGATATTCTACCAACTACAAAATAATAACGAAGACTTTCAGTAGGTCCCGCGGCGGCATTAATTTGACGAGGTTGGGTTACCAAGTAACTATTGATAATTAGGTTTTCTGTTAAAAAAATTCGCACTTGTAACACAGTTTGGTTTATTTACCTATCTATAATATTTATGCTGGTTATTACCTAGAACTCACTATTGGTAAAATCTGGATAGGTATTGGGTAACATTCCTGCCTTCCCTTTGGAATCTGACGAGCAATATTGATGATGAGTATAATGACTGCTACACGTCAGTAACGTCGCTCCTAATAGATAGGAATCAAATATGAATTTGAATGATTAAAAAGATTACTCCCGCATTAGGAATAAATCACGCATCGCGGGGGACTTTACAAACATTACAAACAACGGACACAAAGAACACCCAGACTCGGAACAACCGTTTGTGGTTCACACAAATTTTTGTCCCTTAGGGGAACAAATCCGCAACACTTAGCGCAGCGGCAGTAGCGGGCCAATCACTACGTCACCCGTGCAATCAAAGAAGGATTATAATATGCAAGGGTTATATCTCTTCATTTTGGTTCCAGTTCAGACATGGTGGTACGAAGTATCGGCAATTCCCTGATGGTGATCTTACCAGACTTGGTCGGTAAGAAGATAACCAACTGGTTCGATCTGGTCCGACCGCTTATAGCCTTCAAATTCCAAACGGTAAGTCTCTGCATTTTATATACTCCGAGCAAAGGGCCTGTCTGGTGGTAACTGTTTTCTCTAGTTTATAGATACTTGCAACAGTAGATACTAGTCTAACAAACCTACGAAAAGGGATCGCTGCTACCAACGAACGTAAGGGCAAAGATTATTGGATTTCCTGCTAACAGAAACACCTATGTTTAAGCCGTGTTGTCATCATTTCAAGTTCATTCTTACAGGACCATATGCCCTGAATCTGGGCAAAACACGTTAATTTTTTTGTCCATGGAGTAAGAATTAATTGTAACATCTTGAAATTCGGCATCTGTTTTATAATTTACTTGGGTTAGTTTCCAAAACACAATTAATTTATGTTGTCGATACATATTAGCTGCGCAGTTACTATTAAAATTTCATTTAAACAACATTACTGATATACATAATATTGTCTTCTATTTACGCGAATATTATTCATTGAAATTAAACTGCTATATACGGATTTTATCGCGTTGTTTATTTGACACTTTATTACAAAATTTTGAAAATTGTTTCACTACTACTACTATTAAACTTTACTAATTTTTTTTTAAGCTAATTAAATTATTATTAAACTATTTAGATTTAATTTATTTTTACTTTTACACTTTCCGATATGTTTTACTGTATAGAAATATATAAGCTTCACAATATGATTAGTCGCAGTCTTCCTTTGCCTGGCATTCGGTAAGCTAGTCAGAACTGCCATTTGACAAAACTTCTTTATTTAAATATTGACTTTGACCATATATATATTTTTCTTCCTTTTTTTCTCCCTATTCGACTAGCGAGCCTTTCCATGTATCCCACTACAGTAGAGTGGCATACAAATAACTATAAAAAGTAATGAGAATTATCACGACATTTGATTAACTTTTCCACCCTCAGATCCTGAACCGCACAAACAACATTTTCGAGCTGGTCACAGTAGAAGCCGTAATACATGAGAAGGCGCCAGACAAGAGGAACGAACTACTCCGGCTTTCTGACGAGACAGATGGCGCCACTGAAAAGAACCTCAGGCTCAAAGGTACCGTGTCATTACGAAAATACGTCTCCAGTTCTTTTTCTCACTAGCTTTTACCCGAGGCTTCGTCTGTGGAAAACTCTGGGAAGCTCTGAGAAATATGTTCCACATTTTGATGTATCTGCAGTTATCGCTGCTAAACGGTCTTGGCCCCGCGCTAAAGCGAAACACGTGTCGACGCATAATTTGTGTTCGAAGGGGAATTCTGTAAGTTAGAGTACGTCCGGATCCCACGGACGAAATTACCATGCGGCTGTCCCTATTTCATTGTAATGCTTGGAGTGGGCAATACGAGGGTGCTTGGCGGGTTCTTCTCTTCCCAATAATTTTATTTTCTGAAGTTTGATGAATAATCCGGTTGATCATATTAGTAAGACACTATGATGGCCATCGCCAGGAGCTACCCCGGTAGAAAACTGGGCAGCTGCCACAATCTGCCTTAATGGAGGAGGCCATTTCTTCTCTATCTGTTTTGAACATGTAATTACATATATGCCAATTTATTTATATAATTTGTGTTGACATAGAGAATTTACATCTTCCTTCATTCACTCTGTGCAAGTCTTCTATCGTTCCAGCTGACAGGAGGCCGCCCAGCCTAATGTTACACATATCGCGATGCTTTTTTAAATGCTACTTACTTTCACTGTATCATGTTTATCAGTACCGCGGGAGACTTTACAAAGATTCAAACAACTTACACAAAGAACACTCAGACTCGGCATAATCACACTATTTTTATCCCGGGTGGAAATTAAACCCACAACACTTGACTTAATGGCAGTAGCGAGGCGACCACTACAACATCTGTCATGCACTTAAGGTTAAATTTACTTCATCAGATCAAAACATACTCCCCTAAAACTAGTGTCCTTAAACAGACAAGATACGAACCTTCCCTCAGACCTCAATCAAACATAATACTTTAATTTGACAGTTGAACAAACGGAACTCGATCCCACATCACTCGGTGTCACACCTTGATAATTGGATTTGTTCCGTTAGCTCGGAGATGTTGACTCCAACTACCGTGTCGAGGAAACACTTCCTATAGTGCCTATATGGATATTACTTGCACGGATGGTGTAGTGGCTTTGGTGGTCGCATCGCCACTGACACTGCGCCGAGTGTCGTAGGTTCGAATCCCACACGGGACAAAAAAATGTGTGATCCACAAGTGGTTGTTCTGAGTTTGGATGTTCTTTGTGTCCGTTGTTTGAATGCTAGTAAAGCCACCCGCGACACAGGATTTAAGTACTTATTCCTAATGAGAAATACATCTTACACCAGAGAGATATAAGTTATATTTAAAGGTTTTAAAGACATCTGGAATCAAGTTAAACAGAAAATTACCAAAAGCTTTGATCATAGAAAAAACGTGTAAGTATATTTATTTTTTACTAGTCTTGGTTTTTCCTGCGGCTTTGCTCGCGGTAATTTAGATTTTGTCAATTTTCTATCTCTTGGGAATAGTACAGCGACACATCAAACTAGACTGTTTGGACTTTGAACTATTAGAAGTTGAACGCTGCGAATCATGCGAGAGAGTGCGTTATATTTTGTTATTTTGTCTCATTCACGCTGAACGGGACGCAACGCTCTATCCTTACCATTACATCGACACGCATAGTGTTGTCCCTTTCCGACAATTCCCTTTTTTGTATGTATCGTAGTTATGCGTATATAAGGTGTCTAACTTGATGTGTAGCCGTGTGCACTTTTTCTATGTAGTATGTCCTTATCGGTGCCCCTGACAATGTGTTTGCGAAATTTATGATCATTAGTCAAGCAGTTACGGCGTAAAAGCGTAACAAACAAACAACTCATATTCGCATTTGTAATATTAAGTTAGTATATAATTATTTAATACGAAGAGAAATCTTCGTACCCCTTTTTAAGTATATACCTATCGTACACGGGGGAGCATGGGAGAGTGTGTGATTTGGTATAAAGCTAATATGGAGAATGATGAAGAGGAGATAATACAAACAAACTCAGATTTGCATTTTTTTATATTAGTTAGGATACAAAAATTCCGTTTCCTTATGTTTGTATCCGAAAAACTAAAAATAAGCCAGATTGAGTTGAAATTTTTACACACCGTTGCATTTTTATTAAAAGTGTTTTTGTATACTTTTTATGTTGAAGCTTTCTCGAGAACTCGGGAAATTAAAAATACCAGACCGAGCCACAGTGAAGCTAAGCTTAATTAATAATATTAAACTTTGCCAACGTTAGCTACAAGATAAAGAGAGAACGGCCATATTGGTACGAAAATATCTAATCTAAATTCAAAAGATGCAAATACAAATTACCTACATACGAACATAAAATATATTTGAATATGTGTACGGCTGAAGCTATAGAAGAAATCCTAACTAATATTATAAATGCGAATGTCTTTGTTTGTTTGTTAAGCATTCACGCCTTAAGTATAAGTATAATTGACCTATCGTGATGTATTTTCGCGTACTCGTTGAACTGCGTTGAATTATAATATTTTAGAGAAATGAATAACAATAGGTAGGTATAGCAGAAATCGAAAAAAAAAAATTAAAATAATTCTTATATTTATTGATGTGTGAGATTTCAGCACATACACGATATTACCCTAATGTGGTACATGACAAACAATTTTTATTATTTAAGTCAAATAGTTTCATTACTCCAAGTACACAGTTATAAATGTAAGTATACAGTTTTAAATGTACTTAATAATTAAATAAGATGCAAGCGTTTCAAATCTACTAGAAGGGTTAATTGTCAAATGACAGGAAAGGGATGCACGATACAAACTGTGACGTTACCGCTATTTAACCGCAGCTGTGCGAGGGAGATAGCACATCATACCCACTACAACCTACTTTTGTATAACCAAATTTAAAATATTAACTACTGCGATATTATTATGCATCCAATTTTGATACTGTTTGCACATAAAGATTTCTTTTGATTGCTATTTGCAAGAGCAAAATATTTAGTTTTTTCCTTTTTTAAATTCAATATCATCATCATATGTCATCATATATCATCATCATATATCAGCAATCAAATAATGCCTGTGTCGCGGGGTCTTTACAAACATTTAAACAACGAACACAAAAAACACCCAGACTCGGGACAACCATTTAATGATCACATATATTTTTGTCCCGTGTAGGGATCGTACCCACAGCACTCGACGCAGCGTCAGTGGTGAGGCGACCACTTAAATCACTACGCCATCTGCCATACATGTATGTAAGATGTACAAAATTAAACACAGGCAATTACCCTATTATAAGACATTTCCTTATTACTTTACATAACTAGATAGTCATGATTCTTTACGAGGTAGGAAGAAATTAACTTGTAATAAGGAAAGCCAGTCAAGCGCTAAGCGTGTGTTCTATAGAACACCATTAATAACATCGTACATAGCTAACTAGCTGTCCCTCGCAGTTTCACCCACGTTTATGATTACTGCCCCGCCTCTGTGGCTCGTACCGTGAAGTTATATAGCTCATAAGCTATCTTAAGAATTGGGCTATCAATCCCAAAAATAATTTTCAAATCCGGCTGGTAGTTCCAGAGATTATCACGTTCAAGTAAACTCTTTATCTTTATTCTGGAGGCCCAATCACCCCGTTTCCTCCTTCGCGCTCCTTCTCCTTCCCACTTCCTTTCCTAAAGGGTCGGCAATGCGCAAGTGCTGCCTATGGTGTTGCAGGCATCCATAGGCTACGATGACCACTTACAATCAGGTGGGCCGTATACTTGTCGGCCGACATAGGGGTATAAAAAAAAATGTTGGTATGTATACTAATACTACGAGGGGAGTTCAATGTTTTCTCGGTATAGACATGAAAGAATAAGTAGAAAATTCAGAAAAATCTAAATTTTGTAATGTAGTCTACCATCACCTCAATGCACTTATTAGAGCAGGAAAGTAAGTTTTCAATACAACCTAAAAATATTTTTCTTCCTTGTCTGAAAAATGTTTATTAATTGCCGCCTTTAACTCTTCATCGTCGGAAAAACGTTTACCTCGAACATCTTTCTTAAGGTTTGGGAACAGAAAGTAATCAATAGGGACCGGGTCTGAGCTGTAGGGTGGATGATTGATTTCTTCAAATCCGCATTCCCGCACAGCAGCCTTAGCAACGCGCCCTGTGTGAACCGGTGCGTTGCCGTGAAGAAGCAAAACACCTGCGGTCAATTTTCCACGTCTTTTTTCTTTTACTGCCTCCTTTAAATTACGTACCTACGCTTACACCCAAGCGTAAGATGCGGCGGTAATACTTTGATGCTTTTTTGTGTACTCAATCAGTAAAAAACCCTTAGAATCCCAAAACACTGTGGGTCGTCTTCAATATTCTCTCTACCCCGTCTAAATTCACTAGACCACTTTTGAATAGTAGATTATGAAGGAGCAGAATCTTGGTAAACAGTCACCATTTCTTCGTGAATAACTTTTTGAGTCTTTCCTTGTTTTGTAAGGAATGTTATCACATCGCGATGCTAGATTTTTTTCAACATTATCGCATCGGTCATCTTATTTGCCTTTTAGTAATGATATCTTGAATACAAATGGTGATAGTTAAATAAAATTTTATATTTATACCCTCAAAGAGTGCCTTTAACTAATGAGATAATTTAATTACTCTCATCATTAGTATATCATCCTGATACCGAGAATACATTAAACACCCCTCGTAGATGTTCCCGCGGTTTCACCCACGTTTATCGTTACTGCGCCGACCCCGTAGACCGTAACGTGATGTTATATAGCCTTCTAACTTCTAACCTTCCTCAATAAATAGGCAATCCAACACTAAAATATTTTTTCTATTCAAACCAGTAGTTCCTGAGATTAGCGCGTTCAAACAAACAAACTCTTCAGCTTTATAATATTAGTATAGATAATAAAGATAAGGAGTTTGAATAAGACAAATAAAGTTTAAAAAAATATATAATATACAACATTAGCTGTAGCTTTGTAACATAATTAAACTGTCCCACTACTGGGCACGGGCCTCTTCTCAATGTGAGAAGGGTTAGGCCATAGTCCACCACGCTGGGCTCCAGCGGGTTGGCACACTTCATTAAGAAGAGCTCTCCGACATGCAGGTTTCCTAACGATGTCTTTCTTTACCGATAAAGCGAGCGATAATTAGCTATTTAATACTTACACACATATCTTAGAAAAGTCAGAATTGTACGCCTTGGAGTCGTTCTTCAGATATCTGCGTGGTAATCCGTCCGTACACCACAAAACTATCGCTGCTGTTCATTATCATTCAAATGATACACG
Source organism: Catocala fraxini (assembly GCA_930367265.1). Lineage (NCBI taxonomy): Eukaryota > Metazoa > Arthropoda > Insecta > Lepidoptera > Erebidae > Catocala > Catocala fraxini. The sequence continues at coordinate 15,467,784 of OV884047.1, read as the reverse complement.
GCTCATACCGACTAAACCTATCCCGGTATGCCTTGCATGCTGGAAACTGAAACTAGTTCAGCGATCCAGCCAGCAGTGCCCCATACAGACTTATCGTCTGCACGCAAACCCACTCCTTACACAAACATTAGTAGCTTAACTGAAAGATAATAATAATATCAGCCCTGTATTGAACTGTCCCACTGCTGGGCGCGAGCCTCTTCTCAGTGTGAGAAGGGTTAGGCCGTAGTCCACCACGCTGGCCAAGTGCGGGTTGGCAGACTTTACATATCTTCGAGAACATTATGGAGAACTCACAGATATGCAGGTTTCCTCACGATGTTTTCCTTCACCCTTAAAGCAAGCGATAATTGATTATTTAATACGCATATAACTTCGAAAAGTCAGAGATGTGCGCCTTGGGTTCGAACTCGAGACCTCTGCGTGGCAGTACAACAGTTTCCCACTAGGCTATCGCTGCTGTAACTGAAAGAGTTAACAAAAATACTAGTGATTTATAGACCAATCTGCTAGTAATCTTTTAACAAAGGAGAGCTCGAATTTGTAAAACATTTGATAATAACTAAGTACGGCCGTTGCGGTAGGTACAGCATATAAGGTAACCTAAAATAGAAGCTGGAACACATAAAATTAGTCTCGGCGCTGTAACAAGACCTCTATAAATCGCAACGGCTACCTGGAGTTGTAAAACGCAGGCTCGTTAACATCGGAACTTGGTTTAAGTCGCGTTTTACTGCGGAAGATAGCAGTTGTGACTTGGGACCTCATTATGGAACACACGTAAGGCGTTTGTCTCAATGATAGCAATTTGCGATATCTTTTTATATTCATACACACATGTTGAGAACTCAAACTATACTCAAGTTTTACTTAAACATTATTTTTGTTCCTATATTAAATTTCCCTTATCCGTAAGATTAGGAATTAGGTAGATTAGTAAATTGAGTAGGTATTTAAGACTGCGCCGAGCGAAATGTGCCAAAACAGGCGGTCACAGTTAGGTGAATAAAATCAACACTTTTTGTTTAATACAAATATAAAATATACATTTACCATAACAATGAATGTGTTTACAATTACTCCGTGTAAAAAACCTAAAATGATTAATATTTTCGCCTACAAAATTACGTAAATTTGCACGAAAAATGCAAACACGTAAGTTCGTGTTACGTGATTTTTAGATTATAACAGTAGAAGTCTATCCTATTTTACAGCTTAAACGAAACATAAATAGTTATATTACAATTTGTCCGTCCCAAATATTTAAGTTATTGGTTGACAATAAAGATACATATTTATCAAAAAAGCACTTCAAATTCTCCATACAATTTTACTATGGCGGCCGCGCGCCGATTCGAATATGCGCCGTACGAGCTCTGTCATTATCTGTCTTACGCTCGGCGCAGTCTTAAACATCATATACTTTTAAGTAAATGCTCAGTTGATTTTCATCACGGTTTGATTAAATTCAATTCTGTAAAATATATTTGAGAGTACTCAGTTGCGATTATGAGAGGCGCCCATAACCAGTTGCAATCACTAACCGGTAAACGATTACCGAGGTTTAGCAACGTTGGGTGCGGTCAGTCTGTAGATAGGTGACCGTAGTGCATAGTGGTATTTCATCTGAGCGTCTCCGTGCTTCGGAGGGCACGTAAAAGTCGGTCCCGGTTGTTGTCAAATTGACAGCAGTCGTTAAGCCATGTCAGAGGCCTACGGGCGGCTTGAACAACTCTTGACAACAGGTTGGCCACACGAAAAGAAGAAGAAGTTGAGATTCGCTACTTTTCTTAATTCAGAAACTGGGGATAAGTCTCGCGCTTGTATCCCGAAAGGGTAGATAGGTGTGCATTGGGTAGCAAGTTAACTAGCTAGTTTTAATCCCACGTAAGAATGGGGTCATGCTTTCGGATACCATTCCTACTGTGAAATGCCTAACATAGAGAGCGTTTTTAAAAAAGCTGACTTTTGCTCGCTTTGTTCGCATGGTAACAGTACTTTTTTCTGAAATGAATGTATGACCCTTCATACATTCATTGCAGTAAAAAGTACTGTTTGTATATGTTGTATGTCCATTTTGTACTCCTGACAAAGTGTATACGAAATTTCTTGATGATCGGTTGAATAGTTAGGTCAGAGCGTAACAGACACACATTGGCATTTTAATATTAATTTGGTTTTCTGCAGTCTGCCTTTTGTATCTCTCATCTGTATTGCTGCTGGCATATTGCAAATACAACTTTGCGTGATCCAGAATCGAACCCGAGACTTCAAGCAGCAGTCAATATATGTATCTATTTTTTACGTACGAACTATTTATTTAAATTGTCTTTATTATTATTTTGTCGATATTTTGTAAGAAAAATATGTAGTCATATTTCTTTGTGGCAATAAAGAATGATTTCTCTCTCTCTCTCTCAGTCGCATTAACTACCGGTGGGCAAACGAGGCTATCCGATTTGTTCTTGTGTTTACAATTATTAGTTGAACTTGATTCAGAAATCAAATATTTTTGGTATCAAAATTTAAAACATTGAAAACACATTTCATCGTCTTCTATAATTTTGATTAAATCAACAACGTGATTTTCTTGAATTTTGAAAGGATCTGTGCATTGTGACAATTTATAAACAGCTGACATTTTCATAACCTCGTGGTCAATACTCACACTGGGGTCCAAATACAAAGAGGACGTTTTCCATTGTGTCTGGATGCCAGCTGTCTTCATTAAATACAAGCAAGTCCTGCTTGTAAGCGTATCTACCGGTTATGAACACACATACAAACACACAAATAATTCCCTCAATATCGGTCTAGCCGTTTAGGAATTCAGAGACATATGTACAGAAAAAATATATAAAAGATAAACATTATAATTGACAATTACTCCCAAATCTAAATACCAATAGAATCTTTTTACAACTTTCAATATACATATATAAATATAGCTAACCGCTTTCCGACCGCTGTGGGACAATAGCTTAAAGACACGCAAAGCAAAAGACCTGGGTCGATACTGGTAAAATTCAATGCTCCACGAACACGTGATAGCTTCCTTGCGGCTGCATTTAAATACAATAAGACCAACCCCAAGAACAAATTAAACACCAGCCATCTTGGTATAACTACAGATACACCCGAACCTGTATACATATACAATACACTGGTGAAAGATGTTCCACAACATTGTGGAACATCTTTTACCAGATAATAAGACCTTACATGCCGCTGCTCGCATTCGTGCAAAGGAATTAGGTTATAAGTCCGTCTGGGTTCGCAATAGCAGAATTTTCATGCGGAAAAATGATACAACTGAAAGTTTTATAGTTAACAATTTGGAGATGTTGAAGTCCTTAAACTGAATTCAGTACCATAATTAAACTATACACATAATATATTGAGAGATTATTGGGCTTAACTCATTCACATTCAATCGTTCACTTCTAATATATTATCAAAATGTACGAGGACTAAGGACTAAAACATCTCAATTTATTCATAACTTGTCGACCTACAATTATGACATTGTAGTGCTTACAGAGACCTGGTTAAACAGTAGCATATTTGATGCAGAATTATTTGATGACAGATACATTATTTATAGACGAGATAGAGAGACTACCAGATATAACACACGTAAAGTTGGAGGCGGCGTTCTAGTAGCTGTTTTCAAATCATTAAAATCGCGTCGATTAGCCCAATATGAAAGCGATCTTGAAGATATTTGGATAAGTAAGCTTTATTTTTTTTATTTGATTTACACTGGCTTTTAATAATATATTTTGGAGTACTTACAAGTATAAATATATGTAGCACAAGAAATCTAACTTAACACCACCTGCCAGCTGCACATTTACACACTTATACATTACAAGAATATGTCACAACTGCACGAGATTGAAAACGCACAAAAGACCTTGGAAGATAGCTTCAATAAAAGGATGACTGAGCTTGAGGCACGGCTGCACAGCACTGGACCAGCTAAGGACACTGTAGCAAAAGTGGCAGAGGAGTACCGTACCTTTCTTGAACTCATCTTTAACATGCTTGGCCTGCTTCGCAAGCAAATCAACGAGTGCTACAGAATGGTCGACACAATGGAGACTAGGCACCGGCGTAAGGCTCTCATCTTCTTGGGAGTTCCAGAGAAGGATAAGGAGGATTGCACTGCTGCCACTCTGGATATACTTCACAGGATGCTGGGGCTAAATGACATCATGCTCCCTAATCTTGAAGTCTCTCATAGGCTTGGAGCACAGCACAAGGATTATCCTAGGCCCTTACTTGTCCGGTTTACTTGCATCAAATCGAGAATTAATGTCTGGAGAGCTAAGTCAGCATTGAAGGGGTCAGCAGTCTCAGTTAGAGAGTTCCTAACCAAAACTCGCCAGGCAGTCTTCGTTAAAGCTCGTCAACAATACGGCATGAAAGCGGTGTGGACTCAAGATGGCATCATTGTTGTTAAAGTGTCCGACGGAAGACGTCATAAGGTCTCGTCGATGGATGAGCTCACTCTGTTACTGGAACAGCATCCAAAAGTATTGGAGCCGACTTCTTCAGCAACCAGCAGGAGTAATGTATATAACACTGGGAGTGCGGTTTCGTCGGGCGCAAATGTAAATAAAACCAACATGCGGAAATAGCTTTCAATACTAGTGTTTGTATGGCCGCGAGTATTCAGTTTTATTATTAATCCGTGTTATCTTTGTAGTCATTTAGCAGCGAGGCTTGTATACTTGTTTGTTTACTATAATTTTGTTCACCCTCACTCACAAAATACTTATAATATTGTTTTCTTATATTCACGTTTGACATCTGTCATTATGTTGTCGATCTTACAAGTTTCGTCCTAAAACGCTAATCGTTCAAGTTTAGATAATTAGCTTTTGTCTTCTGTTTATATTATTGCGTTTTGTTATCCATAGTGAGTTATATCGTTGTTTTTTTTCTTTTTGTTGTGTATTTTTTTCATTTTAAATATATTTCCTTTCAAATTGTGTGTGACTGGTTGCTGGCGGGTGGTGCAGAGTTTAAAACATTGCATTAATCGAAGTGCGTATATATTATAAGTTATTCTTTTAGTTTACTTATATTTATTTATTTATATTTATTGTATAGTATTTTGTATTTATTTTTGTCATGTTGTCTGATGATGAGTCATTTATTTCAGCTGATGAAGCTACCAGTTTGTCGAGTGATGATAGTTTTTGTTCAATCACTGATACGCTGGGCGATTTTGTGCGGCAGACGTTCTATCAACAGCCTGAATGTTGCTTGAACGTTTGTCACCTGAACGCTCAAAGTATTCCCAGTCATTATAGCGACTTTCTTGAGACTTTTACTAACACTAACGTTCATGCCATCCTGATTTCGGAGAGTTGGCTCAAACCTAATCTTCTTTCAACCTCGTACCCTTTAACTGGCTACATTCTTATCAGGAATGATAGGGTTGGCCGGCGAGGGGGTGGCGTGGCTATTTACCTGCGAGGTAATTTGCCGTATAAAATCATTGCTTCGTCTCCTTCTAACTCCACTTCATCTGCGGAATTTCTTTTTCTTGAGGTTTGTGTCAAAGGAGCTAAAACCGTTCTAGGGGTAGTATATTGTCCCCCCACTGTTGACTACTTCTCCAGTTTCGAATCGATTCTGGAATCTTTAGGGGCAGAGTACTCACATCATATCATCATGGGCGATTTTAACACTGACCTCCTAACACATAATTCCTTTCGTTCTCGTAAACTTCTCCAAATCATAGAATCCGCCAGTCTTCACGTTTTACCTTTAAATGCAACCCACCACAACATTAATGATACTGACACATGGCTGGATCTGATCCTTACCTCTGCTCCTACCTTAATCCGCAGTCATGGCCAACACCTGGCTCCCGGATTTTCCCATCATGACCTCTTTTATATCATCATATTTGGCGGTTTCTTGGAACCCTAGGCATTGGCAACAAGCAACAAAGTGATCTGCGTACAACGATTGATTTGGATGATATCAATCAACATTTCACCTCTTCTATTATGCTGGATCAACAAATCAAGCGTTGTACTTTGGATTACTTAGCTAACCTACCCAGGCCCAAAATTGATCCTTTTTTGTTTTCTTCTGTAGACCCGGGTGAGATCAAAAAGATAATCCTGTCGATCAAGTCAAAGGCTGTGGGCTGTGATGGTATTAGTCGTCCTATGATCACACCAATTCTTGATCAACTCCTTCCTGCCATATCCCATATCGTCAATTTTTCTCTTGACACTGGGAGTTTTCCTTCCTTGTGGCGTAGCGCCTTTGTTATCCCTCTTCCCAAGGTACCTAGTCCTTCCCTTCCAAACCACTACCGACCCATATCCATTCTTCCTTTCCTATCTAAAGTGCTCGAAGCATGTGTACACAAACAACTAGCACAGTTTGTGAACCTGAATAACCTATTGAGTCCTCTCCAATCTGGCTTTAGGCCTGGGCACAGCACTACTTCCGCTCTCCTCAAAGTGACTGGCGATATCAGGATGGGCATGGAGGATACCAAAGTCACTGTGTTGGCTTTGGTTGACTTCTCGAACGCCTTCAATACCGTCAGTCACGACATCCTGCTAGCGATCCTATCCCATCTTAATATCTCACCTGGTGTACTTGAATGGTTCTCAACATATCTTCAGGGACGCCAGCAGTCAGTACACATCGATGACATGTCATCGATTTGGCGTGACCTCGACTCTGGGGTTCCTCAAGGTGGCATTCTATCTCCGTTATTATTTTCTCTTTTTATTAACTTTATAACTACGAACCTTCAGTGCAAGTATCATCTTTATGCTGATGACTTGCAGCTATATGCTCAAGACACTACGGAAAATCTTCCTGGAGCCATTTCTAAAGTAAATGCTGATCTTGAAACAATTAGGAGCTGGTCGGGCAGATTTGGATTATCTGTTAACCCGGCTAAGTGCCAGTCAACCTTAGTTGGAAGTCAACGATTGATAAGCAGTTTGGACTCCAGTACTTTACCTCCTGTTGTGTATGATGGGACACCTATACCGTTCAGTCCTACTGTAAAGGATATGGGTTTGCTCATTGACTCCAACTTGAATTGGCAATCTCAGGTTACTAGTGTCAGTCAGAGAGTAACTGGAACGCTACGCGCCTTGTATCGGCTAAAAAATTTCCTCCCATCTAAGACAAAAATAATGCTTGTACAGACTTTGATCTTTCCCTTAATTGACTATGGTGATGTGTGTTACTATGACCTGAATGCAGATCTACTCAATAAATATGACCGACTTCTAAATAACTGCATTCGATTCATTTATAATCTTCGTAAATATGACCATATTTCATCTCATAGATCCACTTTAAAATGGTTACCCATTCGTCAACGCCGTAGTTTGCGTGCCCTTACAGTATTATTTTCTGTTCTAACTTCACCAAATGCCCCCAGTTATTTAACCTGCCTTTTCCAATACCTATGTTCTAATCATGATAGGAATCTTCGTTCTACTAATAACCTTCTCTTACTTTGTCCCTCTCATACTTCTGGTTTCCTTCATTCTTCTTTCTTTGTCCAGTCTGTTATACTGTGGAATGCGCTTCCTCATGAAGTCAGGATGTCCACAAACCGTTACACTTTCAAGTTAAAAGTACGTGCTCTCCTCCTCGACCGTTTATCAGATTCTTCTCATCATTAATTTAATACGTATGATATGTATGTATGTATTTATGTATGTATGTATTTATGTATGCATGTATCTATATCTATATGAATATATACAGGGTGTCCCAAAAATCAACGTCAAGCCGAAAACGGATGACGGGCCAAGGGATGGTGGTTCTCAAAAAAATATGAAAAAAAAATTTTTTGCTGCACTCTAAAAATTATAGCCATTTAAAAAAAAATGAGAAAATTAACACCTTGTTATGATTTTTCAAGTACTATGACTACAAAATGTTTACTTAGCTTAATTATTTTAGTGAGGATTTGTTACTGAATAATGCTAGTATACATTACAATTCAAAATTTGAACACAACTATCTTCATTTCAGAGGAAATATCCCTAATATGCCCAAACATGTACTCAAAATTATTACATTATTCAACTTTAAATGGCCGTGCTGAAAAAAAAATGTACTACGCCATTTCAGCACGTGGCATCAAAAGATGGCGCATTTAATGGGCTTTCTAAAATGCTATAACACTTACTACATTTTATCCTAATTATGGATTTTTTTTCTAAAACAACTCGGGTCTAACCTTTTTTGTTTTACTCAAAAATGTTGGTAATGACATCTAGTTTCCCTCTAAGAAACAAATTAGTGTTATACATAACCCTCTTTTATGGCAGTCAGGTAAAAACTACTAGTGACACTGTTTTGCGAAGCTACTGTGAATAGGGCAAATACCTAATTTATTGATAAACCATATTAGATTCCTTTGGTCATTGTGAATCATTATGTGTTCAATTTGAAATAAAAATTCAACCATTCAAATCAACAGTTCATTTTATTTTGTTACAATAAATATTCAAATTGTTTGCCTTCAGCTTCAATGCATGCCCTACATCTCTTTAAAAACGAACGCTTTATTTTACGAGCAAAACTTCTTGAATTGATGTATTCAGCGGCCCCCGCAATTCTTTGGCGCAGTTCCTCTACGTTTGCGATAGGCTTAGAGTAAACTTGATCCTTCACTGCTCCCCAGTAAAAGAAATCAATGGGGTTTAAGTCTGGTGATCGGGCCGGCCACGAGATCGTACCAGACCGACCGATCCACCTATCCGGATATACTTGGTTAAGAAATTCCCTTACTGAGCGAGCATAGTGCGCAGGGCAGCCATCTTGTTGGAGCCACATACCTACGTAAATGTTGAGTGGCACGTCTTCCAATAAATCTGGTAGATGATTTTGTAAAAAGTCTAAGTAAGCCTCACTGGTTAAGGTGTCTGGGAGTTCGAAAGGTCCAATAATTCTACCGTTCAGAATACCGGTCCACATGTTTACTTTGAAGCGATATTGTGACCGATCTTCTCGCATTAAATGTGGGTTTTCCACGTGCCACTCATGCACATTATGTAGATTTAAGTAGCCATCTTTCTTAAAAGTTGACTCATCCGTCCAGAGTACTTTATCCAGGAAGTGGGGGTCTTCTCGGTGTCTTTGTAACATCGTTTCACAAAACGCAACCCTTGCAGGATAATCTTGAGGTGATAAAGATTGAACTCGTTGCGCATGGTACGGGTGGAGCTGGTTTTGCTGCAAAATCCGGTGTGCTGTACTCTTCGGCACTCCTATGCTTGTCTCAAGTCCACGTACTGAGACACTCGTGTCTTCTGCGACTGCTGCTAAAACTTCTTCCTCGTATGGAATGCTGGATCTTCCTGTACTGAACATTTGATTAGGAAATCGGCCTTCTGAGAGTGATCGGTGCAGATTAATAAATACTCTATGATCCGGATGACGCTCAGAATTGGGGTATCTCTCACGATAGAGTCGAGCTGCAGCATTAGCGTTGCACCTGCACTCTCCATAAATGAGATGCATGTTTGCATACTCCTGTGCTGTGTATCGAAGCGGCATGGTGGCGATCATAGAATACACACAATTACACGGTCAGCGATGACGATAGTCCAAAAGAAAGCCAAGTTAGTCACAAACGGTCAAATCACAAATCAAATCCAAGTAGCACGTAATCAAGTCCAATAAGCAAAGCCAAAGTTAGTAAGTACGAAAACGACACGAAGGAATACAGAACGATGCGCAGTAAACGAAATAACGTAACGTACTGAAGTATTGCAGTTCGTGCGCAGATGATCCGGTCTTGCTATCTTTTTCACTCGTGGCGTCTCTATCCGTCTCATTCTAACTCATGCCGTAGATGATGCTAAGGCTTGCTATCTCTTTCACTCACACTCTCACTAACACGTTGAAGTGGCGTCTCTCTCCGTTTCACTCTAACTCGTGCTGTTGATGATGCTCAGGCTTGCTATCTCTTTCACTCTCACACGTTGAAGTGGCGTCCTAATCTGTTTCACCCAAACTTGTACTGTCTTACTTTAATTTAAGTAAGCTTTAAATAAAATATGCATCGCATTAGAAGCATAAATCCAAGTTGTTTTAGAAAAAGAATCCATAATTAGGATAAAATGTAGTAAGTGTTATAGCATTTTAGAAAGCCCATTAAATGCGCCATCTTTTGATGCCACGTGCTGAAATGGCGTAGTACATTTTTTTTTCAGCACGGCCATTTAAAGTTGAATAATGTAATAATTTTGAGTACATGTTTGGGCATATTAGGGATATTTCCTCTGAAATGAAGATAGTTGTGTTCAAATTTTGAATTGTAATGTATACTAGCATTATTCAGTAACAAATCCTCACTAAAATAATTAAGCTAAGTAAACATTTTGTAGTCATAGTACTTGAAAAATCATAACAAAGTGTTAATTTTCTCATTTTTTTTTAAATGGCTATAATTTTTAGAGTGCAGCAAAAAATTTTTTTTTCATATTTTTTCGAGAACCACCATCCCTTGGCCCGTCATCCGTTTTCGGCTTGACGTTGATTTTTGGGACACCCTGTATATATGTGAGTATATATTTTATTTAGTGTATTAAATATGTTTATTGGTATGTATATATTGTGTCCATCAGGCTACTTTATGCACCTACTTTATTTGATCTCTGCATCACCCTAAGGTTGACTGGTAGAGAATGCCCTTGGCATTAAGTCCGCCGATGTATAATTTTATGCATAAAGTTTAAAAATAAATAAATAAATAAGTATAGACGTTAGCTCCTCAAATAACTGCAGTAAGTATGTTAACCTCTGCTGAGTCTATCTACCACCTCCATTACACACAGACACCCTTGACACATTCACAGCCGCGGCTCAAAGAGTCATCAGAACGGATGAACACACTATTATTATCGGTGACTTTAATCTTACTAATATCTCTTGGAAGCGAAGTCTAGATTCGCCGCGCATGTGCCCAGAAATCAAAAGTTCCGAAATTAACCTAAAATTTCTAGAATTTATCACTGTAAATAATTTAGACCAATACAATAATTCTCTCAATAATAGTTCTAAAATTCTTGACTTACTTTTAACCAATATCGCTGTCACGAATGTAAGTAGGTGTGACTATTCGCTTTCAGTGGAAGACCCTATTCATACACCAATTACATTTAACGTACCTTTGTCTGCTACCTCTTACTTACATGATAAACATCACTCTAAACCCAACTTTATAAAGCAGATTATGAGAATATTTCAAATTCACTTATGTCAGTTACATGGGATTTAGAATTTAAACAGTCCTCTTCTGTCAATGACATGGTAGAAGTATTTTACAGAATTCTAAGAGAAACTATAAAGAAATATGTTCCTCTAAGCAAAGCAACGCGTCAAAAATACCCAAATTGGTACTCTCGTGAACTTATAAGTCTTTTCAAGCAAAAATACAAATATCGTGTTAAAATTAAAAAATACAATAATCCTTTGGACCGTGTTCACTTTGAATTACTCCGTGAAAAATGCAGTTTTTGAAGGTTATCATGCTATAAAAAATACATTGACACTATCGAAAGCGCAATCACAAAAAACTCTTAAGGCCTTTTTCTCATTTATCAAAGTCAAAAGAAAAGGTAGTAACACCTACCCCTCGCAAATGGAATTTAACGGTAAAACTGCCACAAATGGTAATGATATATGCAACCTCTTTGCTGAAAAATTTGCACAAGATTTCAGCGCAAGCTCATCAATAAATCGCAACTCTCTTACACCCTTATCCACTCCACTCGCACTTTGCTCATTATCCTTCTCACAAAATGAAATCTACCAAGTCCTTAAAGAACTCGACGAGAACAAAGGCGCTGGCAGTGATAACATGCCACCTCTATTCATTAAACGTTGCGCTAAAGCTTTAGTACCACCTCTATCACTAATCTTCAACAAATCCATTAAGGAAAGCATCTTTCCTGATCTCTGGAAGGAAGTGTTAGTTATGCCCATTCATAAATCCGGTTCAAAAGATATGATAACCAACTACAGACCTATATCAATACTAACTGTCTTCGGCAAATTGTTAGAAAAATTAGTGACTAAACACCTAACATGGCATCTTAGTCAGCATATTACTGATTACCAACACGGCTTTATAAAATCTCGGTCAACTGCAACAAACCTTCTGAACCTTGTGGCTACTTTAACAGATCACCTGGAAAACCGCATTGCCGTTGACGCCATATACACTGATTTCAGCAAAGCATTTGATAAAGTCGATCATCTCCTTCTTATCAGGAAGCTTGCTGAGGTTGGAATAGACGGTAACTTTATCAAATGGTTTGAATCGTACTTAACCAATAGGCGCTCTTCGGTTGTGATTAATGGCTACTCTTCTACAAACTACACCCCTACCTCAGAAGTACCACAAGGATCACACCTAGGTCCAGTCTTATTTAATGTATTCATTAACGATATTGCAAAATGTTTTCAAAATTCAAGTTTTTCCCTTTTTTGCCGATAATTTAAAATTTATGAAGCCCATCAAAAATTTACGAAACCAAGCTTTGCTACAAGAAGACTTGAACAGATTAACGCACTGGTGTCAAGAAAATAACATGGTCTTAAATATCAATAAATTTCAGTACATACAATTCACCCGAAATAAAACCGCAGTCCCAACTACTTACCACATTGACGATGTTCCTCTCACAAACGTGAACAAACTACGTGACCTGGGCGTTATTTTAGACAGCCAACTAAAATTTGATGCACATATTCTTGACGTCACCACTAAGGGATTTAAAATACTAGGATTTGTTCTGCGTAACTGTAAAGAATTTAAAAAACCATCAACCAAAACATTGCTCTACAGCACACTAGTTCGGCCAATACTAGAATACAACTCTGTCGTGTGGAACCCTCATTATGACATCTACATCAAGCATCTTGAACGGGTCCAGAAGCGGTTTCTCTACCAACTCGCTTACCGGGACCACTCACTGCAAAACGTAAATAATTATGAAGGTCGCCTGAAACACTGCCGCATGAACAATCTATCGAACCGCCGTAATTTGTCTGACGTTGTCTTCCTACATAAAATAATAAATGGAACTACTGACTGTAAACCTCTCTTAAATAGATTTAAAATTAATATTCCGACTCGTATACCAAGACCAAACACATACAAGCTTTTCCATATTCCTGGCTCAAGAACAAATCTTGGACACTACGCAGCTGTATCCAGGCTCTGTAGGCAATACAATGCACTTTCTGTTAACACCGACCTAGACATAAGTAACAATTTAATACAATTTAAAACGTGTCTTCGCAAATTGTTATCTTAGTTTTACATACACTTATTTTTTATTCCTTATTAAATTTGTACATATTTTATCGAACTCTATTATCTAATAAGCTATTATTGTTTTACTCAAAAGTTTACCCTAGAGGCAGAATTTTATGTTTATAATTTTTATGTTTTATGTTTTCCATGTTTATTTCTTTAATTAAGTTGTTAGTTTAGTTGTAATTATAATTTGCAAGCTGTGGTTTCCTATAATTGAGGGACTATACACGCTAAGAATTTAATTATTGCTTTATAATGTACTTGTATGTTGTTGTATATTCCTTTGTTGGAAATCCTTAAATAAATAAATAAATAAATGTGCTAGTCATCACTGGCGTAAATATAACAAGGGTGCGATATGGAGTTCAATCAAAATGAAAATAAGCGAACAAACATGTCAAAGAATTGCTCAAACGTGACGTCAGTATATTTTACATGCGTAATACGAACGTGTCAATGAGAGTCTGCGTCAGCAATACAGAAATAAAAAGAAAAGATTTTACGCATTTTGTTGCCTCAGGGTTTAGCGTTCTTGTGCCAATGCGCGAGCTGGATTTACTCACGTTGAGTCACGTCTTTATATCCGTGAAGGCGTAGGCAGTATTGTAACACCCTTCATTTTTACCCAAATGACGATCTTCCTGTGATAATGTAATAAGTATGTATTATCGAAGAGAGCACTGGCACCTTTAAATCAAGTTAAATCTTACCATGCGTACCAGATTTCTACACAACACTATCATAATGTTACTTTTTATTTTGTGTGCACATTCGTATGCCTATGTAAGAGTGTTATAGTACAACCTTTATAAAGAAAATAAATTATTATTATTTGACCACCTATGTTAAAAGGTGCCACGTTATAGAGGTGACCCTATTTACGTCTCCTGTACATAATATTATTTACAGGCTCCGGTGTACTACTGAGAATTTCTAACAGAAAAATCCAATAACATTTTACTCGACCTCTAGTATTGGATCCGGGATCTCTTTATCGCATACAAACTTAAACGCAAGCTTACGCTACGGGCTCAAAAGCAGGATGTTAAAGATCTAAAAATCACACTATAATATGAGATGAACATAATGCCATACGCCGCGCTGCTACCGAAAATGACGGAAAATAATGACAGTTTTAATATAAATACCATTTTGTTGGTATCAATCCCACAACACTGCGCAGTGGTAAATGCGAGGCAACCTTTCAAACCACTACATCCGTGTAGATAGAGTAGCAAACCAAAATATGGCCTGATGGCAAGTCGGTATGAACGCTTGCCACCATCTTAAAGTATTTAACATTACTTTCCTATCGTGTATATCACACGAAATAACAGATGCAGAAAATATTAAAACTATTCCCGAATTTTCCGAACAATCTCTATATCGGCAGTTGACATGTTTGGTGAAATTTTCCAGGCATGGTACCAAAGAAGCGCTTTGCATATGATGGAAGAGCATTGCCTGACGTGATAAATTTACATCTCAAAGGTAGAACGGTTTAAGCTTAGATGTACATCAGCTCAAAAGCCTGAGCACATCAAAATAAGAACATAATGCACGTGTATTATTGCAATAGATAATGTAAATACAAACTAAAAAGCTGTGTCGCACCAGTTTTCCTGAGTATTTTCACAAAATTCACCGAGCATATCAACATTTATTTCTTTTTTCCAAAGCACACTTCTTTTAAACACGTTACCTTTTAGCAGATTTCGGTTAATAGAAATAATGACTTCCTTAAAGTATTTAATCGTTCATATAATTGATGAATGACTTTACCGATCTCCGAACCCTCTCTTAAATATATATATTTTTATTCTTTCTTTGTATTTTATTTTTATATTTCTAGCTACTACTTAATTATTATTCGGTCACCAATCTGTTTAAACAAATATTTGGCTTTACAAAGAGGCTCCCATGATACTTCCTGCGTTGAATATAAAGTAAAAGATTAAATGGGTCGAAGGTTTACTCGGTAATACCGAATATGTAAAATACCATAGAAACCCCTGGATTTATTTATCACTTTATCGCCTATTTTTAGAATAACGTGTCTAGCTTAGCAATTGTAAATAGGCATGACAAAATGTCCATAAGCTGCATTATAGGTTCATTTAACTATTTGTAATGTACTGATTCAGGTCAAATGATCTACATGGACAACTGGCGCATGATGATGTACCTGGGCACTCCTGTGATGCCAGACCTGGCTGCACTGGTGTCTACTGGGCTGTACATCAACGATCTGTCTATGCATGACTTCAGCAGGTAAATAAATTACACTATAAGCTAGGAAAAAACTGGCAAGACTAAAAATAAAACTCCAAAGGTTATTGTGGAGATAGAACTTTGCAAGCTTGATCTGAGCAGCTTAGACTACAGGTATGAAACATTTATTTAAATATAGTTAGCTCGGATTGAGTTCCTAGTTGAATATAGGGCAGCCTCTATTCAACTCAGACATCAATACAAGTAATTATGGCATGCATAGTTTCACAACTGCATATTTTCTGATGGGGTAGATGAAAGGTGTAGTCCACCTACATTTCGTCGGGTATGGATTTTCAGGCAGCGAACCTATCGCCGTATACCAGTCACAGCAAACTTTGTGCTGCTACGAATTTTGTCAGTGGAAATCCAATAACATTTGCCTCACATAAGAGGGGGCGAGCCTATTGTCGTCTACCAATCACTGTTCCATACTCTGACCTGCTACTAAGATTTTCTTGACAGACAATCTTAATAATACTCTCTATGTATAATATGTATCTACAAAAGAAAGTATGTATGATCCATAGTACAAGCTCTGCTTAATTTGGGTTAGATGTTGTTGTGTGTATGTGATAGAATATTATTATTATTAAATTTCAGAGACTTAATGTTAGCCGGTACCCAGCAATCGGTAGAACTCAAGCTGGCACTAGACCAGGAACAGCAGAAGAGTAAGAAGCTTGAGGAATCCATGAGGAAACTGGACGAGGAGATGAAAAGGACAGACGAGCTGCTGTACCAGATGATACCGAAACAAGTAGCGGACAGACTGAGGAATGGAGAAAACCCTATAGATACTTGCGAGGTGTGTAATACTTATTTATTAACGTGTCAACTAAATTATATGAAGGAATAATAATGCATTGTGCCTGACCTTCCATGTCTATCAACCGATGCAGCGCGTGCCCCAATCCTTGATCAGGGTAGAGCAAGATTGTCTTTCAGTGCACTTGGGTCAAGGCTTCAAAAATTAAAAATTTATTTTCAAATTCTATTTCGGTTTTATGTTAAATGAATAATAAATCCAAATTTTCAATAAATAAATAGTCTTTCGTCTTTGGCTTTTTTGCGGTCCTTGCCATCTGGCGCCTAGAACGGCCGCTTCTCTGGCTCTACCCCATGGTACCAATATTATTTTAACTTAACTTAGGTACGAATGCAATCCAACAAATTTGGAGTCAGTGCCAAACAAACAGCCAAGATAATCTAATTATTTGGCAACAACCCATATTGGTTAAATTCCTTTCGTAGCTTAGTAAAGACTAAAAAGATCATTTTAATGTCTTTCTTTTTAATGTTTTCGAGGTCGGTTATTATTACTTTGTATTATTAAATATTATTTCTGTTGTCGTTTATGGTACATCACATAGCAACTCGGCTGTATGGTAGCCGGTAAATAGCAGTTTTTGACATGGCTGTGATATCTTGGCATTGTAGAAGCTATGCCAAGGGACACCGTTAAGTAAAAATAAGGGCATCTGCTTATTTATATATTGATAAACACTCCAAACCCCTACGAATGTACAAAGATATCATAAGAAATAGCTTTTAAAATATTTATAGATTTCAACCAAAACTATATAGACCTTTTGCAGCCTTTAAATTGTCGTCGCTTCTATTAATAAAATATTGTTTAGTCTACTTATCGAGATAAGCCCCGTAGGACTGCCGCGAAGATGAAAGAAAACTTCCGACATAAATGTTCAACAGAATATACTTTTTACAAGTGATCATATCTTGAGTGTTATTAATGATAGAAAAACGCACAGACATATCATTTTTCATGTTAAATATGATTAAAATTTCTTATAGTCTAAAATGATCGTTGATTTTACGTAATGCGGGTTTGTGGAATTCTATGAATTTGGCAAATATGTACGTATATACTTTAAGATTAATAACAGTACATTTTCTGAATGACAGGTACCCTATGTCCTTTTCTATTTGCCTGACAACGTGTATGCGAAATTTCTTGATGTTCAGTCGACTAGTTAAGGCGTGAAAGCGTAACAAAGAAATAAGTAAACAAACTCACAATATCATTTATCATATTAGTTAGGACTTCATAAGCATTCGCAACACATAATATGTATACCGTTACCACAGCATTGCAATAATCTTTTCAATACTTTCACTACACAGTGACATTATACGACAGGTTTACGCTTTTTGTAATTGGGTTGCAATTAATCAATGCTTCTGTATAGATATAATCTAGTTGTAGGTACACTGCGAGTCGGCAATCTACCGCAACCGCAGCAAACAATTCGGCACACTGACACGGCCGTATCAAAGCCGGCCCCTCTTCCGTAGCATAAACAACCCGAACTTTTGGCAACCTCGCTTTGTAACAATCCGGCTTTTGGATACAAAAGCTTTGTAATTAAATCGAAAATTAAAGTAGCAGCGATAGCCTAGAAGCGCAACTCTGGAATTTTGAAGTTATGACCGAATGAAATGGTTGAATATCGCTCGCTTTAAGACTGCGCCAAGCGTAAGACAGATAATGACAGAGCTCGTACGGCGCATATTCAAATCGGCGCGCGGCCGCCATAGTAAAATTATATGGACAATTTGAAGTGCTTTTTTGATAAATATGTATCTTTATTGTCAACCAATAACTTAAATATTTGGGACGGACAAATTGTAATATAACTATTTATGTTTCGTTTAAGCTGTAAAATAGGATAGATTTCAACTGTTATAATCTAAAAATCACGTAACACGAGCTTACGTTCAAATTTATGTAATTTTGTAGGCGTAAATATTAATTATTTTAAGTTTTTTACACGGAGTAATTGTAAACGCATTCATTGTTATGGTAAATGTATGTATATTTTATATTTGTATTAAACAAAAAGTGTTGATTTTATTCACTTAACTGTGACCGCCTATTTTGGCACATTTCGCTCGGCGCAGTCTTAACGGTGAACGAAAACATCGTGAGGCAACCTGTAGGTCTTCTATGAAAATGTCTATACGAAACTTTGGGTTGAAGGTACCAAACTTACGACGAAGTTTCTTAGGATTTATTTCTTTCAAACTGACAATCTAGATGTTACGTACTGAAATTCAGGACGAGTTTCGAAATAAAAGTATTTTACGAGACAAACAGTTGCTTGTCGGCCTGAACGTTCAGCATTTACGTTTCATGGTAGACCATATGTGAGAGTTCTCGAGGTTATGTGAAGTCTAGTGCTAGCCCGCACAAAGTCAATGTGGTGGACTATTATTCACTGAGATACACGGTTGAACTTGCATTACAGTGAGTATGGCTGAGCGCTGCGGACTCTCCGACCTCTAACCCAAAACCGGTTGAATATAAGAACATTTTTGAACCAAAATTTGTTGCAAATTTTATACTCAACAATTTTATAATAAATGTTAACATCATTGGAGTTATAGGAACCGAGATAATCGCGAAAAACTGATTTTTGTAACCTTTGCCCTTGAATAACTTATGGCGCAGACACGAGATTGTATGATACTTTTGAGACAACTTTTAGAACACCAAAATGAAGGTGTATACGAGCTTACAGCTTATTTTCCATTCCGAGGAGAAACCCCTAATAAGACGGAAATATATAGAATATATAGCCGGTCCGGCCAACCCGGCTCGCACGTAGAAGTGGACAGTGTCCAACAGTAGGACAATTAATAAAGAAAGCTGATATTATTATACTGTTTATTTAATCCGCAATATTGAAATACCAACGCAAACACCATCGTGATGGGAGTTTAATTAAATGTGATACTGCGAATTATACAGTTTTAGAGGATTTGTCATAATTGTTGAATATATGTTAATCACGGCTGCTCTCTGTATACGAACGTACGTGACTTGAATTTATAATTTTAAACCTCGGCTAGCAATCAAATGTTTACATACCTAGCGATGACGATAGATAAATATATAAAACAATACGTTTAAAATTATAGTTAGGAAGAGGAACTCGCCACGTATCCTAATTATTAATAATTGTCAACCCAGCGATTACAATAGAAAATGGTTGACAATACAGAACTTTTCTGTTAATAGGCTAGTCTCAAATAAAGTAGGGATCGCGTGAAACCATCTCAAAATAAATAAGTGACAAGGTAACAAGCGTTGTAAATCTGTTAGAAGGAAGAGACAGAAAAAGGATGCACGGTACAAACTATGATCTTGTCTTCTTCTCATCTCTTCTTGTTATCTTGAGCTCATTCTGCGTAAATAGAAACACCAATGATTAAATTATGTTCGGGTACTTTGAAATAACTACACTGGAACATTAAGACAACTACCATCTTAGTCTCCCCGTGACTATAACTGCTGAAAAGCAATCGAAACGTCGGAGAAAATGTAAAATTAAATTAAATTTAAATAGTTTTAATAATAATTTAATTAGCTTAAAAATTAATAAAGTTTAATAGTAATAGTAGCGTAACAATTTTCAAAATTATCTAATAAAGTGTCAAATAAACAACGCCATAAAATTCGTATATAGTAGTTTAATTTCAATGAATAATATTCGCGTAAACAGAAGACAATATTATGATCTTGTAGCTGCAAAACATAAAGTTTTGTACACGTCCGTACATTGCGGCGCGGAGCGTCAAATGACGTGAATTTCCGTTCCACCTGTTTAATGTTTATATTATATGTCGCATCTTTAATAAAACAGTGACTTATCTCAGTATTTTGGATTAAACAAATTTGAACTCTATTGCAAAGATTTAACACAAATATAATATGAGAATTTAACATATACAATTAGAGTTCAAATTACCTTACTATCAAATTTCGAGTTAAGTCGCTGTTTTATTAAGAGTGCGATGTGTCGCCTTCACTGAATGAGCGCGCTCAAGCTCGTTACGTCATCAGAATAATATTGTAATATCCTGTGATTGGTCGATTGTAAATATTAGGTCCCTTCGTATATAACTTCTTGTATGACTAAATCTGTATATATATAAATAGGCAAATTTTATTCTCAAATATATTCGTACTTACTCTACAACATATCGGAAGTTTTACTCTGCATCTCTGGACGTCAAGCTACAGTAAACCCTGCCTTACAATGTAACCGCTAGTACACCCAGCTCTACAAAAGGAAAATAAAATTAAAGAAAATTAAATATACTTAACTAAATTATACCTTATTTTACAAAAAAAAATTATGCTGTCTGCACAAAAAGATTTCTTGTGTATAAAATAATTTACAAAATCAAACAGGCAAATCCTATTTCAGAGGTTGTTTCGCCTCAATACGAGATATCCTCAGAACAGTTTGGCAACTGGCTGAGCGATGAGTTATCTTGCCCGTGTCACGGTAATGTTAGTTAACAGTATTGTAACTCGGCTCTGTCCTTGAAATAATTATCTATAGCCGCGTGGTACGCAAACACGCGAGAGTACTGCCCACCTACAGTATTTTAATTTCATCTACCTACTTCAGTTTTTTCTAGTTTAGCGATTGTAAATATTACATAAATTATTTAAAAAATATTGTTTTGAATGAAATAGGAATAGTAAGTGTTCAATAAAAATAATGTTGTATTTTTTGATTACTTAGTAGATTTAAGATTTAATAAAAAACAACCTTATATATTTGAGACTGAAAAATATTTGCGCCTCGACTGAGACGTACGAAAAGCTTTATTGTTAAATTTAATATATAAAAAATTCCGCATTCGGATAAAAAGTTTAATTCAAAATACTATTGTTTACATATTTTGCACTTAGTAATTATTATGTAGGTACTTGTACTTATTTCAATCAAATGTTAACAAATCGCACGCTTACTGGTGACAAAACCATCACACCGTCCGTTCGTCACTGCGGTGAATTCGCGACCATTCGCGACTGGCTATATACCGAGTTTGTACCGGCCTCGGAGCCCGTAGGTATAACTCGCGTTCCGACCGTTTGTATAAAGATAGAATACTGTATACCTACCGTGCCCGTGTGTTATATTTACTTTCTAATCTCATTCGGCTGACACTTTGTAACATTTTGTCGGTGCACAAATAAGGTTAGCAAAAGAGACACATGGGAGATTTTGCGGTCGTTCAGCAATGTGTTTTTATTACGTTTAATCTACACTAATATTATTAAGATAAAGGTTTGTATTACTATATTTTTGATTGCCATGAATAAACTGGAAAACTACAGAAACGATTTTAAAAAGTCTTTCACAAGTGGAAAGCTTCTTTATCCAGAAATGACATAGTTATATAAAATCATGCTACAAGCCACGGGAGCAGAGCGAATCATCAACCTGGGTGAAACTGCGGGAGTAATTTATATTTCTTCTAATACACCCGAAGGCATTCTGGCCTCCTCAAATAACATGTAGCTGATCTCTAATAATATATAAACGCAAATATTCAATAGTCATAATTTTTGTCCAATTTTACTATATTAAATAGCTAGTAATCAACGTTTCTGAACGTACGCATGTACCTTCCATTTGAAAGCAAGCTATAAATTAAGTATACAATTTTCGTTACAACAAAACGTTGCCTGCAAAAGCTTCCACAAATTGTAACTTATTTATTGTATACATTAAATACAAGGCATACATTTATTACACTCAATAAATTAATTTACTTATTCCATTAAAGTCGCATCAGAAGGCAGAATTCAATTTCTTTTGTCCAATTATACCCAAAGTTAAACCTTTCACATTCTGTTAAAATTTCACTTGAATAGCCTGTTTATATAGTCAAATAATAAAGCTTGAAATCTCTTTTCTTTTTAATTCTATACAACGATGTAACATAATATTTACGATTTAATCATAAATATATCTATGTACATATTATATTGTTGTAAATAAACCTTGGTTTGTAGTACAGTTTGTAGTACATGTCAGTTGCAAAATAAATGGTAATTATAAATATTTTGATGCTTGAAGAGCAAGGCGCCAACTTTGGTAAAATTGCGATACATTTTTGGATTCACAAATATTTTCGTGCCAAGTTTTACTCTCTACGATCCATTTATGTCGGTTATTAAACATTCTAGAAAAGTCGCGAGCGTACGCGATCCTTTGTTATTAAATTCGCATAAAAATGCGTGTCATAGTCAAAGTCTTTATTGCCACAAAAATATTTCTAAAATATTATTTATAAAAATCAATAAAATTTAGCAATGAAAAACATACGAGCCCGTTTCCCGTATGTAAACGCGCTAAGTCTTATTTGACTCCGAGCGCTGGCAAATCGAAAATACAGCGATCAGAATGCTTCCACAAGCTATAATTCTGTCGCTCCTCAAAAGTTTCCGTCTCGAGGGTCGTACATTTGGTACAAATCCGTCGAGTAAACACCGGTTCGTGTTCGCACCCACTCCAATGAGATAAGCGATGGCTTTATCAAGTCACATAACAGAGCCAAGTTACTTCACCTACCTATAAGTGCACACAAGTTGGGCTTGGGTTCATAGTTTGCTTGTTTGTTGAAATATTATGTACACAGTCAAAGGCATGGAGTCAAACAGCTTTGAGTTGTAGGACAGAATGGTGAAGACTGTTTAAATAAGGTTCTTGTTATAACTGCTATAAGCTATTACAAAAAAAACTGTTAAATTTTCTTCTATTTAAGTGTTCACTTTGTTTCTATTCAGGTTCGAAGTACGACTTATTTTTGATTAATCTTGTAAAATAGAAGGAATACTTGCAGCTATTTAAAATATCCCTGTTTTACGAAACAGACTCGATTCTCTTATTAAAAATATTTCTTACATTTAATTACCACTGAAATTATTGACTTATGTTTTAATCAAGGCATCGAGGTGTTAGTAAGCAACAAAACTTTTCCAGCAAAATAAATGCTTACAACCATGTTTATTATAAAACCAGTTTTGCAAAATGTACTTATTCGTGTTTAGACTTTAAAACGTCACGTGAGATAATACCTTATAATATACACACGCCTACTTTCCGGGCTAGGCAAAGATGTATTAATCCACTTTTCGTCAGCTATGATGTTAAGGGTCTATGTAAAAGAAACCTATATAATAGGCTCAGTGGTGGCAATAAACCCGGTGCTACTTAGGCAAAAAGCTTAGTAGTTCTTTGCCCGACCCAGAAATCAATATATCCAATATATGCACAGCAGTTGCATACAACTTCACTACGCCGCAATGGCAGTCTATAAATAACCAGAGAAATAAATAATTCAACATTAACTACTTCCCGCAATTATCCCTCAAGAGACACTCCAGTATGATTAAATGTCCCAAACAAATAGGTATATTTATAACCACGATATTAATTTTGTTTTCTTCCTTGTTATTCTGCTATTCCAAGTGTTCTAATTCCCATGGGTACTGAAGTCGACATTCAAGTCAAACTACGACAAGATTGTATTCCCACGAATTGACTGTTATCTGGCCTTTGCAACAGGAATAACGACATTCTATGTTAGATTTCGAAATATTTTACAGCCAAACTAAGCATTTTTAAATACCTCTTATACACGCTGTTGAGTGTTCCAAAATAATTTTCCCGGTTTTAATTAAGGCTAAAACTTGGTGTTTTGTAAAGCAAGCTAATACAGTGGTAGAATCGATGACGGGATGCGGGTGGCGTCAAACAAAAAGTCAACATCGAAGACTTGACTTTACTTACACTCAGATTAACGGAATAACTTCCTGTAAATGGTCAGGATGTATTTCCAAAGCACCGATCCTAAACAATTTGAACTTTTTAATTTTATCAAAATCGACTCCGACCCTCTTTTAAATACGTGTCGCAATGTTTTATTGTTCTAATATTTTTGGCCAAACACACTTATAAAACACAGTCTGGCCTGCGGTAAAATAAGTAGTCTTGCGGATGGTTGGATCTATGCAAGATTCACTATTGTATTAACTGTCGATGCAATACTAGATTACTTCTCGTAACATTGCTTAGTACAAGTACTTAAAAGAGCAAAAGCTAGCAGCTATATGGTAGGTCTTTCATACTTACGACATTATTTATTTTATTTCTCCGAACAAACGTTGTCCTGCCTTAGTTTCATGGCAAAGCACTATCAGTTTCTATCATACCAACGACATTATTTATTTTATTTCTCCGAACAAACGTTGTCCTGCCTTAGTTTCATGGCAAAGCACTATCAGTTTTCTGAAAGTATTCCCGGCAACTTTACAAACATTATCATCCGGTGTAGTCCGCATAAAGGACGCGAGCTATTACGATCTTATAAAAATAAATAGCAATATCTGTCCAGCGATACTTAAGTAACAATCAGTTTTTTTTTTATCTTTATTTATTTGGAGGTTCTTATTACAGAGTAATATGTTAGCCCCATCGTGGCTTATTCTAAGATACTAACTTACTACAATCAGTTTTTATTTATATAGATTTAAAAAGAATCAAAGATCAGGCTTAATATTGTACTTTGGCAGATGACTGCGTCCGACAGTAGCTTGTCACATACTTATTTATTATGCCTATGGTTATACGTCCTGTTGGTAAGACATAACAAACTATAAAACCATAAATAAAAAGTTTAACAAATAAATATGTTCTGATAACAACCGCAGATGTTCGACAGCGTTTCGATCCTGTTCTCCGACGTGGTGACCTTCACGGAGATCTGTTCGCGCATCACGCCCATGGAAGTAGTCTCCATGCTCAACGCTATGTACTCCATATTCGACACGCTCACTGAGAGGAACCGGGTTTATAAGGTCTGTACTAACTTTGTGTTTACCACCAATCATTTTTAACAAGAGATCAAATATCGATACACACTTCCGAGATCTCGATATCATCTCTATTTTTATAAATTTGTAAAAGAATTTGCAACCATATTTTATGGTTTCTGCTAAGCAGCATATCGGTAATACACTTTACCGATATGTCGCTTAGCTGCATGCTGCTGCTTAACGAAAACCAGAAAAAGGTACAACGTGCAGTATGAAAAATGTTTTAGCTAATGACCTGTTATACCTTATAAGCAAAATATTTGGAAAATGGCTAAGGTTTACGCTTTACGTTTTCTATATGCATGAATATTATGTTTAAATATCGTCGTATAAGAAGAGTTCAAGAATGAGACAGTGAAACAACATCACGACAAAAGAAAGTGTATAACGAGATACCTTGCCACCTGGTATCGTTGCCTCTTCTGTATATTTTCAATTGCGTCTGTGCCTTATCCGTTCCATATATGCACAGTGCCCTCACAATAGGTCGTTTCTAATTTATGCCTTGTGGTCTAAACTTTCTCCACTAATAAGAACATCTTTAACTATAGGTTGAAACGATAGGAGATGCTTACATGGTGGTATCAGGAGCACCAGAGAAGGAAGACAACCACGCCGAGAAAGTATGCGATATGGCGCTCGATATGGTAGATGCTATCACTGACCTAAAGGATCCAAGCACAGGTACTTAGCACATGGTTTGTTTTGCCCACAAAATAAACAAAACAATGTCATTCCAATGTTTCTCTGATTTGTCCTAGATACTTCTGACAATTTTTCTTATTTAGTTTTATTCTCGGATTTTCGACGTCGTCTGTGATATGTACTCAAACGATCTATTTAATAAATTGACCAGAAAAAAAGTTAAAATATCTATACCATTATGCTTGAAACACGCCGAAAAATAGCCAACAAATGTATGTATATATACCAATGCTGGGATTATTAGAACAAGTTACAAGAGCGTACCTACAAATTACCAATATTCCGCCGCCATAATGAAAAAATATTTTAAATGTTCTGGCATATGCATCTTTTTTATTGATTCCAAATAGGTAAAAACTTAATATCGAAAAATATATTAGATACGCCTTTTTTCCTTATGACGGCAGTATTCTTTACCTATAGTAATACTGTTATAATACCCATATTTACCCTTAAGCATCTTTACAGTTGTCAGGTAATTAAACGCGTAACAAAATGCAAATACTGGCAAACAAAAAGATATTGATTAAGTCGAAAAAAAACAGATAGACAGTGATTTGCAGAGCATTTAAATTATAGTCAAAGCTTTAAAAACTTTGCACTGTTTGATATGTCAATATATTTTACTTTAGATGTCATGATTTATAAGATGTAGTGAACTCCGAGACTTTATGGACCCTGGTCTCAAATTAGAGATATAAGATCATAGCCAATCAATCTTGTGTTGTGTACCTTCAGTGAGTCGTATGCAGGATCCTTAAGAAGGCACTGTGCTTTGTGTGGAAGACGTTAGTTTTTTGCGCCGTCAACACAACGACTTGTTTTTGCAAACGTACATCATATAAAATGTTTAATGTGTCTCCCCAGGGTCACATTTATCTATCCGTGTTGGAGTCCATTCCGGTGCAGTGGTCGCCGGCATCGTAGGCCTGAAAATGCCCCGGTACTGTTTATTCGGGGACTCGGTGAACACTGCTTCGAGAATGGAGAGTACTTCGGAAGCTATGAGGATACACATCTCGCAGACCACTCAGGAGTTGCTGTCACCATCGTATATGGTTACGGAACGAGGGGAGATACAGGTTAAAGGAAAAGGTATGTTTGAACTACCGTAATAAGACTTGGCGCACTGCCAATGCCTACAACTAACAGATCTTCTGACCCAGACTCAAAATTTTTGTTTGTATTTTGGTATTCTGAATTTAATAATATGAGAATAATATATTTAAATAATAATTCTCATATTATTAAATTCAGAATACCAAAACGAAGCAAAAAGTGACATTACATAACACCTTATCTTACATCTTTATTTTATATAAAGTAATACAAAGCCTTATTTCCAGGCGCTATGAAAACCTACTGGCTCGAAGGTCGCGAATCTCGCCCATCACTCACGAAAGTCATATCGCCACAACTCCAACCGGGCACCGAACTCGAATGGGAACGAGCCGCTGACGTCAGAGACAGCATAGCAGAACATTCAGCACAACAGTTTAACAACAAAGAAACTAATTCTGCCAAAATCCAGAACACAGAATCCCATTTACCAAACTCAATAGTTAACTCTGGTCCAAACTCTTTGGTCAATTCTTTAGGGAATCTTATGACCGTTCAAAATCCAAATGCAAGCATTAGAGGCTCTCAAGCACCAACTAACGGTCCAACGACGACTATGACGTCACCAGTGGAAGAGAGACGGATGTATTCCCCTGTCACTTTTCAAGATGTAGCTAGAAGAAGTATTGCTAATTCGCCGAATAGGACCGAGAGAGAACGAGGTGAGACCGATAAATGATATTTTTTTAAATACTTCTTCCAAAGAAAAATGTATTTTGTGTCGTATGGATCTTTACAAATATTCAAACATTGGACACAAAGTACACTCAGACTTGGAACAACTACTTATATGTGAATCACACATATTTTTGTCCCTTGTGGAGGTCGAACGCACTCGGCGCAGTGGCTATACCACTTAAACCATGCCATTTGCGCAATCCCTTTAATTGTGCACTTTATTATAACAATATACTGACTGCTGGTTGTGTGTGATTTACTTCTATATTACTATATTCTGGTTCGATTGCCAGGTTATGGCGTTTTTGCGTAATTAATGATCAGAAGCAACATTTGGTAAAGTGCCCGTTAACTAGCAATACGCTCGCCCCTCTTTAGGTGGGCTTTTAACAGTGATGGCTGAATGTGGACATAATACACTTATTTTTTTTTTTTTTTTTTTTAATCTTTATTTATTTGAAGGACTTGGTTCACAAAGAAGCGACCATGTCGTCCTTGTAATACAACGTACAGTGATTACCATACTTAATATTTAGATTACACATGATAATTTAGGTTCTTATACTATTAGTTACACTTATTATCTATTCAGGATCTTGCCTTTAAACAGACCTCCACTAATTTGTATAATGCTTTGGCATCCTTTGAGTCTGGTTGAGACAACACACTGTTGCAACCACCTACATTATTAACAATATTAATATTATTAAAAATATCGCGTCTTAAAGTTTCGTTGCGGACACATTCCACTAAAATGTGATGCACGTCCTCGATTATACCACACTCTGTACAGTTTGGTGACGACACCTTTTTCATTAAGAAGGCGAACTTGTTAAGTGGAATGTGGCCAGAACGAATCCTGAAAGCAGTAACTAAGGTACTTCTATTGAGGTTGCTTGTATCAAACCAAGGGGAGCGAAAAGGTTTAGCTCGTATAGTATTATACCATATACCCTTGCTTTGTGAATTACTTTTCAAATGATCTGCCCATAGCTCAAAAATATGTTCTTTTAACAACGGTATAGCATCAGTATAAAATGGCGTAACATCGATGAGTATTCCGTCTGAGACAGCCATCTTTGCGAAACGATCCGCCTCCTCGTTACCACACAGACCTACGTGAGATGGCACCCACTGCATAATTACGTTTTTATTAGACGCCGCAAGTTGCCGAATTGTCTTCAAAATATTGTAAGCTATCGGTACTCCTCGAAAATTCGAGGTGCACCGAGCCACGTGTTGGAGTGCACTTCTGGCATCCGTCATTATTACAAAATTGTTATAATTTATACATTCTATATACGAAAGAGCTTCAGACAATGCGACTAACTCCGTGTACATTATTGAGAGATTGGCATCGATTTTGAATAGCATTTTTGTTTGAGATTGTGGATCGAATACAGCTGCACCTATACCATCCTTTTCTTTCGAGCCATCAGTAAATATTTGATAAAAGCCACGATACTTATCAACTATATATTCTTGACACTTCTCTTTTACATATAAAGCACCTAGCTCCTTTTTGGAGCCGGTTACGCCGCCTATACCACATACTATGTTCCGTTCAACATTAATATTTTGGACCCACGTGTCTAAAGAGAACATTTCTAATCTTTGCGAACAGTGAATAGAGGTGGATTTTAAGAAGGTATGTACAACTGCTAGGAGTGGTATTTTCTTTCGACTCCAATAACCTGGTCTATGACAGTGATCGGCTAACTGGATTATTAATTTTACAGTCTCATTGTTTTGTAATGTGCGACTTCTTAACCAAAACTTACCACCGAGATAATACCTACGAAGATCTAGAGGAGGTAAACATAATTCATTTTGCATTACGTGTATTGGGGTAATAATCTAAGCGACTCCGTATTATAGCAATGTATAACTTTCGTAAATATTTGGTATGTAAGCCCCAGTTCGATCCCGCTAAGATTTTAAGTACGTTTACAAATTTCAATGTCTTACATACAACTTCATTTATGTGTTTGCCCCACTTCAATGATCGATCGAACCATACACCTAAATATTTAACGCAATTTACAAATTGTAACCGCGTACCATTAAGAGTAATGTTAACATCATGTCTGTTAAAGCCTTTACTAAATAGACAGACTTTCGTCTTCCTCACAGACACCCCTAAGCCCAAACACTCAACTAATTTACAAAGCATATCTAAAGCTGACTGCAGACAAGTAACTCCCTCTCTTATTGTTTTGAATGTACCATACAGTAAGAAATCGTCAGCATACTGAGAAATGCAGACATTAACAATCTCATGACAAACTTGTCTAGTAGCTACGTTAAATAATAATGGGGACAACGGGTCACCCTGAGCGAGACCGCGTCCTGTTATTCTTGTAAGGTTACAAAGATCTGAATTATTTACACTTAATACTCTAGATCTCAAGAAGTCCCATAAATAATTGCATATCTCTGACCCAACCCGGAGACTATCCAAAGCGTTTAATAAAATCGTAATATCCACGTTATTGTATGCGCTACTTATATCTATAAAAATGCCTAAAGATATAGCATTATTACAAAAACCTAGCTGTATTTGAGTAACCAATCGCACAATACTATCAAGGCATGATCGAGCTTTTCTGAATCCTACCATTTTCTCCGAAAAATATCCCTGACTCTCTAAGAACCATTCTAACCTATATTTTAAGATCGTGTGAAAAATTTTACAAGGGCAGGACATAAGAGCAATTGGGCGAACATTAGAACTAAGTGCCTGTGGATCGGTACCAGGTTTCGGTATAGGAACTATTTTAGTTTTTCTCCATTGCTCAGGTGCAAATCCCATAGCGAGAAACGCACTAAATATTGTAATAATTATCTGTTTACCCACAACAGGTAAATGTTTTATCATTGAGAAAGATATCGCATCTTCGCCGGGAGCTGTGTCTGTGGTCTTAATAGCCCGGTTTAATTCATGGAGTGAGATCTTACTCGCTAATACATGGTTAATAGAAGAAAAGATTGGTGTCTTCGGGGAAACATAGTCTGGCGACAAGCTATGCAGCAACTTATCCGCTGTATCTCTGTCTACATGCAGTCTTGGAAGTCGGTAGCCTTTTAACCACTTCATTTTGCGCCACATCTCATTAACCGATGTAGTTTCATCGATGCTACTACAGAACGCCTGCCAGGCCTCTCGTTTGGATTTCCGTATAATTCTTTGTGCTGCCGCAACTTTAATTTGTAAATTTATTAAATTTTGAGGTGTGGGATTGCCTCTAAATGTCGCCAAAGCAAGTCTTCGTTCCGCAACAGCTCGAGAAATGTCGATGTTCCAGTATGGCTTAGGCGTAAATTTTTTAATACGTAGTGGATCTTGACAAGTTTTCACATCAGGAATAAATAAATCCGCAGCCGTATTTATCGCATCGATGAATTGGTTATATGCAGCCTGAGGGTCAGCCACCACTGTCATAGCAGAGAATATATCATGGAGGTAACCTGTATATTCTCTCCATTGGGCTTTTTTATAGTTGCGCTTTTTAAAACCAGTTGTCAATGGAGACGTGTATGTAGCAAATTTAATGACAAGATGGTCACTGCCAAGGTTCTCATTGGTTAGTTTCCACACAAATCTTAACGCTATATCGCTAGAAGCGATAGTAACGTCAGGAGATGATTTTTGTAGTCTACCACTCACTAGTCTCATCCTCGTTGGAGATCCATCATTTAATGTAACAAAATTTTTGTTCAATATTGCATCAAAAATCTGCGTGCCCCTAGCATCAGTCTTGTATGACCAGCTAGAGTGATGGCCATTAAAGTCGCCAGCTATAACGGATTTGTTTTGACAAAGGTTGAAAATAGTGTCCCAATCGTTTGACGTCGTTCGAACAGAAGACGGGCAGTAGACTGATATAATATTTTCTATTTTACTACAGTTTAAAATTTTAATGTAAAGGGTTTGAATACCGGAATTAATATTATTAACCTGACATACTTGATATTTGACTGTCGAGTGAACAATAATCGCCACGCCGCCATACCCATCCTCCCGGTCATGCCGCAGTATGCTATACCCGCTAAGTCTCAATGTGCAATCCGGTTTAAGCCAAGTCTCGCTCAAAATCGCGATATGAATTTTTTCCTGTGACATTAATAACTCTAATTCAGCTAGTTTAGGAATTATACTCTGACAGTTCCATTGTAACAAGTTAACAGTGTGATAGGTTCGATAATCCATTTTGTATTAGTGATTGAAAAACGGGCCACTCAGAGAAACAACTCGCAATTAAATGCATTATCCATTCACATATCGTCCAACCACAGCTCTTTATCTTTTCTACGAAACTTATATTTTGCATGAAGATTATATTTTTAATTTTTTGTACTAATTGTTGACAATCGAACTTCTTTGTATTTTCTTTTTGTTTGTGATTTGGTATGTCCTCCTTTCCCATATCATCAGCACTATCGACGCAATCTGTGCATGATGGTCCTTCTACTAACTCATTACTTTCGTATCTGTTATTTTGTTTACTCGATTTCTTCTTAGTAGCTTTCTGTATTGTGATTTTTGATTTAGGTGTTGAATTCTGTTCATTATATGTCTGAGATGGAGTCTTCACCACTTCTGCATATGTTGGGCTACGGTCGAATTGAGTTGAGATTTCTTGTGTGTTGTTAGATATCTCAGAGGATTTTGTAGGTGCCGCTTCAGGTTGTGGGGAAGGTGGTACATACAACGTAATTGCCCGTTTGTATGTGCAGTTAAACTCCGCCATTAACTCCCGAATCCTTTTTTCTTTTATATATTTTGCACAAACTTTCGATAATGCCATGTGCTTGCCACCACAGTTCACACACCTAAAGGACGTAGTCTCACAGTTGGGATGAAATTTACCACATTTTGGACAAATGTTTTCACGGTACGAACATGTCTTATGGTTATGACCGTACTTCCAACATTTAGAACACTGTGTGACGGG
Source organism: Catocala fraxini (assembly GCA_930367265.1). Taxonomy (NCBI): domain Eukaryota; kingdom Metazoa; phylum Arthropoda; class Insecta; order Lepidoptera; family Erebidae; genus Catocala; species Catocala fraxini. The sequence continues at coordinate 15,435,014 of OV884047.1, read as the reverse complement.
AAAGATGTAGGGTTCCACTTGAACACGTAGTCCATATGTAAATATATGTAGCGGTAAGGAGGATCCCTTAAAGCACAAACGTATACATTCACTGTCTTCAAAATGGCCGCTATCAAAGTTTCGGCGTTTCAATCGTTTTACACTTAATATAGGGATATTGCTGTTCAACTCCTGTAAGATCTTGTCTTCACTCAATTCACACTCAATATCTTTTATGATACCATAAGATACACCAACTTCGAATGTTCTTTGGCACTTGTAATCCTTATTAATAAAGTGCTTGCAACTAATTAATTTGTCTGCACTCTCCTCATTGCTAAACTGTAATAATACTTTGTAGGCGTTAACGTATTTTATTCTCGTTATATCTAATATATTTTCGCTTTTGAGTGTACGTGCCAACCCTATTTGTTTAGGTAACTTTTCTTTTCTAGATGTCATACTGACTTCAATTAGTTCTGCTGGTACTCTTGTCGTATCATTATTAGTAAGACTACACGCCATAATTTTACCTCTTCTCCCTACCTCATTCCATATTTCCTCCACATCTACGTCACGAGATCGCTTTTCTGGTCGTCCGTCACCCTCCTCGTATGTATTTTCTACTCTGGCTTCTAATAATACCGTATTTTCAATGTTAGTCTCCTCTTGTACACCTAATGAGTTGTTTGCGTCGCTGTCGCGATCATCGTCAGTTGATTGCATATCACTATCCATAATCACCAGGTATATAACACATAACAATTCTGAGAACAACGGCTAGCCGCGCGATAACAGATGAAACAGAACCGGTTCCGCGTACACGTCCTGCCACAGCAAGTGCGCGTTAGCCACTATAATACACTTATGCTAACACCCTTGGTGGTGGCATAAGTGTATTATGTATTGTACAACGTGCATCCTAACTAATATTATTAATTCGAATGCGAGTTTGTTTGTTACGCTTTCACGCCTCAAATACTTGACCGATCGTCATAAATTGCCGCGTACACATTGTCAGGGATACAGAAAAGGACATAAGGTTTATATAGAAAACCAATACTGTTCCCGAGCAAGTGAAGCCGCGGGCAAAATCTAGTATATAATAATAGTGTTATTTTTATCTCCTCCAGAATCCAGATCAAACTCGACAAGTGTGGCGGCAATGTGGACGGACGCTGAATCTGTCGAACCCCCGAGAACCGTAGATAGCCTCAATTCCTCATTCTGGTAAATATTTATTGCGTTGTCGACTTCTTTTATACGAACGAAGCTGCGCATATAGCTAGCATGTCTTTGGAGCACTTTGCTGACATGCCACAATGGCCTAATTCTCATAGAATTTGTCTTTTCTAATGTCTTTGGAATTTATTATTAGATACCGATCGTTTTGTTGTTTACTGTAATATAAATGTTGTCAAAATCTTAAGTTACAGTTCGACGTCCCCTTGCAGAGTGGGGACTGCGCCACAGCCCAAAGATAGGGAACAAGACACCATGCTGGATACTGTAAGTATACTCTACTAATACCAAGGGTACATGGTTATTGGGTGATTATTTCATTGTAGGAAAATAGGAAAATGTAATAGAGCTAATAAAGCAGATACAAGCCTCTAACATGAATTTTCCAAGTCATTTGTGATCTTGCACATTAATTTGGATATGTATTTTCGTTATTGCTTTACAGCCCAAAGCATGATGCCAAATCTCGCAATATTATTATTACTTGTGTCTTATAGAAGCACGGCGCGCAGTATAATGCGCTATATGGCTTATGACATCCATTACATATTTTAAAAAATATATTAGAAATATTGAAAACACCTAAATACTATGTTTGTAAATAACCTTCCTCACTTATAAACGATGTTTGATAGGCAATCTTTATTGCATATAAATTAATTGAGAGTTCTTTGTTTTATCTTAAGTTGCTGAAAATATGCTATCTTTTAACCGTTTAAATAATTGTATGTTGTGTAAAAGTTGTCAAATAGAACCGCTCCCTTTTTTAACAGACATTTTAAGCTACTTTAAACGGATTACTCTCACTCAAATCAAGTCTTAATTTCATTATTCTTCTGGGCCCTTGTTTTGCTGAACATGGCAACACGTAAATATAATTGTAAATTCACATCATAAGTGTAACTTTAACTTTCATTAGTGTTACTTTGTGCACATGACTGAACATCTATTTTTAATGTTGATTTATATCACTCCTGTAAAATTCCTGTCTCCTGTAAAAAATCAGGAGATTGCCTTTCAAGCAACAAATCACGCACGAATAACAGAAAACGGTGACGGCATCAGATTTTTAATTTAAAAATGCGAGATACCTTTTTCTAGATATCGGTAAGTAGTCCTCGGCTAACGTTTGGGTGCTTCACGCTAATTCAACAGTGCGTGTCTCGTATGTCTCCGGCGCGGTCGGCACCTCCCGCTGTGGGAGACTCCTGCTCGCTGCTCAGACCCGAGACCGCTTGCTCTACTGCTAAACATAGTGGAGATGAAATAGGTAATTATTTCTACATTTTTATACCAGACTGCCGCTGTGGCGTAGCAGTAGTGAATGCGACTGCTGTGCATAAATTCCAACAAATAGTTACTGGGTTTTTCTGAAAAGAAATCTCAAATAAAAAAAGGGGTCTCATTAGCAGCCACAAGTTAGGCAGTTGACGGTGTTAGAAGCCGTGGCCCGGGAACCACGTAAAGCCGTTGGTCCCGCGCCTGATCTCTCTCCGGTTGCGTCGCATTGTCGTCGCATCGGATCATGAGAGATAGGGAACAGAGAGTGCACTTGTGTTTGCGCGCACACTTTTGCACTATAATATTTTCTGCGCAGATGGTTAGTTTTCGTTAAGATTGGCCGCCGTAACCAAAATTGGTCTGAAGGACATTATTAATAATATACCTACTGCATACATATCAAAGAAATGTAGATTCGTTGGAAGCTAAGTGTTGGTGGTAAGCTTATATATGGAAGTACTTACTGATGATAGTACCTTCATATAAGGCCAAACCTCGAGGGTCCGACTAATAAGTTAATGATATAAAAGTAAAAACAAAAAAAAATCGGTAATCAGAAAGGTTCCAAATGATATGCGGTTTAGTTAAATCGATTGATAATTATAGTATCACTCGTGATGTACTGAATCGCACCGCTGGTTTGTTTTGAAGCCTAGAATTAAAGGCTTAGGAAGAATAATATTAAGCAAACAAAAACAAAACGTAATCCATACTAAAGTCAAACCAATTTCCACAGAAACAGACACGGAATACCAAGACGCACACACGGACATGAATCAAGTACCGCATATATGCAACGCTACTGAAAACATAGATCATCACCCAAAGCCTGGTAAGGTGGGTAGGTTCAAAGCGCGGATAGCTCCCGGACATCAGAAACAATGTTCGACACACAAACAACCGAGCAAGGACTCTATAAAAGAGAAACCGCCACAAGGAAACGTGCACCCACATGGACATCATCATACGAAGAACGTCAATCATCACCAGTGTTGTGGTGCCTTCGGTAATCCTCACGTAAGACATAAATCTAGTAATTCGAGTTGTCATCTTATTTAAAGTTATTTGTATTTATTGTAGTTTTTAATGGCCCTGTCTTACTCTCTACTATATAAAGAATTTCTCAGTTACCTTTATGTGAATTAATATTTGTATATTATGTAGCTTTAAGTTTAAATTATAGACCTCCAAGTGATGCGAGATATTTTTTGTAACCATCTAACAGCCAGTCCTTATATTCGAATCATTTTAGATACGAACAACAATACGGTAGTTTATTGTACAATTTTTATCTGAGGCTTCACTGCCTTGGTTCTCAAGACTTTTCTGCAGACCACGAGCAGTTTACAGCATAGTAGCATAATACGTTACTTACCTTCATTAGAGTTGGTATATATTGGATTACAGTATTCGTTACTACAGTTATTCCTTTGTGAACTTTGGGCAGACGCATATATCATATATGTACGTACGTAGTAATTTATAGTAAAGAGTAGGTACACAGTTATATTATTTCTTATCTCACATGTAATCTATATATTATATAGAAAAGTTTGATTGAAAGTTTATTATTATATAATCTATTCAGTTTAACCCTTTCATAACAATAGAATGTAAGATGTTTCTTTTATTGCATATTTGTCAAATATTATTGAAATATTGCATATCCAGTTTAGTAGAGAGTGAACCAGGGTTTTAGACCATAATATCAAATACACAATTGTTAATATCAGTATTTTTATCACATATATGCATAATAATTGTTTAACTCGGCCTAAAATATCGTTTTGAAAATCTGTTTACAAAATCACTTTAGTCCATAAAACAAATTTTATATTCTGAAGTAATTACAGTTGACATTGACGCTTAACCTATTATTACTTGTATGTACTTAATTATTTAAGTAAAAATGTTTTTAATTCGTGCAATCGAAGATTGAGAGCACTTCATTTTTGATTTCATAGATCTAAAGCAGCATCTGAAAGTGCAAATTGTAAGAGAGGCTATGAAATTAAAAATGAAGGATGAAAAGTTTTATAGTTAAAATATTTAACTTTTTAGTATTTAATAGATCTCAGACGAATACATCCCAAAAATAATTCCAAAGATTACGATTACGAAATAATAATCAAGTTACGAGCTTTACAAGATGACAATAGAAAATAAACATATATATAAAAATATATCAAAATTTTTACGCCGTTTGACGGTGGTTTCTATGAATAAGACAACACTATAGATAATTTACAATAAACGTATTAATTATAGAATATATTTTCTTGTACATGATGCAAAGATGATATTTTTATTGTACTTAAATATTAGATAAATAGAAAGTTACTTAGTGACATTTTAACATCTTGTTAGATTGTTTCTCTTTAAGTTTACGGGCGTAGCAGGATAGTCTTGATTGTTACAACTTTAAATAAATAATATTTATAAATATTATATTATTATTATATAACTTATGAGTGTGTAAAACCTTAGTAAATGAGGTCGCTTTCGTCGCCTAGGCACCTTTATAAAGTATTTAAACATTTATTATATTCTAAGCAATATAGTTTTGTATATATATATAGGTACCTTGTTTCTATATTTTATTGAATTTAATTCTGTCTTTACAAAAGAAGTCTCTGACTGTTTTTACAAAATTCTGATGCTTGTATTACAAATTCTACAAAGTTGAAATGTTCAACTAGCTGTTACAGCTACAGGAGTTTCAATAATCTTTTTATATATATAATCAGTTTTTCATAGGTACCCATTAGCTAATATGATATATTATTAAAATAAATAGATAAATCAGACACACGAAAGGTTCCAGTTCTATACCCTGGGGTACACCTATAGAAACACAGAACCTAAACGCCCAAACAATAGCTTTCTTATCGCTGAAGTATTTCTTGTTTTTTATATTACATAACATTATGTTTCATCTTCATTGAGCACAAAAAGAAAATGAAACTACATTTTAATTAACTTGTAAAACATTTAGTCTCAAAAGACTAACATAGATAACGAAAAATACGTATGACATCAACGAATGTCATCTGTCTGGTATTCCAATAATGGAATTAATAATTAATATATCGGTCTGTGAAGTCTCGCTGTTAGAAGTTCTTAGTCAGTAATAACCTGGCAGTATGTTAGGTAGGCAATGAACTCACTTATTATTACATTTGCTTTAAATTATAATTTACAAAATTAGGGTTCATAATCTTTAGCAGTAAAACAACTTATTCCAAGCTTGTGTAACTTAAATCAGCTAGATATAATAAGCATTATTACAGAGTCCCAATACAAGTGAAATTGTTACCCGGTTAAATAAAACATACTTAAAGTACAAGTAATACAAAGCTTTTCTTTGTAAATCATCAAAAAACACATTGTAATTGATAACACCGTTCTGGAGATTATCGTGCACCAATGCACAGACAGAAATAAAAACCCAAGCCATTAATATTATCTAAATTATAAATATAGGTTACCTTTATATTTATTTCTAACTATAAATCTATCATTACAGGTTCTTAACCTAATTATATTCAATTGCATCTCCTGCTACGTCCTAATGTAGGCACAATTTTCTTCAACAAAGTTTACGGGCGCCACAATATAGTTATAAATATGTTATAAAATGTATTTGAACAATAGATGTATAGCAAAAATCACCCGTAGTTGAGTGTTGTGAGTCAATTAAATTATATTTATCTAGTCGTTTTGAGATTATCCATGTTGAATTTTATATTTAATTTTATTTATGTTTCTTAGCTGTGAAGTTATAGAATTATTAGCTGGTGATGGACTATTTATGTGTATAATAATATCATTGATTATTCTTTACGTTACCAATATTATCTATATAATAAGTTTTTTTTTTATATTTGGACTCGTAAAGCTCTCTTAAAGTATTATGGTTAATAGTTGAAACGAGTACAATCAGCAAATATAAAATCAGCAACATAAGTATCTTAACATTGAACTTAAATTATTTTAAAGAATTGAATTTTTAATTATTTTTGTGTAGTCCTTTAACTATTGCGAGTGTAAAAGTGGAGAAGAATCATTACAGCGATTGATATATCAATTTAAATTCTGTTAGGTAAATTTTTGCCAACTAACTGTATGTACTTAACCTCCTAAGTCTTAAGTGCCTTTGCATAGAACAAAATGGCGTTTATCTGTAAGTCCTGAGATTCACGAGGCAGGAGATAACATTTTGACCGAATGTGATTTATAAAGAACAAAATAAATATCTTCACTGAGTCCTGAGCTTTTGACATCTGATTAAACCATTTTATGCTATGTTATGACTATTTTGTTAAAATAAACTTTGTTTGTAGTAATGTAAAGAATAATTTGCACTAAACCAAATGGTCTTTATTTTTGTTCTTTATAAAGAACACTCGGTCTCAGTGTATATTGAAATGTTTAGTAAGTATACTATGTGCTTCTTCCAACATTTTTGATAAAATAGTTAAAATACAGCATAATGTGACGGTAAATGAAACAAACAAAACATAAATTATTCCCTATTTATTTTCATTTGTACTTTTGGCATGGCACTTTGGCAAAATCACATTAGACTTAAAATTATAAAATATAGTACTATCAAAAAGTTGAGATCTAACAGCAAGTAATTAAGTAAAACATCTTATAAACTCTTAAAATGTTTTTGAAACGTATCCTTAAAATTAATAAACATAAACAAAAAAGATCTAACTTTTAAATAAAATCAACCACCTGTGTGGAAATCTGCAAAACAATTTCTTTTCGGGGTAAAACACAAAGGTAATTCACAACCTTTACAATAGACAGTAGTCTTCATCACACAGCCTTTATGTCTGCACCTATGTTGTGAGGATCCCATTGCAGGTAAGTGAAGGGTACCGCAACGTCGAAAACCCACTGAGGGAATCGCTTTTACTGGAGGTCTACCTCTTTTGGAAGTATTGGTAACTTCTTCCAGGGCACCAGTCGACTCCGCAATTGTGCATTGAATTTCATTTTCTGAAAGCAGGTATCTATCCAGTATCTCCTCTGCAATAGTTTGCTTGAATGCACGTAATTGCACTATTTTGTGAGCTCGTATTCCTTGCAGCTTTTGGTCAGTCTTAAACTTTATCCAGGCATTGACGACAGATAAATCAATTAAGTGGGTAATAAATCTAACTGTCCACTTCTTGGTACGCATTCTCGAGGGGCAAACTGCTAACAGTCTGTCGGTAAGATCAACGCCCCCCATGTTACTATTATATTCCTTGACAACCTCAGGCCTTTGGACTTGTAAATAGCACCGTAGCTTTCTGTCGTATCGTCTACATTCATCGACAGTTTCTGCAGCATGTATGCTTGACAACAACATAACGGGCTTGTTGTCGTACCATTTTGTTAGCGCTATCTGCCGATCTTCTCGCACAAGAACGTCGTAGCTACCCCTACCCTGTCTTGCTAATTGTTTATCTGTCTGCAAATTGTTTATTAGATATTTAGGCAGCCGATTTTTCATAACAGTACCAGCGCATTTAAATCCTCGGTTGTTCAACTCATCCAACAACTTAATGCTCGTGAAGAATCGGTCACAATATATTATATGTCCAGGCACTAGAGTTTCGGTTAAACTTAAAACTACGCTCTCACCTAAATTGAACTCCCCACTACCGGTTATCGTATTCTTGCCTTGATATACTATAATATCGCATACTAAGCCATTTGGATTGGCAAGAATAAAGGCTTTGAGTCCAGTGGGATACGGTTTGCCGGGGCAGTATTGTCGCATCGGACAAGCGCCTGTAAAGGGTATTATCATCTCATCGATGGAAATTTTTTGGTCTCGAACCTGTGCGTAGCACCCTTGAAGAACTCTATCCAGTAACGGGCGTACTTTCCACAGCAAGTCGTTCTTCCTCGCGTCAAGCGAAATATCATTATCATAAACCAACTTAAGTGAATTTCTAAGTAAAAAATAACGATCTCGTGTCATAGTTTTTACTATAATTGGTACAGCATACTTCTCGCACCAGTACATTCTAATTTGTGGATAGCCGATACATCCCATAAGCATGGTTATTCCAATAAAAGCCTTGCACTCTCCTAAGGTTAAATTTAAACTTTTTCCTGTTTTTTCAACAGCAGTTTGATTACTCATTGTAACCATTAACGAAAGCAATTCTTCGTCTATATATTCATAAAAATATTCTATCATCGAGGATTTCGATTCAGAAGGGCGATACGATGGCTGTTGCAAGGCAGGAAACTCTTTGTTGAAGCCTGATCTATTCCAAGTTATAGGATCTCGCCCGAAAACCGCAGAAGCTCTTACTCTACCACGAATACGCACACGTCTGCGCCCTGCACATCGACTACGCACTCCACCACGCGTACGTACCAAGTGTCTCGTCGGAGCTCTTCTAGATGGACCACCAGTCTCACTTTCCGGGCTACTTGAATCTTCATTTTCCGAGCTGCTTTCACATTCTTCACGACGATTTTCATCGTAATTCCTTGCCATGGGAATTACGATGTTTTCCTCAGGCTCTTGAGAAACCAGATCCTCGTCATCGTCACCGTCCTCTATCTCAGACTGATTGAGAAGCTCATCTATTTCCTTTTCATGCAGGGCTAAAACAAATAAATATTTATGTATATCATTATATTAACTCATTTTAATAACTTTTAACTACAAATTTATACGATACAAAACTATTAAACTAATACCGTAAGTGATTTTAAAAGAATAAATATTGACATCGACATTACTATATAAAGACCGTACATACTTTACAAAGAACAAATCATGGTTTTGAATTAACTATATATTGACCGAACACACTTTATAAAGAACAAATCAGTTAGACTTATATTACTCAATTTATACCTCATGTTTTGCAAAAATAATACACTACAGATATTGTTTAATTCCTTATAAGTAAGAAAAATACTAGTTTTCTTGAAAAATACTAAAATTATACAAGATATTAACAGATTTACTCACATTGTTTACGACGCCCTTCCATTGTCGCCTCCTCGTGCACCGTGAATGCAAATATGGCGGCTAGCTTGCACTTTACTCGATGCGTGTGACAGAGACTGACTTATAAATATCGTTCGGAAACGTCAGCTCTTTGAGTGTGTGGCTATAATTTACAAAAACTAATATGTTCTACTCATAGAACATTCGGTTATAAAGCTACTTGTCATTTCAAGATTGTCAGGTCTTAACTATGATTGCCATTTTGTTCTATAGATAGTCAGTTCGGTTTTTCTAACAACTAATTCTCAAAAGAACCGGGTCTTAGGAGGTTAAAAAAGCATGGCAATATTAAATAAGTTAAAACTTCGTTGCAGCGCATGTATTAACATTTAGTCAGTGGCATTTAGTACGGCCTCAGGTTATCGACTACTAATTATGTATATACGCACGCCTAGAATCGATTCTCACATTATATTGAGAAGTTATATACCTTCACAACTAAGTATGAGTCAGTCTGCTTATCAGAATACGAAAAATTTACGAACTTTAGAAGGTCTCTCTATATATTACTATACTATTATATTATATTATATACTATTATAACAATTAAATTGTAAATAATGATAATGAATACCTAATGATGACCAGCGGCAACTTTGAATGTTACCAGTAAAAATAATGTTATAACTTCACAATTTTAACTATAAGTTCGTTATTGCGAACAACTTTATATTTAAAAAGAATATTGTAATAATTATGTCATACTGTACAAAAGTGCTTAAAAGTTACCGTTTTGATTTTATTGCCAAACTTGTGAATCTCACTTTTGTGGTATTAAAAATGCATCATAGCGTTTGATTTTTATTATAATAAAGTTTTACCCTGCTCACATATATCCTGCTTCGTATCATATAAATCAGTGCAATGCACTGTCTCTTATGATCATTAAGAACATACAATTGTTTCAAAGTTTGTTAATCAACAGCATCGTAAAAAGAAGAGCCGTTTAAGTGTTACGTAAGCAGATTTTAGTCATACTTAACTCTGTTCCTACTCATGGTCAGCAAAATTAGCCTATAGTTCTTACCTCCATGTTTACGTAAGCATTAGTATAATTTTTATCAAATTCTGGATTCCCCCTTGACATCCTTTCCGTTTTCAAGTAGAGTTGCTACATATGTATGTTCAATTCATAATCTATTAAGTTCTGTAGGAAATATCAAATAAACGCTCGAATTCATTTATCGAAAACAGTTTATAGCTATCTTTACAATTTGTTCTTTAAAAAGCCTTTTTGTCTAAATCTAAAAGATTATATAATTTATTAAGGACATATACAGATATATGTCCTCAATACATTAAATAATCTTTTGATTGCATCTTGACAGGTTTGGTACCTACATCTTTTTTAAACTACAGAAAAACGAAACGTGATTTTGATCACATTTTCTCGAGGAAAAAAGGGGTTCAAAAGGTATTGAATTGGAAGAAACGGGAGAAATAGGTGTATAATCCTTCGGGACGCTTACTTACCGGTCGAAACACAATAACACGGTTGGTACTCTTACCGGTTTCCTGTAATAAGACTCGGAGAAGCATGTGCAAAAAAGTTGTGACCCCGATAATAGCGGGTCCTTCTACCCAAAATCATAGTACCGTTTGCTACCAGCTTGGATACCTAGTTTATTACCTTGGATACCAAAATTGAAAAACGTATCTGGCCGCCAGTCACCGGAGCTCAAGGTGTTAAACTAGACTATTTAGATGTTTACTGAACAACTCATGGCCACTGCAGGCCCTGTGCATAACACAATAATAAAACAAACATTTATTATGATAAAAATATAATGAACACAACTAACATTTAATTACGCAAACTATACATAAATAAACTCTTACCGAACAAAAACTGTACTTCCTTACGATTAAATGATTACATAAACTTATTATGTAAACAAAATACTGTTCCTTGAGCCACTAGGTAGGTACTTACGTAGAGAAAACTGTTATAACCACGTACATTTATATAATATAACATTATTTTACTAAGCAACTGAACAATACCAAACGTCAAACCACAAGATTGAACAATCAACATTGAGAGGTAACGCTATATATGCTGTGTTGAGCAAACCAATAATCAGACTGGTGCTGCGCTCCGCATATATGAAAAGTATTGTTTGCTGTATAGCAAATAATACATTTCAAATTCGTTGTAGAAAACATATCGTTGTCTAACCCAGCACAATATAGCGCAAGTGAGCTTACTGCTGATTTCTCAGCCTTATGCCGAATTATAACCTCAAATATTTGTCACAATTTCTCTATTAATTTATATAGCGTGGTATTATGCTATACGAAATGTATCATCAATATCCTTACATTTATTAATCGTATCATATCTTGAGTAGATACTAAATACCCATTACCTTGTTATTCAAAACTCAGTTCAGTACCTTTCAAATGCTGTTCAGCCCACTCATCGAACCTTTGGGACAAATCTTCAGACATATAATTCTTCCAATCACCAATTTCACCTTTTCTGATAAATCTTAGATCGGTGGACTCTAAGTAGCTTCTTCCAAATGATTTTTCGAGGATAGCTTCCAAATTGACAGCTCTGTTAGTTTTCATGTTTTGGAAGGAGAGGTGCTCGCAAAGCTTTTCAACTTGGATGTCACTCAAGTCCTTGTCGAGAAAGTCTGCGGTTCTCCTGACCACGGAAGGCAAGTCGTGCTTCATCTCTTCGAACTTTATGAAGAGGACGTTTGGATCGTTGCGTCGGCGCCAAAAACCTACGTATAAAAGTGGATATATGTATATACATAATAGAAAACTATAATAACATTATAAGTACTAGGTAAGTGACTTTTAAGATTTAGACGAAATTATGAATTTCTTTAAGTATCTATACAACTATGATAAATTAAATAAAAAAACAGTTTGAAACTAAACGCTAAAAACGCACTTTTCGATTTCACGTGCGTATTAAATAGTGTTACGTGCTGGGTTCGACGGATAAGAATATAAACAATATTACCGACTAAAACACTTTATATTCAAACACACAATTAAATTTAAAACACAACAAACACTATACCACACTTTTTCACTGTACTGCTTCAAACTCCGTAGTATTTCCGCTTCCATTCGCTTCGATGAACACTTGATCGCTTACGATTGTAAACTGACTCGGCGGTGCGCGTACGCCCTATTTATACGCGGGTAAAGCGCTTCTAGAGCTTTCCAGCAACGCCGTACTCGGCGTGTAAACAGCACGATGATTCGAGAAAGTACCAGCATTCTCTCTAAGATTCTCGTACCGTACTACGCAGTTCCGTAAGATGTCAATAGATGGCGGTGTAAACTATTAGACGGAACCGCCGAGCCCTCCCACAATGCCGAGAGATGTCACTGGGCGTAACAATAGTTAATATCGCTTGCTTTAACGGTGAAGGAAAACATGGTTAGAATACCGGCATGTCTGAGAATTCTCCATAATGTCCTCGAAGATAAGTGAAGTCTGCCAACCCGCACTGAGCCAGCGTGTTGGACTATGGCCTAACCCTTCTTACGCGGCGAAGTGCCTTGTGCCCAGCAGTGGGACAGTTCAATACATGGCTGGTATTATTATTATTATATATATAAATGTTACTGCAGATTCGTCAGTAAGTTTAATAACCAGATCTTACAGAACAACAATGCTAATTAAAAACAAAGTCGAACCGTCACTTACATCCGTCCTTCAAATATCAAATCTATCAAGCAGATTTCTGTCATGTAATAAACTTACCAAGTATATGATTCCAAACAGGTCCGAAGGGCGCGCGATCTCTCATAAAGAGGTCACAGAACTCTTCAAAAGTGCCCTTAAGGCCGTGCACCAGCGTGCAGTAGTGATAATAGGACACTACCATGTCTTTTGGATTGCGCGACGTGTATATTACCTAGGAGAAAACAGTGAAAAGAAACATCATAAACTGATACATATATAAAATATTCTAAGAAAAATCAAGGCACCTTTTCTGTAGACCTGATGGAAAGTATACATACCTATATAAACTTAACCCTGTATATCAATCCTAAGTCATATTATACCTGCGAATGTGACTTTGTTTGTTAGGCTGTAACGCCTTAATTACTAGACCGATCATCATGAAATTTCATATACGCGTGTCAGAGGTACAGAAAAGACATAGCTCTTACATCCAAAAAAAGTACTGTTCCAGGGGGATACAAATTTATTAACGAAACTGCATCATAGTAAAGAAATAAAAGCATTAGTATCACACCCAGACTTCTTAACACATTCCCGGCCGGACGTCGAGAGACGTGAATTATGACCCTCATAATATGGCACTATGGCTATAGGCGGCGATTTAAAATAAACTAAAAGTAAAACTTCGTCCACGGCCGACTATTTCCCATAGCATTTCTATGAAGGATATGACTCTGTGCCCTTTTAGGCTAAAATACAGACCGCTAGAGCCACAAGCAAACACTCCTGCCGTAACACACGGTTTAGAATTCACTTGGTATGAATGTCCGCCTACAGGGGGTTACTTGTCTGACCGTTACTGCCGCAACACATACTTTTAAATCCGTGTAGTGTGGCAGTACGTCCCCAGACGTGATGTCACTTTGTATGGAAAGTTTGTGTGCCATATCACAAATTATTGAGAGTGGTTTTGTGTCCGTGAATGTGTTAAACTAGTTCAAGCCATTTGTCGTCTACCCAGTATTTTCAAATCCTCTCAGACACAATGAAAAAAATGTGCCTTGCGTAAAACTAAATGCCTATAGGAAAGGTTAGTTTAATGTACATATGACAATACTAAGGCATCATCAACCAATATGTATGTACTCTTGGGTAGACGCCTTTTCTTAAGCACGCCACTTCTATCGATTATCCACGTTTCTATCTTTCTTACTCTAGTCAAGTTCACTATGCTTTATCTCTTACGTGCATAAAACCTAACCTTAACTTAAAATTACAAAATGCTAGAGTATACAAACTTTTGACTTAGCAGTGCCATCTTCTCTCTCAATATCTAATGGCAACAGATCCCAGGGAAGGTGGCTGCGGATGTATCGTGGGTGCGGCAGGCGATACTTCACTAAGTCCACAGACGTACCCTGGACAGACTCCTTGTGCCAGGTTGAGTGGCCTGCCACCATGATACAGGATAACTCCACAAGAGGGCATCGGATCTAAAAAGAAAATAGATTTTAACTGCTTAGAAGTCGTAGATGGTGCGTTAAAGAGGTCGCATTGCGCTGAATTTTGTCGGTTCGCGACAAAAATTTGTGTGATCCACAAATAGTTGTTTCTAATTTTTGTATACATTGCTTGAATATTACATGTTTAAGATGGAACGTTAAAGAAATCGCCTTATCACACACCACTGCGTCAAGGGTTCGATGCCCGCACGGAACAAAAAATTGTGTGATATACAAATATTTTTTTCTAATAAGGGTGTTTTTTGTATGCATTGTTCAAATGTGTGTAAAGTCACTACAACATAGAAACCAATAATAGAGCGAGAGGTGACATTTAACAAAAGAAGTTGTTCCTAATTACTGTGTTCTTTTTATATTAGTGCTTTGAATGTATGTAAAGTCTCCTGCGATACAAGAATCATTCCTATATGAAGCGGGCGATTTTTTTTAAGAAAAGAACAAACAAGATGTGCTTTAAAAGAAAAAAAAAGACGTTTAAAACATACTTGCTGTAGTGACTTAGCTCCCTCGTAGTCTAAATCATGGCCGATGAGCCACACCATTTCTTGAGCCCACGTAGAACCTAGATGGAGAAAAATATACCGATTAACATATCATAAAATTACTAACGAATACCTAGAAAAGGAGTATAAAATCCTAATTAATATTATAAATGCACATGTAAGTTTGTTTGTTTGTTTCTTACGCTTTCACGCCGTATCTACTTGACCGTTCAACATAAAATTAAAATACATGTTGTCAAGGGTACAAAAAGGTATGTAGGTACATAAGGTGCTTACATTTTATCCACAAAATTGACTGTTCCCGAGCTAGCTACGCCGCGAGCAAAAGTTTGTAATATAATATAGTATGTATGTATCTTATGTGGGGGCCAGTCAGTGCAGACCGGCGACACTTCAACCCAGTGGGATCTTTTGTGTCGACACTCTCCCAATAACGACTGCCATAGATGTTTATGGCAGCCGGTGCTCTCCGAGGCACAGAGCAGGCGATAATTGTCAATCAATACGCACATAATTTCGAAAAGTCATATAAATTCCGAAAGTCAAAGGTGCGCGACGTGGGTTCGAACCCGAGACCCTTTGCATTGCAGTCTGTTGGTCTGCCCACTGAGTTATCGTTGCTCTATAATATAGTAACACTTTACACGTTCCAAGGAAAAGAATATGTTGAACTGTAACAATTTGCTGTACCTACCAAATTCAAGCATATAAACGATTGATTGATTGATACAAAACAATACTTAAATTAATCTTGGTGTAGCAAAATATAATATAACCTATTTCCATACTAGCAGTAATCATAGCGTCAGAGCCGGCAATAATAATAATAATAAATAATAATATTCTACCACATAAACACAACACCATCTAGCCCAAACTAAGCAGAGCTTGTACTACGGATACAAGACAATGGATAAACATACATATATACAATATTTTTGTAAATACATATTTATTATACATAGAAACACCCAGACCAAGACAAACGTCCATGTTCATGCACACAAATGTTTGACTTGTGCGGGAATCGAACCCGCGACCTCAGGCGTTGCAGTCGGTTACACTAACCACTACGCCATCGAGGCCGGCAATATAACGAAAACTAAAAATGTAAATTCAGGATTAGTATTTATGGACACTTTTTGATATTTGCGAAGCTACTATGCAATCGGTGCAGGCACATTTAAGCACCATTGTTAAGTAGTAAATTTATAATATTGCCTTACATTTACCCGAATATTATACGTAAACTTAAACTATTTGATACGAATTTTATCGCTTTGCTTAATTTTAAAACACTATTGTTACATAATTTTGAAACTATTATACTACTACTGTTAAACTTCACTATTATTTAAACTATTAAACTTGCACTAAAAGCTTAAGTGATCCTCGCCACTAACACTGCGCCGAGTGTTGTGGGTTCGAATCCCACACGGGTCAAAACATTGTGTGATCCACAAATGGTTGCTCTGAGTCTGAGTGTTCTTTATATCTATTGTTTGAATGTCTATAAAGTCCCCCGTTACACATAAATTATCTTTAAAACGGAAATTGACTAAATATAGTCAATTCCCGCTTTAAAGATAAAAAAAATTTTGTTATAATAATAACAAAAAAAAATTATGTTTTTTCCACAGTTAACAATATTAAAATACGAACAACAAATATATTTATATTTGCAGTCAGCTGCAATCTCATATTGATACGTCAAGTATAAATCTGTAAAAGTGATGTCGTATGTTGATGCTTACTGCGAAATGAAATCACACACTAATAAAACATGCAAATGATATCTACCATTTTTCGTCAGGGAACCTCTGATGATAATTAGTATTCTAAGAACATGACTGCACAGATGACACAACAGTATAATGCTTGCCACAATCTGTGCGCAGTCACGAGGCATTCGAGTACTGTGGGTTCCTTGTTACAATGTTTTTAAAGCTCCCTATGACAGAGGAATTCTTTCTAGTGCAGGAGGTATCGGTTATAAAACGATACTTCAAATTACACTTTAATGTTTACTAATATTATAAAGCTGAAGAGTTTGTTTGGTTGAACGCGCTAATCTCAGGAACTACTGATTCGAATTGAAAATTATTTTAGTGTTCGATAGACTATTTATCGAGCAAGGCTGTAGGCTACATAACATCACGTTACAACCCACGGGGGCGGCGCAGTAACGAGAAACGCGGGTGAAACCGCGGGCACATCTAGTTTACTTATAACTAGACTTTATGCCCCGGCTTCGCACGGGTAGTACAAAACCTTCATAAATTAAAAACCTAAACCTTCCTCATGAATCACTGTGTCTGCTGGTGAAAACCGCATGAAAATCTGTTTAGCAGTTTTTGAGTTTTGAATCGCCAACAGACAGACAGACACGGCGGTGGACTTTATTATATATACGAAACGGGTAATAACGCGATCAATGCGATCATACATAATGTTTACCTTTTAATGCTTGACGTTCCGACCAGTTTACACCAGCCGTAGTCACTTCTACATCCGACCCGAAACGGTTTGCAATAAAAACTTTAAATCTTACTCGTTGCATGATATATTGATAATACGAAACGAGTATTAACGCGATCATGCATAATGTTTACCTTTTAATTCGTATTATAAATATATCAAAGTTATTACTATAAATTATTCTTACTTAATACTTACCTTGTCACCTTATTAACGTCATACGTAAAATAATTAAAAGAACTCACCAGTCCTCGGATAAGAACACATCCAAACATCGGCATCCTTCACCTCCATTTCCAAAATGTCCTGCCCAATTGTCATGTAGTCGGCAGGCAAGATGACCCTGCCGGGATTGATCTCAACCATACAATCCTTTTTGTCAAACATTCTATCCAACAAATCCCCCGTCTCGGGATCCAATTTCGAAAACGTCAACACTGGTTTTGTCCTCATTGTTTAAAAGAAATAAACTATTTTTTAAAAAAGAGTTTTTATTCATGTAGACGTCTAGTCTTGGTGTTGAACGGAAGTATTGTGTTTGCGTGCTGCCCCGGCGCATCGCGTTTTCCTCCACGTTCATCGCAGAAAGTCGTTGTACTTTCTACCAATAGGATAACCAAATGTTCGTTTCCACGCCTCATAGGACACTTACGTAATTATACTTACATACAGAAATACGGATTTCCATTTATATTTGTTATAAATAAGCGGTGTAACTTATTAATTATACCGTTTGCGCTGAACTGCTTCGTTAGAAGTTTACAGTTGAAACACACAACTCAAACAGGCATCTAAGAATTTCCAACATTATATTTCTAATTAGAAATGAAAGATAAAAAAATGTGAGGTGAAGAAATCTCGCACTTTATAGTTTAGGGAATAAGGGAACATTAGTGGAACTTGTATATTTGCAATATCCTCTAAGATGATTGAAATAGTTGTTGGTAGCCTTTCAATCTGAGAGGAGGTCCTTGCCCGCCAATGGGTCAGTGTACAACAAAAGAATAGGCGAGAATCTAATAAATCTTTTTTTTATACAACTAGGGTGGCAAACAAGCATACACCACCTGATGGTAAGTGATCACCGTAGCCTATGGACGCCTGCAACACCAGAGGGATCACTTGCGCGTTGCCGACCCTTTAGGAAAAAAAGGAAGTAGGAAGGAGAAAGAGAGGGAAGGGGGAAAGAGGGTGATTGGGCCTCCGGCACTCACACTCACCAAACGAAACACATTAGTAGGAACACTGCTATTTCACGTCGATATTCTGTGAGAGGGTAGTACTTCCCCGGTCGAGCCGGCCCATTCTGGCTGAAATCAGCGAGGCTCTGCTACTACCTATTAATCCCCTATGGGTCAACAACTATCTTTTTAGATCTTATGAAATAGGAGTCAAGCCTATTGCTGTTAGCCGGGCACAGCTGCTCCTGTTGCTACTAAGAATTTCGTGAAAGAAAACTCCAAAGACACCTTGCCTGGGCCTACGACCTCATGCCCAGTAGTCGCATTAACTTCTGCTGCGCCACCAAACTTCCATTTTCATTTTTGCAACCATCTACTGGGGCTTCTACTAAATATAAATAAGTGGTATATGCTGAGCCACATATAAAAGACTTTGTTTAAATCTTACGTAATACAAGACTGCTCTTTGCTCCTTATAGACGTCTATAGGATAGACACATCTACCACGGAAAATATCCTAACAGAACTTTTGGACTAAGCAATCGCATCGTCACCGCCACTGCGCCGAATATCGTTCGAACTCTACACGGAACAAAACCTAGTGCATTCCTCAAATCGCACCCTTAATAAAACAGAGAGTTATCTCAGTATTTTGGATTAAACAAATTTGTACTCTATTGCAAAGATTTAACTCAAATATAATATTAGATTTTAACATATACAATTAGAGTTTAAATTGCCTTACTTTCAAATTTCGAGTTAAGTCGCTGTTTTATTAAAAGTGCGAAATGTTTGTTTTGTGTTCGGTTGCATTACCATCACCTATTTTGTAGTCTGGGTATTCTTTATAGCCGATGTTTAAATGTTTGCAGAGTCTAATGCGTAACATATGTAGTAAACTCACTGACCTATATGCATATATGTTACGTTTATAAGTGTTACTTTGTGACCTAAATGATTTTTGATTTAAACTTTGATTTTAAACAGAGATTGAAAGTCTTTTTGTAAAAAAGAACGTTACCGTTCTTATTCAGACAACGGAACGAACCGCAGATCTTAAGATTGTCATTTTTAAACTGTGGTGTGTCTTGGTGTAGACACACGGTCCAAGGTGCGATAGAAAGGAAACACGTCAAGCCAGTTTAGGTTGCCATTTATTAGTGTCATCAAAAGTATAAAATATTACAATAATGCAAATACGTACAAATGCTGACACAAGATATTATAAAGGTAATTACATACTAAACTTACACACTACAAAACACTCACAGTTATGCCGCTAAACTTACACAGTCAGCAGTTCAGTCTACTAGGGTATAGTAAAGATTTTAACTTTCACTATTCATTGGCGGTGTGCAAAACTGGTCACCCTATAGTTCCTGTCTACTTATATACAACTTGCTGAACCGGTTAAACTTTACCAAGTTTATTTGGCTAATCTTCCTGTAAGTAATATAAATATCAAAGACCTAAATACCAAACCTTACCGAGACTAAATGGCGCTTGAAACTATACATATATATACGCGCCTATGTATATGTAGGTAAATATATATAGAAGTGATTTTAACTATAGTTTACAATTGCTCATTCTAGCTTAGTAACAAATATATAAAAGCGAATGTGAGTTTTGTTTACTACTCGATCAATTATCATGAAATTTTGCATACACGTTGTCGGGGGTACACAAAAGGGCATAGGATTTCTTTCATCCAGAAAATAATATTGTTCTAAAGGGATATAAATTGACTGTCAAAATCTAGAACGCAAGCGAACCTGTGGGCAAAGTCCAGTAATGTATATAATTATTAATACATGGAGAGAAACCTTTGTACGGCTTCTCCGTGTTTGTAAGTAAACTCGTACATGTTCACGAGTACATGTAGAAAAGCAATAACAATAAAATTTTAAATATTGTTGTTTAAATTTTAGCTATTGGGCGACCATTAATACCAATACCAATAACAGAGTCACCAAGACGAGTGCATCCTAAAGTCCCGATTTAAGATGCACTCGTCTAACACTTTGGTTATGTCTATTAAAATTTATAATAAATTGCCTAAAGAAATCATAGAGGAA
The DNA here is from genome assembly GCA_930367265.1 of Catocala fraxini. NCBI lineage: Eukaryota > Metazoa > Arthropoda > Insecta > Lepidoptera > Erebidae > Catocala > Catocala fraxini. The sequence continues at coordinate 15,414,058 of OV884047.1, read as the reverse complement.
AACAAAATAAATATATTCATTAATAAATTAAAACGTTTTCTTTTATCGAAATAAAATAATATTTCGACGATAAATTAACTTCAAAATAAAAATAAACTTAATAAATCGCACTCTTAATACAACAGCGACTTAACTCGAAATTTGAAAGTAAGGCAATTTGAACTCTAATTGTATATGTTAAATTCTAATATTATATTTGTGTTAAATCTTTGCAATAGAGTTCAAATTTGTTTAATCCAAAATACTGAGATAAGTCTCTGTTTTATTAAGGGTGCGAAATATTCAGTGCAATTTATTTCTTTAGCGTTTTAAACATAAATATACATATAAAACATAATTAACGTAAATAGCATAACAATATATAAATATTAATATAAGTGCACATAAAGATATGTAGATACATTATATTTTATATACTTAAATAAAATTATTTTATTGCTACGTAGCGCTCTTTTGCTGTGCACGACAGGATCCATAATGAACTAATTTGTTTTATAAATCTATATTTATATAACATTGTTTAATGCAATAAAATATTGAGTATTGAGTATACATATTACAGTCACTTTATCTAATTCCTACGTAATAAAGGACAAGCCTAGCTTCTATCGAACAGATTGAACGACTTAGTCCTACTATGGAAACCATATTTTGTTACCCGATCTGCAAATCGAACCTAAAACATAGTCCGCAAAGCACTTGGGTTCATGTTTGTTAACAGCAAATCAATACTAATATTATAAAGCTGAAGAGTTTGTTTGTTTGGTTGAACGCGCTAATCTTAGGAACTACTGGTTTGAATTGAAAATCTATTTTAGTGTTGGATAGCCTATTTATCGAGGAAAGCTATAGGCTATATAACATCACGCTACGACCCACGGGAGCGGCGGAGTAACGATACACGCAGGTGAAACCGCCGGCACATCTAGTATATAATATAGGAAATAATGTATAAAAGATATAGAAAGAGATGGTAAATGAGCTAATCGCGTATAGAATAGAAACATAGAAAGAAAGGTGGAAAGAGGCACAAAAGGCGCTCCAGTTCAACCGTAGTCTTTTAAAAAAGCAGCCTAGGCAAACGTCAACTTATAATAACTGTTGGAGATTGCTTGATCTTGACATATTCCAAGCATAAAATAATTAATGCCACAAATAATAATGTCAAATTACATTAAATTGTACTAACTAGTAATAATTGTACATATAAACAATTTTATTTAAATATTTTTTAATATCCATTATTCAATGTCTGATGTCAAGTTGTAATGTTATTCTATGATTCTTTATTATGTTTCTATCCTTTATTGTGTTAGTTATTACGTAAAATGTAATAGACTTACCTAAATATAATTATTAAGTTGTCTCTTGTAATGTTGTAAAAAAATACTTGAAAATCAGACTCATGGCTGGCAAACATAATAAACAAAACCTTTTTACAGGAGCAAGGCAGGTAAAGATCTACTAATATCTTCTTACTGCGATTGTAAACATTATTTTCAATATCGCATTCGAAAGATAATGTTGAGCCCAATAAACAAGGAGTTGGACTTGCAATCAAGAAGTCGTGGGTCCAAATCCCATCTACTGCACTACCAACGTGAGTTATTTCTAACACAAGCATTATATTTTCTCTCTTTAACTTAAAAAACAGACAACTCTCGCAATAGATATAAATCCTGTGTTGCGGATGACATCCAGATAAGAACATCCAGACTCAGAACAACCATTTGAGGACCACACAAATTTTTGTTCCGTTTGAGATTCGAACCCACAACACTTGGTCTAGTAGCAGTGGTAAGGCCTCCATGCAGTCATTGATACAGTTATTAACAAGAATACCAGTCATTTGTAAACTCAACTAGTAGTAGACAATATTTTAAAAAAAATAAAGTATAGCCACAGTCGCGAGTTAACGTAGGTACCTAAACATTTTATCAAACCACGAGTCGAGTCGAGCATTATTTCCTTATTTCCGCACTGGTATTGCTTTTCCTACTCGGTAACATTCCGTTTTTGTCTAACGCGCGACGCATTACTGGGTTTGCCGTTTGATAGTGAAGTGCAAGGTGTTGCGCAACGACGCGATTCGCTCATGCGTCACCGCACGCGTTGCGATGCCTATACGTAACATTTGTTAAGTAATCAACTAATCAATGGTCAATTAATTGCTATAGAATTAGCTTTTTAATAGTACCTAATAAAAGTCGATACCTGCAAATTATAAGAAAATACATTATCTGGTTGACAGTTCAACCCGTCGGTCGTGTAAATAATTTGATCATTCAAAATACAATTACATCAATACATATTCCCTCGCTTATATTGCTGAAAGGTTAGGCAGAGGTTTATTTCACCCACATTTGAACAGCTGGTTTTGGTTTGATTTGGTTTGATATGGTTCTATATGCCACGTAACAAGCACGAGCTTAGTGCCGTCTACCAGGCACTGTTCCAGACTCTATGCTGCTACCGAGAATTTTGAAGGGAAAATTTCTTTAGGTGCGTTGAGCACTTTTTGGAGGAACAAAAATCATGGAACTCGCGTCATCGTCACCGAACGCATTCAAAATTCAAAAATAATAATCTAATAGCTCGACGATACAATTCACAAGTTACTTAGTTTTCACTTTTATCGGCAGTCCCCAAAGACTGCCCTGCATGTTTTTTTAACAAGTAAATACCCAAGCAAGGAATGGAAACGAGACCTCTTGCACAGCAGTCGCATTCACGACCGCTGTATATCTCAACGGATAAACGATTAGGTACAAAGTAACGACAGTACCTAAATGGCGACGTCTTGTAGTATGATTTCTATAGCGTTGTTATTTAATTTAAGCACCTACATAATTATATTAAATAAACAAGCTATAATATGTATAATACAAGAAATTTTGTTTTTTAGCAGTGTAACTTTAATAAAATATTATTTCATAGATTTGGTAAGAGTTAAAATGGCTCAAATGCAAACATAAGATGAACCTTATATTCTACTCATCGCATTAATTGAGAGATTTCTTTAAACCAAAGCTATTATATATTTGCTTTGAAAAAGACGTTCAACGTTGGCCATTTGATCAGTATCATTTTTATGTACCATAGACTACAGTAGATGATAGTCTCTCTATATAAGTGACTATTCGCCCACTAATCGCTACACACCTGAATAGAATCTATAACATGTCCATTAAAAAGCTGCAAAGTTACCTAGTATTTCAAAATTATTGAATCAGCGGGCGTAAATTGACCAATATACACAGACGTGTGTAAACAAATCAATATGTTTGATATAATAATTACTTTCCAAACATCATTCACTTCCGTATCCGGCCACCCTTGTCTATTATTTCCGGGCGGTCGATCGAATCAACAAAAACGTCATCGGAATTGTAAACAAAAACATTGATTTGTATTTTATACAAAAAAAATGTCTAAAGTAACTAATGTTAACTCCAGTTTGGCGTATGAAATACTGCTCTATTTAAATAGTTTTTATTTAGGCATGTTCTTTGTTTGTGAAGTGGCCATGGGCATTCTAAAAGCGATAAATGTTTCATACCCAGAAAATGCTTTGTTAACTGAAGCCGGTATATTTAGTGCCCTTTGCCTTGTTGAAGTTATTCGAATTTTCTTAGGACGTAGAGGAAACCTAGCTAGCAAGAGTATGTCATATTTTTAATGAATTTATGTAACTTATTACAGTTCCACCAAATTCCATGTTTCCTATTTCTTCGTTCAAATTTGTTGCTGAATTCAAGTAATAAAAATAGCCGCCTAATATTTCTACAATATTTTATTATCTTAGCTTTATAGTAACCCGTATCATTATGAATAAATAAATTGGATGATAATGTATTTTTATAATCTTCCAATTTACGATTTTATATACAAACCCTTTTTTTACAGAAGTGCCAGTATTCTTCTCTGTGATATTAACAATACCATCTGCAATAGGAGTGTGTTATTTTCTTATATACCAAACTTACATACTCCGCTTGGAGTACATATGGTGTGCAGTGATGCTGATGTTCCATGCACTGGAACTTGCTTTTGCAATCCTTTTCATCTTCACAGTGTGCAAACATCAACAGTATGAATAGAACAAGTATCACAGCATGTTGCCAAAGAGATATTGATGCCAAATATTGGACTGAGCGGGTATAAGAGTACCTCATTAGATAATATCATGTATTTAGTGATAATTTGTACTCAATGTTATGCTTCTGTAGTGTATGTCAACATGTGAATTGAATAGCATCATAACTTGTACTCAGTTTTGGTATTTTAAGTGTTTTTACAAGTCCATAAGCATAATTATAAGCCACTAGATGTGGCCGCGGTTTCACCCACGTTTATCGTTACTGCGCCGCCCCCATGGGTTGTGGCGAGATCTTATATAGCCTATACCCTTCGTCGATAAATAGGCTATCCAACACTAAAAGATTTTTTCAGCACATTCAACCAAACAAACAATCTCTTCAGCTTTATAATATTAGTATAGATGAAACGGGTAAAGGTTTTAATTTTGACCTCTTGAGTCACAGTAGCATACAGCAGGCAAAGTAGATTTAGACAAAAATACCCAGCTATACCTAGCATACCATTATTAGAATACTTATAACTTAATAACCTGTCTAATACTACACTGACAACATTTCTTTTAGAGTTACTTTGTTATTCATTTACATGGTGATATGCTAGATCTAAGTGTGTGTTTATTAATAGTTGCCTAACCATTTTAGTGATACTAAGGCCTAAACTTTGGGTCCACATTCCAATTCTATTAGATTTATTCTTAAAGATATACTAGTTTATAGTACTGTGTGTGACACAAAGTTTGTAACCCAAATTATTGTTATTAGAAGTAAAGTATAGTTTCTTTGTAAAATACAGAGGACCTGCCATTAGTTTTCATAGTTATAGATGCACCAAAATGTGTTTGATCATTACCATATCCTCTGATTAGATAGCAAAATTCATTTGATGTTATTAGTGACGTGCATAACTGCATTCATAAATTACTTGTATATTCATGCCCAATGTTACCTACCTGCCTGGTACCTACTGTGCACTGTCTTTAACAATGCATAGTAGTGCAATGAAATGCCGGCTAATAATGTTAACATCTCTGCTTAAGTCTTGAAGGATAAGGTATGATGTTAAGATATTTGGCAAGCTAAAGGCAATATTGCAAACTTTACATGTATCTATATAGGAGCAACTTTCAACTCATCTAATTGTTAAATAACTATATAAGCATATTTCTGTAATTATAAACTTTTCGATGTATCTTCATTAATCTTTATGAAACTAAAATATTGTGCCTAAAATTTTACTAATTTGATAACTATACCATGTTCTGGCCAATATTATATTGTTGTATGAATTAATTACCATTATAAGTCAAAATACAAGGTTTTTAGAAGAATGGGCAAATTTTACTTAGTCTCGACTTACTCTGGATGTTTTTAGTCTTCCCTGTTTACTACCAAAGACATCCAAATTCAATGTCAGTACAATGTAAAATCTTATCTCTAAAATCCTTGCATCTTGAGTCAGAGACTTCTATCAATATGGTGATTAGTTCCATAACCTAATACTTAACGATAACTTATGTTTCTAATAAGGTTGAGGCTTCATTCCATTGTTGTGATTGTATTTAAAATAAAAATAATATATACTAATCATATTTTATTCTATTTCTACATAATAATATATAATCCTATTCGTTAGTTGGTGGTGTTATATGTTCCGGTAGTTTCTGGCACTCAATCTTGGTTACTTTTAGCGCACAACCTTCAGGCAGGTTCCTTTCAATATATTCAAGGTATGTGTCACAAGTTGATCCAGTGAGTCTCTGGAGATGAATAAATCTGAAATATGTTCTTATTTCATACTGAACTCTGTGTTTTTTGTAGATATGAACAGCTCGCAGTAGGGTATGCCTTTCTTTTTCTGCCTTTCTTAGTGCCCAACTGAAAATTAGAATAAAATAGAATACATTAATTTTAAAATACAATACATGTTGTCTGTCACATGTTTCTCATAAAGGTGGGCATAATAGACTGTACACTGTTGTTTGATTTGCATTAATGAGTTTATGAAATCAAAGTGAAGGGACACATTGAAGTTTTATCTAGGCATCAGACTGAAACTCAGTCTGAAACTAAAAAAACCAGTTGATGACCCACCACTAATAGTCAACTAGTACTAACTACTTAAGTTTTTTAAAGCCTAGGTGATGATACTAGACAAAAAAAATGCTGTTAATTATCACAGTAATAAAGATTTTTAAATATTCTCCATAGGAGAGATTGAGATTGTAATTATATTGCCCTCTCTCTTACTTCAGATTATCCCTCTATCACAAATATAGCTGGCTAGATAAATAATCAGAACACACAATCTACGTTTGTATCTCACAAGTTATCCAAATGTAGGTATTGTATTGAGTTTGTTACTACTTATGTGCAAATAATACCTAATAAGATAAATAATATAAGATAGACAAAACAACTTACTTTTTGGTTACTTCAATACCCAAATGCGAAGCTGCAGCGACACAGAACCAGGAATAACTCAGAAGTACTGCGGGGTCGATACCTCGCATCTCTAACTCCACTCTTTTGAATAGTTTATCTAATTCTATGGTAGTTGGTACTTGTGCTGAAGGTTTCTCGACAGAAGCCATAGAAGCCGTCGAAAGAGGTCTGATAGCATAGTTGTCAGCAAAGGCATTTCGCAACACAGGCGATCGCCAGATACTCTAAAGAAGAAAGTCAGATGAAGATAGACTCAAATGATGGTTATACTATTATTGTAAATTAAATTGCATAATTAACTTACCCTGATAGCGTTCATTTTTATTTGACTATAAGTTATCTTTATTAGAAGAAGAAAAAAGTATATTGTATTTATTTTTGTGTGGGAATAATATATTATTTAACATAACCTCATGTTTATCGATCGATCGACTGTCAATGTCAGTCTTACAGAAAGAGAACAGCGAAATGCGAATAGCGATGGCTTCGTTCTAAAATTGACAAAGTAAATAAAATATTTTTACTGACTGCACGACCAATCCCTTTGAAACCACCACTATTCAAAATTTTTAAGTTATGTATGGTTAAGTACATATTTTAATACGATATAATACTGGGATTAGCGTAACTAGGGTGATTTTCCAGAGGATTCCCCAGCCCCATACTGGCAATGGCCTACATATGTTGCACATGCTGTAGCCATTACCTACTCTAGAATTATTGTTAGTATAACCTTCTATTCTGGGATGGCTACGGGCCAACTGTATTTAGTCTAATTCGCCAATGAGCACTAGTCACTGAGAAAAGTGAGAAAGCTAAAGAACATTGACGGAAAGCCACATCATTGCCAATTAGTCCTCATGTTACTTGCTACTGTTATAAATACTTTTATGTTGCATAGACTCATTGCTTACAGCTACAGGTTTATGTATAAATACAAAATCTTTTCAATCTAATTTATTTTAATATAACAATTGCAGTAAAAGGTATACACCTTACATAGGCCGTCCACCGTGTACAACAATAAAAGTGAATACCTTCCTCCAAATAGAAAAGTAGCTGTTTCCACGCTTACAAATAACCAGTTCTACCAAGTACTAGTATTGCATTCCTAAACTGATGACATATGACATAAAAACTAAAAAGTGTCATCTGTCAAATCGTGCAATGTGCATAAAAAAATATGATATATAAAATAAAGCTAAAATAAAGCACATCGCAAAATAATTCCTTGTAATAAATAAGATTAGATGACTATTCTTCGTTTATTTCTTTAAGTTCTTTTAGTGCAAAAATGGTTGGACCATTGCTACTATTAAAAATGTTACATTGCAGACGTATGAATGAACGAAACAATAGCACAGGATTAAAATCTGCCATAAATGAGCCTTCTAAGTCTTCACATGATGAGAACCCACGAGAAATTAAAATATTGAAAACAGAGAATTTCGAGAATGTATGTAGAGTTTGTCTTAAAGAAGGATCTCTACCTATTTACGGCAACGATATGTCGGAGGATATTTCGGAAGCACTGAATACATTTGGCTGTATAGACGTCCGAACCGATGATCCATATCCAAAATGCATGTGCCAAACATGCTACTCACTATTACAAGGAGCAATATTATTTAGGAAAACTGCACAACAATCTGATGAGATTCTCAAAAGACCTGTTATTGAAGAAGTGACTGATAATAATAATTTAGATGATACTATGGATTTCTCCGATGAAGACATCCCCCTCAAATATATAAAGAGAAAAGTTAAAAAACAGTATGTACATCGTTGTAAAAAATGCAATATATTATTCAATACATTTAAAGAGCTTGAAGAACATAGAATGTCTGAAGAACACGAAAATAAAAGACATGTGTGTCCATATTGTCACAAGTCGTATGCTCCATTGTACTACAAAAAGCATTTAGCATTACACACAAAAGGTGCTTCATATGTGTGTGATGTTTGTGGAAAAAACTTTATAATGCAAGGACATTTCACAAGACATAGACTTACTCATTTCTACAAACTACCTTTTAAATGTTCTTTATGCCCATACAAGGGAAGATTTCGAGAATCTCTGAAAATGCACATGCGTTCTCACACTGGGGAAAAGCCATACCAATGTGCCAATTGTCCCTCCAGATTTATAAATAAGAGTAATCTGAACAAGCATATGTTAACACATAAAGAGGCCCCTGATTTTAAATGTGATTCCTGCGGTAGAAGATTTTATACAAAACGAGAGGTAGAACTGCATTATAAAGTGGACCATGCGGGTGTTAAAGATCATGTTTGTAATATTTGTGGTAAAGCATTTGGATATAGAAAACAAATGATGAAGCATGAGCTCAAAGTACATAAGAGGGCAAAGTTGAGAAGTGGCCGAACACCTCTTTATTTAAAGGTGGAGAGTATGCAACAGCAGGGACAAAATATTGTGACAGAGAGCTGAGCAATCTACCTAGAACACTATGTGATCTTCTAGAACATTTTATGATCTGCCAGTAATATTTGCAGGCCTTCCAGATCATTTCAGGATTTTCAGAACTTTAATGATCTTGCAGAACACTTTATGACCTTTCAGAATAGTTTGTGATCCTCCAAAACATTTCATGATCTTCCATAACATTTCAAGGGCTGCCAGAACATTTCAGAACATTGAATGAATTTCCAGAAAATTTCAAGAGCTTCCAGAACATTTCAAGAGCTTCCAGAACATTTCAAGAGCTTCCAGAACATTTCAAGAGCTTCCAGAACATTTCATGATCTTTCAGAATATTTTATGATCTACCAGAACATTTTATGATCTGCCAGAATATTTCATGGTCTTTTTATTTATGGTTATTCCATTTCACAATCTTTCAGAACATTGAGGAGCTGCCTGAACATTTTATATCTTTCTGTTAAATATTGTCCATACTTAAAGAAAATTGTTTGCCTTGTCATAGATTTTGAACAAAATAGCAATATTTTCTAAACAATATTATCATTTATTTTCTAAGAAAAATACTATCATTATCAATATAGAAAACAGTCAAAAAGTAAAATAAACATTTTTAATTAATGTATGTCTTCATTATTATCGAAACCCATATAACCATTCTCAAATTTATAGAAATCTTGAGAATAGCTGCACGGATTTTGATAAAACCTATATTAATGACTTTGTTACTCTAATTTTCTACTTTACTGAAGTATTCCTTTCTAAATTCTGCTATCTGGTGTTCGTGTTGCAAACAAGTAATAATATATTTCCTAATAAACCTAAGGCTTCCTGTATATGGTGCCAGAGGAGGCACCATACACAAGAGCGGATTGCGATCCCGTGCTGGTGCGGCTGCGGCAATATTGGAATTTGTATACTGGATATTTGTGTGTCCGAAATAAAGAAATTCTATTCTATTCTAATACAAATTTGGTAATTTAAACGCGAATTCAATGTATTGTAGAAACTACATTGATGTATTTAAAAAATACACGCTATTATAATACACACCTTGGAAATAACCTTAGGTGGTTTTAAAGAATAACATACCTAATACAATTAACCATCGAAAATACATTAATACGTTATCATAAAAATACGACTAAGTCGCCTCTAACCTGATCACCAAAAACCTTTTGTCAAGGTAGTTGATAAGTTTATAATACTTTAGAACAAAAACATTTTTTACGATATTCGTAGTAATTTGTTAGATGGTTCACGGCTTACCTTTATATTAGACCCAAAAAGCTTAATAGATTGAAATCTAACCCTATCAAACTCTCCATTGGAGTTCCCCAAGGCTGCATACTTGGCACCCTTCGGTTTATATAATTTATTAATGATATAAGAAACTGTTTCATTCACTGAAAATTTCTAAAGTATGCCGATGACAAGAATACTTGGATAGACTCCGCCTACTGCTCTGACAATAAACTGCGATTCAGTCCGTCTAAATGTAAATATATCTTTCACTAAAAATAGGATTAACATTGCTTTTATTTACAATTTACAAAGCATTCCTTTACCGAAGGTAAACTGCATTTGCGATCTCGGTGTCTTACTGGATATTAACCTTTACTTTGATTTAGGTATACATTGACAACATCATCAACTAAGTTTATAACAAAGATATTGTAGAACCATATCTTTGGCTTATAAGCTGTATAGTTTCGTCATGGGATCAACAAATGACTTTTTAAAAAGCGTCCGACTTCACACTACTTTACAATACCCTCATACACTCTCAAATTAAATATGAAGTTAAAGGCGCGATGTGACGTCATACTTGTATGCAAGAGTTGCCTAAAGGCGCGATTCCATTAGGCAAGTTACATGCATGCATACGAGAAAATAATCATTTTATTGAGTAGCACATCTTTCACCCATGATGGCCTACTCAATTGTTGAACATCTCCACTTGTATGCAAATGAAATCTGCATGCAATTTGCACACTCTCGAAAACGTGTTTCCAATGCAAGCAACTTGTACGCAGATATGACGTCATACTTGCATGCAAGAATTGCCTAATGGAATGGCGCCTTTAATTTCCTCTTTGCGTTAAATATATTACTAGACTGGAAAAAGTCCAAAAGAAGTTTTTGCGAGGTATGAATTACAGATGTCATCAGCCTAAGTTCATATATCTACACAACTGCAGCATAAATAACCCAATTAAAGCTATAGGCTCTATCTAACGCTGTAGGTACCTACGCCTTATATAACAATAAGTTCCGACTGTTCTGATTTAACGAATTAAATCTATACTAATATTATAAAGCTGAAGAGTTTGTTTGTTTGGTTGAACGCGATAATCTCAAGAACTTCTGACCAATTAAAAATTTATTAAATTATTTTCATGTTGGATGGCGTATTTATCGAGGAAGATTATAGGCTATATTACATCACACTACGACCCATGGGGGCGGTGCAGTAACTATAAATGCGGGTGAGACCGCGGGCACAGCTAGTCAGTTAGGTATAGTGTGCCTAGAACGGTGCACCGTGGGTAGTACGCGCATTCCTGTGCACCGCATTGTAGAGACCTATAATATACACACACTTCGCAGATCTCGCCAAAAAAGGTACTTATTTTCTCTTTCACAATTAAACCTACCTATAAATTCTCAATTATTTTAACTTATCTACTAAAACGTTCGACAAACATGCATTAAATTACCGTATTACCGTACATACATATATGTACAATATTACAATTTGTGAATTTGTACTGTCACAGGAACCACCAAAACCCCATTTTATTAGGTACATCGGAAGACTTTATTTGATAAGTGATTTCAATTTGCTGCTGGAATGGAATTAGCTTATTGATATCAAAATAACAGATCAACGAAGTCGGCATGACACATTTGCTACGTTTTTTACAATATCTTTTCGTATTTCACGTAAGATCGGATTTTGTTATTGTAACGACATAAAAGGTTTGTTTGAAGCAATTGGGATGACCTGCGCATAGATAAGCCCTGTGTTCCCAGTGCGTTTATTCATTGACAGCATGACAATAAGCTTCAAAGCTTCAAAGTTTTTTTTACATAACCGAAATAAATTTCCATCTCATCCAATCGCTCATTCTGTACAAAAATAAATCTGAAAAAAATATTTTCCATTCTAGTACCTAAAGGTAAATGCAAAATTAATGGCGGCTCGGAATTTAGCTGCGAGTGCAGGTGTGCGCAGGTAGGTAGGTGTAGGCAGTATACGGATATAACTCATACACTAAATACAAGACGCGAAGGGCAAGTGCGGGTGAAAGAAAAGGCGGGCGGGGAAGTGCCCTGCCGCCCCGTGCCGCTACGTCCCGCTGACACCTAATATTGGGTTCTGCGCAATGACTCGTACAATGTTCAGAGCCGCCATTAAGTTTGCATCGGACTATAAGTATACTCTTTGACTTTATTTCTCGTCAAGAACGCGTCGGACCACGCACGCCTTGCGCCATGACACTCCCCCACCCGTCCTCATTCGCGGGCAAACAGAATTAGCGGGAGATCGCGATGCGTTCGAGCGAAAAATCGAAAAAACCTTACGACTTTTCGAGGTATGTAATGTTTTAATAATTCATTTAAAAGTTAACCATATTGTTTTGTACGATAGTGTTCTCTAAGTACATACTTTCAAGTAAAAATTTTGAGAGTTTTGTTACTTTGTCGTCACTTCAATTGGATTTAGGTTAGGTTGAATGAAATGAATAGGTGTAAGGCAAAGTGATCACGGGAAAGATGGATACGGTATTCGCTTTGCCCTAGTTGGCTTACAAGTCATTCAGATTTTTTAAATTTGTTTTAGATGTTATATATATACAAGAGGAATACAAACCAAGCTCAACGGAGTGAAAATAGTATGATGCTTGCAATAGCAGATTGCAATTCTGGCATTCCTGTGAAAATTACCGCAAAAAAGTATGGTCTACCTTACGCCACTCTTTATAGGTATTGAAAAAAAGGTAATTCGACTGCTCAGCTTGGACGTTTTCTTAAAGTTTTTAACGGTGAACAAGAAGGAGACCTTCGAACATATTTATTTGATATGGATAGTGTTTTCTATGGATTAACTCGAGAAAATTTTAAAACATTAGTCGTTGAATATGCGAAACGCAATAATGTCATTTATCCACCTACTTGGGACAAAAATGAAAAAGCTGGTGATGATTGGCTAGCGGGATTTACGAGAAGAATTCCACAAATTATACTCAGAGTTCGAGAAGCAACGTCGATCGGCAGAGTCAAAGGATTTAATCGTCCTCAAGTAGAATGGTTTTATAAACTGTTGAGTGAACAAATCGAAAAGTATCAAATTGATGGCACAAGAATCTATAATGTAGATGAAAGTGGCATTCAAACCTCGACAAATAAACCACCCAAGGTTCTTTCAGTCAAAGGTAAGAAGCAAGTTGGAGTTATTTCCAGCACGGAACGTGGACAAACTACGATAATCTTGTGTTGCTGCAACGCTTCTGAAACGTTTTCCACCCTTTATGATATTTGCACGTAAAAGGATGCAAGATCGCCTTTTAGATGGTTCTCCTCCAGAGACTCGAGAAAGTTGATCAAAGACTGCGACAAAGAAAAATACTAAAACGACCAAAAATATAAAAGATAAAGGTAAACATAAGGATAATGGTAAGGAAAATGAGGAAGAACAGTGTGTATGATATTTTTGCGAGGAGAACTACATAGAAATAAATAAAATCTAGTTGATGGATTGGATCCAATGTGATAAAATATGTAAGCAATGGAGTCACGAGAAATACACGGCTTATTTCTTTGTGATATCTGCACTGATTAGTTTAAAACTACGCTAAGTATCTGTGTTCACTTTGTCCTATCCCCAATCTATTGGGCAAAGTGGATACCGGCACATATTGCAATATTATTGATAATTAAAATTAAAGTACTCCTGTTAAGCAATTTTTGTTGATTATATTAAAAACTTTAATAAATGTTGATTCTCATTGAACATTTGTTTTATTTCTATGTCTATTGGTTATCTCCCTATAGCCAATCAAATATTAAGCTGTCCACTTTGCCCGAACTTCCCTAGTTTATTTGTTTAATATGTTTTTGTGTAAAACATCACATCAAGATTGTTTACATTTAGTTAAGTACCTAACCAAATGAAGTATAGAAATCTAAATTATATATAGGTACTAATACATACATACTTCCAAATCCCATGCGTGCGACGTCATGGGCAAAAGCTAGTTTACAATAACAATAAAATATGAGACCCACTTTTAATTATTTACAGATTTACTGCTTTTTATACCAAATATAGCGTATTTTCATTGTATATAATTTTAAACATATCCAGGAATATAAGATATATTTACGTCGTAAGACGTATGGCTGGACCGTTCCCTAAGATGGACTAAGTATATAAATAAATTATACGAAAAGTGCATACTTTTTTAAATATTCTGAAAATATTAGCCGGGCCTGGATGAGGTCACCCTAAGCATCTAAGACGCCCGTATATGTCAATTATTAGAAGTCGTCTAGACTACGGTAGCTTTTTGTTTTACAATGCCTGCACATCTAAGTTATACAAGTTGGACAAAGTTCAGAATGCAGCTATGCGCATAATCGGTGGTTTTGTAAAAAGCACTCCCATCCACGTGATGGAGAGTGAGTTGTGTATTTACTCCCTTAAGAATTCGCAGACTTTTTCTTGGTGGCAAATTTTGGCTTAAATCGATGTCGTTGTCTAACAGTATTTCAATTAATGTTTTAGAAGAACTAAAGTTTTTCATTTCACGCAGATATTGGCGACGTAAAAAAGTCCCCACTCTTATTGAGATACATTCAAAAGGACATCATTCATTTTAGACCAGAAACTGAAAGTGCCGGCCAGGATAAAAATGTGTAATATTCAGATAGAACACACAATTCCTATAATTTTTTACTACGACACCAAATCTGTTACAGTGTTACATACTTTTAAAATACAATAACAATGTTATTATGAAGTTGTTATTTTCAAACATTTGATCATGTATATTTAATTATTCATACTGCGTATGTCCTTTTGATGTGGTATAAGGTGAATTTTATTCTCTATTAAGAAAGTATTTTCATCATTGATACTCGACGCGCCGCACAGACAGAGCGTCACAATTCACAACAAGTTCAAACCTGTTTTAAGCAGGTACCTGGAAAATCACTGGTTTGTGCCTCCCCGCCGCAACAACTGTACCTCGCGTCGCCCGTTCTTTTGTTTTGTTCAGTTATCCATGCGACTCTTGTTACATCGGACGGCTAAATCGCGACATGCACTCCTCAGTTAATATTGTTATTCTTGTTTGTTATTATTTGTTTGTAGTTATTTTTTATTATTGTTTTAACTGACGTTATGAGTGCACAATTGTGTATTTCGTGCCATACGCCTGTCGGTCAATCGTTGAAGTAATACTTGGACTCCCCGAGAATTGTGATTCTCGGGAAGTCCAAGTATTACTAAGGAGGTTGCACAGTTTGTTATTGAAGATCTATTAGTTCGACAGGTATGAATAATTATTATTTTATTCCATACTATATACAGACCTTTACCTACCTAGAGTTTTATATGATTTTGACTATTTATTTCATAATTTCCTTTCCCGTTCCCAGTCAAATAATTCGGTCACTTGCCATCAACTCATTCATTTTGACCATTAATTATTAAGGATTATTTATTTCACACGTTTTTGTTTCTATATAAGTACACCTTTGTACTTAACTAATCATTGTATCACATTGTATGTATACACCGTGAAATCGAACCCTTCTTGCTTAGGAATCAAAACGATTAGAATATCACGGCTCATGTACATGTGCAACGAATAATACATGTTGCTTGTTTTATAGGAAGAACCTACAGAGGTTATTTGTCTACCCTGTTGGCAACGGGCTGAGCGTCGGTATCTCCGACACCAACGTGAAGTGGATCATGACGTTGCAGACGAAAAAGTCAACGCTGAGCCTCATGCTTCACCAACCGTTTTACCTGGGTTCAGCCGTACCGGTAATTCGGCGAATACATGTGTATTTCAACACTGTCAAGGCACAGAATACCCGAAGATATCATACCACGAATGTTATGCCGCTACAGCCTATTCATAACCGAAAATAGTCGTGTATGCAGTGAACACCTTGAGCAAGGCGAATTTACTTCCTTTCAATTTAATCGGAGGATTCAGTGCAACTCAAATTGTTTGTGCTCTAAGATTATTAATGAGCCATATCAGCACAGAAGTTTTAGATTTTGAACATTATGAACCAATAAATGATAAAGAATTTCATGACTGGACTGACCTGACTATTGAACAGTTTACTGATTTATTAGCCAACACACCTAGTCTAAATCAAAGAAGAAACAAAAGAACTATTCTAGCAGCCTTGTTAGCAAAACTCCGAACCGGCGAATCAAATGCACGGCTAGCATCGATTTTTAAAACCAGCGAAGCCATTTACTCGCGATTGCTCCATACTGGCAGAGAAGCACTACTGCAGGACTTTGTTCCTATTCACTTAGGCTTTGACCTATATATGACCCGGGAAGATGTAGCACGGAGGAAGCTTATGATTCCTGACAGAATTTTTGGAAACCCGGAGAGTCCTACCGACGTAAGAAAAGCCATAACAATTGTAGATGGCACTTACATATATATTCAAAAGAGTTCAAACTACTTTTTTAAATAAAATCCTATAGCAGCCACAAGTTCAGAAACTTATTAAAGCCGTTTCTGTTTGTCTGTTGTAACGGGCACATCATAGAAGTTTCTGGTCCACACGATGCTACTTCTTCAGATGCGCAAATAATGCTTAATATTGTACAAAATGAAAATGATAATGGCGACGGATTATTTCAATGGTTTCACCGAAATGGGGACGTATTTTTTTGGATCGTGGCTTCAGAGATGCAATTTCCACCGTTGAAGGATATGGATACACCGCTAAGATGCCCAAGACTAAGCTCCCTGGGGAAACGCAACTTACAACAGAACAAGCTAATAAGTCGCGACTTGTTACTATTTGCCGATGGGTCGTGGAAGTCGTAAATGACCGATTTAAAAGAGATTTCCGGCTGCTGAGACACGTCCACATCAATATAACACTGCACAATATGATGGGTTATTTTAGAATTGCTGTCACATTAATAAATGCCTATCACGTTTTGATAGTGGATAACGTTCATGCTACTGATATCCTTCAAATAATAGGTGAAAGAATAAACATGCCCAATACACTGGGAGATCTTGTGAATAGACAAATTTAAAACGAAGGCGAGCACAATTCCAATCCATGGCTGCGGATATGACAGATTTTAATGATTTTCCAACATTGACAGAAGAAGATTTCAGCCTTGGTGTATATCAGCTCAAACAAGCAAAAAGGTATTACCTCTCCGTAATCCTTCAATCCGACAAAGCTTTTATCATTGAGCTCGGTGGTGGGATTCCTCTGGAAATAGTCAGGGAACTTGAAGGGGAAGACTTGTGGATTATAAGTGGACGAATACAATCCCGCCACATCCAAGCCAAAAAATACTATGTGTACATTGCACTAGATCGGGCAGCAAATGGTCGTCGAGCATTAGCATATTATTATTGGACATGCAATATCGGCAAGAGGACCATTGGATGCTGCTCTCATACCATGACCATAGTCTGGTACATGGGTTATGCTAGACATGACCCATACCTCACCCCACCTGCAATAGGATTAGATGATGTATATGTTAGATTAGGACAAATATAAATGAATTAATTCAATTGAATGTTGTTTCATTTTGCTCTTTTTTACCTAAATGAAAGGTATTGAATCTAAATGAGGCGCTGTTGGTATTGCTGCTTGTTTTTTTTCATATTTAATATATTTGACCAAATGTATTAAAATAACACATCTTAATAGCATTTTATTTCACATTGTATTTTAAAAGCATGTAACAACATAACCATAGGGCTAAAAAATAATAGGAATTTTGCGATCTATCCGAATAATACGTTTTTTTTTGTGGCCGGCTCTTTCAGATTTGGCCCAAAAATAATAATAATATAATAATATTCTACCACATACACACAACACCATCTAGCCCAAACTAAGCAGAGCTTGTAGTATGGGTTCTAGACAATGGATAAACATACATATACACTTATTTTTTTGTAGAAATGTATGAAACGTGAATGATGTCCTTTCAGAATATTGCTATAGATTCTAGATCATGTTTGGATATGTTTTTGTTGGACCACTGCACTAGCTTTTATGAAATAAGCTATATAGTTAGGTATAACATCGATAGCATATCACGTGTTAATAGTAAATATGACAATAATTATAAAATATATACAGATGCATCAAAAGAAAATAAGTCGAATATGGGTATTGCTATTTTTGACCCTCAAACAAATTATAGTCTACAGTACAAAATTGCTCATAGTATGTGTACTACTTCTCTTGAACTGATTGCCATCTTTGGAGCCTTAGTATACATTGAAACAATAAATTATAATAGGATTGTAATCTTAACAGACTCGAGAAGTGCTTTGCAACATGTGGCTCGGTGTACCTCTTATTTAAGAGGCACTCCGATAGCCTACAAGATTATAAAACTTCTGTTTAACCTGATAGCTAATTCCAAAGAAGTAATCCTTCAATGGGTTCCTTCACACATTGGCCTTGAAGGCAATGAAAAAGTAGATACGTTGGCAAAACAGGCGTCTAGCAAGGGCATTCTTATACAAAGTCCAATGCCTTTTTTCACTGATTGTATTCATCTTATTCGTGAACATTGTCGTGATCTTTGGAAGACTTACTTTAACGAGCGATCACTGGAAGAAGGCATATGGTACAAGACGTTACAGAATTAACCCTGGAAGTCGCCATAGTTTGATGATTCTACACTGAGACGACAAACCTTAGTTAGGTATAACTTTTAGACTGCGATCCGGGCACGTTTCACTTATTAAAAATGCATTATATGATGAAGAAGGTTCCATCGCCTCTCTGTTTCGAGTGTGCCTTATTAGAAGATGCGTTACACGTCATGGTGGAATGTGTCCGGAACGAGGATATTAGAAATGCAATGTTACTTATCACTAAAAATTTAAAGGACCTGGGCACTTGTAACAGAATTTTGGCCTATCCTATATGCCGCTATTGCTTTATATAAAATTACTGCGTGTGGAATGCGGCGACGTTCACTATGCACATGAATGTTCTATTTTTCATAGTTATTTTGATATATTGTATGTGTAGACCTAATGGAGTGAAGTAGTCCTCGGGACTAAAGCTCCTTAAATAAATAAATAAAAAATTAAAATCTTTGATTTATTAATAAAACTAGCACGGTAGGGTTAAGTGGAAATAAAATTCCTCTCATCTCAACCGTTGACATCATGGTAGGGAAGACTGAAAACATTCCTCTTGGCCCCGTCAGCTGGTAGGGAATATTAGTGAGTGGAATAACTGGAAATAGACTGATGAACTGATTAACCTTTTCGACGCCCATCTATATAATACGCGATGTGTCCTCCAGCGCCATGCTACAAATGTATAACGTATCTATAGTAAAACGTAGGGATGGGATTAATGTCCTATTGACAAATAATATTATAAGTTGAAATTAATATTTATTAATACCTACTTACGCGACGCCGGCGATAAATAACAATAACTGAGTTATTGTTATTTATTGTCAACAACTTTTTTGCGCTGTGTCTTTTCAATAAACTAATAATTTGGAAAATAGGAGGCATTCTTTGCTCGCTCGAAATTGACACAATTTTCACTTAAAGTTTGTCGATTGAATGTGTTTACGTGTCATTCCAGTTCGAAGCCTGGTTTCTTAATATTTATTATCTACAGATAGATACGTAACTGAATATTCAACGCGAAATCGTATAAAATACGATTTTACGTTGAATATTCAGTTAACATTTTGTAAACTGGAATCACATGTAAACACATTAAATCGATAAAGGATACCTAGGTATTAGGTACTGAAGAACTTATCTAATAGTATATAATACTAAGTGACATAATATATCTATACCTAACACTTTTCTTTAGAGATCGATACATCGAGTACAAGATTAAGATATAATAATATAATTTATTTAAACTTACCTGAGAATCAAATTCTTCCGATTCATTCAAACGGTGTTTCACTATCGATAATGATTAGAAAACCTATTTATTCTTGATTAAGGTGAATAAAACGTAGTTTATAGTTTACAATATTTATAAAATATTATTTATTCACGTCATTTTCTTGCAATAATAGTATTTATGATCGTTTCGACGAGATGAAATATAGCGAGGTCTTCATTGTGTCCCATCACTGGCTTACTTTATATCAAGTACTTGGCGTTGGGGGCATTAAAATATTTTCTGGCGTTTTTGTTTCTATTGAATATAAAACAAACAAGAACTTATTATTTGTGACAAAGTTAAAAATATGGCTTATAACAGGGCAATTTTCCATAAAAACAAAATAAAAGATCTTGTAAAAGTCGTAAATTTATTTTATACTATTATTACTTCTAATCAAGTAGTGGCGCTGAGGGCACGAAAATCTCGAACTTGTATACAAGTGATTGGCGTTCAAAAGGTTAATTAACCGACCCGAGACCGACCGATCGAGCACATGTTCAGTTATCGATCTCTGAGTCATTCACTCTATTACATTGACAATTTGACATTGTTGACAGTGTTTTTCCATAGATTCATTTCATTTCTGTTCAGTTCATTCATATTTCATTTTGACCGAGCCGGGTGGCTATGTAAAGTTCGTCAATTATACAAATATCAATATCAGATCTATTGAATGTAATAAAAGAAATAAGCGTTTGGGTAGACTAGAGTGCAGTTCCTAAAATGGCTACAATGGACGTTAAATCGTTCCTACATTTCTGGTGTTCCAAAAAAGGACTCGATCCGTCATTTGACATCCGTGCTACAGGTTTGTTGGCTTTTCTGTATTATTTCTCTAATTCCACCTTGTATAGTTGGTGGAATTTTCAAAAATATAGCTGTATCTCTATTATTCTTACTTTAAAATTACTCTAACCTAAATTTTCCAGGGCCTAAACATCGTCAGCGTTTTCTATGCGAAGTCCGTGTCGAGGGCATAACTTATGCTGGCGTGGGTAATTCTACAACGAAGAAAGAAGCTCAGGTGAACGCGTCAAGGGATTTTGTCAACTATCTTGTCAGGAGTGGACAGGTGCCCTCAACTGACGTACCCAACGATATCAGAGTAAGAGCTGAAGATGATAAAGGCCAGGACCAGGACAATGGGGAATCACAACAGCCGAGGCCCGTGTTTCAGGTATATATTTATCTTTTAAACACTCGGTGTCAGTATGTAGAAGGTTTTGCTACAGCTGTAACTGAGTCTTTAACTTATTGAGCTGCAGTGGCCCACCAGTGGCTAGACATAAAAGGTTTTTATTATTTCTGATATTACAAAACTTGACAGATTAAAAACTGATTTATTGAAGAAATATTTATACCATTTTTATTAATATAAGCATAAATAAATATGTAATTATGTAGATGAGACTTGCAGCTAATCACTGTAAAGGATTTTAATCATTGAAATTTAGAAGTAAGCTATGGCTTGGCATAGTTTATAGCAAGGTTTGTTTTTCTAGAATTATACTATGGTAACCTAGGGTTAGGTGTAGAATATTCTGCTTTCCATTGCCTTGTTAACCAGTCAAATCCTGAAATGCTAGACATAATATTATATCTGGCCATCAGTGTGCCACTGCAAATCAATAGGTCAAGAAATTGAATCCAGATTGCATAGCGTAGGGGAAAAAGGAAGGAGAAAAAGGAGGTGTTTGTTCCATTATGGAGCAGCAATAAATAATAACTGCTTATAATAAACAGCAATGACATGCATTATGAGGTTCCTGCCTCTGGAGTCTTAACTACTGGTAGCTTAGGCCGTGTTCCCAATGCCAGACATTCCTCATAATTTTACATGTTTTAATGAATTATATTTAATTTAATCGAAATGAAACTACTTTATATCAATTTTATCACATTTTTATTTTAGAAGCCTATTTGACATAATTTTGAAATTTTATACTACTATAAGAGCACCTTAAACCGGCAAGCGTGTATGAGGAATGTGACGAAAGTGAAAGAAGCCAGGGAAGTGTGTCAGGATCGTAGCAAATGGAAATCTGTGAAACACTTAATAGTAGAGTTCAGCCCAGAACAGAAAATTCTATACTTTAGCTTGATATTGTTAGTATGAACGCATAATGTTCACACCTTCTTACATTCATTTCTTTTTCTTCTTGTCGATGATCTATAGTCTATTATTTTTCCTCTCAACGGCATAATGACACGTAGCAATTCGTCAGTTTGTTAATTCATATTTTGAGTTAATATATAATATATTGTTTAATCAATTGCTTTTATTTACATACAACAGATATGAACTTAAAATTTGTTACTTATCTATAATATATGTATATTACTAGAATTTCATTTTAGCATATATTCATTTTTGCATCTTAGGATGGTATGGGCCCACAAAGTATGGGTCAAGCATATCAAGCATATGGTGGCCAAAATGAAAACTTCACATACATAGACCGCATGCAGCAACAGAAGAATGTTGCAGATGCTGAAGACCTTGATGTAAATGCGAGTCTTCACGGTAACTGGACAATGGAGAATGCTAAATCTAAATTGCATCAGTTCTTGCAAGTTAATAAGATCAATACTGATTATCTTTATAAAGCTGTTGGTCCAGATCATACACGGTATGTTTTACGCATTACATATATATTTTTATTATTTATTATTGTTTTCCTATAATACATTGAATATCCCTACACTGTCTTTGCATAGCGATCATTTTAATAATGTTGTTGTGCAGGATAAGATTATCTTTAGCCATTGTTGCCAAACCTGCCCTTTAATTATCACTGTCAATAAACCCCTGTAATATCCCATTTTGTTTAATACAATATTTTAGACACATTTTTTTGATTGCCTCTGATCATTGCCCAATAAAGAAACTTGCACTTTGTGTTTTAATTATTTTAAAAAGCATAAATTATTGCAACTTTATTGCTTTTACATCATTGATTTAGTATCACTATATTTTTTTTATCATCGTTCAGTGTTATGTAAAGTATTATTATAGCTTTATATATATAAGTGTACAAGTGAGGTTGAATTATCAGGTTAATACTGGCTTTATGACTGCCACTATGTGTTATTGTTATTTTATATTATAAAACACTAAACAACAATTACACCAGGCTTAAACATACAGCCACGTGCAAAAGTATTAGGCACCCTATAATAATGCCAGTTTTAGGGTGATTCAGCATAGGGAATGTAAAGAAAACAACACATATGATTAATAAGATTTATTTTTATAAAATAATTAATATTTTGTCGGTCCACCTTTGGATTTAATGACAGCAGCCACTCTTTTTGCCATTGACTCTACCAACTTAAAACATTCCTCTTGGGATATCTTTTGCCACTCGTGCTTTAACGCGGCGAGCAGTGTTTCCTTGTTGCTTATCGAGTGTCTACGGATATTTTTTTTCAAAATAGACCAAATGTGTTCAATAGGATTGAGGTCCGGTGATTGTGGCGGCCAGTCCAAAAGATCTATGCCGTTTTGAGCCATCCATGCCATAGTGTGTGCTGACTTGTGGCAAGTGGCGTTGTCCTGCTGGAATTTTACGCCGTCGGTGTTTGTATCGCCAAAAATCTGTGTAACAGACGGTGCTAGAGCTGTTTCCAGAACTTCTGTGTATTTGGTGCTATTCATTCGCCCCTCACACAACACCATTTCGCCCACTCCATCGGCAGCCATGCAACCCCAGATCATTATTGAGCCTCCACCGTGTTTAACAGTGGGCACTACACAATCTGGGTTGTACTCTTCGCCCACCCTTCGCCTGACGTAAGTAACACCGGGTGTTCCAAACACCTATGGAACAAGCAAAAAAATAACTTAATTCAAGATTGCATATTTCCCTCGCAGGACGTGATTTCAAAGACGGCTATGTGTTTTGGTGTAATACATAAATTAAATAACAATACCTCAAAGTTAGATTCGTCTGACCACAGTACGTTGGACCAATCCTCCACTGTCCAATCTCTATGTCTGAGGGCCCACTGCAACCGATTTTTCTTGTTGTGCTCCGATAGCCACGGCTTCTTTCTTGCCTTGCAACCTTTTAATCCAGCTGCAATAAGCCTTCTTCTCACAGTACACGCGCTCACTGATCTGCTTTTTGCTTCAGATAAAGCTGCAGCGAGCTCTAAAGCAGTTTTTTTACGGTCCTGTAGAGACTGCCTAATTAACAATCGGTCTTCACGATCTGTAGTTATTTTTCTTCTGCCTGTTCTTGGCCTATTCTCATGAGTACCGGTCTCTTTGAAGCGATTTAGTGCATATTGCACTGCACAACGCGAGCACTTCACTTCTCGGGCTATTTTCACTTGAGACATGCCTCGTTCATGTAAAATTTTAATTTTTAGGCGCTGTTCTGCACTAAGTTCTGCTTTTTTAGGCATTATTAACTCGATGAATATTAGTCTTCAGGAATATGGTAACAACAATTGCGTACGATATGTGTCTGTTCACTGCAAGCACTGATAACCCCCTAAAGAGTAAACTTTAAAATTGCAAATTTGTAAAAACATCGTTTTAAACTGCACCTGGGTGTCATAAATATTTGTTATTGTTTTATTTTTGTTTCAAAATGCCGCCGATGCAATAGTAAGACCATAAAACCCTTATCCGAGCGCTCATTGTTGAGATAGAGACAAACAATAGGGGTGCCTAATACTTTTGCACGTGGCTGTATAATGTCAATAATGATTGCTTAATCTATGGACGTAGTTTGAAATATGTTCATGTCAAGAAATTAAACATTGATCTTGATATATTTAGTTCAAGATTTTCCCTATGGTCTTCAATGCCTTAGTCGATGAAAATAATATAATTAACTATATTTTTCCCGCGGCTTCACTGGCGTTAATCTAGACATTAGTTGAAAACAACACAAATCACGAAATTAAATTTATATCCGTCGGGTACAGTATTTCTTTTCTATTTTAAAGGTCTATCTCCTTTTCTATTCTAATGAGGATAGCTTTGCTTTTTACCATAATCTCACCTGATTATAACTGTCAATGTTGTGGATGATGGAACACTCTTGTCTAGAAGTTATCTGTCTAGAAGTTATCTATTTATTAATTTGATTTAATTCATAGTTATATATAGAGAGAAGCACAGCCTTTTATTCAAAATTTATTATATCATAAGAAATCTACACAAATCACAAAATTTTATTTTTATCTATACTACCCACCTATCACCTGTTGCTTGCATATGTAGTTCTATAGAATTTTTTGTGTGTTTAGATGTTTATGATAAACATTTCTTCATCATTCTTATTCCTGGTTCCTATAATGTAAAACTAATTTTTATAACTCTGATCCATAAAGGTGAGCTTATACCTTACTGTTTAAAATAAATGGTGAATACAGATAATTGCTTACAAACTGTTATTGGTAACCCCTCATCTGTTAGCAGTACAGTTGTTATAAGTTGTTGATTAATTTTTTTATGTTACCTAGTTGAGGTACCAGGTATAAGTAAATGCTTACAATAAGCCACTGGTTATTCATGATATTTGACAAACCAATGGCTAATGATTATATATATTATATATACTTATAGATTTGGAACTGCGGTCAAGTATACTGCTTTCACTTGACTAAGCTACAGCACTCTTTATCAAGTTCTACTATGATTTGTGTCAAAATATTATTGCATTCTCTATGTTTGAATGCTTTAAACTTATATGAGATATGCTTTGTGTACCAAATATAAGCAGCCTATTATATTTTAATATATGTGTTAAAATTAGATTACGGCTTTATTTAGCTTTTTCCAAGCTTTTTGGTACATATATTGGACTTGATATGAATGCTTTAGAAACATTATTTTGAAGCCAACTATGCAACAGCATAAAGCAGAGTTGGCCTCAATCATAACAGTTATTTTAAAGAGCTAAAAGTGTTACTAAAGAGAACGTACCCAAGACAAAACTATACTATAGTGCTAGAGTTAATTACTAATAAAATCGACAACACCCAACTATAAAGAAAAGTATTTCGATTTCATTAAAAACTGATTCAGGCATTACCAGAAATGAAGTACTAAGTCGAAATATGTTTACAATAGTCATGATAAGTTCTCATACATGAAAAACCTTTTCATATAAATTGTTTCAACCAATTCCTTTCTATGTTATATTGAGTTATTTCGTAACATAATGAAGTTTTTTCGCAACGTTCACGTTTTACTTAGGTATGTAGCTCACATAGAATTTTAATTTTCATGTTGCAAATATAGCTATATAGCCCCGCGTAGCTAGCTTATCACCATAATTGCTTGATAATACCCCATTTTAGATTGAAATTTACATATTATTGAAAAATTCATCATGGGTATAATAGCACCTTTTCAACTTACTATACCTTTGTCAAATAACATCATATGGCAAGAAATAGAACACAATTCTCTTTTTTAAATCGCAATGAATAGAATTCGATTCTAAATAATTGTAATATGTGCATGAAAAATCTGGCTATTTATTATTAAAAGTCTTGGGTATTGTTCTGCACACAGGTGTGTTAGAGCTCTTTAATATGGCTGTACTTGGCCACAGTTCCAGAGTGCCTCTCTGTTGTGTATCCTCATCATGAACCCGGTAAGTTTTCTTTGTATTATTCATTAGCATGCGTGTAGATAAGCTGCTAGGATGTGTTCCTTAGCGGCCATAATTTCTCAATTATTAACTGTATTAATGGGAAACAGGCGTGAATCTATGTCATCTATTAATGTCTATTACCGTTTTAAACGTGATTTTAGATATTTGGCCGCATGTATGATGCAGTGGTTTAATTAGTATCTTATCAGTGTTAATATAAGTTATTTCTATTCACACATGTGGCAATAAATGTAGTGTTTCATAGTTTTGTAGCGATTATATTTACTACGCCTAGAGTGACTCATTTTACTCATCCCAACGACGTTAATTATGGTAACAAAAACTAGAAAATGCGTGCCACAGGTGTGAGAAAACCTTAACATGCTAGTACTAAACCTTGCATATTTTAATGGAGTATTGTTCTGTTTGTAGTAAAACATAATTACAAATCTATGGTGTCTGGCCGCCGCTGCGACTCAATAAGCTAAATTCTATTTGATCGGTCGCATATTAGTGACTTTTATCGCGATGAAACTCCCTTTATGAAAACCCAAATGTTTTCATTTGATGACGAGACACGTAAATGACAAAACGTACTGCTGACCACCGACCTTGACGTGAAAACTTCTTTTGTGTCACCCTACGTAATGTAACACATGTGTGCATTATCCTAACAAGACAACGTGACAAAAGATCCCCAACACGCTCAGCCTTAAATTCTATCGACCGCAAATTTGTTTTAACGTTACGCACACGATGCAAATTATAAAAGTGAATGCAAATAATAACACGGCTACGCTGTTCTATTATGAAGACCGCAGATAAATCAGAGTCTGCCATAGAATAAAAACACGTTACGAAATCTTTATTCGTTTGCCTAGATTGTAATTTGTCAAATGCTAGAATACCAGACATAATTGGAAAATAATTCGTTTTGACTTGTTCTGACTGTCGGGCGGGTCGCTGTAACTCCTGACGTTAATAATGTCTCGAGTCGCATTCTTGTAAATATTGTAAGTGATCCTGAATGTTGTAGGTCTGAGCCCACCTTTACAATTGCACTTTTTCTACATAATTAATAATAACTGTCTGGATTTCGCACTAGTGAGGGCTATTGCATAGGCCAGTGTTTTCCCACATTTAATATATAAAATATTTATGTCAAAAAAACAAACACCACATTCGTTAACCTATTTGGGTGGCAGCGGCACACCGGCAGCCAAACACAATAGGTTTTGTTTTAAATGGTGTTGATGTTAAAAATAGATACATTATGGAGCACAAAAGAAAAAGAATATATACAGCGTGTAACAGAAAGTTTTGGTTATATTTAAGTGTCACATAATATAGCCCGTGTACAACGGAAAACCGCGATAAATAAATCTGTGTTCATTAATTTCACTTAGATAGAGCATTTCCGTTTTTTTTTCAATGTCATACATTCTACAGTATACTAATAGCTGACTCGTGTGATCTCTCAGAACCCGAAAATGACGAGACGCAATTTTGATAGTGATAGCATTTGTTTCGATGTTAAAATAATAATAAATAAAACGTTTGAAATGGTCATACAATTATATTTCGTTCCAGCATTATGATTTATGTAATATGACCACACCTATCTGTTTCACAGTGTATAATAATACTAACAAGGGAAGTGTTTATTGTCATATGGATAATGTGTTTAATGTTACAGGAGTTTCTGCTGTGAGATGTCGATATATGTTCGTCAGTTGGGCCGTAATGTCACCGGTCGTGAGACCGCATCAAACAAGCAAACTGCAAGCAAATCGTGTGCGCTCTCTATAGTCAGACAATTGTACCATCTCGGTGTGATTGAAGCTTTCAGCGGTACATTGAAGAAGGACAGGTATTAATATTATTATCTCATGCATATATACTCGCCTGTCTATTACAGAAGGTGTCAAATGGCAAAAAGGAATGTAATGTACTTTATTTTTTTAGCAAATGATAATAAAAAATATATTTTGGATAATAGTATCCAAATTGGTTGCAAAATAAGGGAGTCATTAATATTTTAAATTAAGACAAAGTGGGGATGTAGTGGGGATATCTCGCTATCTCGCTCGGACAACTGCGTTTAAATAGAGGTTACGTCAGTTTGAATAATGTATCCCTTCTCTGTCATTTTACAATTACCCCTACTACCAGATTTAAGCTGTTGTTAATTTTCGAGAAGGTTCCAAAAATTATTTCTACTTTAGAGTTTTGGTGAAGTAATTATTTGAATATAATAGTAAAAAAAAAAATGAGTCACCTACACTATTGTCGCCAAAATCTCTGTTATTTCGCCTCACTTTTCTTCTCTGTCCAGCATTCTGACTGTTAGTAACCATTTAAAATTAGTTATGAATGTGTTTTAGATCTTCAGAAGGTATTATGAAGCCACATCCAGTAGCCATTAGTCCTGAACTGGAACAACAATTGGAAGATGCTTTGAATGGTAAGTCTGAAGGCCTCTACATAATGACCTTATTATGAAGCAAGTATCGTGCTAACTTGGTCTATCATGGCGGGAAAATAGGGATAGCATGACACTTGGTTCAAGAATCTAGCCTCATTTAAATATTTAAATGGATTATCAATTTATCATACTCTATGATCGAATATATTTTTGAG
The DNA here is from genome assembly GCA_930367265.1 of Catocala fraxini. NCBI lineage: Eukaryota > Metazoa > Arthropoda > Insecta > Lepidoptera > Erebidae > Catocala > Catocala fraxini. The sequence goes on along the minus strand of OV884047.1, from coordinate 15,384,626 downwards.
TTCTGTTCTATTGCGTTCTGGATTGTCGTTGAAGTTGAAGACTATATTCGACTACAAGGATGGCATAGTTGGTTTAACAAGTCGCCTCGTCTCTGCGCCCAGTGTTGTGGGTACCAGAATATGACTGATCCACAAACAGTTGTGCAGAATCAGGGTGTTCTTTGTGTCCGTGTTTAATATTTATGTTTGTAAAGTCCCCTGCGATGCAATAATTATTCCCATTGCAGAGGAGCAGTCTAGACAAAAAGACTATTTTAAATTTATTCAGAATCAGTTTGCCTTTGACTATTCTAAGACTAGATAAATTATCCTTATTTTCTTACAGATCTAGGAATAGAACCAGTAAACGTAGACCAAGCGCCGATGCAGGAAGGCGATGGGCCGGCAGCAGTAACATTACTGCAAGTAGACCGAGCGAAGGCCATCCGTGAGGCCAAGCCGATGCCAGGTGGCGTAGTATCGTGGTCTCCTCCACAAGCCAACTGGAATGCTTGGACACAGTGTAACATTGGTAAGAACTATTTTTGTACATTGAAAGAAGCGATAGCCTAGCGGGAGACCTTTGGAGTGCCACACAGAGACCTCGAGGTTGATCTGAAGGCACGTTCGGCACCTTTCGAGGTAATGTGCGTATTAAATAGTTACCCTAAACTTTGTTTTAAATAGTTAACCCAAGCCTTCGCATACTGATATTTCAATAACTATTGTCATCATCTCAGCCGAAAGACGTCCACTGCTGAACATAGGCCTCTCCCAAGGTTTTCCACACAGACCGGTCTTGGGGCACCAGCACCCAGCTGCTTCCCGCGACCCTTACGAGGTCTTCTATTCAACTTGTGGGAGGGCCTACGCCTGCTGCGTCTTCCGGTGCGTGGCCGCCACCCAAGAACCTTTTTGCCCCAACGGCCATCGGTTCTGCGTCTAAAATACCGCAGTGTCTCGAGACGAAAGTCTTTGACCAGTGTGTGTTGCTAGTGATGATTTAAAAACTGTCTCACTGCTGGGTTTTTCCAGTTTGAGAAGGGGTAGACCATAGTCCACATCACGCTGGCCCGTGCGGTTTGGTGTAGTTCACATATCTTCGAGAACATTATGCAGAAGTCTCAGACATGCAGGTTTTTCACGATGTTTTACATCACCGTTAAAGCAAGCGAGAATAATGTGCTTATTTAATATTGCATTTGAATATAAGAAACTGATTATTATTGTTGTTATTTTCACAGATGAGGGACCATTGGCAACAACAAGCTTGGATGATATCAGTACTGACCTAGAAAAGCACCACAGGGACATTACTCAGAACAATACACTGTTTCAGGTGAGTGCTAATCACTTGACTTTTGAGGAAGAGTTACGACCAGTGAACGGAAATAAAACAAGCAAGTATACTCACCGCTAAATGGCACCACGATTTCATACAAATTAATATGATGTATTTATTTATTATGTTTATATAATAATATCATTTATTTCTTCTCACAATAGACCGTTTCATACAGTATAGTGACACATATAACTAGTTAATAGTATACAGTCCAGTATATGTGAGGAGCTGGTGTCTGTAGTAGGTTAAAACCTGTATTACCGATCACCAGGTCCCCACCCCACAGAATAACATGTTTACAATTTCAATTGTTACCATATGTACCATATGTGACGGGTATAATGCTCAGTCATAAGTTGTTCGAGAATATCAGAGTATACATACATTAAAGATTTATGTGTGTGTGTTTGTGTGTGTGTGTGTGTGTGTGTGTGTGTGTGTGTGTGTGTGTGTGTGTGTGTGTGTGTGTGTGTGTGTGTGTGTGTGCTTGTGTGTGTGTGTGTGCATGTGTATGTATGTTATCCCAGTTTATTATTAACTTAATAAGTTTTCTGTTTCTTTATAGTCAAGCTCCAACAGCCATTCTTTCACTGATGATTTACGTAGGATAGACGTAAATCATCAGTTGTTAGCGAGTAGATTGACAAAATTCTATTTAATTTGTTATAGAGATTACTGCTTTCATAGCAATAGAAACGGCGCAAGAAACTCGTATGCAACAGTTGTTTATCACAAACCCTATCTTTTCTACGAACATTTTTTATTATTTTCGGATCATAGTTTATTTGCGAATGTTTTTTGACGACAGTATTTAGGATGGACAGTTGTCGGACCGTTAGTACTTTTGTTAGTTTGTAAAGGTTAGTCGTAGGATAAAAAAAAGGTAGAAAGTTACTAACTTTTAAAATCGCTCTTTGAGCTCGTTCGATTTTGAGGAAATGCGTTTTTGTAGCACCTCCCCACGAGGTGATGCAGTATGTAAATTGTGATTGTGCTAAGGCGAGATAATTATATATATAATTATAATATTATTATATTATATTTATTGTATGTAAATTAGTATGACTTTACTATTAGTAGAATCTAACCAATATGGGTCATTGACAAATAATTAGATTACATTATACTAATTAATTTCATCATTAGTAGCTTAGTAAAGAAAATATAAAATTTATTTATTTCTTTACGATGATTTTGAAGTCGGTTTATAAACCGAATTGAGAATGCTCCGTTTTTGAAGTCGGTTAATGAAATTAAGATATGTCGCTATAGTAACGTATAATTATATCAAGGGGTTTGAGTTCTAAATATTGACCGCAAATAAATAAACTGTAAAACGGCACAGCCAATAGTTATTTTGCCCCATTACAAGTAACGTAAATTTTTGGGTAGTTAAATAAGTAGCATAGTTGAATAAGTAGCTGTGGTGTCAATTATAAATTGTAGTTAGTATGAAAGTACAGCTTCCATATTTTAAGTTCACTGGTTAAGACATACAGTATTTCGTTTTACTGCAACAGTCATACGTTCACGTTTTGTATCGTAAGTCGTAACATATACATATATATATATATATGCTTGTACGTACGGCAGAATGTACCTTTAGCAAAATGTCCCATGTTTCCAACTCCTAGGTATTTTACACCTAGTCTCTGAAAGACCAAAGCCCACCACACTCAGACAGCGGAAGCGGTGCCGGTGTGTCGCTCTTGTCTGTGTGTGGTGGGCTTCATCCATGACATGTCAAAATCAGACTCAGATCAAGTGATTTGATTGGCTGTTCCAAATTCAGTCATCCAATCATAGCAGTTGATACACGTTTGTCATTTTTGGAATTGCAAAATGTAGCGCGTAATGTATTGTAGGCTGAACTTGATCTATGAATGTCTAGTCCATTTTTCTTGTCTTATTACTACTATTATTGGAAGACAATACATAGAGACGCGATTATTTTGTTTTGTCTTTCTTTTTATTGTCTTCATTATTTATTCGTTCAATAATTTGACTTCATTATACAGCGTGCCACAGAAAAGTGTGGTTATACCTTCGGATTTAAATGGATATCTGGAAAAAAAGTATGTGCTCTAACCTCGGATCAAAACAAATTATTCAAATTATATTATGACAATTATAATCTCTGAGTCTTCTTCGAAGAGGTTAATGAAAACAGTATGTGGGTCTGTGTGTCTGTTAGTGACAGTATGTTAGTGACAGTATGTTAGTGACAGGCATAGCTCTGGAACCACTGAACCAATTGACTTGTAACTTGGTGTGCAGACACCTTGGGGTCATACCTCGGTCGAGTTTGAATATGGCTAGCAAAAGGCTCCGAGATACAGAGGTCACAAGGTCATAAGGTCAGGGGATATCCACCAACAGAGTGATTTGGAAGTTCAAGGAACAGGCTTTTGCCCAGCCGTGGGACATTACAAAAAGCTGATGATAAAGGTTGAATCCAGGGATTTTACACCCATCTCGATTATTTATTATTTATACATTGAAACAAATGCAGTACGTGGGTATAAAAATAACACCACTAATTAAGGTGTCAGCTTTAAGTATTGTTTAAGAATCGACTATAATGTGCTGATATTGAAAAGTCGATAAAAGTATGTAAACTATATATTACTGAAAATAACGCATACGGATTTATGGCTATATTATGTGACGCTTAAATATGACTACACTTTTCTGTTACACGCTGTATAATCGTTAATGAAAATTAATACTGAAATCAGTAAATGTTTTTTATGAGTTTATCCGTTTACTGAATAAGACAAGTAAGATGGACTTTTAAGTGCATATTCAAAAGTAAGTAAGTAGTATATTTTGCGTGGATGGTTGGACTTTTTTGGAGAAGAATTTTTTTTTTATCGTCACGTATTCCTTCAGGAAAGTTTACGCGAGCGTGAGCAGTTGCCGGTGTACGCGATGAGGTCCACCATTATGGAGGCTATCAATGAGAACCCCGTCGTTATTATCAGAGGCAACACTGGATGCGGGAAGACTACTCAGGTATATTCACAAAACTATAATAAGCGCCGACTTTTTAAACTCTAGAAAAGGCTATCCTGTTCTATTGTGCTGAAAATACAAATAAAGAAATTAAAAAAATTTGTAAATTTAATTTGTCTGGAATAAAAACTATTCATTTTGCAAAAAACCGCTGTATTACTCTAGCGTTTTTTGCGTCATACGAGTTAATACTCAGCGAGGATATAAGTGGGCGTCCATTAATTACGTGAGGCGATTCTGACGATTTTTGGAACCTCCCCTCTTTAATGAGATGTCGTGAGATTTGGCTCGACATCCTCCCTTAATCTCACGTGAGATTTTTAGAGAGACTACTATTTAAGACAACTAAGAACTTAGCCTAGAATCACAATGAGAAAATTTGTCGCTCTTTGCGCACTGACGCAGCTAGTGCATTGTGGACCGCACGCTGGTGCCCTGCAGCTCTTGTGGTGGATGAGCAGTAGATGCCGCAAGCACTGCCGCAGCTAGTGCATTGTGGACCGCACGCTGGTGCCCTGCAGCTCTTGTGGTGGATGAGCAGTAGATGCCGCAAGCACTGCCGCAGCTAGTGCATTGTGGACCGCACGCTGGTGCCCTGCAGCTCTTGTGGTGGATGAGCAGTAGATGCCGCAAGCACTGCCGCAGCTAGTGCATTGTGGACCGCACGCTGGTGCCCTGCAGCTCTTGTGGTGGATGAGCAGTAGATGCCGCAAGCACTGCCGCAGCTAGTGCATTGTGGACCGCACGCTGGTGCCCTGCAGCTCTTGTGGTGGATGAGCAGTAGATGCCGCAAGCACTGCCGCAGCTAGTGCATTGTGGACCGCACGCTGGTGCCCTGCAGCTCTTGTGGTGGATGAGCAGTAGATGCCGCAAGCACTGCCGCAGCTAGTGCATTGTGGACCGCACGCTGGTGCCCTGCAGCTCTTGTGGTGGATGAGCAGTAGATGCCGCAAGCACTGCCGCAGCTAGTGCATTGTGGACCGCACGCTGGTGCCCTGCAGCTCTTGTGGTGGATGAGCAGTAGATGCCGCAAGCACTGCCGCAGCTAGTGCATTGTGGACCGCACGCTGGTGCCCTGCAGCTCTTGTGGTGGATGAGCAGTAGATGCCGCAAGCACTGCCGCAGCTAGTGCATTGTGGACCGCACGCTGGTGCCCTGCAGCTCTTGTGGTGGATGAGCAGTAGATGCCGCAAGCACTGCCGCAGCTAGTGCATTGTGGACCGCACGCTGGTGCCCTGCAGCTCTTGTGGTGGATGAGCAGTAGATGCCGCAAGCACTGCCGCAGCTAGTGCATTGTGGACCGCACGCTGGTGCCCTGCAGCTCTTGTGGTGGATGAGCAGTAGATGCCGCAAGCACTGCCGCAGCTAGTGCATTGTGGACCGCACGCTGGTGCCCTGCAGCTCTTGTGGTGGATGAGCAGTAGATGCCGCAAGCACTGCCGCAGCTAGTGCATTGTGGACCGCACGCTGGTGCCCTGCAGCTCTTGTGGTGGATGAGCAGTAGATGCCGCAAGCACTGCCGCAGCTAGTGCATTGTGGACCGCACGCTGGTGCCCTGCAGCTCTTGTGGTGGATGAGCAGTAGATGCCGCAAGCACTGCCGCAGCTAGTGCATTGTGGACCGCACGCTGGTGCCCTGCAGCTCTTGTGGTGGATGAGCAGTAGATGCCGCAAGCACTGCCGCAGCTAGTGCATTGTGGACCGCACGCTGGTGCCCTGCAGCTCTTGTGGTGGATGAGCAGTAGATGCCGCAAGCACTGCCGCAGCTAGTGCATTGTGGACCGCACGCTGGTGCCCTGCAGCTCTTGTGGTGGATGAGCAGTAGATGCCGCAAGCACTGCCGCAGCTAGTGCATTGTGGACCGCACGCTGGTGCCCTGCAGCTCTTGTGGTGGATGAGCAGTAGATGCCGCAAGCACTGCCGCAGCTAGTGCATTGTGGACCGCACGCTGGTGCCCTGCAGCTCTTGTGGTGGATGAGCAGTAGATGCCGCAAGCACTGCCGCAGCTAGTGCATTGTGGACCGCACGCTGGTGCCCTGCAGCTCTTGTGGTGGATGAGCAGTAGATGCCGCAAGCACTGCCGCAGCTAGTGCATTGTGGACCGCACGCTGGTGCCCTGCAGCTCTTGTGGTGGATGAGCAGTAGATGCCGCAAGCACTGCCGCAGCTAGTGCATTGTGGACCGCACGCTGGTGCCCTGCAGCTCTTGTGGTGGATGAGCAGTAGATGCCGCAAGCACTGCCGCAGCTAGTGCATTGTGGACCGCACGCTGGTGCCCTGCAGCTCTTGTGGTGGATGAGCAGTAGATGCCGCAAGCACTGCCGCAGCTAGTGCATTGTGGACCGCACGCTGGTGCCCTGCAGCTCTTGTGGTGGATGAGCAGTAGATGCCGCAAGCACTGCCGCAGCTAGTGCATTGTGGACCGCACGCTGGTGCCCTGCAGCTCTTGTGGTGGATGAGCAGTAGATGCCGCAAGCACTGCCGCAGCTAGTGCATTGTGGACCGCACGCTGGTGCCCTGCAGCTCTTGTGGTGGATGAGCAGTAGATGCCGCAAGCACTGCCGCAGCTAGTGCATTGTGGACCGCACGCTGGTGCCCTGCAGCTCTTGTGGTGGATGAGCAGTAGATGCCGCAAGCACTGCCGCATCTCTTTTCTAGATGGCCACGTACACTTAGGCAGTAGAGGTTATAGGGCATGCTGATGAAGGCGTGCAAAGGTTGAAACGGTAGACAGTGGCGAATCAAGAAGCAGCAAATGACTTTCGGTCATGCTCTTCAGGGTCCGGGACCGTCGGGAACCCATCAACCTGAGTGATTGGGTATGGAGGTGGCAGAAAACAGTCGTTCGAGAAAGAACGGCTAAACAATTAAGAGGCTACTGTGCTACTTGAGTTCGCATAAATGCGATAAATATTATTGTGTAGGATGTAGCCATACATTAGTAGTAAAATTTAAATATTTATGTAGTATTTGTCAAGACGAAGAAGCCGAATCTCATCCAATCTCATGTGGAGACGAGCCCCCTCTCCTTCACATGAGATTTGATGAGATTCGGCTCTACCCCCTCCCCCTCTAAACGCCTCACGTAATTAATGGATGACCCCCTAAGCTAAAAGGATCTATAATGCTATTAATAAATATAAAACTAAAAATGGACACAGTATTTCTTAATTTAAATATTATGTTAACGGTTTCTTAATGTTTTTTATATAAGTTTAAAATACTGGCAGCATAGAAACAAATTGAAAATTCATTATTATTAATATGAATTTCACAATACAACGCTTTAAATTCATCTGCAGAGGTTTGACCCTTTGACCGTATATTAGTAAAGTAAGTAGCAGCAATAATATGTGTGGATGACGCAGGTGTGCCAGTTCATACTGGACGACTACATCGCAAGTGGGCAGGGGGCGTGGGCCAACGTGTGCGTGACGCAGCCGCGCCGCATCTCCGCCGTCAGCGTCGCCGAGCGCGTCGCCAGCGAGCGCTGCGAGGATCTCGGGAACAGTGTCGGGTATGTACATGCCAACGTGTGCGTGACGCAGCCGCGCCGCATCTCCGCCGTCAGCGTCGCCGAGCGCGTCGCCAGCGAGCGCTGCGAGGATCTCGGGAACAGTGTCGGGTATGTACATGCCAACGTGTGCGTGACGCAGCCGCGCCGCATCTCCGCCGTCAGCGTCGCCGAGCGCATCGCCAGCGAGCGCTGCGAGGATCTCGGGAACAGTGTCGGGTATGTACATGCCAACGTGTGCGTGACGCAGCCGCGCCGCATCTCCGCCGTCAGCGTCGCCGAGCGCTGCGAGGATCTCGGGAACAGTGTCGGGTATGTACATGCCAACGTGTGCGTGACGCAGCCGCGCCGCATCTCCGCCGTCAGCGTCGCCGAGCGCGTCGCCAGCGAGCGCTGCGAGGATCTCGGGAACAGTGTCGGGTATGTACATGCCAACGTGTGCGTGACGCAGCCGCGCCGCATCTCCGCCGTCAGCGTCGCCGAGCGCATCGCCAGCGAGCGCTGCGAGGATCTCGGGAACAGTGTCGGGTATGTACATGCCAACGTGTGCGTGACGCAGCCGCGCCGCATCTCCGCCGTCAGCGTCGCCGAGCGCTGCGAGGATCTCGGGAACAGTGTCGGGTATGTACATGCCAACGTGTGCGTGACGCAGCCGCGCCGCATCTCCGCCGTCAGCGTCGCCGAGCGCGTCGCCAGCGAGCGCTGCGAGGATCTCGGGAACAGTGTCGGGTATGTACATGCCAACGTGTGCGTGACGCAGCCGCGCCGCATCTCCGCCGTCAGCGTCGCCGAGCGCGTCGCCAGCGAGCGCTGCGAGGATCTCGGGAACAGTGTCGGGTATGTACATGCCAACGTGTGCGTGACGCATAAGCGACGTGACGCGTTTGTACGCTATACCTTTGTGAGATTGCTACTGCACTTCTGACCACGAACGCACATGCTCAGATTTCACGTTGTAAGTGTGGTTCATCTAAGTACGTCGTTAATTGATGAAAAAGGTGAGCGAAGCTCTATTAATTAGTGTCTTTTTGATAGCGTATAGACTTAATAGACAGACTATGATACATTATAAACCACTGCAACGTTATCATTCTTGGCAAAACCCTCTTCTTTATACATTAACTTTTTGAGTTTGTGATTCAACTGCACACCGGCGGCCAGACACAATAAGATTTTAATTATTTCTGGTATGCTAAGACTTAACAAATTAATAAAGATTAAAAAAAGGAAAATGTTAAACCACGATTTTAATGAAATTTTTGATGGAGGTACTCTAACCAATAACAAAGATTACTTAAATCTGTCAATTGTTGGAATCCCAGACATAATTATAATCCTATTGTGCCTGGCCACCGGTGTGCCGCGGCCACTCAATAGGTTAAACACGTAAACAAAGTCGTGGTGATTGTACTAGTATGATACTTTTCAAATCTTCATTTTAACCGTTATGATATTACTAGATACTCGGTGCGTTTCGAGTCGGTGTTGCCTCGTCCTTACGGCTCGATCCTGTTCTGTACGGTCGGCGTTCTGCTGAGGAAGCTGGAGGGAGGCCTCAGGGGAGTTAGCCATGTGCTCGTTGACGAGGTAATTATACATTTACATTCTCATAACCCATGATTTAGTTTAGCTTGGATATTTGGCACTTGACCAAGAACCGTAAAATAATAGGGGTTTAAGAAGTAGCCGCTTTGTGTAAAGAAAATAAGCCTATTCGAATTCTATGTTTCTTTTTTCATGTATAGATGCTTGTATTTAGGCCATTCGAGTATATCTTGAATTAACAAAAACATCAACCATTATGTAATTATAGCGAATTGAAACGACGAATGGCGACACTGCTGACGCTTTAGTTTTAGAGTTCGAAAAATCTCTTATTATTTAACAGCTTTGTCCGTCAGTCCGTCCGTCTGTCTGTTATACAACTTTCAACTCAAGAACCGTAAGAGCAAGATACTCGCGATCAACGCCATGCGACTCAGCATAGTCGATATACCCCCGAAATGACTTCGACCTTTGACCTCTGACTTCTGATGTGACCTGGTCACGTGATACCATTTCTTCGAACTCTAATATTTACGGCAATTCATGGCCGTTTCTCACTTGTATATAGTCAGGAGCAAGTATGCAGTAGCACTGCGCGGCAGTCGTCTCCCCGTAACCACTGAGTTAGATCGTAGCTCAATATGTATTTATATTATTTATAACTGGTACCAATAATATATATATATACATATTGCATATCTATCAGGGACTATTTCGTTTGACCATCTACAAGAACAGAAAAGTATATATAAAGATATATTGCTCAGTGCAATATATCTTTAAAATACTAATTGTATAAAAGGTTATTGATATTTATCGACGACGGTCTTTGAAAATACGTAGCTATAGATATGTATATTATTGGTGTTGCTAGCAGTAAAATCTTAATAAATATATTGCTTTTTCTATACTTTCGACAATATAACTCGGTCTTGTAAAAGTATATGGTCGTGCGGTTAACGAGATAAATCTTCGTAATGTTTTTATAAATTAGGGTTCTAGAATGATTAGTATAGACACATAAAATCCGTCTACCTTCAATTTCAAATACAAAGAACTCACACTTAACGATAATTATTGTAGCAACACTACCTTCCATTTTAAAATATCACCTATAGATTGTTTTGACGAGATAAATTGTCAAAAGTACTACGAGAGCATTTTTTCCTGGCGAAATAACACGACGAGAGATATCACGACGAGATATCTGGTCGATAGTACATAAATGAAGATCACGCCGCATTAAAGGATTAAAAACCTAATATAATTGTTTCCGTGACAGGTACACGAACGTGACGCGGACACAGACTTTGCGTTGATCCTGCTGCGTGACATGGCGCACACTTACCCCGACCTGCGAGTCATCCTCATGTCCGCCACCGTCGATACCACGCTCTTCACTACCTACTTCGGCAACTGCCCCGTTATAGAGGTAATACGTCTTACTAGTCAATTGTAAACAGCACCGATTCTGATAATGATATGTGGAGAAACGTGGTGTGATCTCCTTTTTATGAAAATCTTCAAAGTCTTTTAAACCTGGAATTTAAACCAATAGTTAAAGACGCAAATGCCACGAGTATTGTTGATGCTCGGCTCCTACCGACTAAACCTACCACGGTGTTTCAACTCGCTGCCTTGAATGGTAGGTGGATCGCTGAAACTGAAACTAAGTCAGCGACCTACCTAGCAGTGCCCAACCCTGGCAAGAAATGCATGCGGGAGACGCCTTAGCACGACGGAAGGCCTCATTCTCATTCAATGGCCTGTGGACAGGAGATCCATGTTGTTGATGTCCATACCCTACAAAAAACTGTATGATCCACAAATAGTTGTTTCTAATCTGAGTGTTTCTTGTGTCCGTTGTTTAAATGCATGTATATAAAGTCCCGCGCTACACAGGAAATTCTCTTAACGTGGCAGTTGTCTACACTAATATTATAAGAGAAAAGATTAGTATTTGATTTAAACACTGCTGAACTGATTTATATAATTTTTTCATCATAAGAAAGCTATATACCGTCACGCTACGACCCACGGGAGCGAAGCAGTAACCATAAGTGTGGTCAAAACAACAGATAGCTAGCTTTTATAAAAAATTACAACAAAGCGAGGCAGAAAGTTTTAATAAGAATAATATCGTCAGGTACCCGGGCGCACCTATCCAGTAGAGCAGTTCTTCCTAGAAGACTGCGTGGAACTCTGCCAGTTCAACCCACCCCCTGAGACTCGCAAGCGCAAGGTGACTGGCAAGAAAGCAAACAAAGATGACGAGGAAGACGACGATGAAGGTATGAAACAAAATAAATCTGTATTTATTTCTGAGCCTTTTTTATGTCCGACTACAGGGCAAATGCGTCTCCCTTGGACTTCCAAACCGTCCTGTTCGAAGATACCCCTGCCAATCCCTTTCGAAAACGTCCAAGTCAACCCGCTATCTTCGTTTAGGTCTGCCCCGATGCCGTCGACTGTATTTTAGCACCCAATTGTTCACGATTTGTGCCTACCTCTCTGTAACAAGTCAAATATTAGGGTTCCATATCCTAAGAATGCCAACAGGACCCTATTACTAAGCCTCCGTTGTCCTTCCGTCTGTTTGTCAGCGAGTAGTAAAGTTGAATTTTCCGCTGTATATTTCTATTGTCGCTATAACTAACAAAATAAAGTTCATAGTGTTATATCTTGTTCGATAGTACGAAACTGTTCGTTTGCGAGTCCGACTCGCACTTGACCGGTTTTTTGGGGTTAGTGGATATACTTCGATCAAAGTTAAATTATGTACCAGGCACACACAGCGTAGACCTCGTTCAATTTTGTAGCAGTCTGACTGAAGAAGTTCAGTTGGTAATTGAGTTAGGGTAACAGGGAGTCTTAACTACCTGTTACCCTAACTCTAGATAAGATCCCTTTTCAGCTAACGTAAACATCAGCAAGAGGAAGTTTATTGTTATAGTTAACTAGTGAAAGGTCTTTTTACCCTTTTAACGCCCAAGTCGGCTTTATGCGATAAATATTTTCATGTCTATTTCTCCTAAGTCGAATTTATACGACACAAAACCTTTGTTTTAATCATTTGTTTTCTCCATTTCATTAAATTGTAATTTATTCACAACTATATTATTCTAGAAAATGTGTTATACTTATCGATTATTTACAGTATTAATCACTGCCTTCTTATAATTTGAAATCACAAGATTTTTTGTAGAATTTAGTTGAATTTACTAGCTGTATAACCTGAGGGCGCGGCAACTGATGAAACTAGGCGGATAAAGTGTTGAAAAAAGATATATTAAAATAATATATACATGTTTGTCTTGACTGTGTTTAAATTATCCTTAGAACTGTAATCAAAGAATTTTACTGTAACTGTCTTAACTGTGTTTAGATAATACTTAGAACTGTGGGTACCACTTTTAAATTCTGTTAATCCTTTTGTAAAACCTTCCACGAGACAGGCCTAGCCGATTGTGGTCGTATTTTGTCTATTTTATACATGCAAATTTGTTTTTGGCAATAAATGATTTATATCTATAGTAATAAATGAAATTGAAGTGTCTTTTTGTAATGTCAAAATAATAGCTTTTTTTACTAAATGCATATGAAGTACAAAACGATACGTATATAAGGTACATATCTATAACAAAAAAATCATTTTAAAATTTTTGGCTCTGTCTGTTTTTCTCTGCTAATCTCTGAAACAAATCTATTTTGACAGCACTTTGACAGCACTGGCAGTTAGCTAACGTTATAAGGAGTAATTTAGGTCACTTTTATTTTAGAAAAATCTGCGTGCTGAACAAACACTTTCTGTTAAATTCCACGCGGACATACTCGTGGGTAACAGTTATTAATTAATATATTATATTTCATATATTTTTTTTTGCACAGGTGTGGCTGTTGATGAACAAGATGAGGATTTGAACCATAATGCCCAGCTCGGGTCTCAGTACTCGGAACAAACTATAAATGCCATGGCACGGCTCTCCGAGAAGGATGTAAGTTACATAAACGTGAGAGTTTTATCTTAACTAGCGGTGGCCCGTCGAAATTAAACCGTAATTTATAAATTATGTTTCTATTAAGGTTAATAGAAACAATAATTTATAAATTACGGTTAGATTACATAAGTATCTATGCCAGACATATTTGAAAACCTATTGGGTTTAGTTACCGGTGGGCCACTGACACTCAATAGGATTTTATTTTTAAATTTAGCTTAATACGGAGCGTATTAAGCTAAATTTAAAAATAAAATCCATATAAATATATAATATAGATTTGGCATAGTTAACGACTATGCCAAATCTTCAAATGTCTGCTTTCGGCCTACATTCTAAATTATGCACCTTGATTGCCAGCTTCCTGCAAAAGCGCCGATTATAAGTCGTCTGTGAAGCTCGAGGATATTGGCGTTTGTTGTTTCAATGTTAGTAAAGTCCACTGCGATATATGATTTATAACTAGGAGTATGGCTTTTTAAAAACATAAAATATTCTGAAGGTATGGCTGCATTTTTTAAATAAAGTTCATAGCAATCTTTCGAGAGCTTGTTTCAAGATTGCGTATCATGTTAAAGAATATGTTTATTAGAAACTACCCCTCTTGCTGGCAAGTAGCGTGACTTAACGTTCCATTTACTAGCTATAAATTTCACCATAATTCCTTCTCTCCCACAGCTAAGCTTCGAGCTAATCGAAGCTATACTCCTGCACATCCGTGGCCTGCCAGGTGACGGCGCGGTGCTGGTGTTCCTGCCGGGGTGGAACCTGATATTCGCGCTGATGAAGCACCTCTCCCAGCACCGCGTGTTCGGAGACACCTCGCAGTACGTGATCCTGCCACTCCACAGTCAGATACCTAGGGACGACCAGAAGAAAGTGTTTGTAACTCCTCCACCAGGAATAACTAAAGTAAGTCGTTTGTTTTGGTAGTGTCACGATATATGCAGTAGGAGGCGTGTGTAATTTTAAAGGGACGATATGATAAAGCCTACTACATACAGACGACAGAGCAGTATTTCGGGTTCGAGTTTGATCCTAAAGCACGCATCTCCGACTTTTCGATGTTATGTGCGTATTATATAGTTAATTATTGCTTGCTTTAAAGGTGAAATAAAATATCATAGAGGAAACCTGCATGTCTAAAAGTTTTCCATAATGTTCTCAAAGATAATTGAAGTCTGCCAAGACGCAGAGGACCAGCGTGGTGGGATATAACCTAACTCTTTTCACACTGAGAAGAGGCTTGTGCCTACTAGCGGGACATTAATACAGGGCTGATTTTTTGTTTAGTCAGGGTTTGAGAATGCCTACGGTGTACACAAAATATCGCCAGTTTAACTTGAACAGCCCAATAAGTTTAAGTAATTAAAATACATCGGACATGCGCATATTTAAATTACTATTCCATTTCAGGTGATCCTCTCGACGAATATAGCAGAAACGTCGATCACTATCAACGACGTGGTGTACGTCATAGACTCCTGCAAAGCTAAGATGAAGTTGTTTACTTCACACAACAACATGACTTCCTATGCCACCGTGTGGGCCAGTAGGACCAACCTTGAACAGGTAATACACCCTTCGTACTTCTACCTAGTTTTATATAAAAAATGTTATGTTTTAGCAGGGATAGCCTAGTGGGGCCCGATTAGACTATCTCTACTAAAACATAACATAAAAAAATATCTATTTTTGACTGACGAACAGATGTCGCATTGCGTTCAGTCCCACAGCACGAAGTATTTTACTTTTTGATATTAAGCTTAGTTTAGCTTAACTCTTGCAGATCCGCGCCTACGTCGGCAAAAAAAAGGTCACGCGCCAGGCCATATGTTCACGTTACCGCCCGTTATCGCCGCGTCCCACTTGAGTTTATATTATCGTGATTTACGACGCACTCATAGTTCGTAGAATAAATCAAAAGGTACTTCTGGGAAGCTCATGATGTGAGCTATACAGTAAAATGTAAACAAGACCATTTGTGTTCAATTGTTTATATTATTAGACCGGTTGGAATGACAGAATGTAAACAAATGACGACTCATATGATATGCGTGCTGATATAGGTAAATTTATTATATTTCATCTATAGTATTTATATTTTCCTAATACCTTATGGTATTTCCTTTACAAAAACATAAAATAGTGAATACACTTGCCTAAAAAAATGTTATGATTTTAGCGTTTGAAAATTACAGTAAAGCCGCTGTTATTTTCCTTTCGCTTGCGTTACGTTATTGTTTTTAAAAATCATCCTTAGCGAATTAATGCGTAGATATAGTTTATTTTAGGTTTTTATTGTATGAAATCTATTCAACTATGATAATCAATAAATAAATAAAGAAATACAGTTTATTATTCAATCTAAAAAGGCATTTTATGAAAATAGGCAAATAATCATGGAAAAATCAACGGTATTATTCTCTTCGTTTTATATATCTATCTATTATCTATTGTTTTATATATAAAAAAATACCTTTCTAACGATGTACAGCACATATGTCATCCTTAGGCAAAATAAAATGGGAAAAGCTAGTTTACAAGGGATGGTAAACATGAGGGAGATATTGAAAGGAGAACGATTGCTGGCAATAAAGAGAATGGAGCTCTACGCGCTTTTATGAACAGTCGAAATGTATCCGAAAGGCACGTTTGGCTGTTCATAGAGGACTATTAGTGCCTACACTTATGTATGGAAGTGAAAGTTGAGTATGGCAAAAGAAGCATGAGAGCAGAATAAATGCTGTAGAAATGAGAGCGCTGAGAAATATATGTGGTGTGGCTCTGAAAGATAGAATAAGGAATAGTGTGATTAGAGAGAGATGAGGCATGAAAGTGGATATAGTGACAAGAATAGAAAAGGTATGTTAAGCTGGTTTGGGCGCATGTAGAAAGAATGGACGAGGAAAGACTGACTAAGAAAGTTTATAAAGCTAGTGTGAATAGAACAGTCGCAAGAAAAAGACCTAGGCAAACGTTTCTCGATCAGATCGGAGGCATTCTGGACAAAGGCCAGGTTAAGATATACCTTGAACCCACGGGCGTGTATGAGGAATGTGATGAAAGTGAATGAAGCCAGAGAAGTGTGCCAGGATCGTAGCAAATGGAAATCCGTAGTCTCCGCCTACCCCTCTGGGAAACAGGCGTGAATCTATGTATGTATGTAATAATCTTTATAGTTTAGATTGATAAAGCCTAAAAACTACACGGGAGAAAATCCTAAAGCACGCGCCGGCTACTATTTTGTTTTAAGTTTTTATGACATTATTGAAACATTGCTATTGCTTCTAGAATCATTACAATAATAAATGAAATAACAATTACTTACGTATTAATGTACTTCTAAAAACTGAAATCCATCACAAAACACTTAAAACTACAACACAAACACATTCACAGCGGCCATTACGAATTTGAAACTTTCTTTAGAATTTTTAATAATATATTCCTGTCCAAAGCAGGCGTTCTTATTGGTCCGTGGTATGGCATCATTCATTCCGAGTCCATCCGTAGCCAAAAGGCAATTAGTTTTAAACAAGAAGTTTGTTATAATGCGGTTTTAATCGACGGCGTTTTGGCGCGAATTTGGTGGCTCGTATACGAGCCGCTGGCTCACAACAGAACATGATTGTGACGTAATTTATGGATGGCCTGTAACAAAGTACCATGCATACTTTTTTTGCCATTCGACAATGAACTGTACTAGCAGATATTTAAGGTTTATTTATAAATGCTTGTGTGTGCACAGCGCAAGGGCCGCGCGGGTCGCGTGCGGCCCGGCGTGTGCTTCACGCTGTGCTCGAAGGCGCGCTTCGAACGTCTCGACGAGCACCAGACGGCCGAGATGTTCCGCACACCACTGCACGAGCTAGCACTCAGGTAGGTTAACTGACGAGTGTGTGCACAGCGCAAGGGCCGCGCGGGTCGCGTGCGGCCCATTACATAATTATGTGTAGTGTACACACAATTATGTTAGGTTTATTATTTTTATTCCAAAGGGAATAAAAATAATAAACCTAACCTAACATTCAACATAAAATTATTGGCTACGTACACCCTGACTTTTTATATTTATAGCTCATGATTAATAGATTAATAAATATTATGCCTTAAAAATATTGCAACTCCAAATTTTCCCAAAACAAATTAGACCATATGATAATTATGCTAACCTTTGCATTGTGCCAAACAATATTATGGCAAGAGGGGAATTTCCGCTCAGGTAAACACATATTATATATATAAATTATCTTCTTGCGGCAATGCAATGCTCGCATATTATATCCTGTAGCGGAAATACTATTGTCTTACGATTACGCAAATGTTATAAATTGCATTTAAATTACTTATACGGATTTCATCGCGTTGTTTATTAACACTTTCATTACATAATTTTGAAAATATTACACTAGCACTGAATATTTACTACTATTAAAACTATTTAAAATTATGAAAACTATTTAGATTTGAACTTACACTTTCTCCGAAGTTTTCTGTTGCTTTTAAGACTGCACCGAGCGAAATGTGCCAAAACAGGCGGTCACAGATAAGTTAATAAAATCAACACTTTTTATTTAATACAAATATAAAATATACATTTACCATAACAATAAATGTGTTTACAATTACTCCGAGTAAAAACTTATAATAATTAATATTTTCGACAAAATTACGTAAAGTTGCACGAAAAATGCAAAAACGTAAGCTCGTGTTACGTGATTTTTAAATTATACCTAACAGTAGAAATCTATCCTATTTTACAGTTTAAACGAAACATAAATAGTTATATTACAATATGTCCGTCCCAAATATTTAAGTTATTGACAATAAATATACATATTTATCAAAAAAGCTATCTATGACTATCCACCATCTGTCTACGCAGAATACTGGAATTTTTCGGACACATTGCTCGCAAAGACGGCCACAACATCGAACAGCTGATGGTGACAGGCAAGGTAAACGGCAAAAGACCAAGAGGCCGCAGTCCAACGAGATGGTCGGACCAAATCCGATCATCGCTTAACACCAATCTCCACAAAGCCCTCCACGAAGCAAAAGACCGGAACAGATGGAGAGAGATAATCAATGAGAAAGTGATTCAGCGGGGGAGTCACGACCCTCAGTAATGAGGAATACGACGCGAGGAGGATCAAAAAAGCACTTCAAATCTTCCATACAATTTGACTATGGCGGCCGCGCGCCGATTTGAATATGCGCCGCACGAGCTCTGTCATTATCTGTCTTACGCTCGGCGCAGTCTTAGCAGCCATGTTTACGGAGAGATTCTCCTCGTGTACATGGGTTATGTAAAGTACTTAATCATCGTGCAATTTTGCATACATATTGTCAGGCATACAGAAAAGGATATATGGGTACTTTCCTTCCAATTAAAAAGTACTGTGTGCGAGGGATAGAAATATCTTAACAAACAGTTTTTGTCCGCGGCTTCCTTCGCATAAATGTAGGTTAGGTTAGGTTAGTTGTATTATGTTTGTGGGTGGTGGGCTTCGTGGGTCTACCCGCCAGCCGATCAGCGCCAGGTCCGAGAGGTCGCGTGTGTGTTCTCATGAGCGCCTCTATGTTGTGTCTTCGCCCCTCCACAAGGGAACAGTAGAGAAAAAAATGTAGGTATCTCTAAATAGTTTAGGTGGATTTGAGCAGTGGCCTGCCGTTTTATACGGCGGGCCGAAACCTCGGCGGGGTCACGACTGCATGTGGAAATGATTCGCGCGGCCCCGCCGACCCTGATTATGTTGAGGAACACCGTTAGGTTTGTGTCCATCATAACCTCTCCGTCGCCCCGCGAAGAAGAATGCGTCAATGCATACCCAAGTAAAAAATATGGGGTGGGGCTGACATATTACTCTGTAATAAAAGCCTCTAAAAAAATATAATAAATAAAATGATTTTAGTATTGTTTCTGAGGGATACAAATTTATTGACAATAACTAAATGAAAGCGAGAAAAGCCGCGGGCAAAATCTAGTTATTTATAATCACAGATATTCGACGTGTGTTATAATTTAGTTTCATTTAGCGTTTTATACTAATACCAACACCTTACAAGCCCCACGCATAAGTATAAGCCTAGTATTGAGTGCAATTTTGAGATCCTGGATTATTATTACTTAATTTTCTTTTCTAATTCAAGTTTCCGTAAACCGTGTTAATATTTGATTAGACAAACATCTCATACTTCAGTAAATACTTAGTTGATACCGGTTTGATGATATTCGATTTAGTTCAAAAATATTTGAAATTAATAAGTCGAGATTGGCAACTTTTCTCAATACAGAAACCGGGGGATAGATATCCAGAGATTTAAAACATAGACGTGCAAGCACTGTACCGCTTAAGTCGCACCAAAAATTTACCGACCGTTTCGACCGTGTACAATAGTAAGCATGATAATACTGCATTTATGATTTACGCGCTACATGTACGTATCTAACTTCTAGCCTAAAATATGCATCACGATAGGGACCCAAGATGTTATGTCCACTCCTAAATTTTTAATGCCGTTAAGTTATTCCAATGTGGTATGGTGAATTCTTTTAATTTGATGTACCGACTGCTGCTGCATATTAGGAAGGTTCAGGAGAATGTTCATATGAGAAGAAAATATCAGATTTTAGTTGTTATAACGATGCGTAAAAATATCCCAAGATACAATATAATTATCTGTGCTAATCTGCAAGTGTTGTATAAGCTTTTCAGCCTTGCCACGAACTTTGCTCTTGAGATATTGCTTCTTCTGGCCGTTAGAAAATGATGGGTTGTTATGAATAGCTTCTATAATCAGATCGCGAAAATATACCCACTGGTTGTAATTGCCAGAAAACACCGGAATTTCGAGTTGGGGAGTCGATTTGTTCCTATGCACCACGGACCACATCTTTTTGTTTATGGATTTTTCAACCTGTTGAATTTTTCTCATACTTGTCGGGTAGGCAGTTAATGTTAATGCTAAGTTTGACGATGCTGAATAATCTCTGTCATGACGATTGAGTGTAAAATATATGTTTGCTAAGAATAAGGAAATGTATTACTTGCTTGCCCGGTGATTTGTACTTAGCTCCACTGTTTCTGCTGCGGCTGCTGCTCCTCCAATGTTAGCACTACAATCCTTACATACACCACACAAGCACTAAATGTTAATTAGTTCAATACCTCGCCCGAGTACTTATCGCGATTATACGATACGTATTCCGCATACGCAGAGCCGTGCAAGGCTCGAAGGACCAAAAAATATGTACGGTAGAGCGCGAGGTTTACAGTGATTGTTGAATAAAAGATATTATGTTTTAAATGTTACACAAGAATAATTTATTGCACAGTTCCACAATAAATTCTTAAATGTTAAAAATGTCACTTAAAGGTTATGTTAATGGAAATGTTATAATGTTGCATTGAGGGCACCCGAATGTCGCGGTCACAGAAAATGCACTGACTCTTTATGCGTTTGATGTAATTAGGTAAACGCGTCACTCGCTTATTGCTTACTAAGGTGTTAGGTTATTTTACACCGAACAGATGTCATGTTGGCATTATGTGCCAGATGACAACGTTCAATGTTTATTTGGTGACGTCATTGTTAGGCTGACGTTATGTTGTTCCCCCACAGCATCAAGCTGCTGCGACTGGGCGGTATCGGCCACTTCCTGTCAAAGGCGCCGGAGCCGCCGCCATTAGACGCCGTCATCGAGGCCGAGGCGCTGTTGCGCGAGCTCGCCTGCCTCGACGCTAATGACGCGCTCACTCCACTCGGCGCCATACTCGCCAGGCTACCCATAGGTCAGAACTTAAATACCTATGTATAATAAACAAAACGGTCTGTGATACACTTCTAACTAACCCCCAAGAAGTACAAACGTAATGCGTTCTTTACAGAGCCCCGCCTCGGCAAGATGATGGTCCTAGGCTTCGTCCTGGGCGTCGGTGATGCATTAACCACGATGGCGGCGAACTCCACGACGTTCCCCGAAATCTTCGTAGTGGAGGGACGGAGACGGTTGTCCAACCACCAGCGAGCGCTGGCCGGCGATCGAGCGTCCGACCATGTAGCCATGTTGAACGCCTTTCAGGTAATCTTTAAGACGATACAAGCGACATGTACACACGGCTACACATTAAGTTAGACACCCTATATACGCATAACTACGCTACATACAAAATAGAGAATTGTCGGAAAGGGACTTGTGCATCGTGGTGTCGACCAATCACGGTGCACTAGCGTGCGACGACGTTGTGCTTACACACATTTACGCACGTTTCATTGCTGTTGTTGTTTTTAGCCGGCCGTCAGTCAAACAAAACAGTGTCGTCGGCGTCGGCTAAGCGTTCGCCCGACGATACTGTGAAGACGTGAAATTGCGATTTAAATATTTATTTATTATGGCGCCACAATTATCTCCACAACAGTGGCAGCATATTGTTATGTGTTGCATGAAAGTGGATACACTATTAAGGAGATTAAATTTCTATTAATTACATAAAAGACAATACTAAAAGCGACTGTTCGAGGACTAGGTCCTATCAATAAGTCAGGGGCGAGTGTTAAACTCTGAACCTTATAGCTATTTGTAATAGCAAGGTTGAATTCTCGGCGCTTTCAGCTTAACTGCTTTAAAATGAATAAATTACTTTTATAGCAAGGTTAGATGCATTATTACAATATTACAAGTTTAACTTATTTATCAAGTTACCTAGTTATGTACTTTGAGCAGTTTGGCACTAAAGATCGGCAAATTAAATAGTAGGTAGTAAAAAAACGTATATCAAAATTACTACAGTGTTTTTTTTAGTTCAGAACTGGTTACTAGTCTTTTTATAGATCCTTAAGAACCTACTAACACATACAAAAGATCTGTTGGAGGATGGTGGGTCGCGTCTTATACAAATTTGCTCATCATCCTTTGTTAACTTATGTATGACTGAACAATGCATATGTATATATTTTGTGTTACATTTCAGATGTGGGAGAGAGAGCACAATAAAGGCGAGGAGGCGGAAGTTCGCTGGTGCGAGTGGAAGGGACTGCAGCAGACTACGATGAGGGTCACTTCTGAAGCCAAAAATCAGCTCACTAGTAAGTCTATATCACATTTATTTATTTATCTCATCATCATTACCTTGACAACTAAAACTACATAAGTATTTAGACCCCAGCTACTCTTGGGTGGTTGTTTATACATAACCATAGTTCATCCGAAGCTCCGCTCGCATTAATGTAGACCTTGTCTATTAATTTCTATGCCTCGAGGACAGCTTTTTTTTCTGGATGTAATGTACCCTATGTCTTTTCCTGTATCCCTGACAACGTGTATGCGATATTTCATGA
The DNA here is from genome assembly GCA_930367265.1 of Catocala fraxini. Lineage (NCBI taxonomy): Eukaryota > Metazoa > Arthropoda > Insecta > Lepidoptera > Erebidae > Catocala > Catocala fraxini. The sequence goes on along the minus strand of OV884047.1, from coordinate 15,361,887 downwards.
TGATCGGTCAAGTATAATAACGGCGTGAAAGAGCAGCAAACGAACTCACATTGGCATTAACAATATTAGTTAGAATTATAAAGGATGTCCGGTAATTAATGGATAACCTTGAAATGCCTTATAGTGTAGAACTGATGGCAATTCAGAAAAATATATTTAAAAATCTATCCTAACTACTGACATACATGAGATATGATTTTATTTTAATTACCATATTTAACTTTCTTGTACACTACGACCATGAATGAATGAATTCCATTGGTTTTTGTTGTTTTATTATTAAACAATAATTATGCTAATAGATAGACAGTCAAAAGTATGACTAGCTATTGCATTTATTTTATTTTTTCCCCTAGTTTTCTGATTGGCCATCAGTTCTACTGTAAGACATTTCAAGGTTATCCATTAATTACCGGACACCATGTATAATGTCTGTATGTATCTTCGAAGACAGTGGTGCGTTACGCCTAAATTTCACCGGCTATGGTTTTATTTTTCCTACGTAATTTGCGCGTCTATTGGCGGCTAACTAACTCCGTACTGGTACTGCGAATCTAACGCCACTTTGTCCGCCCCGTAAGCAGAATTCGAGACCATGCAAAGTGGTTGCATTAGCTACCGTTGCACCACTGAGGCTGATAAACCTAAGTTATTCACTCATGTCACAAGGCCAACAACTGATTGTGGTATTAATACTACTTGCGTATGTTTTCAGATATCTTAACATCTTCGATCGGTTTCTCGGAGGAGTGCTGCATACCGCAGCGCTGGATGCCCACGGGTGAAGACCCGACGCTGGACCTGGTGATAGCGCTCATGTGCATGGGCCTCTATCCCAACGTGTGTCTGCACCAGGGCAAGAGAAAGGTATGATATTTAACGTGTAACTAGTTTTTGCCCGCGGCTTCGCTCGCGTATAAGTAGGTTAGATTAAGTTGGTAACAGTAGGTACTCGATAATAAATAAAATGTAGCCTATGTTACTCGGTGATAATATAGCTTTCTAATGGTAAAAGAATTTTTCGGTCGGTCGGGTATATAGTTTTGAGTTAAATCCTTACAAACAAAAAATCTAATCTTTACTCTTTATAATATTATTATAGATATCGTATTTCGTTTTTTAAATTATAAATTGTGAAACCATGTGACAGTTTAGTGAGAACCGACAATTCTATAGTTTTCCCAGGAGAACACTATTAAATCACAGATTACATTTTATAATTTCCTAATAAATTAATTGCCGATGTCCATTATCTTATGTGGGTACCAGTCAGTGCAAACCGGCGACACTTCGACCCAGTGGGATCTTTTATATCGACGCTCTCCCAATAACGACTGCCATAGATGTTCATGGCAGCCGGGACCGACGGCTTAACGTGCTCTCCGAGGCACGGAGCAGGCGATAATTGTCAATCAATACGCACATAATTTCGAAGTCATATAACTTCCGAAAGTCAGAGGTGCGCGACGTATGTTCGATCCCGAGACCCACTGCATTGCAGTCTGTTGGTCTCCCCACTGAGCTATCGCTGCTAATGCCTGCTGCCGATGTCCATACTTAAGGCTATGATATATATAAACGTTCTTAAGAATGTTTGCTGGTAATAAGTTTGATTTTTTTGATAATGGTACTCTTATCATAGGCAATGGTACTCTCGTCATACAGCAATGGTACTGAACAGTTTGTTAAATGTTATATGACTCTATGTCCAGGTGCTGACGACGGAGGGAAAGCCAGCGCTGATCCACAAGACGTCGGTGAACTGTAGCAACCAGGAGCAGCGCTTCGCCTCGCCGCTCTTCGTGTTCGGAGAGAAAGTGCGCACGCGCGCCATCTCCTGCAAGCAGACCACCATGGTGGCGCCGCTACACCTGCTGCTGTTCGCCAGCAGGAAGGTTGAGTGGGTAAGTACTATATATCATCTTCTTATATACACATATTTAAGACATATTTAAGTGTCACATAACACACATACGCACATCCGGTTCCGGTATTTACTTACGTCAGTCGCTTCGCTAATAGCTACTTGGTTTTATAGAAAAAGTGTACGGTTTTCTTAAGATCTGCCTACAAAGGTGCCGTTTGGAGTTTGTGTGTGTGAGATTGTGCACTGAATTACAACAGAAAAACAACAAAAACACGCCAATAAAATAAAATAAAGTGTACATAAAACACAAACATATCGCCAAAGTTATGTTGAGGTTATCTGTCAAAACAGCAAACCAGAGACAATATAGACGCTACGTCATTACCAACCTAATAACAAAAGGCTACGTTCGGAAACATAAAAATGTAACAGCCCTGCTTTTTGTTATTGCAAGATGTCTACACAACTATCACCTGAGATCTCGCTGCTTTTGTCAAAAATGACAGAACAACAAACAAACACAATAACAGAAAATATCACTAGAACTATACTGCAAAAGGTGGACGAAATATTAAACCTATTATAGAAGAAAATATGAAACTGAAAACAAGGTTGAAAAATTGAATACCTCGAGATGAATGGAAGGAGGAACAACGTAATGACCCAGGAGGTCCCAGAACTGAAAGACGAAAAGCACGAGGATTTAATAACCTTGGTAACTTCTACACTAACAGATATAGAGGTCCAACTTAACGAAGGTGAAATCGATAGAGTAGAGATTGGACAAAAAAGGGAACGAAGATAGTAAGACAAAACCAATTATTCTTGCTATCGCGACCCTAGGCAAAAAGATCCAGATTCTGAAAAAGAAAAAGAAAATGAGATCCAATACTTACATTACGCATGATTTGCGCAAAGACATATTTAAAGAACTAAGAAAAAAGAAACAGAGGGCATTGAGAACGAAAAAAGTAAAAGAACTGAAACTCCGAGTCCCAAGAACGGAAATGGTAGTACAAAAAACGACCCAAAAATGCAGAAGCTAGATGCCTTTCAGTACTTACGAGGGAGATCAACCTCGTTCTCGGACAAGCTCACAAACAGAAATTAAAGACCCACGAACCGGACAACCACAACAACATGAGAAACAGTTAACAACAAAACGTCTCCTAACGCGGCTGGTCCTCGCGGGAGAACTAGACCACCACCCTCTAACTAAAAGATGTGAAGTTTTCAACATTGCCACCGCGGCGGCAAATAAAACTCGGCCACGCCTGGACCGTGTGTCTTCCGCCAGCCGACGTTCTAAAGTTAAGTGTTCCACTGTGCTCCAGCCGGACCTCGTGCCGAAGCCTTTGAAATAGAACCACGCCCTGTTACTTGTATTGTATAGTAATAGAATTAGCGTACTTTTGACAATCTTGTAAAACTCGCATTAAAGAACTTGTAATCGAAGTGCATTCTTTACTTTATCTCCGCTAACTTTACATTCCTGGTCGACCACGTTCTAAAAACATGGCCGACGTAGAACTATTTTATATTGTACCAACTGCATTAATGCAGTAGCAGTGTGAAATAAATTTATTATGAGACAATTCTTTATAACTGTTTGATTTTGTATGAAGGCTAATAAGAAATTGTCCACTACTGCGAAGTTTAACAAGGTCTACTATACTCCATTTGGTTAGGTACTTAACTAAAGGTAAACAATCTTGATTTTTTTTTACACAAACACATATTAAACAAATAAACTACTGCTTAAACTAACGGTTCAATTGATTTAGTAATCTCTATTGTTGTATTTACATTGATCTTTAGCAGCGTTTTATTTTTAAACTGAGTTTTTAGAAATGACACATTAAGATTGTTTACCTTTAGTTAATTACCTAACCAAATGGAGTATAGGTTACTAGGCAGTTTTCTTTGCTTGCATATACGCATAATTATTTTTGTTTATTAAAAAGTATATTAAAACAATAATTATATACAAGGTGGCGCAAATGTTATCACATTAAATGATATACTACCTTAAGCTGGTTAATATAAGTCGGTTAACATCAGGCACGCCACGATCGTGGCGGTAAGTCCCGTGTTTGAGGAGTGGCTTCCTTCCTTCCGGCTGACACAGGTAATTACTGGTCACGGTTGTTTTGGCCAGTTCCTGTGTCGTATAGGCCGGCAAGAGACGCCCGGTTGTCACCACTGCGGCGACTGCCGCGACGTTGTTGAGGACACGGCGCTGCACACTTTGGCGGTTTGCCCCGCTTGGGCATCGCAGCGCCGTGAGTTGATCGCGGCAGTCGGATTGGTTGCCCTCTCGCTTTCGGCCGTAGTTCAGTGTATAGTGGTCCGGAGTGAGAGGTCGTGGAACGCCGTCGCTCCTTCTGTGAGGAAGTGATTTCCATCAAGGAGGTGGCGGAGCAGGAGAGGGAGCGCTTAAACCCTTCCCCCAACCACAGAGCCGGGCGCCGGAGGGCGCGAGACGAACTCCAGCCACCCTGAGGTTTGACCGGGGGGTGGCGAGCTTCGTGGGTCTGCCCGCCATCCGATCACCACCAGGTCCGAGAGGCGGCGTGCGAGTTCCTACTCGATCTTCTGTGTTGAGTCCGTCTCCCCTCTAGGGCGGGACAGTAGGGTTTTGTGAGTGAGTGCCTATAGGATAGGTCTCTTTGTGTAGTGGCCTGCCGTTTCATACGGCGGGCCGAAACCTCGGCGGGGTCGCGACCGCATGTGCAAGTGATTCGCGCGGCCCCGTCGATAGCGGTTTTGTCGAGGAACACCGTAGGTAGGTTTAGTCGGTATTCCGGGAGCTCTATTTTCATCGTTTCAAAATCTTTCTTTTACCCCGGTGAGTCCGACATAACCCCTCCGCCCGCCCCTGCGCAGGGGTATGCGTCAATGCATTCACCCAGGTAAAAAAAAGAAAAAAAGACGATTAACATAAACGAAAAACCTATTATCGAAATTATTTTTTTGAACAAAATAAAATTAGACACAAATTGGCACACCATTGTAATCAATCGTGCGCTGTAGCCAGCTCGTTAACGGTCATAGGTTCCGAGAAATCATCTTTGTCAACTCGCTAGGATCCGGAAATTTCCGGACCCGATACAATACGACGGTTTTTTAATATCGCTGCTTAAGGTCTTTGACACCTAAGTACAGTTATCTCTGCATTATATGATGTTCTAAAATTTCTAAATTATGAAAACAAATAATGTCCTGTGGCTAAACATTTATGTTCATGTTCATTCGTCTAATCTTTCCTCATCTGTATCGCAGTATTAGACGTAGACCTCTCTCAAGATTTTCTACGCGAACCGATCTTGGGCCGCCCTAATCCAACCGCTTTCCGCGCCCCTTCCAAGTCGTTGATCTTCTCTGTGCCTAACCAAATGTATTATTTATTTATTAGAAACTCAACAGCTTGTTTTCCACACACAGATAAAAGAGTAGATGGCACTAGCAATATTAAGCACTGCGTTAAACACTAGGATTATCGTAGAATTCATTACTGGTACTACCTACAACAAAAAGTTATACTTAAGCCAATTACAAAGTTTCCTGGCATGTTTAGCGGTAAGAAGTGAAACACAGATAAACAATCATAATGATCGCTTCGAGTTCTTTAGCAGAGTTTAACGAATAGTGAACGGTCCACAGGTGGACAACGTGGTCCGGCTGGACAACTGGCTGAACTTCGAGATGTCTCCTCGCTCGGCGGCGCTGGTCACGGCGCTGCGCCCCGCCGTCGAGCGGATAGTGGAGCGCGCCGCCGCGACACCTGACGCCGCGCTGGACTTCTCCCCCACCGAGCTCAAGGTAACCGACCACTGAACATTGGACTTAGACTATAGAGAATCTACTGAGGCAATGTAAAGTTTGCCTACTTTACGCCACTTATGTTTAATATAAATACTAGTGTTCGCAACTTATAACAAATGATATACACTAGTGTTCGCTTAGTGATCAAAATACGACCATAATCATTAGTCAAATTTGAGGAAAACGTCAAGACACTAGCACTATATTGCCACTCTTTTGTATTCGTTTATTGCGTATCTGAGAATATACAATTAATAATAATAATAATAATATAATATAATAATATAATATTCTACCACATACACACAACACCATCTAGCCCAAACTAAGCAGAGCTTGTACTATGGGTATTAGACAATGGATAAACATACTTATATACTTTTTTTTTTTTTGTAAATACATACATATTATACATAGAAACAAACAACAACTGTTTTGTATTGTACATGTAATTACAATACAAAACAGTTCAGGTAGCATTAAAATAAATTTTAAGTGCTCTTTCTTTTTTATTTATTACACTAAAGCTCGTCAAAAGCTACTAAAGAAAATAGAAAGGAATTCGAATGACACACTAAGGAAAAATGTTTCGGGACCGTTATGTCTTTACCTATTTACATAAATATTTTATCCAATTATTCATAATATTTAATATTATGCCCAAACTAAAAATGTCTAACCCAAATAAGGTCAAAGTGAAAACCTATTAAGTTTAAAGTAAATTATGTTTGGTAAATAGCAGTAGCAAATCCTCTATAATATCAGCTAGTTGTGCTTGGTCGTAGCTTGTGAAATACAAACAATTATTGACTTCCCCACCTGAAGGGACAAGTTGTTTTTTTACTTTTTCCTACCATGCCGTCAGTGATTGGGATAAGTGACATTTCTTTTAATAATTATTATCACAGATAACAAACGCAATTTTTAAAAAGTAGGTTTTTATTTTCAGCTCGTTTTTAATCTAGACTATACTTGTTACAAACCTGGCTTGGTAGCCTATATGAGTGGAAATGAAATTCTACTTATCCCAACTAGTGAGACGTTATGGTAAGGAAGAGTGGCAAAATCCGCTTGTCTCCAGGAGGAACAGCAGGTAGGGACTAGTGGAACAGACCACAAATTGCATGAATACACACCCCTATCCTCGACGGAGTAAGCAGAGATGTATTACAGCCACATTTCACCAACTATGTTTTTAGGTCCCATTTATTATATTATGTATACTTAGCTTATAATTGTGTTTAAATAAATAAATAAATGAAAGTGGGTCTTTTGCCATCTACCGGGCACAGATCCAAATTCCGTGTTAATTAAATTCACTAAAGCAGCGCGTTTTTTGAAAAAATGACGAATAGTTAGTGCACAAATCGATATCATACATGTGTAGTAAAAACCTTTTTTTCTTGTTTTAGGTCATAAACTGTCTGAAAGCTCTGTGCGTCATGGACGCCGGCGACTATAATATCCAACGCGAGGCCAGTACACCAGTGTACAGCAGACCAGACGGTGCTAAACGCGGCGGTAACAGGGGTTGGGGTACTAGTGGACCCCGTAGCGGGTTTGGAAATGGCAACCAAGGCTTCGGCAACCAAGGCAACAGCAACCAAAGCTTCGGCAACCAAGGCTACGGCAACCAGGGCTACGGCAACCAAGGCTACAGCGGCAACCAAGGCTACAGCGGCAACCGCAGTTTTGGCGGCAGCAGAGGTGGATTCGGCAGTCAAGGTGGATTTGGTGGCAATCAAGGCGGATTTGGTGGCAACCAAGGCGGTTTTGGCGGCAACCAGGGCGGTTTTGGAGGCAATCAAGGTGGTTTTGGTGGTAACCAAGGCGGTTTTGGCAGTGGTTACGGCAACCGCGGTGGTGGCCGCGGTTTCGGGCGTGGCGGTCGAGGACGAGGGTATTGGCGTGGCAACTAGAGTATCCTATTTTCGTCCTAGCAAATGTGTGGGTCTCGCGGTATCGATTGCGCCCCACTAGTGATAATCCATTCCCAGTGAATGTTTAACAATGATCTTCGGTTTTATTGTAAGGAATAAATGGTAGACCAATTTATGTTGTTTTATTGAATACATTGTAAATATCCAAATAATAATACATGATATTATAATACAAAATTAAGATGAGGAATATATAAAACTCTAATATAGGCGTTACTACACACAAGAAAATATTTTTGTGTTCCGACTTGTAGTTCTCAGGAACAAAATTATTTTTGTATTTACCAGCCCTTTCTTGAATTTTTGAGGAAGGTTTTAAGCTATAAGTAAGTGGCCTAGTAATTATAAACCTGGGTGATACCGCGAGGCACTGCTAGCTAAACCATTTATTTTTACTGTTATGATAGCAAATCTCCAATAGCAAATAAGCTAGCATCCTATCGAATCGAATAGAAAATGACAAAGTGGTATAACAGCGATGTAATTATACCTACTGTTAATTTAAATTTATACTAACACCTTTTTAATAATTTATATACAAATAATTCACAATAATAGTAATTCATATTAGGTAATATATTAAAATTAAGTATTCAATATAACGACCTAGCCGTTTCGGTAACCTCTAGGGGCATTATTATAATCTATAAAGATTAACAAAAGGACCAGTGTCCTCCAAATTAGGTATTTAATTAAACTAAGCATCTAATTAGTTGCAGTTCACTACATAACTCGTTAAAATTACTAAACTAACTAACTAACTAACTAACTACTGAACTACCTATATAGTAGATATCTTAAAATATCTATAAAGAAATAAGATCAAATGCAGTGTTTAGATACTAGAAATAATTAAGACAATTAGGTATATATAGATAAAAATTAATAATTAAAACTATAATGATCTTGTGATGGTATTGTCTAGAATTATCGAAAAATGTATGTTATCATTCTCAACTTATGTAGCGTATAAAAATATAAATTAATAAAAGAAAAGTATGGCGTTCTAAGGCATACAATTATGCCATACTGCCAGTAAAATAAAATTTAAATATAATATGTACTCAATAATTTTTTGAACCAACATTTCTCATTTTTTAAACTACATTTTATACAATAAATGCACGTGATACGCAACCTTCAGTATTATATCCAATTACACCTGTTCCTAGCTACTTTAGTCGCTATTGTTGAAATTGCAGATACCTAAGTTAGTTGACTATAACCAGACTAATCACAACTATATAAGACTAAACGACTAGTATATACTATAAGTACAGCTCGTAAAAAATATTGGCTAAAAAGCCAAAGCCTTCGTCATTCAACAGGATTCTGCACAACTATTAATATAAATTCTTTATCTGGTGCCACCATCACTTCACATTTCTTACTGCGTATCCTTAGGAATGTCAGATCGTTGGTCGGGTCTAGATCTCTCACTACCGCCTTCGCTTTGTCTACTAGAGCGCTCATAAGCCCGGCGTATTGCACTGAGATGTGATTGTCCAAAGTGGTCTTTATTGGTATTCCTTCACCGTTGACTACAATTACGCCAGCTACACCTTTGTGTGAGGATAACTTCCGCACAGTTTCTTCAGCTTCGTTTGCCATTATCTATAATGTTATTCAATCGTAGTTTTACAGTCACAAATAGTAATTTTATTTACGAATAGTTTCAACGACGTTTTCTCGTCAATAATAATTTTGTTGTTTTACTTGTGATGTGTATGACAGGTAATTCTAATTTTAAATAGATGCTAAAAATGTACACAGGTTTGTTATAGAACTATATTTCAAAAAGTTTGTCTTGTTATCAGCAGCATTTTTTTAAATATTGGTTAGTACCAATATTTAAAAAAATGCTGCTGATTGTGATATTACACGAATATCATAACTTAGTATATATATAATTTATTTTATTTTTATTTATAATTTAATTATAATTGTGATTTATGATATGATTGTAATTTAGTACGGACCTTTCAAACGTGCAAAATAAAAAATAAAAATATGTGGAATTTGTGTAAAAATTAAAAAAATTTAAGTTGAAACATTTGAATGGTTCTTACCTAATGAATAGCTTCACGGGTGCTTTCTGGAGAGGTAGGCAAATACTAGATAGCCTAACATACCTGTCGTTTATACCCAAATTATTTATACACGCTTGACGATTCCGGGCATCGGGGTATACTCAACCGTCTCTAATTAGTCAACGAATCATTTACACCCATTTGTCCCATTTATAAAATGAAGTTATTTTTTTTTTATTTTATGGAATATTCTGTATATGTTTGCTAAGCCCTATACTGGTAAAATAAAAAGAAATGGTCAATTATTATGTATTAAATCAATATCGAATTTCGAACTTAGTCTATTCTCGATGCCGCGCAACGACGGTGTCGTTACAATTACAATGTGGCAGGCGGTGGCAGATCACAAAATTAAAGCGAGCCGCGGCGGCGTCGAGTGGCCAATGCGGCTAGGTTAATGTGCGTAACGTTTATACGCAACACTAACGTCGGAATCCAACCTATCACGTCAACAGCTAAGTTACGAAGAATCAATTTTATTGCTCCATTTTAGTAAAATGTGGTATTTTTGTTTTTATCTAATATAATTGACTGTTGCCGCAGCTTCACACAAACACAAACCGAATAATGGTCTGAATCTATTGTTTCAGTTTTTAATACCTTGTCCCTTACACCCTTAATATATTTAATAGGTAGGAGGTTGTCTTGCGGCGCGGCGTACTGAACACAACCTTCGATTAGTTTTGTAAATATAGACACGACCACAAGTTATGCAATTACTCTGATATTTTCTGCAACATATTTATATTAAAGATGAATATATATATCCAAGATCGGTCAGTCTAAAAGATTGTGAAAAAACTTTTACAAGTATAAGAGAAACACAATTATAAAAGTTTATAAACCATTTTATTTAAAAACACACAAATACATACAACACTCGTTCACATTATGATTGAAGTTGCATTTGAACGATTTTCAACATCACTTTATAAAAAAAAGGGAACTAAATATTTAAATATTTTGACTTTCATAATTACTATGAAGCTTTAAAATCGTTCAAATGTTACTTTGATACTTAACGATTAAATTATATTATTAATAATAATAACAAACTTTAATTATGCACTATTTCAGTGATCAGCGGAAAGGCACAATTAGAAAATAAAAGTAAAGTTTCTTTGCTTAAATAATTGTTACTAATTGTTTTAATCTTGTGATGAAGTTTTTGTTACGAAACGTATTTTATGTCATCTATAACAAGGTACAAGACACGTTATTATACTTTCTATAAAGACGATTGTTTTGTTTTGTATCGTATCCATTGCGCTGTAAGAACGCATAACAGTATGTGCTCCTACTAAACCCTAAAACGGAGTGCGCAATGTATATTAACAGCATATTCTGTCGATAGTGAGCTTGGTAGACAGATTGGAAGCGTGGTTTCTTGAATGTTGGCACGCATGAATGATAGTTAACAGTGTTTAGAACATAACTAATGATGTCTCCTTAATTTCACGATCATAACATGAAAATAAAAAATACATGCCGTAATCATTTTTATTGAATTAAAGACAATATTTTAAATCAGACTGCCTAGTTATAGCTGACAAATACTTTAAATGTTCCATTGATTTTAATCAGTAATCCTTTGATTGTGGAACATGTATTCTCATTCAGATTTAAAAATATGATTGTATGACAGCATGAGCAAAAACGCAGTCACAAAATAAATCTCGCTGGCGATGGCGCTAGTGTCTATGGGGTATCATAGATTTTGTACTGGCAAGGTTTAGTTCCCCTATTCTGCCACGAGGTTTATTTCGTGACGCGTATCTACGTTTAAAATGACTATAATATATACTTTGTTTATGTACTTAAACTTTACGTACGACTATTATTGTTGAAATTAAACTGCATTTGTTGGATGTATATCAAATAGAGATGTCATGGCAGAGTTGTTCTTGAAGAATACCCGAGTGCAATCCAAAACAATTGAAATAAAAGCATAACCTTAAAAAATTGTTTGATGCATATATAGCTTTCTGAGAATGAGTGCTCTATAATTCTATAAGTTTCTTACGACAGAGGATTATGAATTATGGGTATGAAAGGAATATACCATAAACTTATCGTGAAAATTACGTTTTAAAAAAATTATGAGATGTGTGATTGTATGAATAAGCTAACTCGCCCTAGGAAAACTTCCTTCTTATAAAAAACCGGCGTAAGAGTAGTAACTACTGTTACCGACTTTCGCTTTTCTTTTTGTATCAAGACCTCACCCACACTAGAAATATTTCCTGCGTCGCGTGGGACTTTTACAAACATTCGAACAACGGGCCCAAATTGGTAAGGCCTATATTTAAAAATCGAGTCCTTTTCTCCTACTGACAGTTAACTTTTGACACATTCTATAAAAAATATGACTTCTTTCTTGGATGTAGGAACTGGGCCTAAGGGTGCCGGAGTCTCCCATTTCTACCTTAACCATTCCTTTCATCCTGACCTTAATTCCTTTTCCTAGGAATACCTCTAGTGTTGCAAATGACCATAGGATACCGTCACCGCTTACTATCAGGCGGGCTATAAGCTCGTATGCTGTCTTTAATAAATAAAAATAATATAAGCAACAAAAGCAGTTTAATCGTCTTAAAGTTATGGGTTAAACACCGTACCGTAAGTGACTATTACCGTTTAGACTAACAAGCAATGACGAAGAGCGTTCGTGAGATTTCATCAAACAAAATATCCTTATTTCAATATAAGTAAGGTTGAAAAGTAAAGAACAGTATTTGGTATATAAGTTAATGGGTGATGTATTAAGGCGGGTATAAAGTTTTGTTTAACACAGCGTTTTATAAATAGGTTTGGTCGTATTAACAAAACGTGATGAGAGGCGTGGCAGAAAGCAGTTTTCTTTTTCAATATTCTAGCAATGTAAATTATAATTCATGACACAGGATTTGAATTTACGACCTCGGTAAACAGTGTCGTCAACTTACGAACTAAGCTTTCTCTGCTGTGGGCATATAAATACATTGCTGCTTCAAAAATCTGAAATTATACCAGATTTAATTTTTTTTATTTGTGTGCTTTATGAATTTTCTGGTGATTTATTAATAAAGGTTAAAAGGGCCCACTCTAAGACTTGTCAATACGACCACATCTCTTGGTTACACGCTGTTTTTATAGCTTATTATTTAACTCTTTGTTAGCAATAGTCTTGATTCTGATTGTCTTTGCCTAATTCATTCACTTGTTTATTAAAAATAAAATTCATTAAATAATTATTTGCTTATTACTTCAAATTGTATTTAAATTTTCTTTGAATACTTTGTAATAGTAATTAATGTTGGCAAGGTTAGAATATGTTATAAACCGGTTAGACAGAATGTTCTTGTATCACGTTAATAGCTGTCAAATATACTTTAATCTCAAATATAAGGCCCATCGTAAAGCTTCGTGACACATCGTGTAACTGCGTTGGCTGGGCACAGAGAAACCCCGATAACATTCGAAATTTAAAAACAACTTTACAAAGTAAAACTGCGTGATTCTGCTCGCTAAAAGGCTAAACGAATTGACCAATTGAAGTTACATTCAAATTTGTAGGTACATTTGTAAGCTATAATTTTTTTATTTTATTATCTATGTTATAATATAATATTATAAAGCTGAAGAGTTTGCTTGTTTTGTTGAACGCGCTAATCTCAGGAACTAACTATGGTTCGAATTGAAAAATTATTTTAGCGTTGGATAGCCCATTTATCGACACACACGCTACAGCTAATAGGAGCGGTGCATCAATGAAAAATGTTGCAAAAACGGGGCAAATTCTCTTATAGATATAGACGAAGTGTCGCGGGTAAGACAGCTTTTAACGTGTTACAATACAGAAGGCAGACTTCAATACTTCCTTTTAAAAGAATATTGAGTCAAAACCAATCTATACAACCGCACATATTTAGAAGAAACAAGAAACACAGCCAACAAACATTCAAACAAGACGAATATGTACTCAACGTAGAAATATCAATTAAAAATAGTCTTTAAATCCTTACAAATAAGAGCTATTGATATTATTGTTAAAATATTATTGTTGTTATCCCATATCTAAGTTTATATGATCCATTGCTATCCGCATATTGTTTTAGTTTGGTAAATCTTTTTACAGAGTATGTACAAATACATTCTCTGTAAAAAGATTTACATGCATTTGGGTTTTGGTTGTCCATTACAATGGTTTTGGTCCAAAAGGAGCTATCAATGATATTATTTGTAACTTATCAGAAAAATGTTAGATTCTTCCATATTTATTTGAAAATCACGAGTCAGGCAGCATTTATCGAACTATTTAGTAAAGTTGCAGATCTTCAGTCAATGGTGAAACAACCTTAGATTGTCTATAGACATTCCTACAAACAATTCAAATAAAGAACGAACCATAGGTTAGAAACAAAAGAGAGAACAGAACTTTTTAAAAAACAGGAATGTCTTTGAAACGCCAATCGAAATTCGAATTAATTTTGGCGCCACCGATGAGGTTTTTTTTTGGCGTTATCAATACAGCCTTTTTCTAGATTGTTCTTGACGTTTCTGGTACCACATAATGCCTAGTACGACTAGTACTATGATGACGATGGCTATGCACATCATATAGAGGAAGGTTTTGACGCCAGACATGGCTGGCTTCGAGTCCTCGATCCTCTCACGTGGGGCTTCGAACGATGCCGCTGATGGGATGATCTGGGACCGATCCTCATCTTTGTTTTGCTGGAAAGAAAAATATTAACATGAAAATCTGAGACATTTTAACTTAACTGACTGCAAGTGAGCTTTCTTGTGTTGGGTTTTCCGTGTTGGGTTTTCCATGAGTCAAGCTACCCACCATTCATGGGAGCGAGTTGGCACACTGTGGTGGGTTTAGCTGGTAGTATCCGGGCTTTACATGCGTAGGATATACACAAGAGTGACCTTTGCCCTTAGAGATTTTCGTCGAGGGAACAGTCTTCGAACACAGAACATAGATTTTCTGAGACTTCTCCATAATGTTCTCGAATATATTATGTGAAGTCTGCCAACCCTCACTGGGCCAGCATAATCCACCAAGATTATGGCCTAACCCTTCTTATACTGAAAAGAGGCCAGTGGGACAGTTTATAATAGGGCTGATATTATTATATGCTTAGGAAATACAGGTATGTCAACAAGCAACGATGATCCTTACTATCAAGAGCGAACCGCAGCCGCCGCTTGAATGTTGTGAGATCGAATCACACACGTGACAATCATTTGTGTGATTCATGAAAGATTATTCCGAATAAGTGTAATCTGTGTCCGTTAATTGTCTGTTGATAAGGTCCCAGGACACAAGCCTTAATGAGGCTCTTGTAGTGGCAATGCTGACATAGAATTGTAAGTACTACGTCACATTGATTCTCACGCTGCAGTCATGTACAAGGGAGTCATTGTGTAGACCTTGTTACGTAAAGTCGTGCCAATTGTAATTACTCTGAAATAATTAACTTTATATTTGGTGGACATTTGACCTGTCATTTATCTCCTGCACACAATAACTACCATATTAGTGCTAACACTAACTCCAATAGTCTTCTCTAAAGAAAACAAATGAGATCATTATATAGAACTCACCGCTTCCAAAAGGTCTAGCTCGAACATTTTAATGGCTATGATGTCGTGGTTGTCGCTCAGATCACCGGTGGTTGCTGACGCACCAAAGAAGTAACCGGTTGGCAGCAATACGTTCTCAACCTTGAGACATTCCTTCCACGCGTTCTTCCCTTCCAGATCAGTTGATACTGGAATACGAAGATAATAAAATAAGTACTGTGTAACATTATTCATTTATATTAGACGGTAAAGCGAAAAGATTTTTGCCATTATTATTATAACGTACTAGCTTCTGGCCGCGGCTTAGCTTGAATAGTACAAAACAGTATTTTTTTCTGGATGAAAGGTACCCTCTGTTTGTTTCTGTACCCCCGACATCGTTTACTCGAAATTTCATGACGACCAGTCGAGTAGTTGCGGCGTCAAAGCGTCACAAACAAACAAGCTCACCTTACAAATACAATACAATACACCTTAAAAATTGTTCAGAGGTTTGCTAGCTTTGCACCTTAAATACTTGACTGATTGTCACGCAATTTCTGAGGGATAGAAATTTATTGTCAAAATCAACCGCGGTCAGAATCTAGTTTATAATATAAATTAGAATGTATGTGTTACCTGTAAGCGTATCATCCATGTAGGTGATAGATATATGCGTGTCATGGTTGTAGTTGCGGAACTTAGCCTCGCAGCCGGAGATCTGTGTGTGCGTGCCGTCGCGATCGTGGTCGTAGTGCAGCGACCCGTTGTTTATCATCGCCGATACGTACGGGTGCTGATGCTGAAATTATATTAATTCTTCATTAATCTTTTATTCTTTAAAACAGAATACATTTGTCTAAAAAAATATCTCGCATTAGGTATAATTCCGGTGACGCGGAGGACTTTACAAACATTCAAACAGATACAAAGAACACCCAGACGCGGAACAATTATTTGTGGATTATATATATTTTTGTCCCGTGCGGGATTCAAACCCACAACACTCGGCGTAGTGGCAGTGGTGAGGCGACCGTTTAAACCACTACGCCATTATATTATAAAATAACAGTCAATTTATAATAATAAATTATCATTACCATTAAATTATTATTATAGTTTAAAATAGTTGTTTAGGACTTCTTCCTGATAACTCCTTCACCTTTAGGAAGCTACTTTATCCAGAAGTAAGATAGGCTATATAACACATCGCGCTACGATCCAAGGGAGCTGGGCAGTCATCAGAAACGTAGGTGAAACCGTGGGGCACAGCTAATACATAATGCTTTTTTTTAAATTAATACTGCAATTCAGTTTATAAATTACTAGAATTGTAGACTGAATTGCTAGTATTCACGCTACGATCCAAGGGAGCGGGGCAGTCATCAGAAACGTAGGTGAAACCGTGGGGGACGGCTAATGCATAAGTTATTTTTTTTTTATGAATACTTGTAATTCAGACTACAAATCTAGCAATTTGTAGACTGAATCTGGCTATAAAATGAAACCTGCAAAAAACTCACGGCTAAGATATAACACTTTTCAATACTTACATTGTGAGCGCCATTATGGTTGCTATACGTATCCAGTATGATGGCCAGCCCTTGGAAGTAGTCCTTGCTGCCGAATACTGGACCGTTCTGCATACGATCGCGCACGTACCATATCGCGAACCCATCGCCAAACAGGTCTTTGCCTCGACCGTGCACCTTGAATTGGACTTGGAGCTCCCAGTTGCGGGTTTGACATGGCTGCGGGAAAAATAAGGTAGGTTAGGTAACTGGAAAAAGAGTAATAAATGAGAGGGAAGTTCGGTGGATTGTCAAGCCGAAGTCTCGAGTTTGAGCCTACGACGCGCACGTCTGAATATTCGTAATTCTAGCTTTTAACTGCGGCTTCGTTTGGTAACAGTAGTATTTTCTGGGTGAAAGATATCTTATGTCCTTTTTAAACTCCTGACAACGTGTCATCGAAATTGAATGATGGCCCGTCGACTAGTCAAGGCATGAAAGCGTAATAAATAAACAAACTCACATTCCCATTAATAATATTAGTTAGGATTATAGCTCACTATAACGGTGAAGAAAAACATTGTAAGGAAACCGGCATGTTGAGACATTTTCTCTAAGATGATGCTTAAGCCTTGCAATAAGACAGTTTATAAATGTCATATAATCAGTCTCACACCTATGTCCTCGAATGGGTAGACAGACATGGGTAATTATAATTTAACTATGCGGAATCTCACATTTCGTAAACGCGCAATTTGCTTAAAAAGAGGTATAAAGCTATAACGTTTTCGCTTCACGTATAACATATAACATAGGTTACTAGATTTTGCCCGCGGTTTCGCTCGCGTTTATTTAAATTTCGTCAATACATTTCTATTCCTCAGAAACAGTACCTTTTTCTAGATGAAGGTACCGTATGTCCTTTTCTACACCCCTGAGAATGTGTAAAATTTCACAATGATCGGTCAAGTAGTTCAGGCGTGCAAGCGTAACAAATAAACAAAATTAGTGGTCGTCGATGAACTATTGTATTATGTCCTTCAAAACATAACTTTCTTTCTACTTTATAAGACGCGCAACTCGCGAATAATACCAACAAAACATAAAACATCGTTAAGCTCCATTAGCTCCAAACTTAACAGTTATTTGGCATTACAATATCGTTTCTGTATCGGCTGTAAGCAACAGCTTATGTAGGTCAAGGACGGTTTAGTGGTGACCCAACCTTGACCTGACCTGACCTGTGAATGAGAAAACTCGGTCAAGCTATTTCTTATAATGTATTGCGTGTTATTTTAAAGTATTTTTGCGTTTTAAATAGTAGTTTTATGTTATTTAATGTTAATTGGCTGTGCTTTTTTTGGAGGTGCAGTTACGGTTAAATAAACTGTAGGGACACTGCTGACGTATTAGTTTTCTGCAATCATGTATAAGTATGCGATAGCGCCGCGCAGCAGTCATCGCCCCGCAACCAGACACTGTCGTAGTACATTAGTTAATATTTTATTTGAAACTGGTACCACTGGTAAATAATCATCCATATTTACCATAAAGTATTTCCTTTCGACTCCCATAACAAGAAGACCTAACATACTTCTAGAAAACCAATCGTCCTGATAATAATAATAAATAGTATCTGCTCTGTATTTAAACAGGCACACACCCACTGGGTGTGTGCCTGTTTAAATACAGAGCAGTGGCTAGGCACGGGTCTTTTCTCAGTTTGGAAATGGCGGACTGTTCAGATGTGTAGTCATACAGTTGACTTCACAACAGCACTATGTGCACATATCTACAGACTTAGGTATGGATAATCAATGGCAAAATAAAGTATATGCCAGTTCATACATAAACGCATGTACTGATAGACAGTCAGTCCAAAGGTCTATCCACTATCCTATCGCTGGACAGCTCATGTTTTTATTACGATATAAGTACTTTAAGCACACATATAATTTTTACTTGATAATCAATAATTATAATTATATTATGCAGTATTATGTTTCAACA
Source organism: Catocala fraxini (assembly GCA_930367265.1). Classification (NCBI taxonomy): domain Eukaryota; kingdom Metazoa; phylum Arthropoda; class Insecta; order Lepidoptera; family Erebidae; genus Catocala; species Catocala fraxini. The sequence goes on along the minus strand of OV884047.1, from coordinate 15,343,091 downwards.
AGAGTTCTTGAATTCTTATAAAAAAGGCTGTACAAAAATTGCTTATTTGCTCCACACTCAAACGCACTACATATACATCGGTCACCAAGGTGTTGCTGAAAATCAGCGCTGTTTCGCTTATGCGGATAAAGCTTCGGGCTGAGCAGCATCTTTTTTTTAAAAGACACTGCGACGCATTCTGCACGCGTTAGGTTATATACTTACTAAATGGATCGAGCCAAGGGTTTAATCTTTTATTTTTTATTTGTTTATTTGCATATTTGTTTCTATTTTTATTTTTTATTATAATATTATTATATTTTAAATTGTCATTTACTTTTGTTCTACTGTCCCATTGTCTTTTTTTTTTCTGTCTAACTGTATACTACGTTTATGCTGTCTACAGTATGTGTTGTGTGTTTTCCTGTCAAAATAAATGTAATTTCTTTTTCTTCTTTCTTCTTCTTTAACAGTGACTCATATGTTACTAACAAGGTAATCGATACGATACATTGTTATTTTTCTTAGAAATCCTAATCCTAACTAATATTATAAATGCGAAAGTGAGTTTGTTTGTTACGCTTTCACGCCTTAACTACTCGACCGATTAGCATGTAATTTCGCATACACGTTGTTAGAGGTACAGAAAAGGTCATGAGCTATTTTTAATTTAGGAAAACGTACTTTCCCGTGGTATACCTAGTATGTTATATCGACGTGTATCGTTTTGGCAAGTATCGATACGAAATATCGATTCTGATCGCGCCTAATAGGGCAAAGGGCGAAACTTTGTCATCCACATACATCAGTTTATTTACCCTTGCAACAATGACATGACTATTTATTATCATAGACAAAGAAAACAAGAATATCATTGACAAATATAGTAAACTCAAGCTGTCGAGTATCTGCCCACTGCTTATCATTGTAGAACTACTTTGTTAGCCGTCTTACGTCATATTTATACGGCGTGTAATAGAGAGATGCACTTAGAATACATGCATACAGACATGAAGCAATAATAATCATTTGTTTGCAAACTAAGTGTACATGGGTACATAAGGTCTCAAATATTTTATAATAGGTACTTATAACTTAGTAGACTTTTACAGCCATAGCAAATTTGAGGGCACTGCAAAATATATCTATGGCTAGTTCACATAAAACAGAGAGCAATCTAAACTAATCTAATACATACATACATTCACGCCTGTTTCCCAGAGGGGTAGGCAGATACTACGGATTTCCATTTGCTACGATCCTGACACACTTCTCTGGCTTCATTCACTTTCATCACATTCCTCATACACGCCCGTCGGTTCAAGGTGCTCTTAACCTGGCCTTTGTCCAGAACGCCTCCGATCTGATCAAGAAACGTTCGCCTAGGTCTTCCTCTTGCGACTGTTCCATTCACACTAGCCTTATAAACTTTCTTAGTCAGTCTTTCCTCGTCCATTCTTTCTACATGCCCAAACCAGCTTAACATACCCTACAAACCTAATTAAAACTAACTTATAAGTAGATATATAGTCATTAGTCTGTACGACTTGTATAAAAATGGCACTAATTTACTTATGAAAACATTACTTTTTAAGGAAAATATACTTTTTTTAGTTAGGCTCAAACTACGAGAACGCTCGCTGAACATAGATACAGCATTTAATGCGTTATGATTTCTTTATGCATCCACATCGCGAAGTTTTTGTTATGGCACTCATAAAAATGCTCATGACGCGTTGTGGGTAACGCGGAATGGCCATAAAGCGTTACTCGTTGTGGATTGAATGATATGAGAACACAACGTTCCGATGCAATGAAATAAAGTCACAAGGAATAAATATTTTATTGCTATCGTGATAGGTATTAAAGAATTGTCGCTGAATGAGCTATTTCTTGCATTCATCAAAACATCCTCACTAATCTTTATTCTCATTTTTCTTTTCTTTAAAAAAGACTACTCCTGCACTAGGAATATTCCCTGTATCGCGGGGACTTTACAAATATTCAAACAATGGACACAAAGAACACCCAGACTCGCAACAACTAATTGTGGATCACACATATTTTTGTCCCGTGTAGGGATCGAACCACTAACACTCGGCGCGGCGTCAGTGGCGTACGACCTCATAAACCACTAAGCCATCCGTGCAGTCATGTGTGATTTTTTGTTACGCTTTTACTACTAGACCAATTATCATGTAATTTCGCATACACGATGTCAGGGGTACAAAAACGGACATGGGGAACCTTTCATCCAGAGAAAAGTTACTGTTACCAAGTGAAGTCGCGGGCAAGAGCTAGTTACTTATATAAGCCCTAAAATAACACCTTGATTATTCAATACATTCACGTGTTGTTTTCAGGCTTAAATTATTCAAGGAGCTTTATTGCGTACGACGATTTTGGAAGAAAAGGGAGATCCGAATAAGTCTTTTTTATTTACGTAGCGACCTACATATTTCATCTAGGTGTTATTTTTCTTATACGGGGGACAGAAAGTGATTGGATACTTAATAATTGAATAGCATTATATATTATTAGTATACATTAGAAGACCCTTACGACCCATTGGAGCCTAGTTTCTGAATAAGTAAAGATAGGTCTCTATTTTCTGTTTGACAGTAAATAAATGGAAAGCTCTTGTGACATCTTTATTTTCCAATATCACTTGCATTTCGGGGCTTAGTTAACTAAAGTACACTAGTGCTAGATTTAAACTAGGTATATAGATAGCTCAGTGGGGAGACCAACAGACTGCAATGCAGAGGGTCTCGGGTTCGAACCCAGGTCGCGCACCTCTGACTTTCGGAAGTTATATGACTTTTCAAAATTATGTGCGTATTGATTGACAATTATCGCCTGCTCCGTGCCTCGGAGAGCACGTTAAGCCGTCAGTCCCGGCTGCCATGAACATCTATGGCAGTCGTTATTGGGAAAGTCAGTACCCTCTAATATCCTGACACTGGTCTAGCCTTAGGGTATCGTTAGCCTTCGGGTTGCGGAGGTCAGGTGGCAGCCGCTCCGTGTAAAAACTGATATCCAGTCAAATCCGGTTAGACCAGAAAAGTCGACCCCAAGTGACTTGGGAATAATAAAGGCTAAGAGAGAAGAAGGTATTAGGGAAGTAATGCCCATTACTGCGTACACTGTCAGATATATTTATCGTTGTGTAAAAATTTCAAATGAATCCATTAACTATGTTTCGAGTTTTGCGGACACAAGTATACGGAAGGTGAATCTATACCTGCTAATATTATTAAGCTGAAGAGTTTGTTTGTTTGGTTGAACGCGATAATCTCAGGAACTACAGGTTCGAATTGAAATGTTATTTTTGTGTTGGATAGCCTATTTATCGAGGAAGGCTGTATAACATCATGCTACGACCCACGGGGCGGTGCAGTAACCGAAACCGTGGGCATAGCTAGTTTATATACATATATGACTTGTGTATGATAACTTGATAAGTAAGACAGACCTTTAAGCATATGAATGCAGGGGCCAAATACGACTATACTTTTTAGTTACATGCTGTATCTATACTAATATTATAAAGAGGACAAAGAGGACATATTTGATATTTTGTTTGTTTGTTTGTAAGGGTTTAACTCAAAACCTCAACCGATTTAAAAAAAATTATCACGATTAGGAACCTATATTATGACCGAGTAATAGAGGCTATGATTTATTTAAAAAAAGGATTGTTACTAACATAATAGGACTTTTGAACTTATAAATGGATGCAAGTACCTAATACGACCACACTTCTTTGTTACATGTTGTATATGTATGGATAATAAGTACGAGTTGTTGGGAGTTATTTATATAAAGACATGTAAACAAACAAACAGCATTATACATGCGGTTTGTTTTGGCGTGTACTGCATAATATTGTTGCCAAATGATATCGTTGAAGCAACCAAAATTGGTCACGCGAACGATACTCATATTGATTACTCTATTTAAAGTTCAGAAAAGTATTATGAAGGCTGTCTGTAAGTGTAACCAATAGCCGTATAATAATTAATATAAGGTCAAAAGAATATTTTATAATAATCATTTATAATAATCCTAACTATAGTATTATAATTGCGAATATGCGTTTGTTTGTTAATTATGCTTCCACGTCTTAACTACTCGACCGATTATCATGAAATTTCGCAATTGTCATGGGTACAGAATAGGACATAGGGTATACTGCTCCAGAGGGATAAATTTATCGAGTAAATTTGGATTCACGCGAGCTAAGCCGCGTGCAAAATATAGTCTTTACATAAGGAAATTGCGAAAATGATCTAGAGTAGTTTACTAAACCTGTAAAATAGCTTAGTGGGAGATCGTTCTAAGCTACCACGCAGTTGTCTCGACTTCGAACCTAAGACACGCCTGTGAGTTTTTGAAGTTATGTGTGTATTAAATAGTTAATCATGGCTCGCTTTAAAGGCGAAGAAAAATATCGTAATAAATCTGTTAGTCTGTGCGTTGTCCATAATGTTCTCAAAGACGCGTGAAATCTGCCAATTCGCACTAAGCCAATGTGGTGGGATATTATTAAGTACCTACTCTTTTTACACTGAGAAGAGGCCAGGTCAGCAGTGGGGCAGTTTATAATAAAAGTGTTGGTATTATTATAAGGGTCCTAATATAATATATCGTCTTCTACTAGGCTATCGCTGGCATTTAATAATAGTTTGAAATACTTAATTTGACATAATGTTTGGATTGGCATAATCGATGCAATGTATACCAAAATATCTTAAATTCTTATTTACAATATATTAACATAATTAATTTTAAAACGAAATAATCTAATATACCTATATTTACAAACGTATTAAAAAAGATAATTAATAAAGAAAATTATAATATTAAATATTTACAAAAATGGTTTAGGCATCGTAGAATTCTTCAGCTTCGCTGTCAACTGGTAACGTGCCCAGAAGACTGGCATCATTGCCACGTTGAATGGCAATGCTGATTCTTTGGGCTAAGAAAAGACCAGCCTTCTGATCACGCGAAACGTCGATCAGGGGTTTTAGCGATCTCCCTGTACAAAATATTCTCGCTGTCTTTTAATATTTATTTTTAAAGACATCTCTTTCTTTAGAGATAATTCCTGTGTCGCGGAGGACTTGACACACATTCAAACAACGGACACAGTGAACTCCAAGACCCGGCACAACTATTTGTGAATCAGATAGTTTTGCTGATGGAATCGAACGCGCACTGACAGTGGCCAGGCGACTACTTAAACCACTACGCCATCCGTGATATTTTGAGTCACATAAAATTATAAGGTAAGTATATATATTATTTATTCGTCTAATAATTAATTCTAATAAGATATAAATCTAGGTATTATATTCAATATAACTAAGCTGAAGCCGCGTACATGTTTCTTTCACAGAGTTTTTTATTTGGCCGTATAATTTTATGGCGATGAATAATTATGCTTAACATCCATTTGTGGATCACACAAATTTTTGTCCCGTGTGGGATTTGAACCCACAACACTCGGCGTAGTGGTAGCGGCGGAGTGACCACTTACCCACTTAAACACCTACTCTGCCTACTGGTTCAGAGTTATAGATGTGATACTAAGTATACAGAAGATAAGCAATAATATAACTGAACAAATTATAATGCATGTTAATGAGCCGTGCTAATCCATTGTTTTACAAAGCAGACACGCCTAGAACCTTCCATTGTTATTTAAATAACCACTTTACAAATAAAATAAAAAATGATACACACATACGATATTTTCGTGTAATTTGTAGATAAAGTTAAAGTTTGTAGCAGCGATAGCCTAGCGGGACACCGTTGGACTGCCACGCAGAGGTCTCAAATTAGATCCCTAGGCACGCATCTCTGACTTTTTGAAGTAATGTGCGTATTATATATAACAGTTAATTATCGTTCGCTTTATCGGTGAAGGAAAACATCGCGAGGAAACCTGCATGTCTAAGAGTTCTCCATAATGTTCTCAAATATAAGTGAAGTCTGCCAATCCGCACTGGGCCAGCGTGGTGGACTATGGCCTAACTCTTCTCACACTGAGAAGAGGCCCGTGTCCAGCAGTGGGACAGTTTAATACAGGGCTGGTATTATTATAGCAGTTAAACTTGGACTGTAGTAGCTATAGACACATAATGGGGTTAGGCAGAAGTGTAGGTATTACTTTCATATTACATCAGATATGTTATCTCACTCCCTATTGCGAAGGCACCTAAAAACAGCTTAAAAAATGTGGGTGAAATTGATATATGTTTACCTTTTGATATACAGGGTGTCCAGTAATTAATGGATAACCTTGAAATGTTTTATAGTAGAAAAGATGGCCGTACAGAAAAAGAAAAGAAATCGAAAAAAAAAATAGTGCACAAGCGTGTGCGCAAACACAAGTGCACTCTCTGTTCCCTAACTCTCAAGATCCGATGGGACGGTAATCCGACACGACCAGAGAGAGATCAGGCGCAGGACCAACGGCTTTACGTGTTTTCCGAGGCACGGGGTGACTAACACCGCCAACTGCCTAACTCCGGGCTGCTATTGAGATTTAATAATAGAAAACCCAATAACTTTTTGTTGGCCAGACCCGGGATTCGAACCCGAGACCTCATGCACAGCAGTCGCATTCACTACCGCTGCGCCACGGAGGAGGCTTTCAAATTTTCGCTTTTATGTAAAGTACACTGAAACATTGTTAAAAAAACCTTGGATTACATTGCTAATCTCTAAAAGCAACGGATTGTTTTACAAGATAACGTTAATCTAATGCTTTTATGTGGGTTAATGACCTGTAACTACTGCCACCCACATTATGTTGTTTGATTATAAAATACCTGTACCTACATTCAGCCAGACCTTTTTTTATACAGCAATATACAGAATAGAAGCAGCAATGTTACTAGTGCCCGCAAAGTGAAGATTCAAAATCGTCTTAAACCAGTGGTCGGCAACCTTGTCGTTCAAAAGAGCCAAATATACATAATTCACAAGTGAAATCTATTCAAAGAGCCATTTTTTAACTTATCTCTGCTTTAGCAAGGGACATTGTTACGGAAAATAGGATTAAAAGTACACAGAGCTTGCCTTTGTCAAATAAGTCCTAGTTAAATTAACAGTTAATCAAATAAAATTTGGTATTATAGTTATAAGGCAAGATAAGTAATATTATGCCTGCACTAAACGTTTCGTGGAAGAGCCGCAGCCGAGGAGTTAAAGAGCGGCATGCGGCTCACGAGCCGCGGGTTGCCGACCACTGTCCTAATCGTATTGGGACGTTTTTCTATTGGTCTAAAAGAACATCGGTTCAAAAAAATGTTTTCTTTCAAGGTATTCTTCAAATTTGATTTGTAAAGAATTTGCCAGGGATGTTTTTATTGGGAGATTATTAGATTGCCACGCAGAGGTCTCTAGTTTGATCTCAAAGCACGCACATCGGACTTTGCAAAGTTATGGACGTATTAAATATCCTTCGCTTTAACGGTGAAGGAAAACGTCATAAGGAAACCTGTATGTCTGAGAGTTCTATATAATATTCTCGAGGATGTTTGAAGGCTGCCAACCTGCACCGGGCCAGCGTCGTGAACTGTGGCTCTAATCCTTCACACACTGAGAAGAGGCCCGTGTCTAGCAGTGTGACAGTTTATAGTTTATTTTATTTTATCAAACTGATAAATATCCCCTTTACTAGAAATTGTATCATGTAAGCTCTTTCCACAACTATTGCGCTATTTATTTGCTTTAAATTGTTAACACAAGTGCAGTTATTAATAACAAAATAGTCGTGGCACCTTATTTTCGACGTACATTACTATGAAGGTGACACAATATGTAATTTAAAATATAATTGATACATATAAGGACTGAAAACACCGATAACCTAGTGGAAAAGAGTTTTCGGACTAACGGCACGCACCTCTGACTTTTCAAATGTGTGTATTAAATGATTAATCATTGCTTGCTTTAACGACGAAGAAATATATGGTGGATGGAAACCTGCATACCTATCTGAAACTTCTCTATAACATTCTCGATGGTGTGTGAAGTCTGCCAATCCATAAATCAACTCAACTCTTCTCAAACTGAGAAGAGACCCGTGTCTAGCAGTAGGAGAGGTTATAAAAAGAGCTGATATTTTACATAGACTCACGGCTGCGTTGGATACTACTGAATCTATTAGAGTTAGTATACTATCATAATCATATCTATGTTCTAGCTCCCACGTATTGGGGACGAACCTATTGCTTTCTACCAGACACATTCTAGACTCCATTATGTTACTATGAATTTTCTAATGGAAAATCCCAATAATAGTTTGCCTCGATCGGCAACCGAATTAAGGATGTAGCGATCGTCTGCATACATAAGCGATAAGTCTAAACACAATCTACGGTATTAACAAGGAAATAAGACTCCTTTATTTACATTACTTATCATTATTTTATTTGTTCAATAAAGCGCACCGGGAAACCCTTTTTCTCATGAGAACAAACAAACAATAAACAAAATATGGAACTAATAGATTGTCTAATCTACATGAATGTTAAGGAAACATTGACCTATGACACTGGGCAGGTTCCAAACGAAGCTTTGGAAACAATTGTAAACATTGGAGTATGTCATAAATGACAGAGAAACACAATTCTACTTGCATTATATGACCGATAACAATTACAAAGTAGAGCTATGATTATTGTTATTAAACATTGAATGGTGTATAGTTTTTCTATTGTGTATTTCAGTGAGCTATACACTCATGTTAAATGGAGAGTGAAATAATATATTATTATGGCCACATTAAATAAATGGATACATTTTCTATAAGGTCATTCATATACATTTATAATAATTTGCCTCTTAAACTTATCCAAACAAATATAATAGATTTTAAAGTAGAGCTGTTTGCTTCTTATGCTTTTAAAGCTAAAGAGCTGAAAAATCTTGATAGAATTTGATATAAAGATAGATTGAAAGATATAAGCTACTTGGTACTTGCAACAGACTTGCGTTCTACTTGGGACATAACATATCTCTCGCAAAATGTCTAGTCCTTTGAGGATATACTGGTGTGGGAATGTTGTTGTTAATATTATATTAACATAAATCCAATACATTGATATTCAGTTATAATTATTCCATTAGATGTTAACTGAATAATGTGAGAATGGTTGCTGAAATAGAATTGCAGTAACTAAATCCTTTAGACTAAATTGGTACTGGTCTATGTCTACTAGTAGAGCAACAGATTAAATTATTGATTGCTCATACTTGAGAGTATGTACTTCTCAAACAGACAGCCTTAGTATCCCAACAAACATTATATCAATGAGAGTTGATGATGCAATACTGCAAACACATAGTCAGTAGTACAGAAAAGGATATAGGGTTCATTATTCAACTAACATTCAATGCTAAGTAACATTTATAGGTTGTTTTGAAACATTAGTCACAAAATATATCACTAGGTAGCTATCACTTAAATATCTGAGAGTAGTTTATAAAAAATGCTGAGATTGTACATCTTTACATCTTATTTGAATGTCACAGTTCAGTACTTTCTCATAATATGAATATGGCAAGAATAGAATGTATGGACTTTCCGTAGTTAAACTTTACGGTTATGACATTCAGATTACTACTTTCAGCAATTTTTATGAATGTAGGCTAATGGAAATAATAGAATTTGATTATACCTATTCTTTAAAGATACGAAGTTAAGTACTTTTTAATTGAATCTATTTTTATCAGACTAGTTGTTACCATAGAATTATAAGAAAAACAGGAAATGCATTCTATTTGTAAAATTATAAATGTGACATTTTTAATATGATAGCGATCTATTTCTGACCTTACTTACCCAACTGAGTAAACAATGTCATAACAAGAGTTTCATGTAAGTAGGTAAGAATAATTGTTCACAATATCACAACAAAAACTGTCAAATAACTTGAGCTTATCTTCAGAATAGCGTTGTTAACTAGAGCAGAGGCATGCCTCAGCTCGCTGCACATTATCATGCACTTATTTATATCGAAATGATAATAGGTGTATAATTACATACCACTGTGTTCCATATAGCTCCCGATTTTGACTGCAAATCGGGCGTTAACCGCACATAATTCGAGGTCACTATTGTGCTACCTAAGAAGTCCCAATAAGGCACCGACATTCCACTCCCTGCAGATAATAGACAAATTTTATTGTTAGCGAAAATTCGAGACATTAAGATCAAGACCAAAGTCACCGGTCTAGGGTCACTCACCTTGGTAAGGTTTTGTAAGAGAATGCTCTCGTCTGATGTAATCTCTCGTGTTCCATTCTGCTAGAATAGAACTTACTAGTATTGATAGTAAAAATACTTGCAGCCAGTACAGCTTTTCATAAACCATTTTCGTAATTTTCTAGACGATACACTGTCCGATGACAAGACAAACGCCAAATCATGGCAGTCACTGAATAATGTTGCCATTGCCACGTGTTTCAATTAATTTATAAAGTTTTCGTGTTGCTTTTATAAAAAAAGAAAATAGAGTTAATATTAGAAAACAAATAAATTAAAATATATGGAGTACTATAAAAATAATATAATAAAAAAGTACGTAATCATTGTATGTATTCTAATTCCTAACTAATATGTACTATAAATTCGAATGTAAGTTTGATTGTTTGTTACGGTTTTACGCTCTCGTAGATAAAGCAAGTCAATGCTGATCATCATGAAATTTCACATACACTTTGTCAGGGAACAGAAAAGGACATAGGGTACCTAACATCCATTTTTAATTATTACAGATAATAATAAACACAGTTTACAGATAAATTAAATAAATATACATGTAATTTTTTTATAACTACAGATAAAAATTATAAATTAAATTTTTAATATTGTAGATAAAACTATAAGTGGATGAAACAAATATGAGTAAGATGTCAATAAAGAGTTAAATACTTGGTGATTTTAAATCAGGAGTCTATTTGTCGATTTAATAAATATTTTTTATAATTTATCTTAAATATATAGTTTATTTTAAACTTGTACTGTTACTAATCTAACGTAACCTACATTTACTTGAGCGAAGCCACGGAGAAAATATATTTGTGCCTAAATATAACACTGATTCTAATACGACCATCAATTGTGCAACATTAAACAAACTTTGTAATCTTTATTCTGAAGTTTCTAAACTTATTGCTGTACTTTAAAATATATTCAATCTGCGGTTAAATAAAATTATTTTTTACTCTAATTGTTTAATCTGGGCCAAAGCCACCTATTTAAGTCAAATAAATAAAGATAATCATACGACAAAAAGTAAAAAAAATGAAAAGCAGCTATCAACAAGAAACGTCAAAGTGACAGTCAGTTGACGTTCTGTTATCGGTAAAACAGTGTCATATCTTTTGACTTAATTGTGACTTCAGGTCTATTTAATAAGCTATGTAGCTAAAAGATGGCGTTGCAAAAAAACTATAGGTCGTCTATAACGAAATATATTGGCATGTTCATATTATATAGTTTTATTTAATGAAATATAGCAATATACTACTTAGATGCTAGCATTAGACTATAATTAACAAAGCTATATTATTTTTATATGTTAGGTGTATTATTTTGTTAACAATATTCAAATTAATTGTCAGGATATTATGGCAGAAACTGACTACTTTATTTATAAGAAAATTAATCCAATGACATACGAGCAGCACAGAAGTTACGCCGATCAAATTTATGGAGCGTTTCGTGAAATGCGATAATAAAATCATGAATCGTAAATCGACATGCACGGCAAATCGCATGGACAAATTGCACCTGAGGCAAAATATTGCATGCCATCAAGCGAGATACATGAACGAGTAGCCATGACAAATGCCGAACTGCCGTTATCATCATTTAAATGAACTAACTGTTTGTTACTGGGAAATTTAACAACTAAACATAATTAGATTAAGATCAATAACTAAATATTTAGCTAATTTTAAATATAACGTAGCCCAAAAGCTTATGATCTTAAAATGCTATTTTATGATTTCACTAAAACATTTAGAGCCCTTAGCATATTTTATCGATTATTTAAAGTTTAAGGTTGGTTAATCGGATCAGTTTTATTCATAAACTTAATCGGTCTAGTCCAATCAAGCGAGAAACTCGGGCAATTATTTTAAACTTGATGCATTTTACATTTTTACGTCATATTACTAAAGAAATATCAATCAAAGTCGATCGATATTTTGCGGCCCACATACGTCATAACTGAAGGGTTTCCACTTTCTCTTAGCCAGTGATGGATGCACGTACTTTCACTCAAGTTTGCTACATAAACCTCTGGTAAGGTCAAAACCGCACATGGCGCGGGTCATTGACATTTACTTGGCAACTTTTACCATACAGGTCTTGTCTTGATTGTGCTTCACTTGCAGCCTGTATTAGTGACAATTATGTTACGTCAAGTTAGCTAGCATGCAATTTATTTATGGTAATTGTAATTATAAATTGCATAGACGGTGTAGTGCTTTAAGTGGTCGGTTTGCCACTGCTGCGTTGAGTGTTATGGGTTCGATCCCCAAACGTGACACAAATTGTGTGATCTATACCAACTATATGGGAACCACACAATTTTTGCCCTCTTTTGAGTTTGGGTGGTGGGTTGTGTCCGTTGTTTGAAAGTCTGTAAAGTAAGAATTATTTCTGGTAGGAGGGTTGTCTTTTCCAAATAAAAAGTTATGACAAAAATGTAGAGGATAAAAATATGCAAATTGTTATTCATTAGTCATTACATATTATTATAGCAAGAAGCAATGTGTAACTATGTTACATTATAATTAACCTTACACTTATGAAGACTATAATTAGTACATAATATACTATAATACATCATACGCCTAGCAATGTTTACGCAGTAATTAATAGTATTGTATATTATTTGCGACGGCTGTACGGTTTGATTTCTGGCTCGGGCAGGGTGTTATTGGATTTACAGTCAATTTCGAAAGCCTTAGTAAGTAGCACGGAGCCAGGAGCTGTGCTCGGTAAATGGCAGAAGGGTCAGCTTATTACGTGGTACCTAAACTCATAACTACTCATAACTACGTGATACTATGCATCTATACTAATATTGAATATAATTATATATAAAAATGTATATATGTATGTTTATCCATTGTCTAGTACCCATAGTACAAGCTCTGCTTAGTTTGGGCTAGATGGTGTTGTGTGTATGTGATAGAATATTATTATTATTATTTTTTTATTTTTATTATAAAGCTGAAGAGTTTGTTTGTTTGTTTGTTTGGTTGAACGCGCTTATCTCAGGAACTACTGGTTCGAAATGAAAAATCTTTTCAGTGTTGGATACCCCATTTATTGAGGAAGGCTATACGCTATATAACATCACGTTACGACCCATGGGAGCGGCGCAGTAATCATTAACGCGGGTGAAACCGCGAGCACATCTAGTATATACTATCTATACTAATATTATAAAGCTGAAGAGTTTGTTTGTTTGTTTGTTTGGTTGAACGCGCTTATCTCAGGAACTACTGGTTCGAAATAAAAAATCTTTTCAGTGTTGGATACCCCATTTATTGAGGAAGGCTATACGCTATATAACATCACGATACGACCCATGGGAGCGGCGCAGTAATCATTAACGCGGGTGATACCGCGAGCACATCTAGTATATACTATCTATACTAATATTATAAAGCTGAAGAGTTTGTTTGTTTGTTTGTTTGGTTGAACGCGCTTATCTCAGGAACTACTGGTTCGAAATGAAAAATCGTTTCAGTGTTGGATACCCCATTTATTGAGGAAGGCTATACGCTATATAACATCACGATACGACCCATGGGAGCGGCGCAGTAATCATTAACGCGGGTGAAACCGCGAGCACATCTAGTATATACTATCTATACTAATATTATAAAGCTGAAGAGTTTGTTTGTTTGTTTGTTTGGTTAAACGCGCTAAACTTAGGAACTACTAGTTCGAATTGAAAAAATATTTTTGTGTTGGATAGTCGAGGAAGGCTATAGGCTATATAACATCACGCTACGACCAAAAGAAGCAGAGCATAAATGAAAAATGTTGCAAGAACGGGGGAAATTCTCTTATGTGAAGCAGACGAAGTTGCGTGGGTCAGCTAGTGTACCTATATAGGTATAGATAATTTTTTGAAGTCTTTGGCCTAATCTTGCGGATAACCGGCAGGACTTTTTCGAGTAGTAGAGCCTCGCTGATTTCAGCATGAATGTCGATGCTCGACCGGGGAAGGACATAATATTTAAATCGCAAAAGAAATGCATCAGAGCCATGTTTAGACTTACCATTATTGATAGCTGTAAACCGTATTTTAACAAATATAAAATATTGACAGTACCTTCGCTGTATATATATGAGGTAGCAGTATTTACTAAATTAAATCCACACTTATTTAACAAGCTATCCGAAGTTAACCGTCGCAATCGACGAGATAATGAGAGACTGTGTGTTGTAAAATCTCGTACCACCCTAATGCATAAAAGTATTTTTTGTATGGCGCCGATTATTTATAATAAACTGCCAAAAGAAATTAAGCAACTAAATGTCTCATTTTTCAAAATACGTTTAAAGAAGTACCTAATTGATAAAACCTATTACAGTTTAGCGGAATATCTGAATGACTCGTAAATGTAACGTTCTATAGTAAAGAATAAAATAATTATTTCATATTATTATACCAATTCCACATTATGACATTTCATAATCTATTGACTATTGACATTTATATTATTATTGTTTTGTTTCTTGTTTAAAATTATTTTTATTATTACTTTTAATTCCTTTTTTCTTTTAACCTTTTTCTATAATATTAATGTATAATGCTTATTGCAATTATTGAATTTTGTACGCCGTATGGTAAAACATGTAGAACTTATTATAACTCACCACCTTGCATGCAAGCTAATGTAACTTGTATTGTATACTCGTGTTTCACAAAATAAATGATTATTATTATTATTATTATTATTATTATTATCGACGTGAAATACCAGTATTCCTACTGTTGCGTTTCGTCCGGTTAGTGAAAGTGCCGGAGGCCCAATCACCCTCTTAGCCCTTTCCCCTTTCCCGCTCCTTCTCCTTCTCACTTCCTTTCCTAAAGGGTTGGCAACGCGCAAGTGATGCCTCTGGTGTTACAGGCGTCCATAGGCTACGGTGACTACTTACCATCAGGTGAGCCGTATGCTTGTTTGCCAACAGAGTTGTATAAAAAAAACTTATAATATTTGCTTGCTTGTAATACCCGCTTTAACTTGTAATATCAACAAATTTGAAAACTGCAAGTAACTTTTTTTTGCAAACAATTTAAGTAAGCAATAAATACGCATTTTAAATTCTTTACGTTTTCAAAAGACATGGGTAAAGATTACATGCAAATTGAAACGGTGAACAGCTAAATACGTAAAAATATATTACTTGTGTTATAATCAAGTCTTCGGTGATACAGGAAACGTTATGGCGAAAGTCACTGTTAAGATACATGTTAAATACTAAAGGCCATATACATAACTTACAAGAGGGTTATAATGTCGTTATAAGTAAAATTCTAAAATATTATTCATAATAATGTAAAAAATGCTAGCGTACGTAATAACGATGCTGTATATGATAAGGTTTACAGAAATTTAATTAATAAAATATTTTTACAATGCATTTATTAATAATTTTTCAATGCATTGAAAACCAGCGTCAGGCTTTCGTCTGGAATATGCAAAATTCGGCCCTATTTTAACACTATTATGAGACACTCGCTTTATAAATTTTTTGGTTTTGGTTTCGTTGCGTTTAAGTTTATTTTTGCATAGACCTATTTCTTTTTATTTTATACTTGTTATTATGTGTTTCGTTAAGTATATGTTAATAATGTAAATAAATATTTTTTCTTTCTTTATTTCTTTACGTACTAAGTATTTTAACTACACATCGCATTAATCCTTTAGTAAGATATTTTTTTATGAATAAGATCGTTATTATTTATCCTTAAAAAGATAAACAACACCACTGTGGCATTCCATTTTCAAATTTAACTGGAACTGTTTAGGTTAGTAATTGGACCCAATGTTATTATATACAGAAAAGAGGCAGATAATTATGTTACTAGCGTACGAAAAGTGAAGACTCAAAAACGACCAAATTGGTCCAACAAAATGTCTTGCACAACAATTAAAGCACAAAAGTTCGTATGATAGCTATTTCTTGTAACCTCTTTGGACATCTGTTGCGTTACTTATTTATCAAATTTTCGACACAAATACAGTTATTATTTTATTAATAACGATATTGTATGCGCCAGATTTCCAATGGCCATTACTATGAAAGTGACATACGTCATATCTAGTCTATAATATTATTGGCTGGTAAACTATATATTTTTCTGATAGAAATGCTTCATAGAATATATAAGACAGCAGCACTACGTCGAAGTTGCAATTGCAATTGAATGCGTGATTTTCGACTAAGACGGGATTTAAAGAACAGACTGCTGCATTTATTATAATTATGTAAATGGTCACATGAAGCACCTGTGTTTGGTCATTTAGGTACCGCCATCATATGGCTACGGGTACATTGGTCGTGCAGATGGACCAGTAACACAGAAATGGTGATTGGTAAACAAAAAGCCGTAAGTGTAGCCAGAAAACAAAAATTTCGATGTGCAATTGCAATTAAATTCGATATAGTAAAAAGAAAGAAATTTGACATCTTGGTTTTAATTTATTTGTAGTTATGGCGGAAATTGAAATATACACTCTCTTAAAATTTCAGCTCTCTATCTATTACGATTCATAAGATACAGCCTGCTGACAGATAGACAGACGGACAGACGAATAGCGGAGGCTCAGTAATAAGGCCCTGTTGGCATCCTTCGGGTACGGAATCCTAAATTGGCAAAAAACCCGTATGTCGTTGACCATACACCCAAAATATAATAATATAATATCGCCCACACACATCCTATGCGAATGTGGACATTACATCAGCAAGGAGTGTCTAGTGAGGGCATCCACATAAACTTAAGTATATGGTATGATACAGTTTTAATAAAATGACTACCGATGGCCTTCTAAGGTATACTGTTGAACTGGTAAGTCAGAGCAGCATAAACATGACTTGCACTTCTATTTTTCTATGCAATCAGTGTAGAAAGCTGATACACGAGACACTTGATGAGCAGTATGGTAAGCGGTAACCGTAGGTGGGTAACGTTTGCTTTATAAGAGCATCGGCATATCTAGAGTTTTCTCTCCGAGACCTGGTCTTTTGTTAGTTTGGACGTGTGTTGTTCGGACTTACCCTCACAATCGGACCATTGTGCGTAGGTGACCGACGCGAAGAGTTGTTCGGTTACTAATACCACCTTAGCTCCATCCAAAAATATAGTAGGGGACCGATATTGCGCGATAGTACTTCAGTTTTCGGATTGAGTCAAAATATCTTGTTTTCAGTGTGGTAGCTGGGAAATTATAAAGAACTCTACAACAGTTTCCTCACAATATTTTCCTTCATCAAAATCAAAATATCTTCATTTATTTAGGTCACAAAGTAACACTTATGAACATCAAGGTTACAGTAACTAAACTATACTATATTGAATCGAACGCCCGGATCCCATGACGCGGCTGTCCCTATCCGAAAAAGTTTGGTATTGTGAACCTTTTCTATTGCAATAGTTGGAGGGGACAGTTAGAGGGTGTGTGACGGTTTAATCTTTTCCCAATTTTTTATTTCTCTATACTATGAATTTACTTTTACTTATTGCCATGGTCAGGATAGCGAGGGCGTAGAACCAGTAAGAGGAACGGGCGAGAAACTGAACACTATTATTTTAAACCACCTCGCTAAGTTACTGACTTAAAAAAAACTAATATGCTTATTTAATTAATAATTAGTGCTCGTCTTCATCTCGACACCTGGCGTCAAAACCGTCCATCTGGCTTACCTTGGCGATATATATGACACGGCAATGTGTCTGCCAAGTTTGGAAAAGAAAACGGCAATGCACTCTCAGTTATTAAATTGCATTATATTAAAAAGTTTTACTGATCTGTTAACTCAGTGTCATAAACGCATGCGTTGCATATACATATGTGTAGAATGGCATGTTACAAAGACGGAAAAATGTTCACTTATATATTTATTTATTTATTTTGACGGCCAATAATACTAACTAAACATGTGGATATACACCAATGAAAAGGAATAAAAGAAAACCGGTCATATATCTTTCTTACAAAACTTTAAACATGCTAACAAAATGATCGCCCATCCACTCACAAACAGAATTAGGTAACATCTAGTTTCAAAGCAACTATTTCTGGATCACACAAATGTTTGTCTGTTGCTATCGAACTTGCAAACCTCGGCACTCTAGTTTTGGGCAGATATTCACTTAAACCACTGTGTCATCCGTGTAGTCAGAATTATCAAGGACTGATCATTTACACGTTATACACGTTTTACAAGCTGAAAATAAACGAACAAAATTATCATATAATGTTAAGAGCCTCGATGATCATGTAGCATTAGATACCGCTTATGACTCCTGTGGTCCCAGATAAATAGGGTTTTCTTTTAAGAAATTTACAGTAGCTGCACGAAGTTTAGAAATATGCGACATAGATAATGTGCTTTAGGTCGAATTTCGGCTACGGACGACCTATTATATCGGCATTTGGCCTATTGCGCCGGAGATATTATAGTGCACAAGTCTACAAAAAAACACTCTCCATTCGCTAACTCTCATTATCGGATGGGACAGCAATATGACATTATGACTGTCCCATTCGATGATGAGACATCGACGAATTTACCTAATTTTCGAGCCATTGGGATTCCTATAATTCGGAAAGTAAGTAATTTCAACATGAAGCAATTCAACACCACCAGCTTCTTAGTTCCGAAATGTATATTAAGAAATTATTGATAGACGCCATAGATATAAAAGTTGCTGTCATAAACTTCTGCATACTCTTTTGGGTATATTCAGGTATTCACTGGAAAGTTGGTATAAATTTCACCGAAATTACAGCCAGGGATATACCCCCGGAATAATAATAATTGCGAATGCCTGAATTGTTCAGTATCTTTGAGTTGATGTATGTTATGGTTAAGATTGACAATAAATGGGCCTGGTAGGTGACGTTTTGATTGGGATCTAGTATTTATAAAATTGTAAGTCTACTTGGGTATATATTGTTATGTAAGTATACCTATATTTTCATGAATATGTTTATATATGGTACGTATTATGTATACGTATTATATATTATGTATACGTATACATATATACGAAACTAAGAAGATGTATTTTTAATTCAAGGACTTTTTTGAAACACAATTTCAATATTACCTGCAATTTCTTCAGATCTTACGCATTACTAGCGAAATGTGGGTGTAAAAAAACTTCAGCCAGGTACTTCGGTTACATATTCACATGAGTCCACATATGTATGAAAGCTATAAAAGGGAAATTATAACGACCAAGATGAGGGCTTATGAATGATTTATGTTTAATATAATCTCGTCAAACCTACGTTGTCAGCTGTTAAGAGAAATTTCAATAATAAAATGCGTAGACTAACAATTTTCCGATAGAAAGTTACTTTCTTGAAATGCATATTTTAAATGAACATACATAATGTATATGTGACTGTTACAGTGTTCTCTAACAGTCACATATACACTATGTATGTTCATTCAAGACTGTTGTCTTTTACTTTAATTTATGCATTACTGTACTTCGCGACTTTGCTCGCCTTTACAACTTCACCAGGCGACAAACTATCTCTACAGCTAATTTCATCAATATCGGTTAAGTGATTTGGCCTTAAAACATAACAGATATGCATAGTTGATTTTGACGCGTAAGACGGAAAATATAATAATATCAGGCCCTACTATAAACTTTTCCACTGCTGGGCACATCCCAGTATGCGGTTATACATGGACATCGTCTATTACGTTGTCTCCGTCCGGGTTAGCAGAGTTCACGTATCTTTGAGAACTTTCTATGCAGGCTTTCGAAAACGCAAATTTTCTATATTAAAAATAACTTAAGGAAACTGTGGAAATCAGATCTTTACTTTGACAGTGTGTTATATTATTAAGTTTCGGGTTCTTTGACAGCTTCGGTGGGGCAGTAGTAACAGTAAGAAACATGCGACTGCTGTGCATGTCATTCTGGGTCGGCCCAACAAAAAGGTATTCGGTCTTTCCGTTGCAAGTAAACGCTAGCAACACTAGGAGTATTTTTTTTAGTTAGTCTAAACAAACAACTTTATACCTCTGGTGGCGGGTGCCGTTTTAAACCATAGTAGGATTTCACTAGAGTTTTTCAGTCCCTGTTAAAAAATAGACGCTGCGTTCTCCACTCTACGGACCACTAGTACCATGGTGATAGAAAAACATCTTCTTAAAGAGGGCTAGCGATCGTACGTATTGTAGAGTCTGATATTTTCAGTGGAGTGGATTGCCAGTTAGATTGTTCTAGACTTAAGCGTTCCAGTTAAACCTGGTAAGGATTCTGCTGTATAGAAAGCGCAGAGGCACTTTTTAAAGGCAATTCGTCTGCCACAATATTACTTAGTTTAAGTTTATTGATGATACATAAATAAGTAGTTGATTGTCTCTCGTTTTAACGTTGAAAGAAAACCTCTTGATACAATCTTTCTTTATAATGTTCTTAACCGATATGTGAAGACTGACAACCAGCGTCAGAACAGCATGGTGGTGTATCTTGTATCTTGTATCTTATGTGGGGGCCAGTCAGTGCAGATCGGCGACACTTCGACCCAGTGGGATCTTTTGTGTCGACGCTTTCGCAATAACAATTGCCATAGATGTTCATGGCAGCCGGGACCGATGTCTTAACGTGCTCTCCGAGGCACGGAGCAGGCGATAATTGTCAATCAATACACACATAATTTCGAAAAGTCATATAACTTCCGAAAGTCAGAGCTGCGCGACGTGGGTTCGAACTCGAGACCCTCTGCATTGCAGTCTGTTGGTCTCCCCACTGAGCTATCGCTGCTCTTTGCATGGTGGGGTAAGGCCTAATCTATACTAATATTACAAAGCTGAAGAGTTTGTTTGTTTGAACGCGCTAATCTCAGGAACTACTAGTCCGAATTGAAAATTATTTTAGCGTTGGATAGCTCATTTATCAAGGAAGCTTATAGGCTATATAACATCACGCTACGACCCACGGGGGCGTCGCAGTAATCATAAACGCGGGTGAAACCGCGGGCACATCTAGTCATTCTATATAAGGCCTAACATAAACAAAAAAGACCGGTGCTTAACAGATGGACAATTTATATAAAGGCTAACAGCAGATGTAAAAGATACGGCTATTGGCTTTTCGACATAAGATTGGTCAACAGTCTGCGTACAGGCACAAAGGCATTTACAACAACGTAGAGTTAAAAATAAGTTTGTCTGTTGGGTAATTCAGAAGCAGGTGCATTCAGCAATTGGTGGACAGCATGCGACTCAAAAGGCTATATTGACGCTTTAGTTACGTATAATCAGGCGCAAATATGCTATATTACTGCGCAGCAGTTGTATCCCCAAATTATACGGTGGATGGTAAATGAATATGTATTTGTCATAAAGCTAGTACCAGCTATTATATTAGGCAGTATATAATAATTGTATGTTGTAGTTCCATTTGAACTGATTCGTCAAGAAAACACGACAATTCTGCTTTATTTAGGATTAGGACAACGTTTTTGAAATATCAGTTGGTGTATATCAATGTTGTAGTGCTAACCTTTTACAAAATGTAAATGCGTGACTCTATGCTATTTTATATAAAGTATTATATTGAAGGTATAATTACAGAGTGCTTTACAAACAACATCGTTTCTAAGTTTTCCTAATCAATGACGTGCACGCGAGATAAGACCGAATAGAAACTATCACCGTCAAAGAACTTTTGACCCAATTCCCCGGCTCTCGCCCGGCACTTTTACCTTCTACGCCCTAAAACTCCACGTCACAACTTTCTATGGGCTCATAGGCTAATGAAAGTGACTGATAAAAACCCAAAGTGCACCCCGAAGGCCGTCCACTAGACCTACGACAATACAAAAACATTTAGGTCAGAGAAAGTGGTGAAAGGCTATATTTGACCGTGATCTACTCTTCGTACTCTCCCTAGATATTTTTATCGTGTTCTTGACATTAACCATTCACTTTTTTTCACTTGATACACACAAAAAGAAACCCTATTTTTGTAGGAATAAATTTCAGATTTGATAATCAAAAATGTGGGTCAAAACCAACAATGTTCTTATGATTGTGTTTTAATGATGATTTCTTTTTGATATTTTAATATGGCGGTTGTAATTCATGCAATCGAGAATATTCTTTATAGTAATTGGTGAAAATGTGTCCATGAAAGAAGTTTATTGACGAAGATTGATTAGAATTGTTAACGAGTCGAGTCGATTTCTATGGTCGTGTTCGATAGGAAGCGAACAATGCTTGGGTACAAAACTGCATAGGTGCATGCTCGGAGTGGGTTGGAAAGATCGCGCGGCTGCCGAGATTTTCTCCGCTTTCTATACTTTCACTTCCGAGGCACCGGGTATATGTAGACAGACAAAACGACTATAACACAATCTATTTATCGGAACTGTGACTCGGTACGTGTTTAAAACTCACTGGGGTTTAGATGGACAACGAGGTTGATGAATGAACTCAATACTGCAGACGAAAGTTCTAGTCGTTCGAATGTTGTTTGTTATGTCTGCGTCGTTAAATGTAGACTGGTTGCATACATAAACATAAGCGTCGCCTGAATGCGCAGTAGTTAATACAGGATTCAAGACATTTGTGTGATCGACAGATTGAAAAGTCTGGACGTTCTTTGAGTCCTTTGTTTTAATTGCTGTTGGCGGCAGAAGAGCTAGCGGTTAACGGCAGGCAACAACTGCCACTTATTGGCATGCCTATTTTAACACAATCAAGCCGCTGCCTACTGTAATCTGCGTAGGTGGCAAACAGTCTTTTTATTAACTGGTATACCTTTTCGCACGAATAGGAAGAGGAGAGAGTTTGCCAGAGTCCTACTGACTATACCTACCATGGTGTGACAACTCGCTGCCTTGAATAGTGGGTGGATCGCTTGAACTACGGCTACATTAGTGATCCACCCAGTAGTGCCAAATGCAGGACGCCATAGCGCCTACGGGCCACGATTTGAAGGTGACGCTCTGGCACATCTTAGGTGGCAAACAGCCTATGTGAAGGAGACTGTAGAAGGGGGTGATCGAGCCTTCGACTTTTTCTCGTCTCTAGCGTGGATTTTCTTTTGTTGTTATAATTATTTGACAAATATAAATTATTTTCCCTTCTATTTTAAGTACTGGCCGCTAACAATTTGTATCTAACATTACCATTATACATAATATGTACATTTAAAGTGTACCTCATGTATGTTATGATCTGTGAAACAATAAATTCATTCATTCATTTGATAAATGATAATGTTTCAATTGCTATGTCAGAATGAACCTTGTGATGATCATGACCATATGGCTTGTCTGAGAAGAAGCAAGCATGGCGCGCTGGTTGCCGACGGGGGCCGTTAAGGCAAGCAGTAGGTACTGCACCTTTTTAAAAAAATCTTAGGTACTTACTGGAATATATATCATCATTTCGCTGCAATCTTTGTAGATTGGACTGAATACAACTTCAATTGGTGAAGCCGTTTAAAAGTTACATGATCAGAAACATCGGCATAATTGCTCTTTTGACTTTTCAATATCAACAGCTCTCGCATTAGTTTAATTCAAGTCGTGTGTCGCGAGGAACATATTTAGTTTACAAATAAACTTACGATTGAGAGATCGTAGGTTCAAATCCCATCCATTGCACAATCGCACTAAACCTTCTTCCAACACAAGAACATTAGCTAAGCTGGAGGAGTTATCAAGAATACGTTTACGCTATCCGTGCAATCAATTAAACCTCTAGGTTTAAGTGGTCGCCTCGTCACTGCCGTTGCGTCTGCTATGGGTTCAATTCCCACATAAAATAAAAATTTGCGTAGTCCACAAATTGTTGCGCTGAGTGTACCTGTTTTTGGAATGTTTGTTGATTCCGCCGCGATACAGTAATTATTCTTAGTGAGGTAGTTGTCTTTTAAAAGAAAGAAAGACAAGATTACAACAAGAATTAATATAAATTAATAATTAACACAAGGTATACCGATAAACTAAAGGATTCGAACCCTCAACCCTACACTTGGCTGCAGCGGCAAAGCGACTGCTTGCTCGCTACGCTATCGTGCAATTAGTTATATTTAAGTTTGCTTCCGCCTTGTGTGTATAACTAAGAAATGGTTTAGCATGACTTTATTGGTCTGCTTACCCACCTTTTCTATGTTAAAAGCTTTCCCGACATTATAGGCAACAATGTTGCTAGAAAGAACATAATTCCTGGTATAGAACAGTCGCTTTAATGAAACTTGCGCATTTTCTAACCACTGTCGGTACCTTTTTTAAAAGTGGTTATTACATATACATAAATAATCATTGATTTTTCTTTTAACAGAAAAGGCCCACGTTCGGATTTCAAGCCATAGGGCTTGAATACCGAACGTGGGCGTTGTTGCGGGAAACTTTACAAACGTACAATTATCGAACATAAAGTACACCCGGACTTGGCAACATTATTTGTGGATTACCTACATAAATGATTCCTTCCCGGCTGCGATTCAAAGCCACAACACTCAGCGAAGCGGTAGACGCAAGGGGACCCTTTGCCCAACAGCAGGCAGGAAATGAAAAAAAAGATTTTATTTTGAAAATACAGGCAGTCTATTGTACAGTGCGTAAGACGCATGTACGCACGACGCAGAGACGCTGACGCGGCAAACGAAGTGCGTTTGTCGCGTCGCGTCGCTCAAGATCATACGCGTTTACGCTGAGATTGCGGCTGCGAAAACGCAATAACCTAAATGTAATGTGTTTTACGCAGTTGTTTTACGCATAAACGCAACGAGCGCATACCTCAAAACGCGTCTTAACTACAATACAGTAATAAAAAAGTCGACGCATTTCATCGACAGTAGGTCTTTTCATTCCATATATTTTCTATAAGCGCATCTAGCGGCAACATTGACGAAGCAATAAAAAAAAAATGTAAAAACAAGCTGACGATAAAACATGATAAGTTCTGTGAAAAGTTATAAAACAGTAAGACTACCGCAAAAATGCGTATCCAAAACTTCGAGCTAAACGAAATATTAATATACATATATGTAAGTAGTGAAGGTTCTTTGGATTTCTTTCTGTTAGGTGGAGGCGCTAATAGCCAGTTGCACTCACTGATCGGTAAACGATAAGCGAGGTTAAGCAACGTTGGCTGCGATCAGTCTATAGATGGGTGACCGCTTAGTGGTATTTTATCTGAGCATCTCCGTGCTTCGGAGGGCACGTAAAAAGTCGTTCCCTGTTGTTGTTAAATTGACAGCAGTCGTTAAGCCATGTCAGAGGCCTACGGGCGGCTTGAACAACTCTTGACAACAGGTTGGCCACTAACCACACGAAAAGAAGAAGAAGAAGGTGACATGACTCCATTACTCGGAACACTACATTGCAGAGTTTAGGACGATCAAAACTTTACTTCATAATATATTTCATGGTTTGTATGAACCATGACCGAAAACCGGGTACAGATCCGATCTCTGACCTATTACTAATATAATAATAATAAAATATTCTATCACATACACACAACACCATCTAGCCCAAACCAAGCAGAGCTTGTACTATGGGTACTAGACAATGGATAAACATACATATTATAAGCATTTTTTTTTGTAAATACATACATATTATATATAGAAACACCAAGACAAACATCTATTTTCATGCACACAAATGTTTGACTTGTGCGGGAATCGAATCCACGACTCCAGGCGTGGCAGTCGGTTTCACTAACCACTACGCCATCGAGGACGTCTAAAAACTAAAAACTTCTTGATTCTTCAAGTTTACTTTGCCCAACTGGAATCAAACCCGGGATCTCGTGTATAGCGGTCGCATACACTATCGCTGTACAAGCGAGACATCTAAGTAAGTTTATTATGTTATCGATTTCTATATTACATATAACACGTCATTCATTTAATTTACGGTGCTGCTATCATCATAATTTAAAGATTTGCATCCTATGAAATAATAAACAATAATTTACTTTTCGTATTATCTTTGGTCTAAGAAATATGAGAATGGAGTCTTTATATATTAAGAGATTATTTTTGTGTTCAATTAATTTTTACCATATTCGGTGTGTTTGATACTTGAACAACGTTATTTATAATATAATATATTATGCTTAAATATTATATTATAGCAGCGATTTAAAATAGCGTTCAGATGTTTAAAATATTTAAATTAGTTATTTTCCGCTGTTATATACTACTTTTCCTCAGAATTTGTGTATTTTATATTTTTATTGGTTGAGCTAATCGGTATTGCATTCCACTAATTAGCCAAACCAATAACTTAATTAATTTTACTCATCTAAAACTTAAGAATTGAGTGTTAAAAATTTATTTTAAAAACCGTGTTGGAAGTTGTTTATAATTTTAAAATAAAATATTGTATGTTAAGGAAACGAACATAAGTTACTTTTTTGAGCTTTTATTATTTATAATATTTCATATTTAGATAGGGTTTATTGCATGTATATTATGTAGTTCATAATATACATAACTTTAATACCCATAGTGCATGTTAATGCCATTTGACACGTCAAAATGAAATACAGAGTATTTGAATTTGACATACGAACCAGAAGTGTCATTTTTAAATTTGTATGCTACTAAACTGCTGTATACGGATTTTATCGCGTTGTTTATTCGACACTTTATTACAAAATTTTGAAAATTTTTACATTACTACTACTATTAAACTTTACTAATTTTTAAGCTAATTAAATTATTATTAAACTATTTAGATTTAACTTATTTTTACACTTTCCCCGACGTTTCGGTTGCTTTTCAGCAGCCATGGTCACGGGGAGACTCGTAGTAGTAGTAGTGTAAAAATTTTCAAAATTTTGTAATAAAGTGTCAAATAAACAACGCGATAAAATCCGTATATAGCAGTTTAATTTCAATGAATAATATTCGCGTAAATAGAAGACAATATTTTGTATGCTACTATTGTGTATTTCTATGAGATACCCCGGACCCCATATCTATAAAGCTTGGAAAACTCGTTTCTGATTTTATAATGTTTTCATAATGATCTTGAAGGTGTATGTAGTCTGCTGACCCATTTTTAATTAGTGTGGTGCACTGGAACCCGTTACTATGACACCGTTCTTTGGAAAATTTGGTTTAGTGGAGATCCAAGGAGACAAAACAGTATCATGGATACTTTTCCGTATTTTTAGAGAACTGAGTGGCTTGCTATAGTTTGCATTCAGATCAAATATATGTATATCTTTTGCCTCATTTTAGCGGATACCAACAACTCTTTTTCTTTGTTGTTAACCTATTGCTAAGGTTTGCAAGCGCTAAATGCTTCTAGGACTGACGTTGCTATGAACTAAACCGAAACTTAATGTCATGTTCGGGCGGAGGGGTTATGTCGGACTCGCCGGGGTATAAAAGAAAGATGGAATTAGAATAATGTACCTCCCGGAATACCGC
The DNA here is from genome assembly GCA_930367265.1 of Catocala fraxini. Lineage (NCBI taxonomy): Eukaryota > Metazoa > Arthropoda > Insecta > Lepidoptera > Erebidae > Catocala > Catocala fraxini. The sequence continues at coordinate 15,315,396 of OV884047.1, read as the reverse complement.
ACTATCGACGGGGCCGCGCGAATCACTTGCGCATGCGGTCGCGACCCTGCCGAGGTTTCGGCCCGCCGTATGAAACGGCAGGCCACTACGCAAAGAGACCTACCCAAAGGCACTCACTCACTTATTAAACCCTACTGTCTCCCCCCTAGAGGGAAGACGGACTCGAAAAAGAGGCGCACGTGGGAACACGCACGCTGCCTCTCGGACCTGGTGCTGAACGGATGGCGGGCAGGCCCACAAAGCCCACCACCCCCAGGTCAATCCTGTGGTGGCCGAAAATCATCTCGCGCCCTCCGGCGCCCGGTTCTGCGGTTGGGGAGAGGGTTTAAACGCTCCCTCTCCCGCTCCGCCGCCTCCTTAATGGAAATGACTTCCTCACAAAAGGAGGCGACGGCGTTCCGCGACCTCCACTCCGGACCATAGATTGAACTACGGCTGGGAGCGAGAGGGCAACCAATCCGACTGCCGCGATCAACTCACGGCGCTGCGATGCCCAGGCGGGGCAAACCGCCAAAGTGTGCAGCGCCGTGTCCTCAACTACGTCGCGGCAGTCACCGCAGTGGTGACAACCGGGCGTCTCTTGCCGGCGTATACGATAGGAATTGGCCAAAACAACCGTGGCCAGTCATTACCTGTGTCAGCCGGAAGGTGAGGGCGCCATGCCGCCTCTCCAGCCACTCCTCCCTCCGGCGTGCCCGGTCATCTTTCTAAACTGACTTAACTAAAACATCATTCTAATAGTAAGCTTAAGTCCAAAAATTTAAATAAATTAAACTATGACTAATAATATATAAACAGGGTTAAAATTCTATAATAAATAATATACATATGTATAGATCGAATCGCGAAATTTTATAACTCCTTCAACAAATACACAGTCAATAAAAATTTGATTGCACACAATAAATTTAATTTATCAATTGAGGTCTGAAATTCAATCAGTGGGAGGTCGGTGACCGCTCTCTCGGATGCAAATTGTCGGTAGTTAGTATTGTATGCGCGGACTACATTCGACCATTTTATTTATTTACTTGTATATTTATGCATATACAATGGAATAATACAATAACATATTGTTATAAATTATATTTTTTGTCAAAATATAGTAGTGAAAGCCTTATAAAAAGGTACTCCAATTATGTATTAGATATAACAATATTTCATAATTATAATATAAAATAGCAATGCCAGAACGTATAGTAGAAAGTCGCAGTTCACGTCAATATAAAAATGTCAAAAAATCATTCATGCATGTTATAAAACACTTTTTACAGGAGTACGATTTATTTTTGAAAATATATTTTCTATCAGAGCGAGAAATTTGTGAGTGTAGAAAAACCAATGGGAAATATTACTATTTGAATGATGAAAGTAGGATTTTGAATTAGTGTTTGAATTTAATTTTGTCCATTATTGTGCATATGTAGAAAGGAAATCCTTTAGTCACAAGGAGATTTATTAAATTTTGACTAGCGGTAGCCAAGTGAAAAAAAAAGTCGAAATTCGTCCATAGTTTATTTTAAATTTTAAATTTGTTCGTTATGAAGGTTTTATTGTCTATAACTAAAATCACATTTCATTTAGTCACCTACTACACATACATATGTATGTATCCATAGTTACGAAGCATTTCTACGAAGTCAACCGAACAATACCGTAATATGTACTACGAACGCGATTCGACTGCTTGTGTAAAATGCATGGTTATGTGCGTGTAGTGTTTTTCCATTAATTTAATGTATAACTAATGCATATTTTATAAAAATATTAGGATTCACCCCTCCTTCTTCATATAAACTTTAACTGTGCCAAATTTCATACTCCTCCATCCACGCAATTTTCGTAAAAAGGGTGTACCCCCTTAGTTTTTGCTTCAGGTATTAATATATAGATACATAAGCATGACTCTGCAAGTTATAGCAGGTGTTGTTACAAGGATAGCGACATAGGTAGACCAATCCTTACATCTTTTTTTAGCTTTGTTTAGTTTCTTTGTGTCTTCTCCAGAAAATCGACTTGCATTTTTATAATAGAAGATGAATTTATAAGCTCTGTCGTTGGTTTCGCGGCGTAAATTTTAGCTTATGTTTGCGGCCTGACTGACCAAACTCCAGAAGAATTAAGAACATGGGACGTGAAAATATGCTCAGTGAACGACAATGAATATGTACTTTATTTATTACTTTGAAATATGTTTTAATTAATTATAAGACAAGTAATCATTTATATTCGTGTATGTATTTACAAATGTGTAAGTAAAAGTATTAGAAACAATAATGAATTAGTTTTGTCATGTGTATATTAAGTAAACGAATTTATGTGGTCATCAATAAATAGATTTTTATCATTTACACAACACTGTCAATTTCTTATAATAATTATTATTAGAAATACGAAAGTCGATCTGTTTGCTGTACCTTTGCATACGTAGGTAAATAACATCTATTACCATACAGCATATATGCATTTGATTACACGGATATCATAATTTAAGTGGTTATTTTGCCGCCAAGCAATAATGTTTACCGCGAAGCTTTTTGATATCTCAATATTATTTACACAATCTTTTTCGATTGGTTTTGTGAGTTTGCCGACTAGGTTTGAACCAATCGGGGTTCTTAAATATGAATGTGACGTCTTGGTACAATTGAGGCAGAAGGCCTGTCATAAAAACTATCCGAAACTTTAAGCCGAATCCAAAAATCTTACAAAGCAGGCTTTAAGGATTTTTCCTTTTTTAAATTACGTTATTCCGTTGTTCGGTCTAGCTCATGACAGGATATGGATGCACTGCTTATGCAATAGTCTTTTCTTTTGTTCTTGGTGTTTATACTTCCAGGATATCTGATATTGCATCAGAAGAAGCACTTTGCGAATTTTTATTGAAAAGAAGTTTAGAGACAATGACTACCGGTACTTCTTTCTAAAGTACAAGACCCCTTATGTAGTTAGAAGGGCCTGTTGTTGCTTATAATTTGGTGATAGAAGTAATGACTCACCCGAGGCATTACCACCCTCAGGATACTGCTGTAAAAATACTTACGTTACGTTTTGCCCGATAAGGCTTGCTGTTGCAATTATTTGGTGACTACATTAATGATCTGACCTGTTTTGGGACAGTATCAACCTTTATAAGATCTAGTCGTGATAGTAGTAACACTGCAACTAAGTTAAACCCGAGGGATAAAGATGCCGAAGGTTCACATACCTACCGCTCCCATACCTTTTTGCTCCTATGCATTTTCATCCTATCCTCAATTCCTTTTATCTAGGACAAGCGCCGCGTGACTAGATATTGTAAGCGATGATAACGACGTTAACCACTTATCATCAGGCAGGTTGTATATTGATTGCTTGTGCTATATATTAAAAAAAAAAGACATATTGCTTAAGGTTAATGAAATCGTTGTCCCTTTCTCTTAAGATAGAATGCAATTCGATATCATGCAGATGATGCAAGCAACAGTTTTGATGATATAATAAGCTATTTTTAGATTTGTTTTGATCGAGTTTATATGACTTTCATATTGTGTTTATGGAAAAGTGAGTTGAATGACGCAAGCTTTCGTTCAATAAGTACCTTATATGTTATAATTAGTTGTATGATTTTTGTGTTTATTCTATGGAGGTAAGATTCACGTGGAACTTACAACATTATTTTTTCATTAGTTCTTCAATATTAACTGGGTAATTATCGGTGGGTTTAACGGTGAAGAACAACTTCGTGAGGCAACCTGCATGTTTGAGACTGCTCCATAATGTTATCGAAGATATGTGAAGTCTGCCAACTCGCATTTTACCAGCGGGTTATGGCCTATGGTGGGTTATGGCCTAGCCCTTTTTACAATGAGAAGAGGCCCTTGCCCAGCAGTGTGATGGTTTAAATATAGGGCGGATATTATTTTAGTATTATATATTAAATGGTATTTCGCTCACTATTAACGTCGGCGATACCATGCACTTTATAGGTACACATCTAACTTCGGTATTATATATATGTATATAAACCATTTTTCTTACTTGTCATTATTATAATATACCTAATCATTTAGTTACTGCTTCCGGATTAAATTTGTTTAATAATAAATAGAGAAACTGACTGACCATCACCTTCGTAAAAAAATTGTGGATGGATTTGTTTACAATTCTGCATTGACTTGTTTTATCAGTTTTGCATTCTTTATGTAATTCGTTTTGAGCTGTAACTAAATCTGTATTCAAAATAACCAATAAAGAAAAATTGGGTTAAACATAGACTCCTGTTTCCCTGGAGGGGGAGGGAGAGGCGACGAATTTCCACTTGTTACGATAGTAGCATACTTTTCTCGCTTCATTTTCTTTTATTATACTCTTCATACTCGTCGGTTTAGGGTAATCTTAACCCGACCTTTATATTGACGAAAATTTTAATTTTCCGTACCAGCTAGTCTCCTTTGACTTTGCCGTTTACTATTCAAATAAACAACGCCCGCTCTAGAAATAAATCCTGTATGGCGTAGAAATTTAGAAACAGTAATTTAAAAAAATGCCCGTCTTTGACTTACTGCCCTGTCGATTACGTGGGAATTATTAGGACATATTATTTGAGATATTTATGACATTGACACTAAATCAGAACTACATACTAAACAGTTTTTTTTTGAGAATTGGCACTCTGATGTGCTTCATAATGTAAACGACGCGTGCAATAAGGGAAAGGGCGCATCCTTAAAGCCTGACTGATTTTAATTTGTGTCACGCACCCCAAATATGATTACAGCGTAATTTTATCTAAATTGTACGAGTTTTGTAAGCGCGATTCAGTATCTCCCATAATGTTATTATTGTTAGTACCGCTATCTGTCGCCATGTCGCTAGTTGTGTCTTTTAGTAACGACGTGATGATATTTCGCAAACGACTAACACAGATGTTATCGTAAATAATGTACGGGTTGATGTTTCGTTTCTTAATTAGCTTAAAAGAAGAAGAAATTACTTGTAGAAGCCATTATAGCACAGAAAACACAAAAAATTACACAACGTTCAAGAACATTATCTAATTCCGTGCCGCTACTAAACATTTTCAAAATGCATCACTGAAATCATTGCTTGACCCGTGGATGGAACCCGACACCTCACGATCGCACACTTACTTATGCCACGGGTCTGGAGGTATGTCTGGAGGACATTATTATACGTCACAGGACCGGCGAGGTAGTCTATATACCTATAAATGTTTTTATTAAACTTAGTAATGGAGCCATAATCGTAATAGGTACGTAATAGGTACATTACGAGACAATGTTTTTATCTTAGACGTCTGTCTGACCCGCGGGCTGTTGTGTGGGTTAATAATAATGATGATGATGTCTAGATTTGTTGCCTGTGCCATTCACGAGTTTTTTTATAAGTATACTACATATATATACCGGTGACGGAGTAATGAATGCGGCTGCTGTGTTTGAGATCTTGGTTTACATTCCCGGTTGGTTAAATTTAGTTTTATTGGGATTCCCTGTCAAGACATTTCCGGTAGCAGCATGGTGTCAATAAAATTGCCCCCTATTACATGACAGCTAAAACCATAACAGGCATAATGTGAGTGCAATACATATAATTTTATGGATTGCTTTTAATTGTTACGTTATTACATGATAAACAAAGGCCGAAAATATGTATATAGCTAATATCTACTAATCTATAAACACTTCATGCATAAAAGTTTAGTTAACTTGCACAGTAAAACATGTATAGCTTTTAATCTCGTAAACACAAACCAAATAAAAATTACAATCTAATTATTTTTCAATAACATTGTTTTAGGGTTTTAGGCATGCAATACATTGAATCATTAAGTACCTATTATTTACTTTAGTTTTCTAAAAAGACAACTCCCGCTCTACGAATAATTCCTGTATCACGGGGGGCTTAACAAACATTCAGACAATGGACACAAAGAACACCCAGTCTCGGAACAACAATTTGTGGAACACAATTTTTTGTCGTCCCGTGTGGGGATCGAACCCACAACACTAGGCGCGGTGCCAGTGGCGAGGTGACCACTTAAGGCTAGTGGTAGTCGCCATCCGTGCAGTTTTATGTACATATATGTATGTCGACATCTTTACTTAATATTAGTCCTGTATTAAACTGTCTTACTGCTGGGCACGGGCTTCTTCTCACTGTGAGAAGGGTCAGGCCATAGTCCACCACGCTGGCCCGGTGCGGGTTGGCAGACTTCACATACATATCTTCTAGAACATTGTGGAGAACTCTCAGATATGCAGGCTTCCTCAAGACGTTATCTTTCACCGTTAAAGCGAGCGATAAATAATTATTTAATATGCATATAACTTCGAAAAGTCAGAGAATGCATGGATCGAATTCAAAATCTCTGCGTGGCAGTCCAACGGTCTTCTATTAGGCTATCGTTGCTTTTCTCTTCTTTATCTTTACTATACTTATTAGTAATTCTAGTAATAAAGGAGTTCATCGATGTATGTACATTTAATATTGAAGTTATCCAGTGAGTAGATCATAAATTATTTATGCAATGTGACGTACCAAAACCTACCAGGAGATCATAAATTACGAACAAGCTCCTAAAAGACAAATCGAGATTGATCACATCAAATCAAACTTAATATCCAAACATAAGTGAACAAGATGGTCCAAATAAAAAGATTAGTTGTAAATCAATAGCCAGATATCGTTCGATTACAACAGCCAATTGCGGAAATGTCCATTTACGATCGAAGTTTTAGCCATTAATCGTTCAACCGTTTTTGATCGATCACTGACCCTGGGCGATCGTTCACGTCTCCATACAAGATGTGGTGATATTTTATTTAGTTTATTTTGTATTGTAGTTGCCGTTCGCGGGTTTGCGTGGTAATGACAGTGAAACAGGCAATATTGCCGAAAGATACCTACTGTTTATGTCTACGAGTAAAAGAGTAAGTGAAACAGGCTATATTACAGAAGGGTAGTGTTTAGTTCTATCAGTAAAATAATTTTAGGCAGTGTCGTGTTCAAGACTTCAGACTAAGGCAAGATAAATCTTAACTGCACGGATGCGTATAAACCTATTTTAGAATTAAAACTAACCATGGGGCGACTGACAGTCTCCCCGTGACCATGGCTACTGAAAAGCAACCGAAACGTCGGGCAAACTGTACACTTAAATCTAAATAGTTTTAATAATTTAAATAGTAGTTTAATAGTTTTAAATATAAATTAAATTAAATATAAATATTGTTGACTGCACGCATGCTGTAGTGGTCGCCTCGCTACTGCCGTTGCGCCGAATGCAGTGGGTTCGAATCCCAGACGGGACAAAACTTTGTGTGATCTACAAACTTTTGTTACGAGTCTGGATGTTCTTTGTGTCCGTTATTTGAATGTTTGTAGAGTCCCTCGCAACACAATAGTTATTCCTAGTGCAAGAGATGGGATTTTTAAAATGTAAATAGTTTCAAATAATTATGTAATAATTGTGTTGTAAAATAAACAACGCGATAAAGTCCGTATAAAGTAGTTTAATTTCAATGTATGCATAAGTTTAGTTAGTCTGTGCCACAATTAAAAGCAACAATTTTACCCCTACACAAATCGAACTCGCTACATTAATAACACGAAGGTGGTTACTTAAATCACAGCGTCATCCGTGTACAAGATTAGTGATGAATATTTTCTATGTCGGCTTGAGAAAATCGATATATCAAAGTATTACTATTAGGAAGCTGTCAGGGCGTCCCACGCAAGACTTGAAAGCAAAGGATTACAGAGAATCGTAGGAGGATAGAGAAATTATCCCAACTTGTGCTATTTGTAGCTAGTAAATTGACATTCTCATTTTAGACGACGGTTTTATGCGACTGCTGTGAATGAGGTCTCGGGTTCGAATCTCTTGACAAAAAATCTCAGTGGCAGTATAGAGTGCATTGTGACAGTATGGCTCGTAGATGCACTAGGTTCGTTTCTTGGACGTATATACATAACCGTGTATATACCTATAGCCGTACGCCAATCCTGACTGTGACTTTGATGGACGAATATATTGTTAGTGTGTCAGCGATTTTGTGAGAAGAAGGAATGATTGTGGTTGTCTTGGTACCCATATAATTATTTATTTGTTATATATCTTTGTTTTAATTTCTGTATTTGTGTTTCATGTTTTCTTACCTTTAATTGTAATTGGTATACAACCGTTATAATTAAATAAATAAATAGTGAATATAATATAATGTAATATACTTCTGTCTCACCCTCGAGAATATTTATTTATTTTTATTTTTAATATGTATTTACAAAAAAAAAGTATATAAGTATGTTTATCCATTGTCTAGAACCCATAGTACAAGCTCTGCTTAGTTTGGGCTAGACGGTGTTGTGTGTATGTGGTAGAATATTATATTATATTATTATTATATTTGTAGGCGTAATTCTAAACATGTAATTTTAGAAGATTGTTTCTCGTTGAAGTCGTACCTTAATTACAGACCGAAGTAAATCTTTATGTATATATAAATCTTCTGTGCGTGTGTTTGTAATTAAACTCCTCCTAAACGGCTGGACCGATTTTGATGAAATTTTTTGTGTGTGTTTAAGTGGATTTGAGAATGGATTAGATTTGTTTTTTTTCGCGTGTACAGGACAACGTCTGTCGGGACAGCTAGTATTTTATAAAATATGAAACACAGTTTACTTGTTATTGTACTACAAGATTTCAGGCCATTGCTGATTTATTCTCTTTTTTCCCTTTTTAAATAAGACAACTCCCGCACTAGGAATAATTCCTGTGTTACGGCAGACTTTACAAACATTCAAACAACGGTTTAGTCCCGTGTGGGGATCGAACCTACATCACTTGGCGCGGTGGCAGTGGCGAGGCGACCATATAAACCACTACGCCATCCGAGCAGTCAAACTATAACTTTAGCAGATTTATTAATTTTAGATAGATAAAATTACTTCCATATGACATTGCTTTGTTACCATACATTGTTCAACTACAAACTCTATTAACCCTTAAGCTCTTATTTAAGCACTAGATGTGCCCGCGGTTTCGCCCGTGTTTATAGTTACTGCACCGCTCCCGTGGCTCGTAGCGTGATGTTATATAGCCTATAGCATTCCTCGATAAATAGGCTATCCAACACTAAATGAATTTTTTAATTCGAACCAGTAGTTCCTGAGATTAGCGCGTTTAAACAAACTCTTCAGCTTTATAATATTTGTATAGGTTAACAAGCGTAAGAACCGCTTGATGGTAAGCGGTTAGCGTAGCCTGCTTGTTTTTCCAATAGATGAGAGAGAGAGAGGCGATTTGATGATTTAAAGGAAAAGGGTAAATATGAGTTGGAAGAAATGATAATATGTGATGCCTCCGGCACTTAATTCCCCGGGCGGAACGCAGTAACCGTGTTTCTCTTACGGCATTTTCCTGTAATGGTGGTGGTAGGGTGGTACTTCCTTCGGCGTGACGGCTCATTGGAAGGTAGGTGCCAAGGAGGCGCTTTGCCACTTAAACATAAAAAAGGAAAGGATATATCGGAATCGTAGCGAATGGCAATCCCAACTCTGAGTATGGGACACTTTAAATACACATAGACTAATAACTTTTAAACTTTCGCGTTACATGATGTATAATTATATTCGTAACAGGTATATTAACGCGATCATGCATAATATGTACCCTATGACGTTTCGACCAGGTTACACCGGCCGTGGTCACAAACTGATTGGTGCTGCGATGTCATATCTCCGTCTGTGAGACAGAAGAATCTTTATCCACCCTCAATTATCGTATATTTTTATTTGACAATGTACCGTCACATACTACACTCACGGTATCTCTATTCTGTATGGCGCATACAACTTTTCAAACAAGACAATGGAAAAAGTATTAAAACTAGCATGCACTGTAGCATGACGATACTGTGTAAGATATCGCTCATTAAATGTGTTAGTTTTGAAATCATTATCTCTTTTTTAGTTCATGAACTATTATAGGATAATATTAACAGCAGCTGTCACATTGTTGGAACACAAAGCAGATGTCCTCCACTCATTTAAACGTCTACAGACACCACTTTCGATTTCATTACGTTTTTCCTATCGTAATCGCTTACAAGACAAATTAGCACTTATTGTAAATTATATTTACGACTGTAATCTTATCTAGATAATAAATAACATGCGATATATAACATTGTCTACGAAAGTAGCTTCGCATGTCAAGTGTAGTCAGTTTATTTTGTTAATATACATATACAATATACATATAACTACGTTACATAGGTTCGCGCATAGATATAAATAACTAGGCGCACAACACAGACAGGTGGTTCTGGTTATATGAACCCGCCGGCTTGGTGTGACCGCGAAATTATTTTCAAGACTACACCAACCTCGAGCGCACACAGACTCACGATAACATCCATCCGCACACACGTCTCACTACTAACGTGCGAATGTAGTGGTAGTCGTGAGAAACTTGCTGTTCTATTCCATAACAGCTCATAACATCTTCGCATGCGAAAGAAAATAAACTTTATACACGAGAGATAATGATTAAATTCGCTATACTAACAAAACGTGTTCACGCCATTTCATTGACAGGATGCGTATGGTAAAGTTGCTATCTTGTTCGTAATGTCCGCGAACGGAGGTACATTCAACTTTTAGCCCAGTAAACTCTCGAAGTTCGTTCACCCACTGCTTGTCAACTGACGTAAAGAGAGCGAGACGGCAAAAGCGGGCGATAGCAGCGTCTCCTTCCCGCGGTATGTTCAAGTTTAGAAGTTTTTATTGAGCGTACGGCTGTCGAAATAGTTTACTTTTGTTTTGGTTATGCTCTCCTGGTACTTTTGACGGTTTACGTTGGCTGTATCGATAGATAACGTGACTATGATGTGTTTGCGTCACGTTTCACTTGTCGATGATATTGAAACAAACGAGATTTTGTGGGATTTCTGAAATCTGGTGCAGTTTCTTTATATAAAAAATGATGTCTAATATATATTTGAACCGAATGATTGTTAGTCATTTACAGTTCTGCCGCTTCAGTTATATTCTAATTGAAGAAAACTGTGCATTGTTTTGGAAAAACAATCCAATTAGATCAGTTAGTCTGTTTTCCCGCGAGAGTATATATAGTCTAATAAGAGTATTAGACTTTAAATATATCAATAGACCCATAATGTAATCAAAATAAGTCACTTAGCTATGTCGACAGTGTCACCAAAACCCACGTAAAGTTACGAAACGCGAACGCCATGCATTTACCTATACGATGAACGAATTTTTATCAACCTCACTTTGAATATGTCTTCAACCTTTGGATCGAATAGAAAATTAAAAAGCAAGACTTTAGAAATAAATTATTCATGAACACTTTTACGTTGTGATTTAATTGTTCATCTTTGCTTTTTGGAGAAGGTAAAATCCACAAATGATTTGTCTTTGGTTTCAAACAGTCAACGTATTCGAAAATCAGACACAACCAAAAGAGTTTTATATTTTTTATGTAATAAATTGAATGTTACAAGTAATACATATCTCATTACCAAGTTTATGGTTGCGATATGATACATTTTATATCAGAGAAGGACAAAGCAATTTAAGGTTTCCTCTCAGTATATTGTTGATAGCAGTACGGATTCTGGAATAGGTCGGGCAATGTTAAGTCTATCTTATTTTACTTGGTACCCAAAGACAGCTAATGTATAGTGCGTATGATCCGTGTATAACAATTCTAGATTATGCCTGCGGCTCGCTCGCGTAAATGTAGAATTTGTCTAAAAGATTCCATCCCTCTGGAACAATCTTTTTTGGGATGAAAGGAATCCTATGTCCTTTACTGTATTGCTAACAACGTGTATGTGAATTTTTCTAATGATCGGTCGAGTAGTTAATGCATGCAAGCGTAACAAACAACCGCACATTCATATTTAAATTATTAGATATAACAGAGTTTTGTATTAACAAACCTTTTTAGTACAATGTTATATTTTTTATATTGATAACAATCAACCTCCTTTTGTTACCACTGTTTCAGATTATCTTCTTGCTTGTAACATTAATTATTCAAACACTTATTAAAAGCTTAATTTTATGAAATACGATACATTTATTACATGTTTATTTAAATGCCTTTCAACATATCTTTATTGTTAATTTAACGATCATAAACTATAGTTAAAAAAAAATATGTAGCTTTTCAGTTGTTTTTCTAATTCGAAAAGTGATCTTTGTTATCGCAAGAGTAAATTAAGTTAAAATAGAAATATATCAGGTAGCAAATAAATGTGTAGGATATGAGCCGTCTACCCTAAGACTGTCTAGATGGTGCAGCGGTAGTGAATGCGAGTACCGTGCATAAGGTCTCGGTTTCAATATAAGGGTCAGTTAAAGTTAAGGGATTTCTTCGACAAGAAATTGTCAGTATTTTCGGAGTCTAGAACTGTGCATGGTAAAAGCAAAAGGATCGCTCCCTATTACGCAGTAAATAAATTATTTATATCCTTGTTTACAGTGTACAAAACACACTACACGTATCTATACTAATATTATACCGAATTATTTTATTTTTGTTTTAATTTAATCAACTATAAAACTATTGGACCGATTTAAAATATTTTCCATTAGAAAGCTAATTTATCCAGAATATAGGCTATAGAGACAGCTATTTAATAAATATCATTTTATGTTTCACAGTATTCGAGTTATGATAAAAATATTAATTCGAATTAGTTATGCGTTTAGTATACAAGCGGTACGAATTGATGAATAACTAAAGGGAAGGAAATAATTTTCTTTAAGATTTCTACCTAGATACGAAACCCCATCTATATGTAAGTCGGACTTGCACTTGACTGGCGCTTTGCTCAGCAAACACGCAAACAAACAAGACCCACTTGATGGTAAGCGATTTCCGCTGCTAGTAAGCTAGCCATACTATAGGTATCGCTCGCATATTGACGACTATTCTTATACGATTTACACCACATAGTAGGTATAATGACATACCACTACCTGCTATACTAAAATCTCTTAATATTGATATTACTGATAGCTCCCAGAAGTTGCATGGAGACTGAAGAGACACCAGCTTACGTTTCATGCAAATGCAAAAGCGTAAGTGATCAAATGGCTAAGCTTCTAAATAATTCTGACTATGGCGAGAGTGTACTGTCTACTCTGTTTGTGTACACACATAAGCGCTTTATTACCTCCTGCACAGATGATTTGTCTCCGTTAACATTAGCCGCCATGACCGAAATGCGGTCTAAAAGACATAATTATTACGGTGTAATCAGCCGCTTGGCTTTCTGAATTAAGATGTGATGGTAAAAGAGACTGACATTTATCATAGCGGTTAAGAAACCGTGCAAAAGACCAATTATAATTTTCCAATGCGGAAAACATAGCCCAATTTATTGACTAATTTAATTTCTTTTTTAGAATGGATATCATCCATGTTCTTCTAAAAAGGTTGCATGCACCATACAATAAGTTCACACGTTCAAAGTTACACCGAATTGAGAAATGTTGCCCACATGAAATAATGACGTGTTCAACCACTATTATATCGTGACCCCTCCTGTTTTCCGCATTCCACCTCGAATTGAACGATTTATGGACGGAAGTGGGTACACCTAGGGGTCATACGACCCTGGTTGTGTAAACACTGCATTGTCTATGTTTACCGGGTGGGTGTACCGGTTTTTTTTATTGTGGTTCGGTTCACTCAAGCATTGAGGTTCGGTCAACCTTCGACAGAGTTTTTAGATGTTATGATTTTTATATAATTTCATTTTGAAATATGGCTTTGATTTGTATCTCCAAAGGCATAATATTCCCTTGTTCGTAAAGCCATTGTCAGATCCTAGTTTAATACCGAATAAGTAAACTCAAGGTAATGTTTATATTTAATTTAAACATTTAGGTTCAAATTGCTTATATGAGGTAAGCGTAAACAGGAACGAAAATAGTAAGGAGGTTGCACGTTTGTGTCTTTTTTCCACGAATATAATCAATAGCAATACAGAGGATAGAAGCTTACTCGAACGTGGAACACACATAGTTGGCGAAATTAATGTACAACTCTGCCTACCGAGTTAAACAGGCATGATGATACGTAGATTTTTCAATGCGTGCCACCTTATTATGAATGGGAAGCAGATTTTGACGACAATGATTTCTGGAAAACCAGCGGTGTCTTGTATTGTTTTTTAATAGTAAATACTATAAAATTTTGAAGTCGGTTCGTGATATGATTTTATATTGTCAATGTTAGCATTTTATGACTTTTTACAACACAGTGCCAATTTTAAATATTTGGTATGTTTTGAAGGTGTTCTTATTGTTCGAAATATAAATAATAAATATTTCGTAATATAATAATAGTTTGTCTGTATTACGCCAGAAGTATAAAGCATAACCGCCAGCTAAGCTGTATGCAAAGAGACGTTTGAGCCCTAACAAGGTAATAGTTCCAAGATGCGAGCAGTTACTAAGAAAATCCGCCACAAGTAAAACTAAAAATGCCGAAAGACAGAAATCGACTTCAACATCGCTTATGCTACTGAAACAAGTCTTGGTTACAAGCTTTATTTTATAGTATAACTAGTAAAATAATAATATCCGAGCTTATAATAGATTAATTCGATGTATGAATCGTAAAAATGCCGCCATAACGTCGTAATGTTAGTCAATTAAACGTAATACTCCGGAGGCGTGTATCATACTGGCTATCGCTACACCTCTTCAAATCTATGCGTTCCTAGTACCTTGCTGGCTAATGTTGGTCTCTGCTTTCTTTTACAGACATCGATCGATTGAATGTTAATCCGAACTTATCAACTAAAAATAGATTTTAATGTACAGCAGTAGAATTTAAATTTGTATTCGTTTAAGAAAATTTATGGTTGTCTTTGCAACTGTTGTACAAAATTTTAAAATGCGTTTTAAAAGCACATTCTCGTTTTATAATATCTTTAAAATAAAGGTTATGTTGGCGGTAAATGTTATGTTTGTGTGGTTCTAAGCACGCTTACGACGGCTTTACACATATGGCTTTGCGGATGCTGCCGTGGCCATCCGAGTAATTGTTGGTTTTTGCGATTAAGTGTTAAAGTGCTTTCGCTCAAATAAAACAGTGTTTGTCTTTCAATACTTGTTGAGAAAGAAAAATTTGTGAGATAATGAAACATGTTTTATTATTTAGTATGTAGATAATCTAAGGTAAAATTTACTGTAGTCAATCGATGATGATTGCCTGCCATAAATTTTTAATATTACTTTTCTTTATGTTTTCCTAGTCTTCCTATATTCGGTTGACCCATATTTAGATTGGCATGAAATGCATGAATACTCGAGAGACAAATGCTATTTTTTATATTAATAAATAGATATATTGTTGCTGATAATAATTCTTAATAGCACATTATCTTGCTTTACCTGCCCTTTAGCTTACCGATATTCTTAAGCACCTTTAGCGATAAGCGCGCCTCAAGTGCGCATCGACGTCACAACATGTCCAGTGATATGATGCTTGTAAGCCCTTCAAATGCAGACATCATGAATGAACAACTTGGTATGAAGCGCTGGTAGCCATATAGATAAGGCAAGTATTAGCTTATCTGAAAGAGTTATCTAACTATCTAACGTACAAAATGCTAGTAAGCTGAATAGTCTCGAGGTTTGTTTAACCTTATTAGGAATGCCTAATAATAGTGACTTCACTGTGTCTAGGCTGAATTAGCAAAAATAACCGCTCTAGTATCCAAATAGCAAAAGATAAACTGAAGACTACGGCCATATGCCGTAAACGAACTGGGGACTCACTACTTACGATCTCAGAAAGATTGAAGAAAAATGGTAGTATTTTCTCTTTCACTGGTAATAGTGAAAAAACACGTATATACTATATTCTTTTAAAATTTTAATAATAATAATAATAATAAGCCTGGTATTGTGGTCGATCGATCAGACCGCCGTGATTGAATGTGTGAATGATTGTCGATATCACCATCACTCATGATGGCAACCTCGTGAAAGCTGAGAAGGAAAAACAGTTAAAATACCTGAACTTAGCACACGAGGTTGTCGATATGTGGGATGTGGACTCGGCAATCATTGTACCGATAGTCGTTACGGTGAACGGTCTAATAGCCAAGAGTCTCGACCAACATCTTAAGAGGCTCGCGTTAGGTGCTTGGATCAAGGGTCAAATGCAGAAGACGGTCCTCCTAGATACGGCACGCATAGTGAGGAGGTTCCTCTCTCTGGACCCCTAACCACCGACAGCTTGGACCTTGTCTCGGTGCCGGTGGGTCTGCATAATTTTTATATTTGTAAATGTATTTTTTTATAAATATATTTAAAAATGTAATTTTTATTGATTGATGATAAATAAAGGTGATAATAATAATATAATATTCTATCACATACACACAACACCAATAACAATATTTATTGAGTGCAAAACTGTCTTTTATACAACAGAGTGACTGAAATTCTTACGGCAAACGTGATGGCAACAGTTACTGTAGCAGATGGCTGTTTGTAATGCTACAGTACTCGCATCTTACCCTGCGGAAAAAGAAGAAGAAGGAATTAAAGCCCCCTTCTCTACGTCCTCTTTATTTTCGGTGCTAACGTGCAAACAATGCACCTGTTGTTGCAAGTGCTCATAGTCTACGGTAACTGCTTACCATCAGGCAGGTCGTTGGCTTATATACTAGGTATGTGATTTACGGTAGTTAGAGAATTGGTCGTTTGCTTGTTTCCTTGATATTGCTTCTGTCATACCATGTGACCAAGAAAACGTAACTATGTATGTGTCTATGAGCGGCAGTCATCGCTTACCACCAGTCCATCGGTCTAATAGCTAACATGACCTGAAATAAAAAATATTGCTTTCCGGAAATCAGATATAATACTGTTAAATACTCATTATTTAGTTTCGGTTCAGCCAGAGAATACTCTGCGCAACCAGAGATCGAACTCTATGGTTTTGTGTCGATCTATCTTTGTCTATGCTAAGAGTATTACCAGCGCCCCCACTTTTCTCTAACTAATCTATCGCACCTGGTGGAGCACCTATAATGGTTTACATGCTACAATATATAACAAGAACAGCGATAAATATAATATCTACCTTAGTACCTTAGTAAGGTGTTAAAGAACTTGTTTTTATTCATATAAGATGTTGAACCACCAAAAAATTTATAAAAGTTAACGCCTTTGCGTCTTGCACTTTATGTAGAGCATAGACTGGTCTCGACGCTGCACGCTGTAGCTTAAACAAAGGAGGTGCATTGACTTTTCATATTCGCTAAATTTGATTATGAAGGTAAACATTATGAGTTGTGACTATAAAACTGCATGCCTGTTCTACCTTATGTTTTCAAAGGTATGCGAAGACTGTCGATAAAAGCACTTGGCAAGTGTATTAGTCTTTTTCACTCAAGAGGTGGATCTCGTCTTTTCCTGATACAGTCAATATAATAATATGGTTGTTAGAATTAAATATTATAAATAATGTTTTAGGAATATATGTAAATAATAACACCTGTGATACAATTTCAATACGTGACGAAAAAATACCTATATAAATTATCTTGTTATGCTAGTAAAGCTCTAAGAAAACGATACATTTCTTACATAATAATTACCTATTACAGATGAATTATTTATACAGAGAGATCCCTCCTTATTCATACTCATTTTTATATAAGGATGAAGATTCTCTGTTAAAATTTATTAATAATTAAAGTAAATAACATATACAAAATATTATGATAGTTTAAACAAAACCGCCCTGCGACAATCAAATTACCAAAATAGTAATTCAAGAGACGTTGCATTGCAACACAGCCACCCATCCAATTTCCGTCCTCGACGGGTTTATGCAACAATATAAGAAAACGCGATAACATCATGTCACTTGAGTGGTCGTTGATCTTTTAGCCCACTGCTGGCAGACGTGCAAGTTAGACGGGTGCAGGAAGAACGTGTTTAGATTGATGCGTCCCTGGTAGGGTTGCTCGATCACTCTTAATAAAATGAGTTTCTTTTTGTTAAGTACTGTTCTCGCATTTCGTATATTTATTTGAACTTCGAACATATGCAATAACAACCAGCTACCTTGACACTTTTCTTTCTTATGATATAAATTTGATGCTAGAGCGAGTTCGATATACAATATTAGATTCGGTAATAACAACTATTTATAAAGCAGAGAGTTCACATGCCCTCTTGGACGAGCAAGTGAGACGGGTGCAGGAATAACACCTTCAAATTCATGTGCTCCTAGTACATCGGGTAAGTGCAATAGTTCGAGCGAATGCATAAATGCGAGGATGTTAAACACGATTTATTACGCGGAATTATCGTCTCAACATCTATATCAAAATATTGTATGTAAGTCGCTTCTCACATGAAAAGCGACTTAGATAATATGCACTTTTTCTTCTAGGCATGTATTAAATATAATTATCTCAATCTAGAAAAACTGCAAGCATTCCACAGACTAAATAAAAAAGATAAACACATTTTTCATCGACCTTAAACTATTCCACTTTTATATTTAAGTCTTCTTTCAAAATGAGAATGTTCAAGATGGCAGCTACATTTTGGCGGGTAAAATTTTCCCGCCACCCCTGAACTCAAGGGACGGGAGTATCGAACGCGGTATCACGCGCAACCAGATACCGATGATAAATTCTAATGATCGTGCCTCGATTGTGTCAACTCAGTATCAACTGATCCATCCTGTCACACTGATTACAAGTAAACTACTAAATAAGTTCATTTCCAAGCATATTTATGGAAATTTAATAGCATTATCATATGTGTAAATTAATCTATTGAATCACAGCGGTGCACTGGAGGTCAAGCACAACAGATTTTGAATTATGTCTGGTATTCCAGGACTTGACAGTTTAAGAATCACGAGAAGGCATCAGTTTGACTTTGAATATTTTCTTTATACAGTTCTGATGATTAGAATATTCTGGTAAACGTTGCTTATAAAAAATATAAACATTTCGGTATGTATTACAATTTTATTTGAAATACGCAATCTTCAAGAAGCCTAGCGGGCCCTTTAGGTATTCGCTCAATGTGCAGCAGTCTGGCGGGAGACGTACTCCATACAGAATATTGTGGCTTAACAACTTTGTGTTTCAGCGGTGAGTGGAGATTCCAAGGTTCTAAAGGAGGCAAGGTTTATATGCTGACAGCAGCAGTACATTCGTTTCGTTGCAAGTGCCCATAGGCTACTGCAACCGCCAGCTAACAGGCTGAACGGACAACTAAAGCCAATAAAAAAAAAAAATTTTTTTTTATCGTGATATAATTTTTTAATTGGAGGCCATTGTCTAAAGACTTTACATTTACAATACTACTAGTCAAATTAGAATACCACAACTTTAACAATAACCCTGCTAATATAATATTTTCTGATTGCCTTCGTGTATTTTCCTAGCAAGGCTTGTATTAATTGGTTATCGGGACGGGTTATGTACATTTGCATCGTAGTCATTCACCCCAGAGCCAACTCTGCATGTGGTACCGAAGCCACTGCCGCATGCATCTGTAAAACGTAGTATTTTTACTTGAATCATGGTTTAGACATGTGCATGTATGGCTAATATAAGAGAATCGATGAAAATATTTAATATAGGTACCTGGATAGAGGGTAGAAGGTAATAGGCAAAACTAGTGAACGTACTTTGATTATATCGAAGACTGTCTGGAAAAAGGCTAAGAATGCGGTAATCTGATGAATTCCTATGAAGAATGAACAGGCAAGCCATGACGACAGTTAGTGGAAGTCTGCTTATCCTCCTGGCTAATAGTCGTGCGCCGATGATATATAAACTCTGTATATACATTTAGCAGCGATAGCTCAGTGGGGAGACCAACAGACTGCAATGCAGGGGGTCTCGAGTTCGAACCCACGTCGCGCACCTCTGACTTTCGGAAGTTATTTAACTTTTCGAAATTATGTGCGTATAGATTGACAATTATCGCTTGCTCCGTGCCTCGGAGAGCACGTTAAGCCGTCGGTCCCGGCTGCCATGAACATCTATGGCAGTTGTTATTGGGAGAGTGTCGACTCAAAAGATCCCACTGGGTCGAAGTGTCGCCGGTCTGCACTGACTGGCCCCCACATAAGATACATACATACATATACATTTATATTCTGAAAAGAGGTAGGTTACTTATGGCGGAGGCCGTAGTGAATTAAGTGGTCGCTTTGCTACTGTCAGTGATGTGAGTTCGACTCGAAATTGTACAAAAAATGTGTGATCCATTAATGGTTGTTTTAAGTCTGGGTGTTATATGTGTTCATTGTTTGAATATTTGTAAAATCCCTCGTGATACAGAAATTTAATTCTCTGTGACATATAATAATAATACACAACACCATCTAGCCCAAACTAAGCAGAGCTTGTACTGTGGGTATTAGACAATGGATAAATATACATATATATGTACATTTTTTTGTAAATACACACATATTATACATATAAACACCCAGACCAAGACAAACATCCATGTTCATGCACAAAAATGTTTGACTTGTGCGAGAATCCAACCTACGACCTCAAGCGTGGCAGTTGGTTACATTAACCACTATGCCATCGAGGCTAAGGCATATGGAGTGCATTAAAAATATTGAGTATCTTACAAAGACAAAACAACCTTGTGTTGTGATCCTGAAGTGAGCAATGTTTTCTGATTCCAGGGTATCATCTTGGAATCTGAAACCATTGTTGGCTAGTGGCTAGGGTAGTAGTGATAAGGCTAAATTTAAAAAAATTATTTGTTCAAAACTTTTAGGCAATTCTCTAGTAGTAGGCAATTTGTAGTCAGACCGATCCGACGATGCTTATCAGCCCTAATGGAAAATTACCCCACTTTCAAACTAGCTAGTAGACGTTTACGTACATATTACATTAACTGTAATTTAAGCTTTACTAAAATGACGTAACAATCGGCATCGCCTACATAAACGTTTTCTCCCGTGCAAAACTCGGGAGTATTAGACCTTCACGCTATTCATGCAGTCCTAATGCAACTGAACTGTGTGTAATATTAAACATATTTTCCTTGAATGGCGTTCTTCTATAATTTTATACGAAACTGTTGAGCGTTGAGCATCAAAGTGCCTAGTTTTGATCAGCTCGCTTTCATTTACCTTGCGGTGTACACTCTAGGATTGCGGAAGTGTGCACTCCACTATGAATAGCTGACTAAACGACTAGCTATCTTAATATGATTAACTAGAAAATTTTCTAGATAGCCAGCGTAATAGAAAAAGTTTACATATTGCAAAATTTGCTTTGTTTAAGTATAATTTGTCTATCGTTAATTTAATAATAGATAGATAATGCAACTCATATCGTACTAGCTTTCTAGAGACCCTCGCTTTTCATTCACTGCACGGATGGTTTAAGTGGCCGTTTTGCCACTGCCGCTGTGCCGAGTGTGGGTTCGATCCCCACACGGAGTGGCGAAGTGACTACTGAAACGATCATATAAACCATCTAGGTTTTCAACTAACCTGTATATTGGTCTTTCTCTCCTATGATTCTTCTTTCTATGGACCTGTCATTTATAAGTGTTCAAGTTAGACGAAATCGCAAGCCATACGAATAATCAGAGGCATTACTTTGAATACGTTTGCGAGGTTTTAAATTGATTTATAGTACAAATAATGATGATAATTTTTATAGCACTTGTAGTGAACGAAAAGTTATCTTAATAACAATTTATAAGTACAGATTATTATAATAAACAGCCTAAGCAAACTCATAAGAAGTTTTAAAACTTAATTTTTAGCTCTGTTTTAGTCATTAAAATTTAAAAATGTGAGGGTTGTGTATACCTTTAAGTGATATATTTACACTGTATTTAGGATAAACGGTATTAAATATAACACATTGTTTGTAAATATATAGTTGGTGTGTTAAATAAATAAATAAATAAATTAACTGGACCTTAAAGCCGATGTGCTAGGTTAGTTTGACCCTTCGAGACGCCACTGTTTCTACTGAGAATTTCTTGACAGAAAAACTCAATATTACCTTTCTAGACAGTATCGTACGTGGATTACCATCGGTAGGTCTGCAAGCATTTATACTTAAACCACTGTATTTAGCTGTGAGAAATAAATACATAGGGCGAGTGACCTTTTATTTGGGTAGAAAGCAACTAGTTTCAACTGTATAACGAAGAACCTAAACATAGCTGGTGGAAAGTTGATGTAAAACGACGCTGCTTTTAAAAAAAAAGCCTACATTAATAATAATACCTGTATCGCGGGTGACATTTAAATAACGGACACATAAATCACCCAGACACGGCACGACCATTTGTTGCTTACAAACAAAATTTTGTTTTGTGTGGGATTCGAACTCACAACACTTGGCGTAGTGGCAGTAGCCAGGCGAAAACTTAAAGTACTACGCCATCCGTGTAGTAAAACTTTATTGTTAATCTTTCGATATGTAGGCGTGAATGGTTATTACGCATTGGAATTTCATTCTCATATTTTTTTTATATGTATCTGCGATGATTTGAATATCCAAGTACCAGGCAAGCATGAGATAGTAAGAGTTATACTAATTACGCAAGTGAGGGGAAATTTGTATTGTGTGTGTTGTTCGAAGACGCTGTGTCATTACTTGACGGTGTGAACTTTAACCTGACATTAGCGTACCCTTTGTGCATAATTACTATTGCATTTATGTTTAAAAACTGGCAGCTTCGTTATTTTAGTTATACTCAGTTTTGTTGGTAAGGTAGCATAGGTTTGACAGCTGTCATACGATAAATAGCTTAATCGCAGTTGTTATAAGCATTGATGCTTATTGCTTACAAGTTGGAGGCCGAGATTCCATCGCGGAATTAGGTTATATCACAAATCCCAGTTTCATCCCTTTAGGGGTGCCTACTGGACAAATATATGGTAGACCTTTGCCCAACAATATAGGTTAGAAAAATGGAGTGCTATTTTAAAAACATTTTGTTTGATATCATGATGATAATAAGGAATTTTTATGCATAATGCCTTGACATATAATATCAATCTATCAACCCCTTTTTCATCCTTTAACGGGCTGAATTTAATACTTTCCTTATCTTATTGCTCGCTTACGATGTATAAGGAACCTCTGTGCAAAATGTGAAGATTCTATATCCAGAGGTTTGAGCTGTGTTGTTATATAAGTCAGTATATAAGTCAGTCAATCAATCATCAGTCAGATTATCTATTTATATATTAAGATGATAAGATGATTGTACTTGGGTTCCACCAAAATAAGTAATGGTGGTGCAATGTGTTTTTAAATCGTTGTAGGTTGGTGTAAAAATATAAAATTTTATCGTATTGACCAAGTGTATGAAAGTTTGGACTTTAGATGATCTGTCCAGTTTGTGGACTGAATGATTAAATTTTAAAGTATTGGTTGGTCCTTAATATTTACAATATTACATTATTTCATGTAAACTTCAATAAAAGATATTGCTGAATCAGGCCGTTTCAGGATAAAAGTCGGTCGTTGTCTTCCCGTGCGCCTCTCTATTTGATAGCCATTACATGTGGTGAGCTGAACCCAGCGGGGATCGCGGTGCAATCCGAAAGAAAATTCTTGATTCCGGAATGTAAAGGGTGAAACAGTGTGGTTTTGTTAGTACAATTCTAACATACCCCTTCGCGCCGCCAAGGGTGGAAGGGACCATACGATGATTTTGAAAAACGAAAGAATTCGGAATGTTTATACGCACACGGCATCTTTACAGGTAAATGTATACGAATTTGAATTAAAATGCTGCTTCGAACATATTAAATGTCAAAAAATTATGAATGGCTTATGTTGGCGTAAACACTTATAAGTCCGCAGGTGGGAGGGAGCACCGAACTAATTATAAATGTATGATATAATCTGTCAACATCGAAATTGCACTAAGGAATCCGATTCAGAATTACATCGCAAACTTCATTGGCAGAATGATGGTCGTCATTGCCTTATTTTATTTTATTGCCATTGTATTATTAGGTGACGATACGAATGAGGGGGCTTGGCTGGAGACGCTACCTTTACAGGCAACCGGCGGCGTCAAAATATTACCATTTTTACTGTGTTTCGCCCGTTGAGTAAGTATTCCGGAGGCTCACATAGCTGGTCACCCGTTTCCTTGCCTTTTATCACATCATCTTTCCTAGGGTTACATAAAGCAGTTGGAGTAAGCGTTTATAGGCTACGGTAAACGCTTACCATCAGAAACAGAAAGCACTTGAATGATTTAAATAAGTTAGAATGCGTTTTTTCTTGTGGAGCAGGGATTTCTATACTTTTTAAGCAACTAAGATAGATAGCTATCGCACGTTGCTGACCCTTTAATTATGACTGATCTGGTCTATTTATAGAACAGCGTTTTATCAAGAGGTCTGAATATCTGCTATTCACCCCTGGAAAACAACACAAGGCTCTTTGGCTGCGATCTTATGTTGTAGTTGTAACCAATGTAAGCTTTCCTAACTTTGTTCCAGTTAAAGCCAAATCTCAGTTTTAACAAAGCACACAAAACAAAACACAGTACAGTATAAAACTTATAAACTATTTAACAGTTTTAATAACTTCAAAACAATGAACAACTGTGTGATACATAAATGTTGGTGGTGTATGATACATCTGTTTGCTCTTTCGGAAACAGAAAGGCGTGATGCTATCTTACGTAATTCAAAGTCTAAAAGTGCGCAAACTACATTGCGTTGTAGAGCGCCTATAAAATAGGAGAACGCGACAAATCATCTTTTAACGCATACTGCTATTTTATACGCTCTTTCACAGATCACTTAAGATAAAATTATAATACGCTAAAGCTTACGTTAATTATGTTATAAATATAATGTATTCACATCTTAATTAGTTGAATACTATTAATAATATTTTCCGCACTTAGCTCTAAATTTGCGTGTAGATTTACAACTTAAGTAATTTTAGTCAGGTACCTAGATTAATAGAAGTTTAAGCATAGATTAATAAGATAAACATAATAATTACGTACATAATCTGTTAGGTATCTCGCCATAATTTCAACCATGTAGGTGGAATGCGACAAAGAATGTGCTTACACGTCTTAAAAAGCTGATTTTAGGCGCGAATGCCCTTTTTACTTTTCTCAACGCGGAAATGCAAAGACATTTTTAAGAAATGGCCCCGTCAAGCCGGTTGTGTTATTTTAAACTGCATGTATAAAAAAAAACTCGAACTAAAATGTATGCGCAAACGAGATCCCCGATACCAGGCTTACATAAGATGACGGAGCTCGCCCAGTCATACGAGTCTCAACTACTACAACCAAGCCTCATTAAACGTATCGCCTACGCAGTCACTCACGCACAAACTCTAATATTAATTGCGATTCCATCTCGCTCTTTTTATTTAACGTACGTCAAATTACATAGCCGATAGTCATTGTGCAGGTGTCGCTGATCAAATGATAAATTATAAAATGTTATCATCAATTTGTCTGCGCTTCGATTCCGAGCAAACGTGTCATGAATTCATTGCGGTTGATTGGCTATAGCCGTCTCTTTCTGTCCCGAAAACTCACGCACACAAACACAAAGTTCGTTCACACGTTAAAATTTAAACAAAGAATTTAATTTTGGTAAAACGTTTGGTGTTTTGGTACGTGTTGATTCTATTCCAAGTCGGAAGTGAGGATCGGGCTCGGTAACGCGAGTGAGTTATCAACATTTCTCACGGTTCGTTTCCATTGGTGTGTGTCGAGTCCATCTTTGTTTCGTTGCACTGGTGTTTATGTGTATGTATGTTATCTCGGCGGCGCTGTGTGCGAGAGCTGAGAGCAATGAGACGCAAGCGCTTCCTAGGTTCGTTCAACTTTTAGCCCAGTAAACTCTGTGCGACTGACTATGCTTAGCTATCGGTGTATAGCCAGTATCTATGGTGTACAATGGGGTAGGCTGCATAGTGGCGCGCATTTAATGCTGTGTTTACACTGCCCCTTTGTTCTAGAGGCTTTATACTGTCATTTGCAATTCTATGCTATTTAAACCTTTGCTCGTTTCCCTGTAATAATGGTTTCTCAGGAGAAAATAAGTCTATTATTGTATATATTATATATGTCCAATATGTGTCCAATAATATGTATATATATTATTGGACACATATTGCGTATTCTATAGTCAAGTTGCTTTTAGTATCTCAATAATTTTGATACGACGTCGGTTTTATAGTTTATTCTTTTAAATGGTCGTCTCTGGCAAATTTATAGACGAATGCATAGGAAATCATAAGTGGTAAGGCGGTATTAAATCGTGTTGAATTGATCAAAACTAGAAATCTAAGTAAGTAACTAGTTTTTAATTAATAGCTTAGGTTGAAACTGGACAGTCTCAATCTATATGTATATTTTCTAATGATTCTTTTTTTGCATGATAATATTCCTGGAAAGGCATTAAACTACAAGAAAACAAAACAGCTATTGATCGAAAAAAAAGAAAATCTGCAAATATCAAAGAACATTCGTCAGAAGATTAAATATTTATTTGTTTAATTTTTTATCTTATTTTGTATAAGTACGCGAATTTTGTAACTTGTTTTGCAACAGGTAGAACTGTTTGAGCAGTTGCAATTGTTATAACGAGGACCCGGGTTGCCCGGGATACCGATGGGAATATGTTGTTGGGATTATGTCTTAGAAAGTTCATAGTAGACTGGAACTGTGCCCGGAAAACGACAATATAGCTTTGCTCTCTTTTAAATGAGTCTTAATCATGTAGGTATGTATTAGAATTATTTTATATATCATTGCCCTCCCTGTGACGAAAACAGTTATTGTATTGTATCATTAAGTTTATAGAAGGATGTGTACCTATTGTGTAGAGGTCATAATCACGTGATGATTTTAAAGTGAAATGTATAAAAATATATTTTATAACAAAATTTAATTTTATGGTTACATTAACTGTCAAAATAGTTTAGTAATTTAAGGTATATAAGGTTTTCAAATTACTTAAAGAACATTTTTTAATGTCTATATTTTTACATTTTATCAGTGGTTCGAAATGTTTATTATTCTATGCAGAATGGCCGCAAGAAAGGTGACTGTTTATTACAATATAATAATGTGGAAAATAAATAGATATAAGAAATGAAATTGTATTTTCCACAAACCGATGTAACGTAGATGTTGACGCTTGTTTAAAATGGAGAAATTATATAAGGAAGGCTGATCATTGTAGTATTAATCAAAAGCCAGGACATTGAGCATCAAAAGAGGCATCGTTAGATAAACAATAATACAAAACATTTCTGCCATGGCATATTTTTGATGAAGTTGTTTGACTTGTTCCCTAATTCGGTGTGGGTATTTCTTGCGAATGAAGTGTACGAGATTGAAGTCACGTATGCAGATATTTTGGGAATTAATTGAGAACTACTTAGTAACGAGATTACGAACTCTTTTTTGTTATTAGATAGGTATATTGTTATTAAACTTACTCATGCACCTTGAAAGGAGTAGAAGTCTTTTATACCAACCTTTTAGCTTTAGTTGTAAGATTGCTTCTGTTTCGCCCGGTGAATAACAATTCTGGAACCCTCGATGAGTATAGACAGTGTTTTATAGTTTTTATAACCACCAGTAGTTTCAGGTTTTTTAGAGTTCGAAAAAACTCTTATACAACAGCTTTTTCCGTCCGTCTGTCTGTTATATAACTTTCAACGCAAGAACCGTAAGAGCTAGATACTCGCGGTCAACGCCATTCGACTCAGCATTTTCGATATGCCCTCGAAATGACTATGACCTCTGACCTCAAGGTCACGTGGTATCACGTGACCTTTGCATATTACTTGAACCATTTTTTTGAACTCTAAGATTTACGGCAATTCATTGCCGTTTCTTGCTTGTATACTTACTTCATTTCACCCGGTGGATAGTAGTTCTGGATACTTACATATTTCTTATATTATCTTTAACGAAGATTTAAATCGTAATGCGCATTAATATGTTTAAATTTTTGACTGCACGGGTGGCGTAGTGGTTTAAGTGGTCGCCTCGCTATTGCCATTGTGTCGAGTGTTGCGGGTTAAATCCCCACACGGAGCAAAAATTGTGTGATCCATAATTGATTGTTCCGAGTCTCGGTGTTCTTTGTGTCCGTTGTTTGAATGTGTATAAAGTCTCCCGTGACGCAGGAATAATACCTAGTGCGGGAGTTGTTTTTTAAAAGAGAAGATAGAGAAGAGAAAATGTGGCCACTTTTCTGAACTTGACAGATGACAATCTGACACATAAGGTCAATATAATAAAATATAGTAATATCATGCTCACTCATATTGAAAATTGTACACTATCGTTCTTTATAAAGTTAATGTAATGTGTGAGCTCACTTCTCTTAGTGTGGACACTTTTTCGTGCGATATAATACGGTGTGGGTATATCTACATATGATTTAAATATTTGATCTTTAATATCTTTTTTTTAACCGATTGGTTGCAATATTACTCACACGTCAGGAAATGGTTAGTAGTTACTATAGCCTACAATCGTAGACTATAGTAACTGCTAACTATTAGAAGGGCCGTATGCTTGTTTGACTTTACATGAAATTACTTTACAGGCCGTTAGTTAAAATATTACCTCTTTATTTTAGTGTTGTCTATATAGCTACGATTAAACATTATTATAGTTTACTAATTATGCTATATTATTGATTATTAGGCAGCAGCGGTAGCTCAGTGGGGAGACCAACAGACTGCAATGCAGAGGGTCTCGAGTTCGAACCCACGTCGCGCACCTCTGACTTTCGGAAGTTATATGACTTTTTGAAATTATGTGCGTATTGATTGACAATTATCAACTGCTCCGTACCTTGGAGAGCACTTTAAGCCGTTGGTCCCGGCTGCCATGAACATCTATGGCAGGCGTTATTGGGAAAGTCAGTTAACCCTGTAATATCCTGACACTGGTCTAGCCTTAGGGTATCGTTAGCCTTTGGGTTGCGGAGGTCAGGTGGCAGCCGCTCCATGTAAAAACTGATATCCAGTCAAATCCGGTTAGACCAGAAAAGCCGACCCCAAGTGACTTGGGAATAATAAAGGCTAAGAGAGAAGAAGAAGAATTATGCTATTTTAGTTATAATAACTTTGACACGTTGTATACAGTACGTAGCCGAAAATATCGGTGAGAATATAGAAGAGATTTTTTAGGCAGGTGACTAATTAAAATATCAAACATTCAGTAGGATTTATAAAGCAAGCATAATGAATCCGTTTTTGCTTGTTATTGCCTGGTCGTAAGCAGATGCTATAGCCGTAAGAAGCTTGGACCACTTACTTATATACACAAGATTGTTTGACTGCGATATTTCTAGGGTGACGATAATTTAGCAGTCAGGCTTTCCCCGTTGGGGCAATATTTCAGGTTCAAGTGGAGATGACGTTGAGGTAACTCTAGCTCTTAGTGAATGAATATGATTTTTGGTTATTACTTAATATAAGGTCTATCATCCTATTAATATTATATTTGTCAAGATGTTTGGATATTAGTTTCTTGATCACGCATAGACCTTTGAACGGATTTGAATAAAACTCGGTACACGGATAGACCATATCCTTGATTTAAACATAATTTGCACACATATATACCATAGAGTGGATGGGGATAGAACACATTTTGTCCTCGTGTACGTTCCCGTGGGATTCACATGAGTGAAGCTGTGGGCCAAAGACCATATGAATATGATCAGACATTTTTTAAGTCGTGCTGTATATAAAAAAGAAATTGTCGCGTGACATTATAATGCCAGACATTTAGTATTCGTTACGCGAATTACTGGAATTAGCTTCTTTTTTCAAATGCCATCTCTCGCAGGTGCGGAAAGAATATCGAATGATAGCGACAATCGATTCTTTGTATTATATCGAATATCTGTATTTCGTTTGAATATGCATTACAGTAAGTAATCTGCCACTTCACCGAAAAATACTAAGGAGTCAATTTATTTATATACGTAAAGAGCTTCTTTATGCACTTTATGATGCGATTAGATTTATTTAAAGGTTGTAGTGTGGATATAATAGATAGTCACATAAGCATAAAAGTTTAAAAATATATTACTACGCTCGCCGCCTCTTAAGTGGTGTTAAAACATAGCTGTCTAAATCTATATGTGAATGCCTATTTCTCTTAAGATCACGCATGTGTAGATATGCTATATTTATTAGCTTTTTAAACATCCGGAAAAAATATTCAACGTTATTTTGTAACTAACACGCACACGGGACTATATTTTTTATATAGTATCTATTTTTAGATTCAGCATATTTTTTATTAGTTTACTGCGGTCTAACCGACTTTATGGGCAATAAATAGAATGGTTGAGTTTCGCATCACGTTATAATAGTTTCGCTACCTAACGCCATCTATTGCCGAGTAGTGAAACTATAACAGTGTGTCCGGCATGGCGTGGGGAAGACAATAAAATTGGACATTGATTATCACTAGTATTTTAAATCTTACTATATTTCAATCTACTCTTATGACTCACTCGTTGGTCCTTTGGCAATTTGTACTTATATTTGCCTGCAATCGCGAAGGGCTCGGTCTAATTCCTAGGTTGGATAAAATGTTATAATTTTCTAAGAGATTCTTGTAACATAAAAATAAAAAGTAGGTGTATCTAGATTAATGTATGTATGAGCATGGGTTTATGGTGTTATGCATTATATTTGAGTGCCTCTTTAATTCATGGCATAGGTGAGATCTCGGTTATGAATTACCGATCGAATTATTAAATTATCTTTCTGAAAATTGTCAGTAAAAACTGTCAAGACAAAACTGCCATCTTACTTCGTAGACTGTTTTTCCAATAATGTGGGTTAATAATTTTTAGCGACAGTGAATATTGAAGATTTAATATCCATCCATCTATGACTGTTATGCTGTGTTTTCGCAAAACTTGCTAGCGTTCTGGTAAAGGTAAATACTATTTACCTTCGGACTGTTCTTAGCTTTTTTGGTAGTTAAAGTTAATATTGGCGCCAGATCATACAAGGTTCAATTACCTGGTTTATAAACACGGATTCTGGAAATATTCCCAAAAAAGGCAATAGTCTCACCATCTATATAGATAGACTAGCATAAGAGTAAGATTAGTGGTAGAGAGTAAGAGTGGCTTAAACCGACAAGTGTGAAGAAGAATGTATTGAGAGTGAATGAAAGAAGCAAGAAGTGACCATTGCCTGCCTGTCTGGGAAACAGTCATGTAATACTTCTTTGCCAAGGTTCGCAAATTTGGTTATTCCCACAAGGTTGTATCTTTGACTCGTAATAAAGCAATTAAATTGCCCATGTTAAGAGCAAAGCAATCATTTATCGAGTTTATTAGTACGTCTCGATTCGCATTATAAATCGTTCAGTTTTATTCTGATTTGATGCGAAGATTCACGGGTTTAAACATTCCGACTGTTTTGTGCTTACATCATTTTACATTCACGTTTGTTTGATTTAAAGTTAATATAGATATTTTACCTTTATATTAAGCAGAAGTGTCTGATTACCTATAAGGGGATTTATAGATAAATACACTTATTACAACCACATTTCGCTAGCTGTTGTTATATTCCGTGTAATAGCGTGTGAGTCCATTGCCGTCTTCCAAAGTTATGTTGTGGGACCTATGTATATTTAATAAATGTAAATACACTTTGTATTTTTGACAGAATATAATATGGAGATAGGTAAAATAGCATAAAACCTGAGAAATAATGGACATGCTTAGGCGACTGAACTAAAACTTTAAAACTTTAGCGGTTAGTTTATTATAAATAATATTTCGCATTTCATGTGCTTTAAGTTTATTTATCGGGCACAGATCTCGTCTACTTGAAGTTTTATTTATATATGTTTTAATTATGTGCTGAATTACTATTGAAAGTAAATTTTATTGAGCTTTATTTATGACTTAATATTGACATCACACGTAATCAAAAATGTTTTGCACTGCTATATAAAAATTCTACTCTATAAATTATAACTATTAGCGATAGCAACTATAAACTATAAAGAAATGTGCGTTGCTGTCATTCTCATAAGACATAACAAAAATAAAAGTAATTATATTTGTTCCTGTCGAAACAATAGCTGTCGTAATTATGCAAACAATCCTTTTAAAATCGAGGACAGCGAGTTTCGATCGCGAATCGATAGATGCTACAGTAATTAATATAGAATAGGGGTGCCGGGGTCGACGCCCGACGTTTCGGTGGTCGTACGTCGTTGGCATGGACAATCGCAATGTCTAGACCGAACTATAGACAAACTGATTTATATTGGTCCTCTTCCTGTTCTTTTTTTAAGTTATCGCTTGTGCTCAGTTTCATCTGTTGCTATGGTATTTGAAAAAAGAAGAAGTGGAAGCCATGTTTTCCCTGTTTTGTGTTACAGGAAAATGTTATTAATAATATTCCAATGTTTTTTTTTACTTATTACGTAGCTGGAATGGAAAATTAGTAGTCGTTCCCGAGACAGGAACCTGTATTTAGGCTTTTCTTACAAGTGATTCTCTGTATCATCACATTCATCACTGAGTTGGTAGTTGTTGTTCGTATGGTGGCATCAAGTAATTCTTCATAGATCCTACTAATATTATAAATATGAAAGTTTGTGAGGATGGATGGATGTTTGGTTACTCTGTCACGCAAAAACTACAGAACCGATTACGATGAAACTTGGTATGTAGATAGCTAGAGCCCTGGATAAACAGATAAACTATTTTTATTCCGATATTCCCATGGCATAGGGACTTACACGGGTAAAACCGTAGGGCGCAGCTAGTACAGAATGTCGTACCTGTAGATAGGATGCCCTGTTACGAATATTAGTTAATATTACAGAGTCATTACAGATATGTATGATGAATGTGATATTATCTAAGAAGTAAAACAAGTAAGGCTTATTATGAATAAATATAAATGTTATATATTAGTATTTCAGCTATATCATTGATCACATATCCTAAGTTTCGACTTATGTTTGCGAATGGCATCCTAAGTTTCTAGGTTGGATACATGGGTTGAAATATTTCCAGTAGCTTCAAGAATTTGACAATATTTTGCATTATGTGGGTCCTAAAACTTAACTAGTGAATTGGGTGAGTGAAACATCTCTGCTTTCGGGAATATGCAGACGTGAGTTTATGTTTGTAGTGCTAGATGACTTGCAATAATGACATATGCATAGCTCTATAACTAATGTGATAATATATATTATCACATTGGTTATAGAGCTAGGTACATATGTGTTGAATCGAAAGAACTTGAATATCTTGTATATTATCACGATATTAGGCACAATGCTCTCGTATAACCCAAACGTATGAAAAATAAACATATGTTTTAAAACTAGATTGAAACTGTCATAATAAAATTAAGTTGATAAATAATTTGGATTATAATGATTTTTATTTGCTTAACCTTTTAACATTTTTACTATTTAATATAATAAATGTAAATATTTTATTTTATGACATTAAGTACATAATAATAATTATGTTAGCTGAATGAGAGTGGGCGTGGACCATGCTGTTCAAGAGTCCTATATCAGTAGATATAGGACTCTTGAATAACACGTTGCATTCTTTGCCTAGCAGTGGGCTAGTTCAGTTTGATTACGATGTATGAACCTGCATTATTTGGGCTGTGGCTTAATGTTGCGCTTATTTTTACAGTCCACTGTGTGGTTACGTGTTCGTGTCGGTTCCCAAGTCAGCCAAATGCTTTTAGCATCCCAAGGGTACATTTCCAGACTCACTACCAAGGTTGTTTGTAGATATATTATATCAGTCAGTTAGGATTTCAATATAACACTCATTGCAGAATATTTTTAGGTTATTCAATTATTCCTACGATAAAATCTTTAACTGTCAGATCCTACTAATATTCTATATGTGAATGTTTGTGACGATGTTTGGATGTTTATTCCTCCATTACGTGTAAACCGCTGAACGAATTTTCATAAAACTTAGCACAAATATAGACCATATCCTGAATTAGCACATAGTTTAATTTTATGACCGTACGACGTGTGGAATTCACGCAAGAGAAGCCGCAAGCAAAAAGTAGTAAGTAATAAAAGTGATATCGGCACATTCTTGATGAACTGGACTTCAATCAATTCAATCATTTCCTGGACACTCTGATAATTAGACTTTTTTATTGTTAATTACCAAAAGCAGTTGTTGCAAAAGTGAGGAGGGGGGCTAGGACGGACGTTGAACTTCGCGAGCGCGAGATAAATCCACCACATAAAACGACTTATATCACAATGCATACGACAAGCCAATTCCAACTTTAAGTTATAAGAATTGAGTTCATTTTTACTGAGATACGGAAGCGGGATCATTGAGCTTTGCAGCAATTTATGTTGCTAAAACAAAACGGCGTAAGTACTTTTCTCGTGCTGTGCTGAATTTCAACTGTGGTTGAAAGACTTAAGGCTGATTTTCACGTAATGAGTGAAAGTGGTAAGGTCGAATGTAGAGTCTTCCTGGTATATCATATCAATTAAGTGTATTGGTTCGCTAATTTATTAAGTAATCAGGGCAGTGCGCTCACGCATCGCTTTAATAAGTCCACTATCGTAATAATAGCAATATGAGTCTATTACTCCTTTATTGTAGGGCACTGGATCTCTAGATGAGAGGGATAGTAGGTAACAGTTTGATAGATGGTCAAAATGGGGTAAGCAGAGATTTTAATTCTTATTACGTCCTTTCGATTTTATAAAAGACTAGCTTCTACGCTAACCACGGCTTCACTTGGGAACAGTACCTTTTTCTGAATTAAAGGTGTAGGTTATTTTTTCCTGTACTCCTGGGAGCGTGACCGCGAAATTTCATGATGATCGGTCGAGTAGTTATATTATAAGTATTACGCCTTGTAATATACAAACTCACGTTCGCATTTAAAATATTTGTAAGACTTTGGGTGACAAATTAATAGTATTCTTGTGAATCTCTCAAGGTAATAGGCTTGTGTTAGAAGTGGGTTCACGTCGGTTGTGCCATAGGTGGGATTCGAAACCATGACTTCTCGATTGCAAGGTGCCTTATGCTCCATTGGGCTGTTGTCGTTAAGATAAAGTTATGCAATATATCTTTACTATTACAAGACTGACTATCTGTACATTATTGATATAAAAAACTAACTCATATCTTCTGATTATCCTTTTGAGTCGTAGCGGCACACCAGCGGTCAGACACAATTGGTTTTTATTTATGTCTGGTTTGCCAGTGGTTGGTAGTTTTAATGGATTTTAAATCGGGAACTATTGTTTTTCTTCTCGATTCTTTGTGTATTTGTACAATCATCACGCAAAAAACACTTTATTTTTATTGGACTTTTTTTCATTTGATTTACATTTCGGTAGCTCGGTACTCAACTTAGATATTAAGGTGAGGGCTACCGAACATGTTGCGGGGACTAACAGAACACCCAGACTCGGTACAATAAATTGTAAATAATTTTATTTTCTCGTGTGCGATCGAACCCTTGACACTCAGCGCAATGGCAGTAGCGAGAGGCCTTTTTAAAGCACTCCGCCATCCGTGCGATTCCTTTTAAGTATGCTAGTCTGTGTTCGTATTCTGCGATTTATCTGACTACCCGTTAATTTATATAGATATATTTTAAGCAACGCGAAAGTTTAAAAGTTATAATGAAACTTTGTTTAGTGGAAACGGCGATATAGTGCATGAATTTATTTATTTTAGGTTATATTTTTCTCTTAATGTTGCTTTTGTCCAAATAAATTATTTTCTTTCTTTATTCATGATCTGCGTAACAGACGTCGTCGCCTGCAAACTCTGGTCCACATAGACGGAATCGCAGGCAAAAGCATATATATAATTTATGGCTTGTCTTGTTGTAAATCTATGACAGGAAAGCAATGGCTTCATTATTAGTAATTGTGTAGAGCTATTACTCTTAATTAAATTGCAACAAATTTATTATCTGAAAGGTGAGTGGGGTTCGAAATGACGATTTCTCGATCTCATGTCTAATGCTTTATCCATTGGGCTACTGCCATTTTATTTATGTTATCCATCTATATTATTACAAAAATGTAAATTATTTCATTACTAGCGGACCGCCCCGGCTTCACACGGGTAGTACAAAGCCTTAACAAATTATACATCTAAACCTTCCTCATGAAGCACTCTGTCCATTGGTGAAAACTGCATGAACATCCGTTCAGTAGTTTTTGAGTTTATGGCGAACAGACAGACAGACAGATAGTCAGACAGACGCGGCGATGGACTTTGTTTTATAATATATAGTGATAGTGATAAAAAAATTCTACACTTGGTCTCGTGTAGGCAAATACCACAGAAACGCAGAGAGAAATACATAAAAAAAAATTATAAAAGATGTTACTAAACTGTTCCACTGCGGGGCACGAGCCTCTTCTTAGTATGAGAAGGGTTAGGTCATAGTCCACCAAGCTGATATAGTGTAGGTTGGCAGACTTCACACATAATCGAGAAGACAAACACTCAAACATGCAGGTTACCTCACGATATGTTCCATTACCATTAAAGCGAGAAATAATTAACTATTAAATTCGCACTTTACTTGTAGTTAGAGGTGCGTGCCGTAGGATCGAACTAGAGACCTCTGTGTGACAAGCTAACGGTCTTCCTAGGCTATTGTTGCGTCAAAGTATGCTATGTCTTTATTCAGTACATGTCACTTATAAAATCTGTTCAACGGCTTGCTATGGTACAACATACAAAAATCTTTATAATTTTTCACATTTATAATAACCACGACATGTAATAATTTAAAACTTCGCTTGCGAGACTCAGGATTGTTTGAAGTAGTGTATACCTAATTGTACAAAGGCAATTTTTTGCCGTGTGTCGTAACATTTTTGTCTCTGTAGAGGTGCTGCATTATTATAAGTTGCACTCCGCAAATCAACCTTTTTAGATGTTCATAACAGCCAGGACCTTGTTATATAACAAAGGTTGCAAAACTGATGCTTGAAACCATTCGCGTATTGCTGATGTTAAAAAGCTTTAGTATTGCCAGAGCAAGAGACAAATAACTCTATTGCGGTCATTGGATTGTCACATTGGAGATCTCGTGTTCGGGTCCACGAGGCATCTGTGATATTATTAAAATGTGGCACACAAAACAGAACATAGTACAATAAAATACATATTTCATTTTGTGATTCATAGTTTTATGTCGAAGCATGTTTTCAAACATGTGTTTACAGTGTGAGCGGCGGCAGTGGTACACATATTGATATTCAGATATATTACATATATATTGAAATGATCTTATACTACCGAGGTAGTAAGCAGACGGCTAGCTTTAGGCGTTACTGCAGCCTATGGTTGCTTGCAACACCAGCAACAATAGCGCGTTGCCAACTCTGAAACCATAGAGTCTAAGGTATACGACACAAGTCTAAGTGAGGAGCCTGGTGCCTCTACTCACCGAAGTTGCATACCACAAAGTAGTCTGGCTACGAGCATTTGTAGAATAGAGTCACTATCGTAGCCAGGATTTCCAAGTTTAAGCGGAAATCAAGGTATAATTTGCACGAGGATTCTGTCTTCCGTGTTCTTTTAAAACCAAAATTAATAACCTATCTGGGTGCCGCCATGCCGAAACCGAATTTGTTTTATGTAAACGCGATCAAAACGTTTACCGCGTTTGGCTCTCTGATTGGTTAAGAGTCTGGGGCGGACCAATCGGAGCTCCGAACGTCACTCTGGTAATTGTTTGACTCACGAGTGTCAGATATTTGACATAACTACTACAGTGCGACTGTCAAATTTATATTTTTAGTAGTTGAAATATGACATAATATATTAGTAAATAGTAGTTTATTAACAAAATAATTGCATAATACGTTATTAAATCTATATTTAATAACGTATTATGCAATTATTTGAAATTCGGATAAAGACTATTCTTTAACCGCAATTATCTGTTGATCTTTAAGTATTAGGAAACAGCAACAAGTTAGCGCCTGTACAAAAGAGAGAATTTTTCAAAATATGATGAAATTGACTATTTAGACAAATTTGGACACAAAATAATGATTTGAATTATTTGTGTCTGTCTATTTGTGCTGGCATCACGCAAAACCTGCCAAGGGAGTCTAACCGTGACCATGGCTACTGAAAAGCAACTGACACATCAGCGAAAGTTCAGTTTTAGTTTGAAAGTTTCAAAATTATGCCCAAATAATAATAATGTTTTTAAAATAAACAAACAAGTTCGTAAAGGAGCCATATAAAGTAGTTAAATTTTAATCTACCGAAAGAATTAAAACGCGGTTATCAAGTTCAACTTAAAATAATAGCTTATAAATGAGGACCTGTTGATGACTGTATGCTACAAATTTTTTGTAAATAAAATCTACACCAGGGTTTACCTAATTCGGTTCATTAGGAAGATATATTGCATAGTGTATATAATATCACGTGCTACCTGCAGTGCACACAAGCACAGTATAGTGGCTATAAATACTCAACAATACGTCCATGTCTACTCATATTTCGATCGACTGTGTCATCAGTCTCTACGTCACGGGCCGACATATTTCAATCCCTACCTAGATCATGTTATCACGTTGAGCATAATTCAAATGTGAACTAACCCAAATATATATTGCCGCAAGAGATCACGTTGCCTACATGTGAGTTACTATTTCATAGGACACCCGTTATATGGTGTATTGTACTGCGTTTTGCACTCGATTAGAATATTGATCGATGGATGTTTTATTTATATGCGCGTCCGATGTTGAGTAGCCTACTTTGATGTTTGTACTCGTGTCTGTTCGTCTGTTTATGATAATAATTATCAATAACGGCTGTATTCTTCTGAGTATTTAGACGGCAGTGTTAGAGTAATAAGTTTCATTGTATTGATTTCCTAACTAATATTATAAATGCATCGCATAAGTTCTATTCACACGTTATCAGGGATACAGAAAAGGACAGAGAGTACATTTCATCAAGAAAAAAGTATTGTTCCAATAATAATAAATAATAATAATATCAGCCCTGTATTAAACTGTCCCACTGCTGGGCACGGGCCTCTTCTCAGTGTGAGAAGGGTTAGGCCATAGTCCACCACGCTGGCCTAGTGCGGGTTGGCAGACTTCACATATCTTTGAGAACATTATTGAGAACTCGTAGCCATGCAGGTTTCCTCACGATGTTTTCCATCACCGTCAAACCAAGCGATAATTAACTATTTAATACGCACATAAGTTCGAAAAGTTAGAGATGCGCGCCTTGGGATCGAACTCGAGACCTCTGGGTGGCCGTCGAAAGATCTACAATTAGGCTAAGCTTTTTCAAAAAATATTCGCTGCGCCCTATGGCACCCTAATATGACTAGTTAGTTACTACATATATAAATAAATACGCAAAAATATTATAAATCATTATCAACTCTTATCGATTGATACCTACGCAATCAGTTGTAATACTTATAAGTATTATCAACTACTGATACCAGGTTTCCAAATAAAAGTAAATATCTTTCGACTAGCTTTGTTTTGTTTGTTTTGATATAGTTTTGCAGCAACGGACGCACTTAATCGCAAGCACAGCGACCTGTTGCGGTGGCGTTAAATATCCGTCACTATTACAAGTCATTTTGCTCATGGTTAAGGACTCAGGTAATTAAATCTATGATAATAATAATCTGTCAAGTCTTAAGTACCAGACATAACTAAAATTTTATTGTCTGGCCACCGATGTGCCGCTGCGACTCAATAGGTCATAATTGTATCTAGATATGCATAAAGTCTGTCTATGGAAAATGATAGTTATAAATGTTACAACGAGATAAAATGTGTTTATTTATAATTAGGCCTAATCTCTGAAACTAATGAACTTTTTCAAAAAACTACTTCAGTAATAGAAAGCCACAGTATCCTTTAATGATATACCGCTAGCGAAGCCGCGGACGAAAGCTAGTTATTTATATGTATATAAATAGAGGTGTACCACTATCGTATTACGCGAGCTGTTTACAACACTCCTGCTTATAGACCGTCCCACTGCTGGGCACGGGCCTCAACATAGGATGGGAAAGGTTAGGTCATAGTCTATCACGATTGTCAAACTTTATACCATTTTTGAGAACATCATGAAGAATTCGGGATTCGTCACGAGTTCACGACTTCTTTTAAGTTTTACAATTAATGTAATAATATTGTTTTATGTTTACGCGAATGTTGAAATTGAACTTTTTTTTTTTAGTCTTGCCATTGCTCGGCTACTCAAAAGCAGCAGAAATGTCGCGTCAGATAAAGTGTAAATTTAAATAGTTTAATCACTTAAATACCTTAAAATAGTAGTAAGCGTTAACAGTAGTAGTATTAATAATTTCAAAATTACGTGTTAGTAGTGTTTTTTTTATAAACAACGTGATA
Organism: Catocala fraxini; assembly: GCA_930367265.1. Classification (NCBI taxonomy): domain Eukaryota; kingdom Metazoa; phylum Arthropoda; class Insecta; order Lepidoptera; family Erebidae; genus Catocala; species Catocala fraxini. The sequence continues at coordinate 15,274,893 of OV884047.1, read as the reverse complement.
AAATCCATATGAAAAGTTTAATTTTAAAATAACGAAATTAATTATTTAATACACGCAGCAATGGTCCAAACTTAAAGATTTCGCAGATCCAACATTCTCTTTCTATGTTATGTTTACGCCCCAAGTAACACAAGATGACTCAAGTGCCATCTAATGATTATATTAATTGTTATGTAGGTATGTATATTGAAGGAAGCATCCTTCGCCATTACCATTTTCCAGATATTGTGACAGTTTAAATCATACTAGATAACAACCTGAAAACAAATCATCAACCTCCAGATCGTAAGAATAAGAAATACGCAATGGCCTACACCACTCCCTATTCAAATGCCATCATTTATATTTGAGGGCTTAAAATAACGTCAAAATAGAAAGTAGCCCCATCGGAATTACAAAAAAGAACAATTAATATTAATGGTTGTTGTTCCAGAACATCCTATTTATGCAGAAATATTCTGATGCGCTTATTTTGCAGGCGCTACATTGCATTTGCGACGCACATGAGAGTACATCGACCTATATCTCTGTCAAATGACAAGAGAATAACAACACACATGTGTTGCCACTTTTAAATTCCATTTTCAATATTTGAAAATACATAATATTGTTTTTTTTTCAGAAGGAATATATTCTATTTTAAAATTGTTTATTTATTGAATCGGACAGTATGTTTCGAAATGGATACTGAACTGTTTCTTTTTGTACTTAGAAAAATAACACCTTGGTTCAAGTGAAATTTTATGTGGAATCATTGAAACAAACAACTCTCAATTTAAAAGTCAGTGTTTTATTTACTATCCTATCTATTTTTCTATATTAATATAGAACTGTATAGAGTATGTCTGTGTACATTGGTGATAACTTTGAAAATTTATTTGTGTTCAAACCCAACGGCTTTTCAAGGCTTTCAGGCATTTTTAACAACTTATAACGTGATATAAATTTTTGAATATGGCTTTCATTGTATTAAGATGAACTTAGTGTTTCATTTATTGAAATCTTTTTACAATTAAAATCGATTATAATTTTATAGTACCTAAACTAGGATATTATGTAGATGATTCATGTTGTATCGAGGCCCACCGCGTTGGTGGAGGACGCTTTTACTATCGTACCACTCGTGGTGTGGTAGAAAAATGTCGATGATATTACTATACTATACTATAAAATTAACAGCTTGTCAGACCATTTTTCATAAAATAAATAGTAGAAAACAGTAGAACATAGAATATCACGTTCGCCACTACTTAAATTTAAATCATTTTCTAGCCATAGAGAACATTTGTCGCCTTATTGTCACCCGTGTATATATAGATTGTTTATGGTTAAAAAGTTAAATTATGCAGGCTGTATACAAAACAGGCGTCTTTGTGAAATCGATTAAATTTACAATATGTCAGGGACGTGGGGTTAACCCAAGTGTATCTCAAGGTAATGTTTAAATTATCTGTGCGAAGGTACTTAGGGTGCGTTCCACTTGGCGTTCACAACACCTAAGATGCTCTTTTAAGCGTTCCACATGACATCTACGATCGTTGTGGTCGCGGCGAAAACGTAACTAATGACGTCATTACTCATGGTCACGCAAAGCTTACGACGACCCATACCGGTGGGTCGTCGTGAGCGTTGAGAAATTTCGCGCCATATTTAAAAATATAAAGTAACCAAGATGGCGACTACGAAAATAGAACTTTGTTTCAAGCTATTTTGATGAAACGATAGATACATAAATAAATAAAAAAAAAAATAATCTACAGTGTTTCAGTTGTCAGTCTTTTGAATTCTTCATCAGAGTAACGATAGATTACATTATGTAAATCGTAAAAACGTGGTCTGAGTTTACATTTTTCACGATCATGATTTTGTAGAATGGTATTGTTCATCTGAATTGGATGACTAGTACTTTTTGGAGCATTATTGCGATGCACTAGCAAATATCCTACTGTTGCCGTAAAATCCATTTCGAATATATTAATATTTTTTTATTTTTATTATTTATTGTGTCAAATAATTTGTTACAAAAAGTTGTTTTCAGAATATTCTTTTAAGCAAATTATGCTTGTAGTAGAAAAATCCGCTCCTCCTATAATTTGAAATAATGAAATTAACTTTATACATTATTTTAAATTTACAATTTTACAAAATTATACTTAAAAATTTGTGTGTGTACATGTGGGTTTGCCTGTGTGTGTGTGGGTGTGTGTGTGTGTGTGTGTGTGTGTGTGTGTGTGTGTGTGTGTGTGTGTGTGTGTGTGTGTGTGTGTGTGTGTACGTGTCAGTGTGTGTGTGTGTGTGTACGTGTGTGTGTGTGTGTGTGTGTGTGTGCGCGTGTGTGTGTGTGTGTGTGTGTGGTGTGTTTGTATATGTACCTATACATGAAATCCTAGATTTTGCCCGTGACTTAATTTACTCGCGTTAATTAATTAATTTATTCGCTAGAAGCATGGTACAAAGATGTTACATATAATTTTAGTCCATCATGTTTCACCGACGCAGCGGCATGCAAATGTATTATATTATATATTTATTAAAATAAACATTATACATCCATTGTAACGGTTGATTATTTTAAGTGGAAGTCGGTTTTTAGAGAATACGAAAACGAAACGTTTATTTTAACTGAATTACAATTTTATGTACTTTACTCGTAGTATCGGAATAGAGAGAGAATATATCATAAAGTATAGAGTAGCCAAATACACAGTCTAACAAACTAACATTAGAAGGCGAGAAATTTAAATTAACATTTCAATTATAACCCTTCTCCCAGTAAGAAACACAACACTTATAATTGATTTATATGGTGATTTCAGATAGTTTTGGAGGTGTACGTTTCTAAGTTAGCTTTATATACTGACCACCATGACAATGCGTGCCAGGATAGTATGTGATAATCCAGGACATGATCTATCTGTGTGACTAATGCCATTGATTTATTTATTCGTGGTTAAATAAGAGTACGTACGTGATTAGTAACAGTACTTTTATCTGAATGAAAGGTACCCTATGTCCTTTTCTGTACCCCTGACAAGGTGTATACAAAATTACATGATGATCGGTCAAGTAGTTAAGGCGTTAAACCGTAACAAACAAATTCACATTCGCATTTATAATATTAATAAGGATATAGACTTACCAAAAACTTAAAATATCCTCCTAAAATTCAGTTCACAAGTTCGTTGACCTGGGATGCTTACGTGACCAAAGCGCCACGTTTACCGACGTTAGACGTATCTATTTGAATGTATGAAACGTATTTACAAGTGAATCGATAGCATGCGCGTTATTGCGTAGGTACTTGTGTTTACTTCAATACCGTTTCTTTTGAATGTTTTATATCGTTTAAGGCGATTTCTTAGACTTTATTTGACGCCTGAATAAGCAACAATCTTCTGTTTTAAATCTTAATGATTGCCTTGTAAGATTACTTCAGCCCGGCAAATACAACTTGAAGAAGGTAGCAAATTAGTAAATGACCTAATTTTAAGGGCAGCGATAGATCAGCAGAAGACCCTGGACTGTCTCAATTATAATAATATTAGCTCTGTGTATAAACTGTCCCAATGCTGGGCATAGGCCTCTTCTCTTTATAACAAGGGTCCTAACCCTTGTTACACTGAGAAGAGGCCCGTAGGCGTACTGGGCCAGACTGGGGAACTATGACCTATCATAGTCCACCAGTCTGGCCCGTACGACAGTATTGGCAGACTTAATTTATATTAAGGTTTTCTCACAATGCTTTCCGTCGCCAGGAAAGCGAGCGAAAATTAACTAAGTAATACGCACATGACCTCGCAAAGTGAGAGTTGTGTGCCTTAGAACTCTAGTCCTCTGCGTGGCAGTCCAATGGTCTACCAACGAGGCTAACGCCACTGACGTCTTAAGTTAATATTAATTTAAATATTATTATGCTTATTCATGTCCTCGCCAGTGCTCGGACCCCTGGGCCTAGACACTATGCCCATTAATTGTGTCTGGTTTGGGGCTAATTAATGAGTTAAAAAAACATCGTGAGATAACTAAGAGTTCTACATAATGCTCACGAGGATGTGTAATATTTGTCAACCTGCATTGAACCAACATGGTGGACTATGGCCTAACCGTTTCCACGCTGAGAAGAGGTCCGTGCCCATCAGTAGGACTGTATATATACAGGACTCATTGAAATTAAACTACTATATACGGCTTTTATCGCGTTATTTATTTGACACTTTATTACATAATTTTGAAAACTGTTACACTACTACTACTATTAAACTTTACAAATTTTTTAAGCTAATTGAATTATTATTAAAACTATTTAGATTTAATTTAATTTTACACTTTCCTTAATTTTATCTTTCTTTTAATAAATCCGTATATAGTAGTTTAATTTCAATGAATAATATTCGCGTAAACAGAAGACAATATTATACAGGACTCATATTATAGACAAAATCATAAATATAAATCTTATCATTTATTAGGCTTAATAGGTGTGTCGGATCGCCTTTTTAGTATCACAGGATTCGACTGACCATCGGTATTTCAACACAGCGAGAATCTGAAAAACCGAGGATAGTTTTCAGCACTTTTACAGATACTAGCGGTCGCCCAAAGAAATTCGACCATAATTGATTAAAATTTTAAGTTTGATCGTTATTAAGGTTTTATTGTCTATAACTATACCCTTATTTTTTCATTTAGATTTCGCCAAGGCTATACAGTTTAAATTACCTATCTTTTCCAACAAATTATTACTTGCTCTACAATTTTCTTTTTGCAATACCGTGCATATTGAGCAAGCTGTATTTCAAATATTTTTATAACTATAATATAATATTCTACCACATACACTGTATACATATTATACATAGCCTATGAATAAACAGTTACTGTAGCTAAGCGTCAACCAAATATGGTACTCTGTTTAACAATAAGTAGCTTATTCGTATAGATAAACTTTTAAAATTGAATTCGTATAGATAAAATTGCAATAGGTACTAAGGATTACCATAGTTATGAAGAATTGTATGATATCAGACGAACAATGCCGAAACGCGATTCGACTGCGTGTGTCAAATGCATGGTTGTGTGCGTGTTGTGTTTTTTCATTAATTTAATATATTTCTAATGCATATTTTACAAAAATATCAGGATTCGCCACTCCTTCGACATATAAACTTTAATTGTGCTAAATTTCATACTCCTCCCTCCGCAATTTTCGTAAAAAGGGGTACAAAGGTTTTGCTTCACGTATTAATATATAGATTTGATGACGCGTTAGCTGTGGTAACTTTATAATAGGGGTTAAAGTATGAAGTTGTCGTTGTATAGTAATAGATACTTTGAATTGACATAAAACCTTCATAGTGTGAGATTTACGAGTAAAACTTTTTCCAAATGATACCTTTAAGATTCTTCTTTAAAAAAAATGTGCAGCCTTTGATTTTCGACTTTCAATTATTTTTTTATTCAGCTTAGGCGGGAAAGATTTTTTCGAGTTCCGACGCGGAACTAACGTTATCAACGTTGCATTTAGAGAGGAGACTGCTAATGAACGCACCGTTCGTTTTTGGTTTAAATGCTTTTGTAATGGAAACTTCGACTTGAAGAACGAACCACGTGGATGATCATACAGGTGAATAACGCTGGATTGAAGGAGATGATGGAAGCCGATCCGAGTCAAACTACCCAGGAATTAGCGGCATGGTTTAACGTTACCCTACTTACAATATTGGCTCATTTTCATCAAATCAATTATATAAAAATATATGAAACATGGGTGCGTAAAAATGCGTGTTGAAACGGTTGCCTTGTTGAATCGGTGCACAAATGAAGGAATTTTGGATCGAATTGTGACATGTGACGAAAAGTGGATTCTTTACGATAATCGTAAGTGAAAAATGCAACGGCTGACTCCAGGTCAAACGCCGCAACATTGCCCTAAAGCAAAGCTTACTAATAGAAAGGTTATGGTAGCTGTTTGGTGGTCTCTTCATGGTGTTATTCACTATAGCTTTCTCAGGTCTGGTCAAGCAATAACAGCAGATGTTTACTGTGCCGAACTTTGAACAATGATGGCGAAACTGGCAGTGAAACAGCCCCGACTCGTGAATCGATCTTCACCATTATTGCTCCATGATAAGGCAAGACCTCACACTGCACGAAAAACCGCAGTAGGAGCTGCAGTTAGAAACCATACGTCATCCTCCGTACTCGCCAAACCTTGCTCCAATGGACTACCATATTTTTTGCGATTTGGACTATTTTCTAGTTGATAACAAAATTTATTTCCAGGAGGCAGTACAAAATGCTTTCACACAGTTTGTCGAATCTAGATCCCTGGAGTTCTATCGTATAGGCATGAATGAACTTCCGTTGAGATAGCAGCAATGTATAGATAATGAGGGTAAATATTTCGATTAAATAAATATGGTACATTTTAGAAAAAAACTAGTTTCTATTTTTCAGTAAAAATCGGCAATTTCATACTTTAGCCCCTAATATGACAGCTGCGACCAATGGTTGTCATATATAAATTACGATTATGACAGCTGATGAAAAGAGCCTGGAAGAGCCGTGCCTCGTAGAAAGAGTTTCTACGTTTGAAGATGACTTTCTACTGAAGATCTCATTACATTTATGAGATCACGAATTTGATTCCTGCCGTGTTATTGTACTGTTCTAACAAAAAATGTCATTGCGCCATGGATATGAAGCAGATATATTTGTTTGAATGCCCGGTAGACGGTTATGAGCTTATACATATACAAATATAATATAATTTACTATACCATTGAGGTATAGTTATATTATGTAGGCCCAGGTAATGATTTATAGCTTTTTGTAATTAATTAAATGCTTATTTTCAACATTGTAACTCAATTAAATAGCCCTTTTACTTTCAAAATGAATTCTCTTGAATTTTTCCGGAATGCGGATGTTGGTTTATTTTTCAGTGCAACCGGTCACATGCGGATACAGCCAGAGACAAAGGCGTGTTGGCTATGGAATTTCCTGTTCTATATGGAGCTGAATAATAATATAATGGTGGCGAAAACCGAAATGTGTAATTATTACGGTTTTTGTAATACCGGAATTTCCTGTTAGTAAAAAGGCTATTGATTTCGCAGGGGCTTTTTGATGGGGTATTTCAATAAATTATATATTTCATGAAAGTTTACGATATTTAACGTTTAGTAAAGTTAATCTGTTTCGAATTGTTTGTATATGCATAGATACATGTTATTATAAATATTTTATTTATCAGAGTTCAAGGGTGTATCGCAAATAGCTATCTTTATATATGTACATGTGTATTTTCATATCTACTACGTTATAGTGCTGTAGAAAAATATTACGAAAATCTAAATGAACAGTGTCTAAAAAGCCTACTTATATGTAAAGCCCAAATATATTTTGCCTGACTCAGAAATATAGCCCAAGGATCTCTCGTTTTAGAAACATACACATGCGGAACTACTTTAATAGACAATAGAGGCACTTAAACTACTTTCCTTCGCAGTAATAAAATTAATACCTAATCGATTTCTATAAATAAAGCTCTTAGAATTGTACGCGGCAGGATACTTCATATATCATAATAGACATGCGATAATTGCTGATAATTGTCGCAAATGTGAGAAAAAAGATCACATAGCCCATAGAGTACTGGTGTCGATGCCTAGCGCGTTTTTATAGATGGCAACACTGTGTGTAATGGATCTGTGTGGAATGAGGAGAGAAGCGTGAAAATTGTATTTGTTTTTGTTGTGTGTGTTTTATGTAATACTATAATAAGATTAATCTTAAATATAAGATAATTATATCCTCCTCGCGTCGTATTCCTCATTACTGAGGGTCGTGACTCCCCCGCTGAATCACTTTCTCATTGATTATCTCTCTCCATCTGTTCCGGTCTTTTGCTTCGTGGAGGGCTTTGTGGAGATTGGTGTTAAGCGATGATCGGATTTGGTCCGACCATCTTGTTGGACTGCGGCCTCTTAGTCTTTTGCCGTTTACCTTGCCTGTCACCATCAGCTGTTCGATGTTGTGACCGTCTTTGCGGGCAATGTGTCCGAAAAATTTCAGTATTCTGCGTAGACAGATGGTGGATAGTCTGGTTTTTATTTTTAGTTCTCGCAGAATAGACGCATTAGTGCGGAAGGCAGTCCAAGGGATCTGTAGCATTTTTCGCCAACACCACATTTCAAAAGCGTCGATGCGGTCTCTATCAGCTTTTTTCAGAACCCATGTCTCAGAGCCATAGCTAAATATGGAGAACACCAAAGTCTGGACAAGTTTCTTTTTTGTGTTTCGCGAGATGTTCCGGTCTGTCCATATTTTTGCCAGTTCAGCCATGGCATTTTTGGCCATACCTATTCGCCTTCTTATTTCCTTTTCGCATGACCCAGTATTACTGATGTTGGCCCCCAGGTAAACAAAGTCGTCCACAATGTCTAGGTTGAGAGTTCCCGTTAACTCCAATTTGTTGGCACGATCTATAATTACCATTAGCTTGGATTTAGCATGGTTTATCTTGAGACCCAACTGTAAACTTATGTTCTCAATACGGGCTAGGAGGTCAACCATTTCGGCTTCATTTGCTGATACTAGTGTGGTGTCGTCTGCGTAGCGGAGATTAGTTATTTTGGTGCCCCCAATTGTGACTCCACCTTCCCAGTCCTCGCACGCTCGACGAATGATGTATTCTCCGTATACATTAAAGAGAATGGGAGATAAAATGCACCCTGTCTAACTCCTTTGGCAAAACTAAAAGGCTCTGATGCGCAGTCCTCTACTTTTACGATGCCTTGGTTGTTCAGGTATAGCGAGCGGATAAGCGCCACAAAGTGTGGAGGTACTCCCAGTTCTCTCAGCACTTTCCAGAGACCGGACCATACGACACAGTCAAAGGCTTTGCTGTAGTCAATGAAGCACAGATGGTAGGTGCGTTGAACTCGTAGGCTTTTTCGATAAGATGGCGAATGTTTAGAATTTGCTCGCGAGTGCCCTTGCCTTTAACAAAGCCCGCCTGCTCCTGCGAGATTTGCCAATCCAGAAAGTACGAGGGTGCGTTTTTAAGTTCGCGGAATGGAGGGTATGGAAGGTGGTGGGGGTGCTTGTTTAGTCACTAACGTGTTTAGCAACTAATAATTAGTATATATACCGAGTATTATCATAATGAGGTCATTAGTCTTTGAACTATCGTCCCTCAAGCAACTCAATCTGGAAGAAATTGTGAAGTATGGAGAAAATCGAGTTCCGCGCCGTTATAAAGTTCCTTACCAAGCAAGGAAAAAATGTTCAAACCATTTTGGAAGAGATGTCATCTGTATACGGGGACTCTTGTCCAGGAAAAACCATGGTATACAAGTGGCACAACCTCTTTAAGCAAGGCAGGGAATCAATTGAAGACGATTCCCGGCCTGGGCGGTTTGTTGAGGTCACCACTCCAGATCTTATCGAAAAAATCGAAAAATTAATGTTGGAGGATGCACGTTTGAAGAAAAAACAAATCGCAGAGATGGTTGGAGTATCTGAAACGACCATTTTCAAGGTTCTCCATGATCATCTCGGCATGACAAAAGTCAGTGTAAGATGGGTGCCTAGAATGCTCACACCGCCTCAAAAACAGAAGCGCGTCGAGTGTTCGCGTGCGTTTTTGAGCCAGTGTAATGAAGACAAGGATGGTTTTTTGGAGCGAATTGTTACTGGGGATGAAACTTGGGTTCATCACTATGAACCTGAGTCTAAACAAGATTCCATGCAGTGGCATAAAAAGGGTACACCACCGCCTAAGAAATTCAAGGTGTCGCAATCGGCGAGAAAGCTCATGGCGACAGTTTTTTGGGACACAGAAGGAATTTTGTTGGTTGATTACAAAGAAAAAGGTGTTTCCATAACCGGAGAACACTACGCTTCAATTTTAGAGCAGTTAAAAGAGGCAATCAGAGAAAAAAGAAGAGGAAAATTGACCAAAGGTGTCCTGCTCTTGCACGACAATGCTCCTGTTTACAAGAGTCGAGTTGCGTTGGCTGCTTTGCACAAGGTGGGCTTCGATATCATTGATCACCCACCTTATAGCCCAGACTTGGCTCCCAGCGACTATTATCTCTTTCCAAATCTGAAAAAAGAGCTTCGAGGAAAGAAATTTTCAACCGATGAAGAAGTGAAGGATGCAGTTTCGGCGTATTTTTCAGAGAAAGACAAAACATTTTTTTATGAAGGTATTCATAAGTTAATTCATAGATCTGAGAAATGTATTAGGGTTTCAGGTGAATATATTGAAAAGGAAAAATAATTTTGTAATATTATTTCATCCCCTTCTATTCCATTCCGCGAACTTAAAAACGCACCCTCGTAGCTAATTCTGTTGTTGATAATATGGAGCATTACTTTACTGGCATGCGATATAAGCGCTAAAGTTCTGTAATTATTGCATTTAGTGGCGGACCCCTTTTTATGTAGTGGAAGTATAATGGATTTTGTCCAGTCAGAGGGCCACACACCGGTGCGCCAGATGTTATCACAAATCTTGTGCAGAACGTCTATACCTACAGAACCCATTGCTCTCAAAATCTCCGCCGAGAGTTGATCTGGTCCGGGAGCTTTTTTAAGCTTGAGCGTGTGAATGGCGTCTGCGATTTCTGATCTGAGAATGGGTGGTTCCAGTGCCATCTCGTTCCACGGAGTTGAGTCTTGCGGTGGTCTGCGCTCATGTGGATTATCGTATAGATCCTTGCAATACCTTCGTCATCTATCTGCAACTGCCTCTAGGTCTTGTATAGGAGTGCCATCTTTATCCTCAATTAGCCATGATCTAGGTTTAAACTGTCTAGAGAGTAGTTTCACTTTCTTGAAGAGGTCCGAGCTCTGCACTTTCTGTGCATGCATCTCAATCTCTTGGCAGATGCGTACAACGAAATTGTCTTTATCGTGCCGGCATTGTTTCTGAATCACTCTACAGTATTCTGAGTACTTTTCTCTATCAGCTTGGCTTAATAAACCTCGGGACTTAAGCTCCTTCCTGTCTTGTATTAATTTCCAGGTGTCATTGGATAGCCAAATTTGTTTACATTTGACTGAATAGGTAATAGGAATGTCCCTAATTGACTTGTTAATGTGTTCTTTTAGGTGCTCCCACTGTTCATCCGGGTTCGCACTTGCAGGTAGTGGATCATTCGCTATGGCAATGTCAAGTGCGGATTGGAACTGCTGTTGTTCTGTTGGCACTAAGTTGCGTGGAGGTTTAGCACATTTTATAGATAATTATATAGAAAATATAAATTCTGTTGTTTTATGAATTTTCTAGGTTTGATATTTACATTTTTTTTTTATTTTACGTTGTGGAATGCATGACGCATACCCCTCCGCGGGGGCGGGCGGAGGGGTTATGTTGGACTTGCCGGGGTAAACGAAAGATGTTGAAAAGATACAGGACCTCCCGGAATACGGACTAAACCTACCACGGTGTTCCTCGACAAAACCACTATCGACGGGGCCGCGCGAATCACTTTCGCATGCGGTCGCGACCCCGCCGAGGTTTCGGCCCACCGTATGAAACGGCAGGCCACTACACGAAACACCTACCCTATAGGCACTTCGAAAAAATAATCCCTACTGTCCCCCCTAGAGGGGAGACGGACTCGACATAGAGGCGCGCGTGGGAACACGCACGCCGCCTCTCGGACCTGGTGCTGAACGGATGGCGGGCAGGCCCATAAAGCCCGCCACCCCCAGGTCAAATTTACATTTATCCTGGCTTATGTTGAACAACATCCAGAAAATACTATTATACTTATAAAATGTTAATAATAACTTATCAAATTCCATTGAATTAAATCTATTTATATGGTACAAAGGTATATAAGAAAAGGTGACATAATATTACTTACAGTATATTCTACTGTAGTTTGCACTTTGGGCGACCAATTTAATATAAATATACTTAATAAAAATAATTAATATTAAAAATCACGGTCAAGTTTATACACTTAAGTCCCCTTCTCTCTTAGCCTTTGTTATTCCCAAGTCACTTGCGGTCAGCTTTTCTGGTCTAACCGGATTTGACTGGATATCAGTTTTTACACGGAGCGGCTGCCACCTGACCTCCGCAACCCGAAGGCTAACGATACCCTAAGGCTAGACCAGTGTCAGGATATTAGAGGGTACTGACTTTCCCAATAACGACTGCCATAGATGTTCATGGCAGCCGGGACCAACGGCTTAACGTGCTCTCCGAGGCACGGAGCAGGCGATAATTGTCAATCAATACGCACATAATATCGAAAAGTCATGTAACTTCCGAAAGTCACAGGTGTTCGACGTGGGTTCGAACCCGAGACACTCTGCATTGCAGTCTGTTGGTCTTCCCACTGAGCTATCGTTGCTCGATTAAATACATAGTACTTAAGTTTATACACTTAAGTACTATGTATAATAATAATTACGATTTTGTTGTTGTATCTATTATCTAAATATTGTCGGATAACACTAATAATTTTTAATAGTAAAGTTTGGTATTTCTAAAATTGGGTATTGGTAACTGCCTGACGGTCTAGGGAGATCATTATACATAATAATATATTTTAATTGCATTCAGTATATATTTTCCGATATGTTTTAATTTATTTTCTAAGTATTACTACTACTATTATTGAAGAATTAAATACAAACAGTAAAATATTACTTGGTTGAAAACACTTTTGTACCTTTTACATTTTAAAATAAATAAAACCTTTCTTTTTGAATATTATTAGATGTGTCCATTTAATATTCAATAACTCTTTGAGTAATAGCAGGCATATGAATTAACTACTCATAACAATAATAATGAAAACTAATGTCAGTTGTCAACTGATTAAGATCAATAACTTGTTTATAACAAATACAAATGGTGGCCATTTGTCAGTTCATTTAGTTAATTTAAGATTATGTAAGTATCTTGTAGGCTTGTAGGTTATACAATATGATATAATACAATTGGAATATGGCTGCCCGGTTGATTCTTTGGCATAAATTTGCTTATATAGGTTTAGATACAAAATGATTCGCCCAGACATTTTCAATTATATCTGATATTCTAAGACTAAACAAATTAGTAAACCGGGGGAAAGATACCCCGATAATACCGACTAAACCTACCACGGTGTTCCTCAACATAACCATAGACGGCGGGGCCGCGCGAATCGCTTTCACATGCAATCGCGACCCCGCCGAGGTTTCGGCCCGCCGCCGCGCCGTGTGAAACGGCAGGCCACTTCACAAAAATACTTCCTCCACTGTCCCCCTGGGGGGGACAAAGACACGACTCAGAGGCGCACGTGGGAACACGCACGCCACCTCTCGGACCTGGTGCTGATCGGGATCAACCTATTTAATTTATCTTAGAGTTTTAAAATCCATATTTTTTTGTTTTCTTTAAGCTTCACGTTATAAATACTGGAATATGGAATAGAACAGATTAAGTAAAATGGAGTAATGAGAGGTGGGTTTATTAACACATGTGTAATTTCTTTAGTATATGTTTAGTATATGTACGTGTATATTTCATGCTATTGTATGAACCTACTACTTTTTATCTTTGCATCACCCTACGGTTGCCTGAAAGATAATGCCCATGGCATTAAATCCGCCGATACTATTTTGTGCATAACTTTTTTAATAAATATATGAATATAGTATAATAGTATGGGATACAAACCATTACCAAAGTTTAAAAGTTTGAAGTCTGCTGTGTGTGAACATGTGCAACAGGGGACCAACCACTACCTGAGATTTGACAAACCACAGTTTCCCGCTAAAGAACACAGATTCCTACCAAGGATGCTTCGCGAGGCTATTGAAATCAAAAAACATCCTAATTTCAATAGAGAAGATGGTTGGAATGTACCACCAGCTTGGGATCCGGTCATTCAAATAGTCAAACCCAAGAAGAAGCAAACCACAGCTAGACTTCATGATACTCTGAGCTCATTTTGCGTAAATAGAAACACCAATGATTAAATTAATAAATAACGACACTGGAACATTGAGACAACTACCATCTTAGTCTCCCCGTGACCATGGCTGCTGAAAAGCAACCAAAACGTCGGGGAAAGTGTAAACTTAAATATAAATAGTCTTAATAGTTTTAATAAATTAATTAGCTTAAAAATTAGTAAAGTTCAATAGTATCTAGTAGTAGCGTAACAGTTTAAAAATTTTGTAATAAAGTGTAAAATAAATAACGCGATAAAATCCGTATATAGTACTTTACCAAAGCCTTGAAAAACCGACTTACGTATGGAGTAACTATAGTATTTTTTTTAAAGAATCAACAGTTAATGTAGCCCAAGCATATTTGTATGAATACTTGTGAACTAGTTCGTTATGTTTCAACCAGATGGCGTTGGTCAACGACTTCGCTTCAGTTACAGTTAACGAAACGCATACCGCTGAACAATTCATTTATATTAGTGATGGGAGAGTGTTTTACTAGTCACACTAATACTGTCCCGTTTCGTGGCGTAAGTTTTCCGAGCGATTCCAGGTTTAATTCACAGGTTTTCAACGACATTAAACTCAATGCTTTTTTATTGTGTCTGGTTTCAGGTTAATTGAAGAGTTACAGAAATTTTTAGTGGCAGTACGGAGTCGCATTCTATTACTTTAGATCTGAATAGCTGGCGACATTATCTGGAATACCTACATACTTTTCGGAGATAAGCGGGCATGAGTCTATGTGTTTTGTATCTACGTATGCCAATATATTTGTTTATTACCAGAAAGAAAGATAGGAGCGAGTCAGTATCAAAGACGGATCCGTTTAGGTGCACGCAGTAGGGTTAATTATCACGTATTCAGATAACGCTATTAAGAAATACACGTTAAAGAAATTAGGATATAAAAATTAATTCTACGGTGCGTTGGGCATACTCTTTTTGGGATAACAGTTTTCTCAACCACTCTGTAGGCTTTCGTTCTTAGTTGACTGAATTAAGGATTTTGGTAAGCAGAGCTCACCGCGCCTATTCCGTAAAAAATAAATTAAAAGAAATTATATTTTATAGGATACGTCTTAAAATAGCAGCATAGTTTCTGCGTAAAACTTACAGACGCTCACATCACCTCTGCCATTATTTTCTTTTTATTCTCTTCTTTAATTCCTTCCCTCTGGAGTCTTCCGTGGCAACGCACGAGTGATCATCTGATATTGCAACTTACAGGTAACCTCATCATCAGGCATTGGGCATCAGGCAGGCTATATGCTTGTTGCTACCTTCGTTACACAGAAACGCTTCGGTACTGACGTAATTTTCAGCGTCACTTCACTATTATTTACAATACGGTGCATGTTATTACCTCGGGGTCATACATTATTCTGCCTAGGTCTGAATAACCTCCTAGTCTATGACGTAGCTGAATACATAGCCAGGTTGTTGACAGACTTCATATTTATTTACAAGTTGCTATCGTTTATTGATGTTATTGTTATTTTTCGTATGCGATTTGGACGTTTGTGTATTTATTTCTATGTGATTATACTTTAGTTTAAATGCTGTTTTAAGTTGTATATGTTATTTAAATAAATAAATTTTGCGTAAATAGTACCACAAATGATTAAATTATGTTCGGGTACTTTGAAATTACTTCACTTTAGAACATTGAGATAACTACCTTGCTGTAAAGCAACCGAAATGTCGGGGTAAAGTGTAAACCTATCTTATCTTATCTTGTGTGGGGGCCAGTCAGTACAGACCGGCGACACTTTGACCCAGTGGGATCTTTTCTATCGGCCCGAAGATTTATCCCTTAGTTGTCTCCTTATGAATGTACTGCATCAGCCGCAGCGTACACTTCAGAGGGAGAAGCCTGAAGTCTTCAGAGTCTAGATATGTCTATCTCATCAGCCTCATCCTCAATCCAGCCAACGCGTCACATTCACACAGTAGGTGCAATATGGCCTCGTCCTGTTCACCATAGGCTCTGCAGATCTAATTGTGTGCCAATCTCAATCTGCACAGGAAGTCGTTGGTGCCAAAATGGCCAGTGAACACTCCTGTGAGCAGGCGTATTTGGCTCTTGTTATATCCGCAGAACTTACGAGTGAAGTTCCAGATCCCTAATAGCCATCCACTCTAGCCTGTGTTTATCATTACCATGTGCATTCAAAGCTGCCTTGACGGTGCTCTCAGAGAATCCCACGAATGGCTCGGGGCCCACAAACAGTTGCTCCAAGCTTTTTCTGGCTAATTCATCAGCCTCCTCATTGCCCTGCACCCCTGCATGCCCCGGAACCCACACCAGTCTGACTGTGTTCTTCCTGCCAAGATTGTTAAGGGCCTTAACACAGTTCAGGACCAGTCTGGCGTCCACCCCACACGAGTCCAAACCCTTTAGAGCAGCTTGACTGTCACTGAGAATATACACGGTCCTGTCAGTGACGTTATTGTTAATATTCGCCTGAGCACAGGCAATTATGGCATAAGTTTCTGCTTGGAAGACCGTTGCATATTTGCCCATGCTTTGGCTCACCTTGCAGTCGTTGGCATAGATTCCAGCGCCTGATCCTGTTTCAATTTTGGAAACATCAGTGTACCAGATGAGACAACCCTTGTCAGGGGATTGTAGACCTTGTATCCATTCGTCCCTCGTGGGGACCTTTATTTTAAAATTATTTTTGAATATGTGCAATGGTTGCATTTTGTCGCATCCCATGCTCATAATCCTTTTGAGATCCTTCGAAATCTCCAATTTTGTGCGTAGTGTAAACCTAAAAATAAATACTTTTAATTAATTTATATAACTTTGATTGTAGTAAAGTTTTTACTAATAGTATTGTATAGTATGGTATAATGTTCAAAATTATGTAATAAAAGTGTTTTAAAATAAACAACGCGACAAAATCCGTATAAAGTAGTTTAGTTTCAATATTTGTGCTATTGTTCTATTATTCTATAGTTTTATTTCTGCAAATCACATACCAGTAATCGGGCACGGTATTACTTAGACCTGGTTTCAATTCAAGTAACGAGCCATTTAGTTACGTACAGTTAAATTTTGATATATTTTGCATAGAATATGTGTCAAAATTTAACTGTTTGTAGGTAAACCTCATCGTTTCTGGATGTAGGAATCGGATTTGAGCGTTTACACCTTGTGGTGGTCAGGTCTAAACGGCAACGTCGCAAATAAGAGTCATATTTTGAAGATTTTAAATGTTATTAATTTGCTTGGGTTTTTTGTTTTTTTTTTTCATAATGTTTTTAGTACACTACGGTAAAAGTGTATCTTAAATGGAATATAATTTTATTAGTATTTTTTTTTACTATATAAATATTAGAACGAAAGTTTTCGATGCGTAAATTCTGATGATTTTATTTTTATATTTGGCTAAAACCCGTTCAGTAGTTTTTGAGTTTATCGCGAACAGACAGACTGATAGACGCGGCAGGGGACTTTGTTTTATATATATTTTATTGTGTAACGTAATAGTAGTAACAGGCGATGCGACAATCGAATTCTAGATGAGCTTTTTGCGGTATAGCACAGCAGAAAATGTCAGTCATACAATCTTGTGTTGTTTTCCAGCAGTGCTGAAGATTTTCAGAACTTTCTGGAATGTTAGGTCGTTTATAGTGGTGTAAGCATGGTCACTCACAGCGCAAAGACGTCTTTGGCTTCATATACATTCACCGTCTCACATAGTAATAATTTTTATTCTTTGCTCTAGTGCAGCAAGCTTCTATTGGCTCCGAGAAATGCCTTCATCATGTAGGTCGATTTTTGCTATCCATAAATAAACTTACCGACATAGCTCGCAGAATAAGCAAGCTGAAGTGGCAATGGGCTAGCCATATCTGTCGAAGACCGATGACTGTGGGAGACGGATCTTAGCGTGGAGATCGTGACGTGGAGGTAGGGCAGTAGGAGGTAGGCCAGATGGACCGATGACCTACCTTCTTTGGGTTAAACTGGATGCGGAAGGCGGCTGACCAGATGTTGTGGCGTAAGATGGGAGAGGCCTGGCCTGTGTCCAGCAGTAGACTGCAACAGGCTGATTGATTGATTGAAATAAAAGTTTGTCTGAATAAATATATTTCTCTATATGACAATTAGCACTGGTTTTCACTTTGCAGTATATTACAGCTTTATACAAGCAATGGCGAATGTTTGGCGAATCTTTCCTTAGATTTCTATGTTAAACTATTTTTTTTCCGTCAATATGTTTATTTTGTATTTGTTGTTGTGTTTTTATGTGTCATACCTACATTGTGACATGAATAATTTTCTTTCTTTCTTCTTAGTATCTTATGTTTATAGGCATGTTTGCATTACAACTGAGTTTATCATTTAAACTTTTAGGCTTAATGTGATACATACTTATAAACAAAAAGGTAATAATGCAATACATTTTAAGTGCACGGATGGCGTAGTAGTTTAAGTGGTCGCCTCGCTACTGCCACTGCGCCGAGTGTTGTGGGTTCGATTCGCACACCGGACAAAAAGTTGTGTAGTCCACAAATAATTGTTTAGTGTCTGGCAGTTCTTTGTGTCCGTTGTTTGAATTTTTGTAAAGTCCCTTGCATTGTATTATTTCTGTCTTTTTAAGAGAGAGAGATATATTTTTTATATTACTACTTTTGCACTAGGATTAATCTTGTGCCGTGGGGACATTACAAATATTTAAACAATGGACACGAAAGAACACCCAGATACGGAATAACTATTTGTTTATCTCACAATTTTTTTTGACGGTTGCCCTTATCGAACCCACAACACGTTAATAGCGAAGCGACCACTCAAACCTCAACAACTTCATCCCTGCAGCCAACTAAGACTTCATTGACTGCTCGACACAGCATCAATTTCAAACACAAATAAAAATAATATATTCTGACAACATAACATAATACAATTTCTCAAACATGTGCACAAAGTAGACATAAGGCATAAGTAAGACAATCCTCTCGGTAGCATACACCTATCCACGTGACTAGGGTTGCCAGCTCTTAAAACCGAAAAGTAGGACAGACCAACCAGCTCAGTCGGTCATTTAGGTGAAATGGCCGGACTCTTTAGTCTTAATATAAACCGAATTTTTTTAAGTGGAAGTCATTGCTTGTCTGGTCTATTTTGCTAGCGATACAAGGTGAAGCGGGCGGACTGGAAACCAACACATTACATATGTAAAAATGCCTAACAAAAGCCTGTCCGGCTTTACCGTCTAATTTAGACGGACACGCAACCAAAAAGCCAGACTATGTCTGCTTTTATCCGGACGCCTGGCCACACGACACGTGACGAACGAACATACTCACAACCCATGGCCTCATTATGACCGGAGTGCGTTGACTTGACCAGGGAACTGAATAAATATGACTCCACGAAGGTTCATTTCGCAAGATGTATTCAAATTTGTTTTTGACCTGCCATATGCATGTCACCTAGTTTTGATATAAATTCTACACGTGACATCGCTCGTTTTATGTTTGTTTACCTGTTGTTGCTGGGTATGGTCTAGTTCCTGTTTTGTTTGGCATTGTACCGTACGTCGCATAAATGCATGGTGTCGGAATACTGAAAGATAGAAGACCGTTAAGTTTTTGGTTATACATGTGTTCAAGGTGTGTGTTTTGGTTATACATGTGTTCAAGTTGTTGGTTATACATGTGTTTAAGTTGTTGGTTATACATGTGTTCAAGTTGTTGGTTATACATGTGTTCACACAGTGATTTTCTTTTCTGGTTGGGAAGATTCTGGATCAAGGAAAGTAGGGTACGTACAAAGCTGACGTGCGCTCATGGAGGATGGAATGAGAGTGAATGAAGCAAATAGAATAACTATTTTATGACCGTAGCAAGTGGAAATCTGTAGATTCTACATCATCGTTCGCAATCATATATACGTACATAATCTCCTCTTCCTAAAAAAAGCGTAGAGTAGGCATAGGTATATTACACCCACATTTCGCCAACTATGATCTTAGATTTTTCGTCATGATGTGCCCATTGCCGTCTACCGGGCATGATACCAAATTTCGAACTAGTACTGAGAATTTATTGACTGCAAAACACAACAACATTTTACCCGACCAAGTAAATCTGAAACAATTGACATAAAAGACAACCAAAATCGGAACAATTATTTGAGAATTATAAAAATTTAGGTCGAAGTTCCTGTTTATCGAAGCCGCAACCGTCAACGCACTAGCTGTGGCGAAGCGAGCACTGCGCTATCCGTGCAGTCCAGAGTGTCTATGCATGAAACTGCCTCTTTAAAGACAATTATTTAGATTCTGTATATTTCATAGTAACATACCAAATAAGCATCCGCCATGGATATAAGAAAATTTAAAATTCAATTGCTGATATTACCTCCAACTAGCTCGCCGATCCTTTAGTTCTATAGGTCAGTACCGATCGTATGGTCTCGAGTTGGATTTGTCTCAGTATTATATCAGTTTAGCCGACAATCTAAAACTTTACTTGATAGTCGATAAGCCTGTCCTCTAACCGCAGGCGGTTGAAATATAGGTGCGTTATGCCTTAAAACACTACATAAAAAATGACTTTTGCATTCCAGAAAATATTTGACTGCTTTTGTGATATTAAGACGATTGTCCAATATCGTATATAATGAAGAGTTACTTAAATTATAATTAAAACTCGCCGAATGCCATACAAGGTTATTCAAAGACAATCATTATTTTCGGAATGTATGTAGAAAAGGTTACATTACAAGCAGTGGTCAATACACTTATGAAATGCTAATTGCCTGTCTATAAGACAAGAAATTAGCATTTGTGAATGCTGTTAAATACTGGAATATCTACGGTATAATTTCAAGCTCCTAAGACGATGATACTACGACTGATATTAAAAAACACTAAGGGATAGCACAACACTTTTTTAAGAAGCCTAGAATACATAACAATGGTTTTAAGGACATTCTACTTAAGAGTTTATTTAGTAATTTTCGTTACGGGACTGCTGCAATTTAGGCAAAGTTCTAGATTTAAGCCATATTTCTGCTGTGCCCTTCATCTTTCTTGTTATACGAAAAATAGACACAAATACACACATACGTTTAATTTCGTTACTATATATTATTATCGGATAAAAATACCTACTGCATTGTCTATTTATGTTGATGAGATTTAAAGATTAGTGCAGATTATTCTCATGCGTTTGTAAGAAGGCTGAATATAAAGAGTTCCTTGCGAAACTGGACCTAATATATGTTTCTAAGGCCCTTCGAATTTTCGTATAACTCAATTATGTTATGCGATATTATTTTATGCTGTCTTATCTGAGTGTGTAACTGAGCATGTAGCTTTCCACATGCTGTTGCATGTTGTTATACAATAGACATAGCGGAGGAAGGTCAAGTAAAGAGTACCCTAAGCTGACAATGGGTTTAAGGACATGATGAAAGGGAATGAACGAAGAGAGATATGCCAGGATCTTAGAAAATGGAAAGACGTAGTCTGGAAAGAGGTGTATTGTAAGCACATAGGAGTAATGAGTTTAAAAAGCCGGAAAAAGGAAGAATGCTGATTTAGTGTTGGCGCTTATATAGAAGATCAGTGTGTTTGGGTTATTGTGTGCAGGAGAAAATTGAGAGATCAAATGTCCACCAAATATAAATTTTATTATGCCAAAGAGATCACTATTAACAAGGTTTCTTTATTGGTACTAATATACCGGTAGTTTTGAACACATAGCATCTTTATACTTACCCTGTCGAGGTGGGGACATCGACTGGGTAAGTACCAGTATCCTACAAAAGATTGCAGGCAATCTTGTGTTGACTAGTTTAACTCACAAACTGAATAAAAAATTAAAAAAAGGTTAGCCCTATATTAAACTGTCCCACTGCTGGGCATGGGCCTCTTCTCACTGTGAGAAGGGTTAGGCCATAGTCTACCACGCTCGGGCACGCCACGATCGTGGCGGTAAGTCCCGTGTTTGAGAAGTGGCTGGAGAGGCGGCATGGCGCCCACACCTTCCGGCTGACACAGGTAATGACTGGCCAGGGTTGTTTTGGCCAGTCCCTGTGTCGTATACGCCGGCAAGAGACGCCCGGTTGTCACCACTGCGGCGACTGCCGCGACGTTGTTGAGGATACGGCGCTGCACACTTTGGCGGATTGCCCCGCCTGGGCATCGCAGCCCCGTGAGTTGATCGTGGCAGTCGGATTAGTTGCCCTCTCGCTCTCGGCCGTAGTTAAGTCTAAGGTCCGGGGTGAGAGGTCGTGGAACGCCGTCGCCTCCTTCTGTGAGGAAGTGATTTCCATTAAGGAGGCGGTGGACCGGGAGAGGGAGCGCTTAAACCCTCTCCTCAACCGCAGAGCCGGGCGCCGTAGGGCGCGAGACGACCTCCAGCCACCCTGAGGTTTGACCTGGGGGTGGTAGGCTTCGTGGGCCTGCCCACCACCCATTCAGCACCAGGTCCGAGAGGCGGCGTGCGTGTTCCCACGCGCGCCTCTGTGTTGAGTCCGTCTCCCCTCTAGGGGGAGGGAGGACAGTAGGAAATAAGTGAGAAGTGACCATAGGGTAGGTCTTATCGTGTAGTGGCCTGCCGTTTCATACGGCGGGCCGAAACCTCAGCGGGGTCACGACTGCTTGTGCAAGTGATTCGCGCGGCTACGTCGATAGTGGTTTTGTCGAGGAACACCGTGGTAGGTTTAGTCGGTATTCCGGGAGGTCCATTTTTATCCTTTCAACATCATTTTTTACCCCGGTGAGTCCGACATAACTCCTCCACCCGCCCCCGCGGAGGGGTATGAGTCAATACAACACCCCACATAAAAAAAAAATTGTCTGCTACGCTGGCCTAGTGCGGGTTGAACCTGCATGTCTGAGAGTTCTCCATAATGTTCTCGAAGATATATTAAGTCTGCCAACAAACTATATATCTTTAAGAAAATTATATAGAGCTCTCAGACATATACGTTAACTCTCAATGATTAGCGAGCGATATTCGAGTATTTTACATACACATACCTCCAAAAACTTGAAGGCGTACAACCCGCACTGGGTCACCGTGGTGGACTATAGTACATAACCCTTCTCAGACAGAGAAGAGGCCCGTGCCTAGCAGTGGGACAGTTTATACAGGGCTGATATTATTATTATTCTTATTATAATTATTATATATCAATAGTTCTTTAACAGCATCGGCGGTTGTCAACACATAGCGATGTGTTATTTATATTGTTTAATGTAAGCATAATATTACAGTGGTCGGCTGCGACATTTGACTTACAAACTAACTGAGGAAGCGTATCTCTTCTTATTTATTGACCACCAATTAATAATACAATTTTACTTTTTTGGACAATAACGTATGTATAGAATCTGTCTTGCCGTCAGGTGGGCAGGGACATGGGTTTATGGAGGAGATGGTAGTATTGTTCTTGCGCAGTTTGCAATGTGTGATTAATACCCGCAGTGCTAAATAAAGGTCCTTAGGCTACGGTACCCACTCACCACAAAGTAGGCCATAGGTTGATTGCTGTCTTAATATTTTAAAAAAGATAAAGCTTTTTCTATTTGCTTCGGTCCTGAAATACTTCAATAGTAATTTTCATGCCATTCTTCACTTAAGTGCTTTGATTTTAGTATTGGTACCTTAAACCTTGGGGGAGACCTATGTTCAGCAGTGGATGTCTTTCGGCTGAGATGATGATGATGATGAACTTAAACCTAGTTTTCTCTATTTTCGCCAAAAATCTTTCGTCTAGCGTATTGTGGTATCTTTTGAGCCACTGAGTGAAAGATCAATTAAATTCGAGAAGGAGAATAAAGAAGGCGAGAGAGAACTCTTCAAGTACTTAGGACTAATTATGGATAGGAAAAGAAAGAGAGAGAAAGAAATATATAGCCAACTTGCCTATATATTTAATTAGTTAGTTTTGTGTTTTGTTTTTCTTGTAACAGTAAACTTAAGAAATATTGCGTTGTAGTATAACATAATGACACAAATATTTATAGTTTTATTAATAATAAAATATCAAAATAATCACATTATTTTCTAGCATAGCGAAATGGATTCAGTATTTACATGTTTACTACACTACGAGATCTTCATAAAATGTATATAATAATTTTATGAATTCCTAAAGCAGTTGATGAGCTCCATTTGTATTTTCAAAGAATACTAACAGGATTAGGATGGGTTGTCAATTGGTCACTTGATACGACTCGACAACCTCTAGAAACTTACAAACATAAACATAAAAAGAAGGAGAGGAATGAAAACCCGAGAGAAAGTTGTAAGCAACAATTAATTAAGTTCAATTTGTATTAGTAGAATTAAAAGTGGCGTGGATTGTGGGTGCGGGTTTGCAAGTCGGTCCACTGATACGAGCACAGTTTAAAGGAAGAAAAATATGTATCATAAGAGAATGACTATTGGCGTTAAGCAACTACACCAATATTAAAAGTACATCTCATCAGGTTAAGTAAAAGTTAGTTGTTTGGTGGCAGGACTAGCTTGGTGGAGGGATTTCTAAGACATGCTAATTACCAGTTTGCTTAAAGACAAAAGAGTGTAGGTAAGATTGAAAAGCCTGAATTCTGAAAAGACCGATGTGGTACTCGTATTTGCTTGTAGAACCTTTCAAAAGGAATATTTATTTGTTTACATTACCTATATTTTTATGACAATTCTGCCCTGGGAATTGGATCACAGTATTAAAAGGCCGTCGATTTGCCGATAAAGGCACGCAAATTTCATCAATAAATCGTGTTTAAAATACGTAAGTAAATAAACGAATCTTTGTGGCGCATGGAACCATTTATTTACGCCCTTAAAATATATGTTAGTTATTGTTTCATATTTTATATAAACAGCATAATACAATGTCATTTAATTGGCCAGAAATTGTATTTTCACATAAAAATACAGTATTTGCCGAAAAATCCAAAGTCGCAATAAAATGACTACTTATTTATCATAATGAATTTCGTTCAACATTTTTTAAATTTAAAATCGCGTTACGGGTTATATTATGCAATTATAATCTTACACAAGCTCCGTACGTAGATATGATAATTATGTCTGGATTTATGCATGCAAGGGGGAACGTACGGAAATACTCTTTTAAATTCTAAATTTTTGCAAGATGGCTGCCGTTTTCCGGTCAAGTTCGCCACCGAAGGTTTTGAATATAGAATCGGTCAAAAACACTTTTAAATTATTGAAAAGTTAGTTCTTATTCTTTTATTTTATTCGCCTGTAGTTGCTAGACTGTCTATTGTTTTCAAATATATTTTATATTTCGAATGGGTTGCTATGATATAAACAGTTACCACAGATTAAAGTTACTAGGATATTATCTTTTTTATCGATGTTCTGTGTCAAGCAGCTATATAGTATGCCGATATACGTACTTTAACTAGAATTCACTAAGTCGTAATGGGTTAAATAAATTTAAGACTGTGGCTTATGTAATAGAAATAGATTTTTATCTACAAAAGTCCAATTATTTTGCTAATTAAAAGTAAAGGACATTACATTATGTTTCCGAAACACACACGTTAGGGCTTGTACTACTACCTCCAGATAGAATTTATCTAAAAAAGTTTCGGTTCTTTAATCTAACATGAGTGAGACAGCATGCGGTTTATCTTTTGGTTAACTTTGACTTGTTAGTTGTAGGAGTGGCTGTCTTCTAAGTTTAGGCGGTGCGTAAACATATTTGCCTAAATGTCTGTGTAAAGCATTTCATTACCGGAACATAATAATATAAAATATATAACATGTTACAAAATAATCGGCTCCTTGGGAGCTATTTAAAATACAATAACTCAAAAACTAACCTAACAAGTTAACAAATCTATAAACTCAGACCATATATCATTATGATTAATATTAAAAATATAGTATTTCATACATTTAACAAGCAGTTGTGACAATTATAAAAACAAGCTTACCGATCATTAATATTATGTAAAACGATTTTTGGCGTTGAGGTACACATTGGATGTCCATTGTAATGTATTGTGAGTGTTATCCTTTTGTGATTAGTTAATATGGTGTGGATTTTGAAGCGGTCTGCGTTTGGTGTCTGGTTAGACAAGACAAGGTGCATAAAAACATGTTCGGACATGAATGACCGATGTATTTGTATACAGGGAGCTGATAAAATGAAATTGGATATTTCTTTTTCATATAACTAAATGGGTTTAAGCTGATAGTAAGCGGTTTAAAGTTACATGTTAAGTTAATGGATCAGACTTGTCAGTCACATTGGTAGCCACAAACCGTGACAAATTAGGTGCGATAAGATCGACAGTGACAGGGAAGACCTAGACGGAATGTCTTGGGTGCCTTGGTGGCTAGCAACACAGTACTGACTAACAACAGACTTGGTATTCAAGGTAAGACAAGTAGTCAAGTAGTCAAGTAGTAGTAGACAAGTAGTCTTTCCTCCAGTAGGTACTGGAACATAGCAACAGATGGGTTTGGAAATCCAAGGAATAGGCATTTCTCAAGCATATGACAAAAGGTTCCCGAAAGAAATTAGAATATCGCGAATGAAAACATAGTGAGGACAACTAAACTTAGTGTTCTGCATAAAGCTCTCAAAAAATTGTGAACCCAACCTAATCAAATTGTACCAGCTTGGTATGGTGCTCCATATCTAGCTATGTCACAGTTTATAAACGCGGTTAATAATAATCGTATTTCGTAATTGCGTCATAATTTATAATTTCTTAAAATTAAGATAATTTTTTATTGTTTTCTTAAACGTCACATATTTTCGGTCCTTTTCTTAGGCGTCAGCTATTTTCAGCCCTTTTCTTAAACGTCAGCTATTACCAGCCCTTTTCTTAAACGTCAACTATTTTCGTCCCTTTTCTTAAACGTCAGATAGAATTGTTTCGGTTCTTCTTTCAAACGTCAGATATTGTCGATTCTTTTTTAAATGTGTGGTATTTTCGGTTCGTTATTTGAATATAGAATATCATCATGCTTTATATAATGTGTTTGGTTGCAGCGGGCGGTGCAGGGCCGGCCAGTAAAGCTCCAAGCTGTAGTGGGCACAATGCGTCGCGGACACTGCTGCTAATTCGCACGTTCTCGACCGCACGAGTCGCATTGTACGATCGTGAGGAAGTACGGGCCTTATAGACTTAACATCTGCTTAGGTGGAAAAAAGGATGAAATATAAACGATATATGATAATTTTTGATTGCCCATTGATTTCCTAAAAACATACAGTCGATTATTTTTAATCTGGTAAATATAACATACCTATACCATATAACTTAATATCCACATACATATATATACCTATGTAAATTAACTAGAGCTTACAATTACTTCACTGCTGTTTAATTTCGTAAATCCAGTGGAGAAACACTGACTCCCAAGATACAGGTTATTACCTAGTTTGGGAGACAGGAGGTTGTGTATAGGACACACATAAAACTGCGTTGTAAATAGCTCTTCAGTAATCATGTCATATCATTATACATTATCTGTAATTTTTAAAGGGAATAATCTATTTATTATTAGTTTTAATATTTATTTATAACACGGCAAAATATATAAAAATCAATACAGTATTTAAGCTTCTGACAAGATTTTATACATCGCATAGACAATGAGTTGTATAAAATCTTGTCTGAAATTTTGAAGTTATTTTTTTGATATATATTTGACATATGCTTTAGATTAAATCGCCATTATTTTGGTATATTTTCCGTAGTTGCATATTATACACTTTTATACTTATGAGTATATGTAAATCTATCCTGCTATCAGTGCAAAAATACGAGCAGCTCTGCCCGTTGGCTATATTAACATGGCAAACTAATTAATAGATTTACACTAAACTTCATATGATACAAAAATAACGCAAACGTAGGTTACATTTTATCGAAAATAGCATCACCACTTCCACGTGCATCTATACATTGAGATCCCGTAGAGATCCTTCAATGCTCTATAGAGTACATTGTGACCAAGTTGACCACATTGTCCTTCACAAAAAAGAAGGATTATAATCTTGTAATAAACTCGGGGACATGGACATGATTTTTACTTATGAAAATTATGAGTAGGCTTGAAGCGATTTGCAAGGGTTAATACAAATAAATCGATAGATGCTCGATGTATCGATATTATTTTCTATCGAGAGCAGTTAGTCTTAGCAAGACTTCTTTTTTAATAATATCTCCTGTTACTCTGGCTTTATGTATACGAAAAAGCGACGGAAATATTTGCTAAAGAACAACTTTAAATAAAAAATGAATTGGAAGAAATATCTAATTTTACACAGGCAACATTTTTTTTAAATTTCAGCTCTTATTTTCGTTGTGGTGGTAAATGAGATAACTTATTGGTGTATAAAGTGTTATACGCCTACTGTGACAAAAATGTACTCTCTGGATTTCAGAATAGTAAAGAAAAAGAAATAGGCTTTCAGATGATTTTATTACGATTGTACATCTGTTACCCTAGAACAAGCTGTTTAGCTTTAGGTATCGTTTACTAGTTTTGAATGAAATAAGTGATTTAGAAATCTATTATAAATTTTAGCTTCTCAATGAGTACATTGAAATGCATATATATTGGTTGTAAATTCATTACAAGTCAATATCCATCATGCATTAAAGTAAAAATCGGTCAATATTATTTTAACTAAAATACCGATAACTCGCAAATATAATATAGGAAATATAGCTCATCACTAGTCCACAAAAACTGCGGATATGTTGTAAAATATCGGGAAGCAAGATGCTGAGTGACCACCGGTACTCCGTGAAAAAGAAACGATCACAAAAATGAGCATACAATTGCATACGATGATAGATCGCCCATGTGTCGACCAATTCAAAGATTATAGGTGCCACCGGGCAAACAAAGTAAGGAATAGTACACTAGAATATTAATATTTTATAAATTTTATCACAGTTAAGATGCCAAAAAAACCTGGATATTTTCAAGATGGCATAGAGTCATGATGCCCGCCTGATGGCAAGCGTTTACCCTTTAGACGTAGACAATACCTAGGGTAGTACTAAAGATTATATAACTTTTTAAAGAATTAGTTACTTAACTACTAGTGGATGGGATGAGACAAATATTAGAGGTTCACTGCTCCACAGCTCTTTTTTAAGGAGTCAGGAAATTCCACTAACTGGTGAAACATACCACAAGGTTTATTGGCTGCGATCTCTCGTAATTTAGGAAAGATTAATTGCAAAAATAACTACAATAGCAATAAGAAGATGATTACTGTTTTTAAGAATTGAAATAGCAAAAGTCTATTAATATAACTTTGTAGAGTGTTAAAAGATGTAAAAAGTATGAAGATTTGAGATTGAAATGCTAAGAAGGTTTGAATGTGAAGTAGTAATTAAGTAAGACAATTGAGAATAAAATAATGGTGGCACAATTACTGACCAGAGAAATTGTAGAGAAAGGAAATTATGTACTCTTATTAATCTAATAAAAAAATTGTACGAAAGCTATGTCAGAATTGTAGCAAAAAGAAATCCTTCGTCGTTGCCTATTTCTTCAGAAAACTAGATGTATGTAGTAAGCAATTATTATGATAATTATAACTACTAGGTCACCCGAAATCCCTGTACTGTAACTACTAGATTACAAGATGTCATAGGCTACAATTATTTAGAAAACAGACGCGAATGCATGTATTATAAAATTACTAAGAATATGACAAGACTAACTCAAGCTCAACAAAGTTATATCTAATAAATTATTATCACTGAACAAAGTTTACAGCAAGAGACCGTAAAAACCACTTTGTTTTTTGTTATTTTTACAATTCTCGAAGGAAATTAATTCAGATACAAGGTACAGAATTTCACATTGCCTTACATGCACTTGGCTGGTTCTTTATCAGACAATTTAAATTTGGCTGCCGAAAATTGCCGAAGTATTCCGAAACATTTATTTTAAAAGCTCTCTCTATATAAATCAAACCCAATATCAGATTGACCAAGAAGTGTCAGCGCGCTTGCTCACATTGGCGATTAAGGACAATAACCCTATATACGTAAACCTTATTGCTTTCACAATAAAGTTGATTATCGCTTGGTATATCTTTTAAATATTTTGCTAAGTGCTTATATTGTCATTTATTATCGTTTTCCGTTCGAGTCCATTGAAGCTTGTATTTATCGAGTGTTTGAACCGATGTCCGAGTCGATACGAAACATCGTTTATTATGATTCGAATGAATCCGCCAATTTTTGTTTTGTTACGATGGCGGCCATGGCAGTCGAATCGAAATGTTATGTAAATGTTGTGTGTTGTTGCGTAAAACGTGATAATGGACCTGGTTTTGAAGATCAGTGTGTTTTTATTTTTATCTTAATATATTATCGAACCTGTATATACTAAAGGGATACGCAAAATGAGGCAGTTCATTCTTATATCTCGTCGATTAAGTTTCTCTTTGCGATGGCAGCATTGCGACTCCTTGAACTTAAATTCAGGGTTTGTAGTTGATCTTAGACTACGCGTATTACTTACCATCAGGTGGTACGTATGCTTTTTGTCACGTGGCTAGTATAAGAAGACATTTAAAAATATGTGTTCATAGACATGAAGGCAGGACAGGGTGAAGTGGAACCAGAAAACATAGAAGGCTGAATCCTTCACCATGTGGGATATAATAGCAAAGGAGACAGAGACAGAGAGAAAGTTAGTATAAGAAGAGAATTACTTATGACAGCCAATTACAGAACAACTTGCAGAAGATCGCAGTAAATTCTGGATTTATAAACGCCGATAGACTACTCACTACGATTATCGCCACTCGCCGCTAAACTCTGATGCCCGGGTTACACGAGGCTAGTTTTTGAAGCTAGGATAGCAAGCTAGTTCTCTACTAAACTGTCCTGGCTTGCTGACATGGCTCGGAACATGCTAGTTCTGTTTACATGAGGCTAGATTATTTTAAGCTACTATTATTGCAGTATAAAAAGACATTTAGCAGAATAGATTCTGAAGCACCTGTGACGTCATGTTCCCTTGCTATTTGGCAAAATATTTATTTATTTTGATTAATTCTTACTATTTATTTTGCCTCTGACTTAATTAACTAACCTCATGCTGCCTCTTCTTTTGGATATTGAACTATCTATGAAGAGTATCGAGGATCTTGGAAACTACTTGATCAACCATAGTAGAGCTCATAAATAAACAATCAGAGAATTTAGTATGTACTTCTACTACTGTACATGTACATACCAATAAACTCAGGCACTGCTAAACATAAACCTTCTACATTAGATGATATTATGCTGTTTACATACAATCGCTGCCAGCCACTGAGGCTAGACCATCCTTTCGTTTTTCTTACAATTATGTCACATTTCACTAAGAAATTTAAACCAAATTTGCGTGTATTCTATCGTTACAATGTTAATTACTTCAAAAGGTTCAGTTATAATACGTTACTCCATTTAAAATGCCGCACAGTGGTCACAAAACTAATAATCTTGGACAAAATTACAATAAAATGCCACCCAAAATACATTATTTATGGTGAATTAAACTGGGCAATTGTCGCACTATTTAAAATAGTTAGTGCAAAATTGGGTGAGTGTATTAGCATTATATCTTGGGTGGTAAGTTAAGAAGACGAATAAGCATTGAAGTGGCCTCTTCAAGTATTTATTTAAAGGATTACGCACATTACGACCACTGTAGGAATGTACTCGGCTTTTGTTAAACATGTTTTGTTATGAGAGAGCTTCCTCTTTATAATTATTTACTTACGTTATGGAGGCTCAAATATTTAAAGCCAAATTTTGAATGACAATGTCGAACGTATTATTTGTAAAAAAACGTGGACTCGCCTTTTTCTGCTGTCACAAGAACATCAATCAGTGTTAACAAAAAGAGGTTTTTATACAAAGTAACTTAAAGATTTTGTGTTTGAATGTAATTTAATTTTATATTGTGGCTTATTATAATGTTTGAGATGAGATACCCATCGTTCTCAAATGATTGTCAATTTGATTGCAATACGTAAAGGTGCCACATTTTAAGAAGAGGAAGTTAAGTTTATGTAATTATAATTATAATATTCTATCACGTACATACAACACTATCTAGCCAAAACTAAACAGGGCTTGTATTATGGATACAAGACAATGGATAAAAATACATATATTATACTATTTTTTTTGTTACCTAATACATACATACATATTATACATAGAAACACCCAGACCAAGACAAACATCCATGTTCATGCACACAAATGTTAGACTTGTGCGGGAATCGATATATATTTTACCCAGGAGCTTAGTATTACTCACGATTCTTACGGCAATTACTTGGGTATCAATCTAATTGAGTTTAACTTGTCAACTATTATTAGACAATATTTATTATTATTTTGACCGAACATTATAATTTATTTCACAATACAAACCAAAACAAAAGAATACATTACAATCATAAATTTAACCTCAGGCTATTTTGCATACATTTGCTTGTGTGAATCCCATGAGACATTTTGGGTTTTTCAAAATACACTAATATTGTTAATAGGACCCTTCATCCTTTCTTATGTATCATAACGAAGATTTATGTTAGCATTGCAACAATTGTGTAGAGAACGCCCAAAAAAACGCAAAGGAAGCGGCGCTAACTTCTAGAAAGGGTTGCGAATCCTAAGGGATCACCCTTAGGATTCGCAACCCTTCTGAGGTCCGAGGACATCTTTTTTTGTCCAGTCGTGTCGTCAATGGATGCATTGTGCGAACGTAATGTACAGGAAGCTATTGAGTGCAATTGTCTACGGTCCGGTGGTCATCGTATACATATTGATTTAAGAAAGTGGCCAATGTAAGAGGGATATACATATGTGTTTTGAAACTGGAGTTTAGCGACAATATTTGAATATGTTATGTTTGTTACTAAATATGTATATACTTTATGTTAAGACACGTGGCTATTCTTTATTTTGTTTTTAACTTTATAAGGCAAATGTCACTTCTTCTCCTTAACCTTTACTATTCCCAAGTCACTTGGGGTCGGCTTTTCTAGTCTAACCGGGTTTGACTGGATATCAGTTTTTACACGAAGCGGCTGCCACCTGACCTCCGCAACCCGAAGACTAACGATACCCTAAGGCTAGACCAGTGTCAGGATATTAGAGGGTATTGACTTTAACAATAACGACTGACATAGTGTTCATGGCAGCCGGGACCGACGTCTTAACGTGCTCTCCGAGGCACGGAGCAGGTGATAATCGTCAATCAATACGCACATAATTTTGAAAAGTCATATGACTTCCGAAAGTCAGAGGTGCGCGACGTGGGTTCGAACCCGAGACCCTCTGCATTGCAGTCTGTTGGTCTCCCCACTGAGCTATTGCTGCGATAATATAAGGCAAATGTCACACTACGAATAAATCCTATGTCTCGGAGGACATTACAAACGACAGATTTTATTTTTTCGGTAGTATAAGAATTTAAAAACGCTGACTATATTTTCCTTGTAAGAATCTTCTAGACCTTACAAGTAAAACTAACAGCTAAAAAGAAAAACCCAAATTCATTAACAACATAATACCATACAATCCTTGTGACCTCCTTCATATACAATATAATCTTTGTTTCACTGGCACACTTAGAGAAGGCGGAAAAGTACGAACTGCTAATTTGAATAATAAAGAGATGCAAATTGGCAATGATTCATACGTGAAAAAAATGGAGTAAATAGGACAATGACCTGGCGAACAAGTGGGTTTAGCAAATAACATCTACCTGTGTACTAAGTTTGTTTAAACTAGGTATAATTGTCGAG
This sequence comes from Catocala fraxini, assembly GCA_930367265.1. Lineage (NCBI taxonomy): Eukaryota > Metazoa > Arthropoda > Insecta > Lepidoptera > Erebidae > Catocala > Catocala fraxini. Next base: position 15,241,117 of record OV884047.1, on the reverse strand, counting down.
TTTTGGACGGTTTTTATAAGTTTTGAGCGATACGCGTTCTTTATTGTGGGTAAGAATATGGTAAATGTAACTACATGGGTAGGAGTAATAGTTATGTGTTTTTTATATTACTTGTGTGGTAGAGGCACAGTTTGGCTGATGGCAAGTGTTTACCGTAGCTTGTAGGCGCTTAGAACACCTGAGGGATCAATCGCGCTTGGCCGACTATATAAAAGTCTTTTTATGATTTTCTTAAAGAACTGCATATTTATGTTGTGTTCTTACTGTAATTGGGATGCATGTTGGAGGTTCAATTCTCGTATAGGATAAGTAGTCCATATAAAACTATTTTAATGTTGCATCATCTCAGGCGTAAGCATTCGCTGCTGGTCATAGCCTCTTCTAGTTGTTTTCCACACAGACTGGTATTAGGCCGCACGCATCTATTCATTCATCATCCATTTCAATGTTCATGAAAAAATACACAAGACGCGGTTATTCATATTATGTGATTTTTTATTTATATTTTATAATGCTATCTTCAGTCCACGGTTTCGCCCACGTGACTCCCCACAGGAACTCATGTCATACATACATACATATATTCACGCCTATTTCCCAGAGGGGTAGGCAGAGACTACGGATTTCCATTTGCTACGATCCTGACACACTTCTCTGGCTTCATTCAGTTTCATCACATTCCTCATACACGCCCGTCGGTTCAAGGTGCTCTTAACCTGGCCTTTGTCCAGAACGCCTCCGATCTGATCAAGAAACGTTCGCCTTGGTCTTGATCTTGCGACTGTTCCATTCACACTAGCCTTATAAACTTTCTTAGTCAGTCTTTCCTTGTCCATTCTTTCTACATGCCCAAACCAGCTTAACATACCCTTTTCTTTTCTTGTCACTATATCCACTTTCATGCCGCATCTCTCTCTAATCACACTATTCCTTATTCTAACTCATGTCGGGATAAAAATATCCCAAGACATGGTCTAGCGGTGTACTAAGTTTCAGCCAGATCCTTTCAACGATTTAAATGTGGTTGATTAACAAACATCCAAACATCTTAACAAGCATTGTCGGCCTCAATGGCGTAGTGGTTAGAGTAAGCGATTGTCACGCCTGAGGTCGCGGGTTCTATTCCCGCACAAGTCGAACATTTGTGTGCATGAACAAGGATGTTTGACTTGGTTTGGGTGTTTCTATGTATGATATGTATATATTTACAAAAAGAAAATAGTACCTAGATCACTTGAAATATGAAATAAAAAAAAAGTGATTTTTTCAACAGTATTTGCTGAAGTATCTTCTCCGGTTGTTTTACGATGGGAGCGTCTCGCCCGGGGGCGTAGCGGAATAACAATTTTTTCACTGTGGGTGCGTCCCTGCCGGGGTCGTACCGGAATGGGACCCTAACGGTTGGACCCCAGCAACTTGCAAGAAAATAAATTAAAAAAAATCTGTCAGAGGTATAATCAGTCCGATCTGTAGTTATATCCTGTGCAAATTGATATTACGTTCGGGCATAAATCTTTTAAAAACCTTTTGTTAAATATTTGCTCTTCGTATTTTCTTTTAAGTTTATCACAATCTACATGTTATTGACCATGGATATAATCCGCGCGTTGCCAACGTGTTTACCAAAATAGATAAATACCTATAACTTTTGTTTATACCTGCTAATTAATTCATGCAATAAGCCGGCTATAAGCTAAGCCAAATATTTGTATACCTACATCTCGTGAAATTCCACACACGCTTGTGACTATCAAATAAACTAATTTAAAGATTGTTTGTGTAGAAACACTTTTATAAATCTATTTATTTTTAATTTATTTCGTATCTTGTTGTCAACCATGTCTCAATGAATAGTTATATAATTATGATATTTTGTAAATATTTACGCATGCCTGCTTTCCGTAAGGGTAAGCAGTGACTATTACAGCTTAAAAATTAGTAAAGTTTAATAGTAGTAGTAGTGTAACAGTTTGGCAAAAATTTGATCTGCAGAGCCTGTGGTGAACGGGACGAGTCCATATTACACCTACTGTGTGAATGTGACGCGTTGGCTGGACTAAGGATGACCTGGAGACCAACAGACTGCAATGCAAAAGGTCTCGGGTTCGAACCCACGTCGCGCACCTCTGATTTTCGGAAGTTATATTACTTTTCGAAATGATGTGCGTATTGATTGAAAATTATCGCCTGCTCCGTGCCTCGGAGAGCACGTTAAGCCGTCGGTCCCGGCTGCCATGAACATCTATGGCAGTCGTTATTGGGAGAGTGTCGACACAAAAGATCCCACTGGGTCGAAGTGTCGCCGGTCTGCACTGACTGGCCCCCACATAAGATACAAGATACTTACTTACTTACTATGATAAAAAGTTACTGCACTGTTTTATCTTTGCCTAATTATGTATATAGTATAGATATCAATAGTAATTTTCACACAAAATTTAATCAGCAATTATATTGTCTTCTGTTTACGCGAATATTATTATTTTTGAAATTAAACTACTATATACGGATTTTATCGCGTTGTTTATTTGACACTTTATTACATAATTTTGAAAACTGTTACACTACTTTTACTTTTAAACTTTACTAATTTTTAAGCTAATTAAATTAATATTAAAACTATTTAGATTTAATTTAATTTTACACTTTCCCCGACGTTTCGGTTGCTATTCAGCAGATATGGCCACGGGGAGACAGCAATTTGTATTAAAATGACAAATTTTCATCCAAACGATTACATTACACGTAAGTAGGCATAACAGATGTATACATTACATTCCTTACAATAGTGAACAAAGTTAGCAGTAATAGCACAGCGCTATTACCCGCGGTAACGAGTCGAGTGAAAGGGGAAACTGTGGGTTCGATGCTCGCGCGCGCCTTCCTCCTTCCGACATTGGCTAAGTAAATACTTCCTATTTTAGTAAATGTACTATTATTTGTGCAACTGATAGCTATTTTATGGCGTACGGCCGCTCTCGTACATTTTAATGTCGGGTTTCAAATAGCAGGAAAGATTCTCTACCGCAAGTTATGTAATGCTTATATATAGTTCAATTTTGAATGTTAGATTGTCATGATAGTTCTGTGCTGTGTTAATAGATAGAAACTACTGATCGTGAAGACCCAGGTTTGCATTACAGGTGAGTATAGTGTTATTATAATCCTGCTAGATTTTGGCCCCGGCTTTGCTCGCTTAAGAAAAATTTTCCGATTTACTCTCTATTTTTCGGGAGCGGTACTTTGTTTCCGGATGAAAGGTACACTATATCATTTTCTATACCCCTAACAACTTGTAGTTATGCGAAATTTCATGATGATCGGTCGAAAAGTGTGAAACATAACAACTAAACTTAATTTCGCATTTATAATATGAGTTAGGATATGACTGCATGACACGGCGCAGCACACGCTCGAGCAATGTTCTGCTTGGGCGGTGCAGCGCCGTGAACTCATTGAGGTTGTGGGTGAAGACCTCTCGCTGCCGGCCGTGATCAAAGCCATGGTCGACAGCGAGAGGAAGTGGGCTGCGGTCGCATCCTTCTGCGAGGACATCATCTGAGAAAAGTATCCTTGCAGATCCGAGCCGTCGCCGGCGAACCGGGCGGCGCAGGCGCGCGATCGCGCGCCTCATGCCGCCGTAATGTAGGCCGCGGGCGGGTGAACGGGGATCTTCCACCCGCTAGCCATTGAGTCGTTCCGACGCCCTCTGTAGTGCCGGGGCGTCGTCCAGGAGTTGTAGTCTGCTGGGTGGGTCGCTGAGGTAGTTTCTTTACCAGCGGCCCATCCATTATACAAGGCAGCGAAGGGGCACACCGTGGGGTTTTAGTCCGTATGCCCGAAATACGGGAGAGCCGGACATAACCCTCTCGCCTCCCCTAGTGGCTGAGGGGTTTGAATCAGGTGCATTTCCCCACGTAAAAAAAAAAGGATATGACTACATCAATGGCGTAGGGGCTAGGACAAGTTAGTTCAAATCCTGCACGAGACAAATATTTATGCGATTCATACAATAACTCTTGAGTCTTGAAGTACCTCATGTCCATTAATTGTATGTTTGTACAGTTCCCCGTGACACATATCTTGAAAGCGAGTGTGCGTGTGTAGTTTTTAAAGTCATCGATTCTAGAGCCATGTCATTTTCCCAAAACTTTTTTTTTACCTTTATGTGTAATATGTAGACAAATAATGCATAATCGCAAGTTTAAAAAGCTAGGGCGTTTATTTTTACTGTCTTTAGGATAATAGGAATGATTTGTCCTGTGAACTTATTTTGACCATGGCTGCTGAAAAGCAACCGAAACGTCGGAGAAAGTGTAAAAGTAAAAATAAATTAAATCTAAATAGTTTAATAATAATTTAATTAGCTTAAAAATTAGTAAAGTTTAATAGTAGTAGTAGTGAAACAATTTTCAAAATTTTGTAATAAAGTGTCAAATAAACAACGCGATAAAATCCGTATATAGCAGTTTAATTTCAATGAATAATATTCGCGTAAATAGAAGACAATATTATTTTAATTTTAATTCATTTTTTTTTTCGCCTCGATGGCGTATTGTTTAGTGTAACCGACTGCCACGCCTGAGGTCGCGGGTTCGAGTCCCGCACAAGTCAAACATTTGTGTGCATGAACATGGCTGTTTGTCTTGGTCTGGGTTTTCTATGTATAATATGTATGGATTTACAAAAAAGAATGAAAGTATATATGTATGTTTATCCATTGTCTAGAACCCATAGTACAAGCTCTGCTTAGTTTGGGCTAGATGGTGTTGTGTGTATGTGGTAGAATATTATTATTATTATTATTAAACGTATCCATTATTGTGGGTAAAAAAAATATATAAAATATAATAATGTCTGCCCCGTTACAAACTGTCCCACTGCTGGGCACGCGTCATTTCTCTGTAATACTGATGAGCAATAAAAACTGGAAATACATCAGTATTTTCAGTTTTACATCATCATCTTGACCACTGGGTCAGGGCGGGTTGTCTTTCACACCATTATGTAGAACTATCAGACATATAACATACCTCGCAATATTTTCTAACATTATTAAACGCCCGATAATTAAATATTTAATACGCACATTGCTTAGAGACGGGTGCAAGTTATGAGATCTAATTTACCAGCACTTTCTTCGCACTTGGCTAACGAAGCTCCCAATAATAAACTTACCTCATTTCCTAGATAATAAATAATCGAAAGTAATCAGTTCATTTCAATCTAAAATATAAGATTAAGTTATTATAGTTGGAAAATGGCCGGCGTCCGGGAAGCGTGTAGTTTTCTGCGCCTGCGCGGAAGTGAAAGTAAACAGGAAGTACTTGTGTTTCCGGTCCGGGATCGTAATGGCATGCCGGGAATAACTGCCAGATTATAATATAAGATTAGCTCGGTAAGGTCAATTTGAATAATATTAAAAATGGTACATTAAAATTTGCTTTATAGAGCGATTGCAGAATTCGCTTGAAGCTTGAAAATTTAACTTTATTTTCAAAATATTCAGAAATTTTCTTTTCATTTTTCCTTAGAAATAAAAGATAACTGCCTTCCTGCACTGGATATAATTCTTGTGTCGCGAAGTACTTTACAAACATTTAAACAACGGACACAAAGAACACCTAGACTCGGAACAACCATTTGTGGATCATCCAAATTTTTGTACCTTGTGGGGATCGAAGCCACAACACTCGGCGCAGTGGCAGCGGCGAAGCGGCCACTTAAACCACTACATCAAGTGCAGCAGCAAATATTACATTACATATGCTTGTATATCCTCGAGATATTAAGCAGAGGTGCGTTACACCTAGATCTTGTTAGTAACGATTTAGATCGTGTAATAAAAGCAGAGCATATTGGCATGTATCGAGCAGATTTGTAGACTCCATGCTGCTAGTTAGAATTTACTAACAGAAGAATCTAATAACCCTTTAATCTAATAAACTTATGAATCTAATAAACCGCCACCCGTGTGATCCGGGATTAGAACCCGGGACGTAAGCGGCCACAGTCATTAGTCCTTAGATTAATTAGCAGTATTAATGGCTGTAGATATATTATGTTGTAAGGCGAAAACAAGTAATTTTTCAAATACAGTTTAAAATGACTTATCACTGATGCAATAAAACGATGTTTTCGTTAGATGCTAATTCGATGTATGTTTGTTTGTGAAATTCTAGTTTTTACACGTGTTATACTCTGAAATGCCACTGTGAGGTTTTTGGCAGAAATACTGAATATCATTTTGCCCGACTCGAGACTGTAATCTAAGAACAAGTATGCAGCAGTCGAATTTACTACCGATATACCACTAATGCAATCATCGCAAAATATATCGATATTTACTTATGTAAATACTTTCCAGCTCTTTTAGAACATCGTCTTAAATTGTATTTTGTATAACAATTGCGAATGTCTAATATTGCCCATTTGAGATATTACCAGATTCTGTGCTACTGAAAATTTCCTAATCCAGTAACACTTTTATTTATCCGGAATTTGAACTTTAAACCTGACGAAAGCAGTCGCGCAGTCTTCCACCACAGGGCCGAAGGAGCAATGCAGTTTCCCTTCGCAACATATCGAATAGTCAGTAAGCGAAAGCTCGTAAGTGCTTAGTGCTATGTATAGTGTATTCTGTAGTGGAAGCTATAAAACGTTTACGAGTGTGTTTACGTTTTGGTCCTACTTTCATGGTTGCGCGGTAATGCGATGGATTCTGTTCACTTTCTGCTTACTATTTTTGCTATAACATCGTTTAATCAGAATCCCTAGCACCGTGCAGAACGAATAAGCGTTTTAGTAATCGATTGATTCGTATAATGAATGTATTCGAACTTTTGACTGCAAAGATGGCGTAGTAGTTTAATGCCACTGCACCGTTGTTGTCGAATCCCACACGGGATAAAACTTTTTGTGATCCTCAGACGGTTATTCCGAGTCTGGATGTTCTTTGTGTCCGTTATTTGAACGTTTGTAAAGTACCTATGATACAGGAATTATTCCTAAAAAAAACAATGATCTATTTATCATCATGGATGGACGCAATTAAATGAAAAATGTAGTAATGTGTTATCAAATCTGATTCTCATTCGAATAATATTTGAATGCTATTTTGCAGAGTATGAAAAGTTGACGAAAATTACCAGTACTTCTTTCTATATTGCCAACTTTTGTATTTGAATTAATCTCTGTATTGCCACTCCACTTTTTCACTAAAACGTACGTGTTACAAAGAGATCCAGACGATTTGCCATTATCTGTGGATAAAACGATTTATTGTACAGATCGGCGATTGAACCCGGAACACTGGGCGGATTGGTGGATTTAATTTGAATTTCTTTGCGAGTCATCCTTAGTAGGCATCCGTGTTCTCTTACGTGTATCTGCGGTTTGTCAAATTACACGTTGTAACTGATGTTATAAAAACGCCGTATTCTTATGTATAAAATATTAAGAAATGAGATATATCTTAATTGGGTAGGTCTGAGATTCAAAGTCTTAAGGACGAAAACGGAATACATATGTATGTAGGATTTTGTTGTCGATTATAAGCAATGCACCTTCTCCATAAAGGCTTTGCTCGTAGTGCCTGCTTTTTTTTTGTTTATATCGTGGTCAGTATCTTGTCTTGTCATAAGAGAGATTGGGATCAGAATACGTGCTTAAGCTAAAGCTTTTATCTAAACTGAAGCATACTACAAATGATCTTAGTTAAGCAATGTTATGTCATCTCTTTTCGATGAATAGGATTGCCAAGATCTTTAAGAAGACGCTGTGATGTCAAAAGGGGAGTAGTAATTTTCTCCTTTACGCTGAAAATACAAAGCAAACGGACTCCTGATCAAATTTGTTCCGAGTTCTAAGGAAATTTAGCTGTTTTCGGAACTTTACGAGTGTTGGAATTGAGTGTTTTCCATGGTCACCTTACTGCTGCACCCGGCTACACAAGAGACACAGTGACTTATTAGTACTAAAAAAATACAGCAAATGATTTTAATAATGTTCTATCTTACCATCATACGGGTCGTATGATTGTTTGTCGTCTTGGTTATATAAAATAATAGTTTGCGATGTCGAACTGTAAGTCTTTAATTATTCTTTACTTTGCAAACGTAACTAAACTATTAAACCATTCTGTCATTCTTCATTTAAAAAACCATAAAAGCGCAACCTTTTTTCCCAACTAACAGCAAGGAAATAAACAATTTCGAAACTTAGAATTAAAGAGTTCAAGATAATTGTAGACGTAAGTTTTCTCTCCATATTGGAGTACTGTAACAGTCCTGTCAAGTATCCCGACTATAGATAGAAAGTGGGACAGGATGTTCTGGACATTGCAATGTCAACTACTTACATATTCCATGCGCCATCTTGGCGGGCTATGAGTAATGTCTAATGTATTATTACAAGGACATGTTCGCGATATGCTAAATCATTTACAATGCACTTTCTTTGCGATGTTTTAATTGGTTTTGGTGGTCATAAAAGTATAGAAAAGTGTGGAAATAGCGGTTAAATTGAGGAGACGGTATATGATATTGATAAAATATGGGAAAACGTCAGCCTACGATCTAGTCTGTCAAATGATGCCAGACTAAATCTTGGACTCCTGAATTCGTTTCTCGGATGTGTTTATGTTTGTTTTTTATTTTATAGACTACTCCCTCACTAGGAATCCTTCCTGTGTCGCGGGGACTTTACAAACATTCAAACAACGGACACAAATAACACGCAGACTTGGAACAACCATTTGTGGATCACACAATTTTTTATCCTGTGCAGGATTCGAACCCACAACACTCGGCGCAATGGCTGCGGCGAGGCGACCACTTAGACGACTACGCCATCCGTGCAGAGTCATTGCTATTATGATGGAGTAATAGATATATAGATAGAATAGAGACGTAATAGTCAGTCTTTCTTAAGTCATAAGAGCTATATGCACATCTTCAAGATTCTAGGTCAGCAGGCAGTATCCTAAAGGTTTTATTGATCAGACAGTGCGTACGTGCACAGCATTTAATTTTATTTCTCTAAGCCAATATATTATGACAACAATAATATTCTAATAATATAATAATAATATAATAATAATATAATAATAATATAATAATAATAATAATAATATTCTATCACATACACACAACACCATCTAGCCCAAACTAAGCAGAGCTTGTACTATGGGTACTAGACAATGGATAAACATACATATATTATACATAGAAACACCCAGACCAAGACAAACATCCATGTTCATGTACACAAATGTTTGACTTGTGCGGGAATCGAACCCACGACCTCAGGCGTGGCAGTCGGTTACACTAACCACTACGCCATCGAGTCGTCAACACACAACGCACTGGTCTTGAAATAAAGAAGGGATGGGTATGAGTCCATTGGCCTTCTGCCATGAACCCTCACGTAACACATCATTTGGTTAGAGTGTGAAGGGTTGAAAAGAATACCAGTAATTTGCAATTAATATTGCGACTATTTTTAATGAAATATTGTCCTCGATTTTTTAATTTAATTGGAAGCATTATTAATGAAGGATTATTATGTGTGACTTTTGAGCAGACCTGGTGAAATGAACCTGGAACTGTAGCCATAGGGTCACTTGGTAGGCCAGGTGGTACAGCAGGCCAGATGGTACAGCAATAGGGTCACCTGGGTCCTAATAAATCATAACTGGTGAAATGTTGCTATAAAACATGTCTGCTTTTCCCGTTGGCGATATAACCGTGAGACTGAATACATAGTTGCCCTAAAACCGACAAACATTTACATTTTAAACCCAATAAACCAATGAAAGAAAGTTACTACGCACTTTCAAATAGGTTTATACGAAGTCTTGCGTTAAATTATCACGACTTCGTATAAGTTAACTTCGCCAAGTCAGTGTTGCACCATAATAACCCATTTTGCACACGGTGCCAACGATAGTGAATTTCAAGTACTGTCTGACGACACTCATTAAAAATTTCCTTAATTTTTCGATGAAAATGCAGATATTCGAATTAACTAATGGACGTATATTGAATTGGAGAAGTCTATGTTAGAGGCGACTTTTCTAAATTTTCACTGTAATTATGTAGTAATTGTTGTCTCTATATTTTGCCCCCTGCTACGCAAAGAACTTTGGCAGTCTAATTAAGATCTTTGATTCTCAAATCGTCCTACTGCGAGTGATTGCCACCCAGTTACTTACTTAAGTAATAATAATAATATCAGCCTTATTTATGAACTATCCCACTGCTGAAAACGGGTCTCTTCAGTTTATGAGAAGGGTTATGCCATAGTTCACCACGCTCGACCAAAGCGGTACAAATCCGCATTGGACCAGCGTGGCACTTCACAGATCTTCGAGTATATTAAGAGCAGCGATAGCTCAGTGGGGAGTCCAACATACTGCAATGCAGAGAGTCTCGGGTTCGAACCCACGTCACGCATCTCTGACTTTCAGAAGTAATATGGCTTTTCGAAATTATGTGCGTATTGATTGACAATTATCGCCTGCTCCGTGCCTCGGAGAGCACGTTAAGCCGTCGGTCCCGGCTGCCATGAACATCTATGGCAGTCGTTATTGGGAGAGTATCGACACAAAAAAGCCCACTGGGTCGAAGTGTCGCCGGTCTGCACTGACTGGCCCCCACATAAGATAAGATATTATGGAGACTTCTCATGCACGATTATTTTCTTATGTTGTCTTATACTATTAGCGAGCATATTAACAATTTTATGTATATAACTTAGAAATATCAGTAGTCTTGGCCTTGGGCTCGAAGTTATCTTTATGTAGCAGTCCAACATGTCAACGTGGGCCATTTCCCAGTAGGGACACCGTTACCATCGTTACCGATAAATTATTATTGCATATGTAAATATGGCATAATAATTTACAAGTATGTTTTATCTGCTTTTAGTGGATGAAATCGTTTTGCGGTAGCCTTGACCTATATCGGATTTAATCCCTAGAAAAAGTGTTATTGAAAGCCACGTATATGATCTGCCACTATTTCATATAAAAATTTTCGCTGAAAGCAAATCCGATATGTTTTGGAGAAAGGCTAGATTAAAAGAGTGTATATGATGAATGATACTGAATGAAACAAGAGAGAACTCTCTTGAGAATCTCTGCTTATCCTATCCTATCTCATCCCTATGGAAGTAATGAAAGACTATGTATGCAATTTAACCAATCAAATAGAGTCGCATACTTAATTCATTATCTGTAGAAACAATACGCTGCTTTGATTATAATTAGTTATTGTAATTAATTTATTTAATTATTAAAATATGTTAATAATAGGTAAAGTGTTAATAAATGCTGATGACTTGTACGCCATCGACTCAGTCTGTAGTTCAGTGTCAAAACTGGTTAATGACCTTCACAAAGATTACTAGACGTAGTAATGTAAATTAATTGTTCTAATTGAATTAACCTTACATACATAGGTAAGTGCCCGTATTTAACCAAAATGAAGGGAAGGGTAAATTATACCCAGATACGCCAACTTTGCTATCTGCTGGCCACATTTCTTGACCGTCTTCTGCTACAAGAAACTTACAAACAGAAAACCCAGTAACATTTGGCTGATCCAGAAATGTAAAACACGAATTTACGATAGCACGCAAATATAAACACAACTTTATGTATATTGATTGTAATCTGCATTATTATAATGAGTGCTGAACAAAAATAAGTGAATTTAGTACGATGTGTCATTCTCACGAGTTATAGAATGTTGGACTATGCAATCCACGTCGGATCGACGTGGGACATCCGTTAAATATAGTGCTGCCAGCTCTTGGGCATTACGCGGGACAAGTTTATGCACAATCATTACACACTGTCACTTGTATTCCTATGTAGTTTGCAAAGAAAATTACTAACAACTAAATATGAATACGTGAGTTATCCTTATTAAGAATATTGCAAAGACGGAGGATTGATAGAGAAGAAAGATTTGTCATAGTTAAGTCTATGAAAGTAAAAATTAATGAAATAGAAACGAACGAATTGTGATTGCACCCAACCACTTGGCGACCACAAGTAACCGTTAATAACCTAGCATTAATATATATATATATATATATATATATATATATATTTATGTTTTTATTAGATATGGCTGACCCGCGCAACTTCGTCTGCTTCACATAAGATAATTTTCCCCGTTATTGCAACATTTTTCATTGATGCTCTGCTCCTATTGGTTGTAGCGTGATGTTATATAGCCTATAGCCTTCCTCGATAAATGGCCTATCCAACACTAAAATATATTTATATTTTTCAATTCGAACCAGTATTTCCTGAGATTAGCGCGTCCAACCAAACAAACAAACAAACTCTTCAGCTTTATAATATTAGTATAGATTACCGATTATCGCTTATTACGATGGCCGAATTTTGGAGACAGGTTTTTTATTTATAAGATACATGAGAGCCTGAAACATGAATTGTATAATAATATAATGCAATAATATTTGCATAAATGGAGCAATCGTTTTACTATGGTTGTTTTAGTGTTTTGTCATTTTCAACTACTATTTGGATGAACTAACGACTTTACTATTACCTTCGAAATAGTCCACTGACATAAGTTTACGTATGTCGTATATTCTTACATACATTTATTTTAGACTTTGGCTGTGTTGCAGATTATCTGGTCGTACGGTTAAATTATATTAAAGGTCAATCAATTAGGTCAATCAACCCATATTAGAGTAACTTTAAGGACCATACACTATTCTTCTCCTTCTTTTCGTGTGATAAGTGGTCAACCTGTTGTCAAGAGTCGTTCAAGCCGCCCGTAGGCCTCTGACATAGCTTAACAACTGCTGTCAATTTGACAACAACCGGGACCGACTTTTTACAAGCCCTCCGAAGCACGGAGACGCTTAGATGAAATACCACTAAGCGGTCACCCATCTATAGACTGACCGCATCCAACGTTGCTTAACCTCGCTAATCGTTTACCGATCAGTGAATGCAACTATTGGTTCCTACGCTTGTTATGACTGCAGTTGGCTACAGATATACAAACAGCAGAGCGCCCTGTTAGAGACCTTTAGAGTCCAAACTCACTGTAAGCTCACATCATGAAGTTATTTAGTGGTGCTTTTTAGAGAGGCGCTGTTTTTTTGGTGCGGTTTCTCTATAGCCCTATATTAGTAAAAACCCTATGTCACCGAATAGATAAAAATTGAACCAAAATCAAATCATAAAAATAATTTTAACTTTCCAAATTTTACATAGCAACAGCTATAAAACTCGATAAATTATAGACGAATGCAACATGAGTGCAGTGAATACAAATTTCTTACTTAACCGAGCTATGCCGGTCACAATGGTATCGAGTACAGAGATATGGCTCTAGGCCAAGGTTAGAGCTACCTACGTCTGTCGTCAGCTTTCAGACTATACTAGGAACTGATCTGGCATACGTAATTTGGTTTAAGGAAAAGCTACCATTAGTTTACCGCCCCAACGCGTCGTGCTTTGATGACAAGTGGTTACAGCCTACGATCGTTTGTAATACATAGGCTATCGTTCACGCATGGAGTATCCGATGGAAACGTAATTAAAGCTAGGATGAAAGGTAAGGAGTGGGAGTGGTAGATATTTGACTTGCTCCGGAAAGACAAATATCTGTAACTAAGCGAAGAAATACAGACAGGCATACAGCTAATGCCCAATAATAGGGCTCCGCTGGTCCCCTAAGAGTGTCCGAACCTAAACGACACCAACGTAGCCCTATTTCTCCAGCCAGCTACAGCGTTTTTTTCATGAGGTTAAGAAATGTACTTTATTGGAAGAAAACTGCTTCTCAGAAATAGTATGCAACAGAGGTCTTTGATTGCTGGAGTAAAACTTTGCCCTGTTTGCATATTACTAAAGTAAGAAGCAAAAGGTCTATCTTGTGTTACCGTAAACTAAAATATATAGATATTATATAATGGAAATTTGTTTTATGTCATATATTTCTAGTCTTGGGGACTTTACCATTTAATTGTAACGATAGACTCATAGAACACCTGACTCAGTACAATTATTTGGCAAATTACACAATGTTTGTATCACATAGGAGAAGAATTCTTAGCACTCGTCAAATAGAAGGTGACCATTTGAATCTAGTGACCTAGGAATATTGAGTACTTATAAATACCAGTATTTATAGTTCGAAATATTCCTAGGCTTTTTATTATTTACATTATCAAGAACTCTCCAATAATGCAATTATATAATCCTAACTTCCAAACTAATGTTATAATGTGAATGTGAATTCTGTTTATTATGCTTTCACGCCTTAACTAGTTGACCGATCATCATGAAATTTTGCATACACGTTGTCAGGGATACACAAAAGAACATATGGTTAGGACTTTTTACCTAGAAAAAAAGTACTGATTCCGGGCTAGCGAAGCCGCGACCAATAGCTAGCTAGTATATTTTAAATGTAAAAAAGCTTCTAAAAAAGTTCTAAGAAACTTCTAAAACAGGACTGTTTTCAAATGTCGGAAGGGATGGTCAACGGAATAGTGTTCTAACTATTTAAAAGAATTTGCAAGTCTAGTTGTGTGCAAGGGAAATACCCAGGCTCATGCCATAGTCTACTGGAAAGTGTCAATGGAAATGCTATGATAAGTACGATTCGTGAAAATGTTGCTTTGTTTGAGTATACACATTTTAAGCCCGGATGTACAAATATGTTTCTAAACAAGAATTAAAAATATCTTTATTTAAATATATGTTTTTAAGCTTCGGTGGCGTAGCGGTAGCTTGTTTAACTGATTTGCATTAGGTTTTGGATTCGATTTTTAAGTCGAGCACAGCATTATTGCGTTTTTTGTATAGGAATTTTAAGCAGCACGGTATCTGGAACGGCTGAAGAGTCTCTATACCTAATAATAATGTCCTCCAGACCGAATTTCGGTCATGGAGGCTAATCTTAACGGAGACTGGCCATCTGTGCAGGAGATATTATAGTGCACAAGCGTGTGTGCAATAACAAGTGCACTCTCTGTTCCCTAACTCTCATGATCCGATGGGACGGATAATCCGACACGACCGGAGAGATATCAGGCGCAGGACCAACGGCTTTACGTGCTTTCCGAGCCACCCGTGCCTAACACCGTCACTGTGTCTAACACCGCCAACTTCCTAACTCCGGGCTCGTATTGAGATTTCTACAGAAAAACCCAATAACTTTTTGTTGGCCCGATCCAGGATTCGAACCCGAGACCTCATGCACAGCAGTCGCATTCACTACCGCCTAATACATGCGACTTAAAACTATAGGTAAAGAAACGTGGGTGTAAAACATCTTTAATTACCCTTTCGAGAACACAGGGATTAAACTGATTATGTATTATTTATATAGGCAAATGAGGTCGTCGGTTTGTTTCTATTTTCATTAACTTACGCATATATTCATTTTAGATGTAGACATATTTTGCCAGCTATAGTTTTAGGACACTCATATTAGGGCACGAGCCATCTACCGGCCAAAGCTTTAGAAATCGTGCTGCTACTGCAAATTTCTTGATGGCAAATCATTATAATATTGCCCAACCCCAAAATCAAATCCGAGATTTCACAGCAGTCGCATTCATCATTGCTGCACCAGCGAAGCAGTCAGAAGTTTTTCAATAAAACCGTAAAAGCAAAAATAGTATCTTTAACAAAAAAAATATACATCATTTTTTATGTATAAACGCTTTACTATACGCCGTTACATAACTTTATAGTTTGGTATACATGACACTTTAATAGGTTTTCTAACCTCCAAGCTCGACCGTGGCGAAGCTGACCAGTGCTGTATCTTAATGGCGGTATCCATTCGAAGACAGGTCCTCACACACGATTTGGTTGCTACATTGTTTGTGACATTATGTATTAAGCAGTCGTGGTTATGTAAGACTAGATTTTGCATGCGGCTTCGCACGGGTTTATATAGAAACTGTCAATAAATTTCTATACCCCGGGAACAGTACTTTTATTCTGAATGAAGGTACTTGGTACCCTGACAACGTGTATGCAGAATTTCATGATGATCAGTCAAGGAGTTAAGGCTTAAAAGCGGTACATATAAACTCACATTCGCATTTATCATAACAGTAAGGAAGTAAGGATATGGATTGAGGACCTTTCCTTTAGGGCGCTGTCAATTCGCGAGCTATAAACTAGTGAATAGTGTATGGAAGTTATAGTGCATGGTGGCCAGACCTGTGAAGTTTAAATATAAGGATAGTATGCTAGTTAAGTAATATAATTGTTTACTATCTAGGCTTCAATCTGTGAGCGAGTATCACCTCGCTCAACTTCACTAGTTTTACGAACTGAGCAATTTTAATAGTTCGTAATTTGAACCAAAAGCTATTGAAATAATAATAATAATGTCCTCCAGACCGAATTTGGTCACGACGGCCAATCTATATTGAGACTGGCCATCTGCGCAGGCGATATTATAGTGCACAAGCATGTGCGCAAACACAAGTGCACTCTCTGTTTCCTCATTCTCATGATCCGATGGGGCGGTAATCCCCGAAACGACCGGAGAGAAATCAGGCGCAGGACCAAAGGCTTTACGTGCTTTCCGAGTCACGAATTATTATTGAACTAGTGAGCGATGGTCAGACCAGATATCCAAACAACTGGCAATCCCGTTTAGTGCTGCCTTTCATCAAGCAACGGATCGCAACCGATGGAGACAGCTAGTTGACAGAGTCAGAAGGAGTCACGATCCTCAGCAATGAGGGAAACGACTGAAGAGAGAAAGAGAGAGAGTGAGCTATTAAATATCTACAAACTAATAGTTTTTAGCTCTGTCTGACCAGGCTCTAAGGGATTGCTAATGCATGTGCTAGAACAAGACAATAAGATGGAGTGGATAGCTTTGTTTCATCCGTGCATCTAATAATAAAGTTTTTAAAGATGGTGGTTCCCATGAGACTTGTGAATCTGCCTTAGTAACTGCTGGGCACCAAGGGTCGAGTGCAACTTCTGGTTCGGCCAACAAATAGCTATAGCGATTTTTTGACAAGCAATTCTCAATAGCAGCCCGGAATTAGGAAGTCAGCGTTATTGTACACCTCCGCGTCTCGTTAAGCACTGCGCCTGATCTTTCTCTCGTCGTGAGGGATTACTTTCTCATTGGACTATAAAAGTGGGGAAAATGCTGTTTGTGTTTAAGCACCAAGGTTTTCTACGAAGGCGGACGATTATTAGATCTAAAATAATAGCTAGCTATGGTCTAACGTACCGACCTAGGTATCGAACCGCATGACCTAAAACATAAGCGCAAACTTACGGCTATTCCGTAGCAGTTAGGATTTTAAAACGTATTCGCAATATCGGTTAAATTTCAAGTTTATTCTATTGGTCAAATGGATTTTTTATGTTCAAATCATTAATTTTGATTTCATTGTCGGGGTTATGTTATTTATGAGGTACATGACTCTTAAATACGACCACACCTTCCTGTTTCATTATATAACATGATAAAATGTCCAAAGTTAGTGACAGAGTCCGCCGTGGCCATTTTTTTATAAATTCTTCGCTCGCAGTATTATTCTCTGTATCAAGGAGGACTTACACACACAGACAGACACAAAGAAAAGCTCGCCTTGGAACAAGTATTTGTGGAACTCACAAAGTTTTGTTTCGTGTGTGGATTTAACTTGCATCCTCAGCTCACCTGCCACTGCCCGAATGGCAGCGGTAAAGCGACCATTTAAACCTCTACGCTATCAGTGCATATGCTGAATAGACAATTCTCCTGCAAAAGTATTTTCGCCTTACAGGGAATCGAAGTAAGAACGATAACACGGTTACAGTAGTCAGTAGTTACGGAAGTCAATAGCGAAACGTTGATAAACAATAAGTCGGATGATAACATATGCCGACTGCCACGAGCTTTGGAACAAGACATGGGTGGCTTGGGACGACTATCGCAGGGCTTACCGCCCAGCAATCTAAGACCAGATAACTGCATCAAGGTATGAGAAATATAATACAAACTTTTCTCGTTTAAATTTATACTACATTTTGTCTGCGGCTTCACTCGCGTAAAAGTAGCTTAAGTTTACGGCTTAGCTGGTTACATTGAATATCGATTTAAATGAGTGGACGTAAGTTTTTAGCAGGCAACCTTTTGCCGAGCAACTAACCCAAGTGAAAATTCAGTAACTTGAGACAAGAACGTCATGGTCACGGACAAGAGTCCGTGACCATGATCGATGCAAGTCGGTTGAAACGTCAGGAAATAAATACGTATATATGTATATATATCTTTAATTTCTTACCAACGCGATTAAGACCCGTTGACTCAGTGGGAAGACCAACAAACTGCAATGCAGAGGGTCTCGGGTTCGAACCACGTCGCGCACCTCTGACTTTTGGAAGTTATATGACTTTTCAAAATTATGTGCGTATTGATTAACAATTATCGCCTGCTCCGTGCCTCGGAGAGCACGTTAAGCCGTCGGTCCCGGCTGCCATGAACATCTATGGCAGTCGTTATTGGGAGAGTGTCGACACAAAAGATCCCATTGGGTCGAAGTGTCGCCGGTCTGCACTGACTGGCCCCCACATAAGATACAGATACAAGACCCGTTGACTAATATTTTAGTGTCTTTAGTAAATCATTGACGTTCATAAGTGTTACTTTGTGACCTGAATATATAAATATTTTTAACTTTGACTTTCATATATCAAACTAAATGGCACAGCCTGTAATTGCGGTGTACTTATCCATAACATGACTAGAAATTAATTAGCAACAGCCAATCATTCACTTGACATTAGTTTTATTTTGATACGTCGTCGTTGATTAGCCTTTCGTAAACCGGATGGAACTGAAGCCTAGGATGACATAGATTTTTGAAAATATCTCTGGTGATATTGTATTTATAATATAATTTTTTCATGTCCCTATATAATGTTAAGGTGCCCAGAAATCTTACTAGGCTTAGAACCATAAAGATTTGGACTGCTGTCTTCTACAGGCTAACATTATATGTTTTAGGAAGGCTTACGAATGAATAACAAATGTATATCTATGTAATATAAACAATATGTCAATAATAAGTGAAATCCGGATTAGGTAAAATCATGTGGATTGAATTTCACTAAGTGCGAGTATTCGCTATTTCCTGCCTTTCCAACAAAAAATATACGACAAGGAGGTACTACTATATAAATAATAATTACTGTTTGTTATAAGTTTCAAGTTTACTAAAGTATTCTGAACTTACGACAGTTTTATCCACAACCAATAAAAAATACCATATAAGCAAACATATACATATATAGAATCAAACAAATAAAGCAATCATTAATCATCAGTACAGAATACAACGACTGCGCTTACTTTACACATGCATTGACAAACCATCACCAACACATACAAACACATCATATAAAATATTACCATAATCTAGATTATGTCATGGGATTACTAGAACTTGGATAATCGCATTTCACTCGAGGTCAATCGACGTGCCAACCGACCAATCAACGTTTAGCATCCGAGGCACGTCCCGCGCTCATTGGCTATGCGAACGCAGTACATGCGCAAACGCACCTAGCCTAGAGACTGTGTAGGAACACTATGATTACAAAATTATCCTACAAATGGTTGTGATTTTAATTATATGGCTTTATAGAATATATTTCTTTTTTACTGTAAGGTAGATTAGCGTTTGGCTCACTTGGTGGCGGTCTTTGAACGCGTTAGCTTCAGGGTTATCACTTACGCTTAATCTAACCAGTGTGTGTCGACTTGCTACTTCGTTTTCGGTTTAACCCTACACGGGAAATTTGTGTGATCCATAAATAGTTGTTTCAAGTCTGGACATTCTTTGTTTAAATGTGTGTAACGTTCCCCGCGTCATAGTAATGAACACTAATATCCACCAGTGTAACAACCGACCAGTTGTCTTTCTAAGAACAAAAAGCTAAAGTAAAAATGATACATTTTCTGTGTGGCTAGCATAAGATTCATAACTATTGGTCCCCTTGTTGTTAGTGCAGCAATCCATGAGAAGCTCTGAAGACTCTATTTAGCTTTGAAAGGACTAGGAACAAGTTCTTCTGTATAGTGGAAGTACTTCTAGCACTGGACTACTCAAGAGTTGAAAGGAATCTTAAGATGAAATGCGAATGCCGCTTTTAACAAATTTGTTGTTAAGGTTTTTTAATGTATCATATTTTAGCCACATGTTAAGAAGCCGATGTGCACATTTTGAAACGCATATATTTCGCATTTTATAAATGGCTGGGGATCAGAACAGGTTAAGTGTTACCTAGACAATTGGATCAAGAGAACGATTTTTCCTTCACTCAGAAGCGGTATATCCTAAAAGCGCGGTATGCTCTCAATCCAGAATCTATAGCTATAACATTTTATTTAATCTAGTACTAACATTGTTATCAGAGTATTTAGGTGGATATTATTCACGACTTGCAAGTAAGATGTATATGGTTTTTATAGTATTTATTGTTAAAAACGTATATCATGCTTGCATTATTGTGATACCTAGCTATGCAGCGCTACAAGCTAGATTTGGTATACGCTGAAGTCTACCGCTTCTATATTTAAGATTCCCTCCGCCTTTTGTGAGATTTGTATAAAAAAAATACAATTTAACTATCTGCCTAAACCACCCATGTATTATAATATTTTTTGTGCTTATTTTGTATTAATTTATATACTGTAACTATTATTTTCATTTAATATTTAGCATGTGTCCTGTCTTCGTGACAAAGTTTGACTCATTTTAATCACATTATGTTTCAGTTAAATTATTTTTACATAGGGACATATATATCGTTATATATTTTCAAAAGAGTCTAGACTCTACTACTTACAAATCAATTTTTTAGCACTATGCATTTAGTGTAATTTGACCAGCTTATTTACAACATAAAAGTGAAATTGAAGAATAAAGTAGGATACATGTATGTATGTATCTTATGTGGGGGCCAGTCAGTGCAGACCGGCGACACTTCGACCCAGTGGGATCTTTTGTGTCGACACTCTCCCAATAACCACTGCCATAGATGTTCATGGCAGCCGGGACCGACGGCTTAACGTGCTCTCGGAGGCACGGAGCAGGCGATAATTGTCAATCAATACGCACATAATTTCGAAAAGTCATATAACTTCCGAAAGTCAGAGGTGCGCGACGTGGGTTCGAACCCGAGACCCTCTGCATTGCAGTCTGTTGGTCTCCCCACTGAGCTATCGCTGCTCTAAGTAGGATACATAATAGGATTCTCTTCATTTTCTGTAAAAATACTTATGGGAATGCCTTACTCTGCAACCTAAGATACGTCCCTGGAATACTTTGCTTGTTTTGCCGTAATATCACGTCGTTAATATAATGTCTTAATCCTGATTAAAACCCCATTAAGAGTCCTTAAGCCGAGGACCGTGTATGAGAATTGCTAGAGGAGTATATTAATCAAATGATGTAATATTCATGATAGCAAAGAGTTCTCTGTGTAAACTGCGGATAAGCATTAATAGGTATACGCAACATTTAACTAGTTACGTTACTTAATTTATCAATAAGCCCTCACACTTACATAACTTAGTAAACTCACTAACCTATATATTTTGATATTCATAAGTGTTACTTTGTGACCTAAATGAATAAATGATTTTGACTTTGACTTTGACAGTTAATTCGTTACAAGAAAATTTATTAAAAAGACCATACCTCTTTCGGCTTTTGGTGTAGCATTTGAAGTTGCCGTAGATATGATTTATAGACATTGATATAAGTTTCTTTAGTACAATATGTATATATCATGTGTATCATGTTGGAGACTAGTAGATATATAATGTATGCCTGTATCCTTACAGTTACACTATTATTCTCAAGAAATTTCAAGTTCAAATATTCACACAAAACCTATCAACGAGTAAGTTTCCTCCTATTGGTCACCACAACAAAACCAATATTTGGAATTTAACAGTCGTTCTTCACAAAGCTATGCCTGCCTCGCTCGCACATTTACAGGTGCGTGATGCTCAAAATATGGGGTAATGGAGTGATATATAATCAGCTGGGTCTGTGTTCATAGCTACCCTACGCTGCGGGTCAATGGTGCAGTGGACTAAGTCGCGTCCGCTCGCAGGCACCATGCCAACTGCTAATGCACATAGCACAGAGTATTGTGAGCACTTAGAGACTGATGCACTTACTTTAATGTAGAAAGTTTTCAAGAAAGAAAGATAGAAATAATTAGTTTGGTAGAAAAAACACATGAAGTCAATGTCAAAAATCATTAATTAATTTACGGCACAAAGTCACACTTATAAAAGTCAAAGTTTCGGTTAATATGTTACTGAAGTACCGTAGTATTTACATTTATGACAGTTAGTTGGTACAGGCAATGCATTGAACACATTGCTTCAATCTTTCTTTAAAAGGATACCTATTATTAAGCATGTCGCGGACATGAGCTAGGTGCTAGTTTTCAGTAGCATGTATCCTAGATGGTTTTTACTTATACTGGAATATATGTTATAAATGAACTGATTTCTAGTAATGCAAATAAATATTTAATTGCATTTTATTTTCATAAAAGGAGGCGAGATATAATTGACAGAATATGAATGGTTTACCATCTCATAATTTTACAGACTTTGAGTATACAGTATTTGCAATGATGCACGGATCGTTTATAATTCGGTAAGCCATAATGAAAATTAATAATATATATGGAGAGATATGCTATAGTATTTTGCACCTTAGGCCAAGGACGTTACTATTTTCTGCCTTTTGAATCACTATATATCTGCAATATTCTAAATGAAGATTAAAAACGAGTCGTCAGCCACATTTAAAATTCTCCCAAGAGTTAGAGAACGAAATCCAAAGTAAATGGCATAGTTCTTGAAGTTTAATGTTGACATTATGTTGATAAATAGGTCTGTAATCCAAAAAAAGTCGTATGACAAGCAACTACTAACTCAAAAAATAGTAACGCTAGTATTTAAGTAACACTTTTTCCAGAAGCCCAAAGTCAGGACAAAAAAATTGCAAGAAAAAGTTGCATTGCAGAAATTCTCTGTGTGTATTTACTCTACACCCTATGTATTACCCTAGTCACGTGTGTGCATAGTAAAAGTACTTTCATTCGAGGTCGCATTGTCATTCATGTTGCCTCTATCGCATCCACTGGCAAACTATGAGCCTGCAGTCACCACCTACTTTTAGAATCAACAATGTTGTGACTACTTGGCAGCATTCAAGGTTCTCTAGAAGCGTTTTAAGTGTCCTTGGTGTTATTTTCTAGGGACTAGAAAGTTATACAGTCTAGACGTGACTAGAGTCTATGTTTATGGGTATTATAATGTGTTTGTCGTATAGGTATTTTATTATGACTAGCGAATTGCAGCACGCTTGAAGCCACAATGCTATTGAAGGTTTATCGACATTCATACTTGATCCTTTGGATGGTAACCTCGGTTTTCAAAGCCGTTTTCTACAGGAATTAGCAGATACTACAAATTTTCACTAGCTTCATTCAATTAACATATTACGTTTATTTATGAAGAGTACTACAGATATAATATGTTATAAAAACGAATCTGTTTTCAATTCAAGTATCGAAATCGGTGTTTGAAAGTTTTCTTCGTTGTCAAGGTCTATCACTTTTACTACAATAGTCCATTTTTTTGCCTTATTTACATTCTTTATCAATATTATTAGGTCCACTCATACGACATACAAGAACCGCCTAAAAGTTAGCATTTGAATATCCACAAAACCATGCGTTTAAAAAACTGCTATATTTTTCCTGTGATGGGGTTTAAATAACACGCATATAGGCAGTCAATTAGGTATCCACATAGCATTAAAATGTTTTTCAATACACCTTGATTGATTACACGCAATTTTTTTTTATT
This sequence comes from Catocala fraxini, assembly GCA_930367265.1. Taxonomy (NCBI): domain Eukaryota; kingdom Metazoa; phylum Arthropoda; class Insecta; order Lepidoptera; family Erebidae; genus Catocala; species Catocala fraxini. The sequence goes on along the minus strand of OV884047.1, from coordinate 15,217,187 downwards.
TAAATGTACGTAACTTATATTTTATGCATTTTATACAGTTACCAGGGCTTTAACCAGTATTGACCGAACAAAAAGTTAATGAAAAACATATCGACATCGTTTATAATCGCGAAGTAATGAATTCAAAATCTCTATATCCATCCACTTCGTTGCATAATAAAACTTTTTTTGTCTGCCCGCCGCACTTTAGGTTATTACTTAATGCTACTGAATTTAACTAAAACTTCTAGGTAAAAATCTAAACCAATGTAATGAATAAATGTATATTTTACACAATTTGAATTCAAGGGTATATTTTATTTGGGTTTGAGAGGAAGGGGGTATTTTATTTACAATTTTAATCAAACAAATGACGTTAGTCAGAATGTTTAAGTATTAAGGATTCCTTTTTTTTGGCTCTTGTGATGTTTATTTTAATGGTCATAAGTTTTTAAAGCAACAAAATCGACCGTGAACTGGCAATATGTCCTATATATATGTTTTTTTTGAGTGGTTTTACTTTTAATATAATTTCAACATTTTAAAGTCACTGCTCGAATATATCTGACAGCCAATTTCTTGTAATAAACTTAATTTAGACTTCCAATTTAGTCTTATAAATGACAAATGGTAATTAAAATGCATATGTTTACATGTTTATTTTATATTAAGAGATTAGGTTTGGTGTTTTTGACTCTGAGACTAGATCGAAACTACACTGACGGACTTAAAAACTGCATCAAAGTTCAAAATTACTTTCGAATTAATACTTTTGATAAGTATGCTATGTTTTCAGAATAAACTAAATGAAAATGTCGAGACTGTTCATTAATCATAAAAAAAAACAATATTTAAAACTAGAACTGCTGTAAAAGATAAACTTATAGCCGGGAAAATAAAATTTATGCACAGTCTCAAATTCGTGTGTTATTAGAGTAAAGTTTGAAATTATTTCGTTTTGTTTCTTTTTTCTTTTGCGATTTAAATTATTGTTACAAATTATTAATTATTAGTGTTTTAAAACTCAACAAAAGTTTCATAACCATAAAAATGGATACTTCGTCCGAACAAGCCGCTCAAATTGTGGTATTGGTGCGGAAAGGCTTGGATCAACGAAAGATTGCTAGAAATTAAAATTTAAACCAGTCTACGGTTTCTAGAGTATACCGAAGGTTTGTAGAGACAGGTTCATACAAAGAGATCCGGTACCGGCAGAACTCGAGCAACCACCCGTCGTGACGACCGATTTATTGTTTCAACTTCCCTACGATATCGTTTCCTCACGTCAGTAAACATCAATACAGAGCTGAATGAAGGGCGTGGAGTAAACGTAAGTGCACGAACAATAAGAAGGAGGCTTAAGGAAGCGGCAATCACCCCTTTTAGACCAGCAAATGGTCCAAAGCTGTCTGCAGCTCACAGACAAGCTCGTTTAAGATTTGCGCGTAAACATCTTAATTGGGCTGAAGAGAAATGGGCCTCCATATTGTTCACCGATGAGTGTAGGACATGTTTAAATGGTACAGACGGTCGCAGAAGAGTCTATCGTCGACGTGGGGAGAGATATGCTCAAAGTTGCATTGAGGAGCGTGTTCTTTTTGGAGGCGGTTCATGTGTGGTGTGGGGTGGCATTTCGATGATCGGGCGAACGGAACTTGTTTTCATCGACATGGTTCGTCAAAACGGTAGAAGAGGTGGTTTGACGGGACAACGCTATATACCAAAGGTTTTAGAAGCTCACGTGGTACCTTACATGGGATGAATAGGTAAAACTTTTACTCTAATTCAAGATAATGCCCGACCCGACGCCGCTGCACAATTTTGACAATATTGCGAAGAGGTTGGAATACGTTCCATGAATTGGCCAGCACGCAGCCTGGATCTTAATCCCATTGAGCATGTGTGGGACAGTTTAAAAAAAGCTGTATATGCGAGAAATCCTGTGCTTACAACAGTGGCAGCACTAAGAACAGCGATTTTACAATAATGGAACTATATTCCGCAAGACCGTTTAATAACCCTTATCAGATCTATGCGGAACCGATTAGAATCTGTAATAAGCGAGTTAAATAGAGATCATTGTTTTTAGTTTTACTAGTGAAATAGGGCAAATCCCTACATTTCTTGCTTATTTGAAACTGAAAAATGAGTAGACCAACATGTCACTAGACAAAGAATTAGGGTAAATCCCTATTTAACTAAAGTACTGAAAAACTGTAACTTTATTAGACTGATTTTCTCGTAACTCAGAATAAAGGATAATAAGTTATAAACTTGTATAAATGTTTATTGTCATATAAATAAAAAGCAATATGGCTTTTGTGAGTTAAATGGAACAAAAATTTCATCAAATGTCGACTTGAGAAGTTGCATAAACTGTTTGTTTAAAAATCGCTCACATATTTTAAACTGCTTATTATTTTATATTTCTTTTAAAATGGCCATTACGTCTCTCGGCAGTGAAAAAAAAAATAACTTAGAAAATTATTGCCAGTGGCTTCACTTGTTCGGGAAAATACTTTTTACTGAATGAATGGTATCCTATGTACTTTTCTGAATTCTGATAACGTATATGCGAATTATAAATTTATACGAAATATTATATTTCATGATGATCAGTCAAGTAGCGTGAAAGCATAAAAAACAAACGAACTCACATTCGATTTTATATTATTAATTAGGTTTATAATATTAGTTAGGCTTCAAAAGTTCTATCAGATACAAAACATTAGGGAAGCTGATTTTCGTCCTCGATTGCCACAGAGGTTCTTTATAATCAAAACCTACAGTTTTGCTTGTTGAATAAAAAGGGGGTATTTCATAAATTTGTATGTTTTTTGTTTTAAAGCATGGTCACAGCATGCTTCTACTTGTTAAATTACGACGCAATTTCTGTATTTTTAGGTTTCATCCAGACACGTAGTATCTTTTAAAATATCAATGGATTAAGAAAAGGCAGAGAAAGAGGGGACCAAATAAGTATATGATATGATTTACTAAAATTAACATTCAGATAACGTGATTTTAGTCTGATATAATTCAAGCTCAGGTATATTGTATGTCTGAATTTGTAAAGTATAGGTTATCACTTGATTGACTGAACTTAACTTGATGTTAGAAAACACACAACTATTTACCAAGGACGAGGAAGAGATATTAAATTAAAGGTCTCTATAAGTATAATGTTTTAGTTTCTTTTACAACCAAGTTGCAAAGTAAGTTATTTCGGTAGCCTATGATGTCTTGTAATACTAGAAGTATTATTCGCGCAGTATGCGTACGTTACCTTCCCGACCCTCGGAAAATGAACTGAAGATGGTATGAAAGCATATACTCATGCAAACCGAGTAAAATGCAGTAACGTTGTTGCAACTCATGGACGGTTTTTTGTCAGAAATTGGTACTACCTAAGACAAGCTAGCTTTTTCATATTATCACGAAATAATCTGAAACGAAGAACTCTCCCACTCTAAAGATATAATAATAATTAAACTGTTCCACTGCTGGGCATTGGCCTATTTTCAGTGTGAGAACGGTTAGGCCATAGTCCACCGCGCCGGCAGACTTCACATTTCTTTGAGAACATTATGCAATTCTCTAAGACATGCAGGTTTTCCCACGATATTTTCCTTGACCGTTAAAGCGAGCAATAATTATAAATTTTACTAATACGCACATAATTTTGAATATTCCGATTCGCGTGCCATGGAATCAAACTTGACATCGGCGTAGCAGTTCAACATTAAAATATAAAAATAAGACATATGTTACACTATATATAAATGCTTTATGATGCATTTGATTTCTAGCTTTGCCATTAATTTTCCTTTAATGCTGCCTTGATGCTAAGATATTACGCAGCCTACGTCTTAGTCCCCCTTTTCACGTGTTATAAACCATTTAAAATGCGACGCAGTAGTTATTAATTCAGTCACGAGATTCTCGCTTTCTGATTACGTATTAATTCTAGGCTTGGCGACTAAAGCCACGTTTTTAACTCCAGCAAAGAATTATATTAATATCAATGACAACGTTTTATTGCGTTGCGTTTGAATCCTTAATCGTTGCTCAAAATTTGTTTGACAAAGACATTTGTTAGGAAATTGGGCGATATTATTACACACATCGGTTATGGTTTCCATGTAATAGGAGAGGCAGCCTACTGCCGTATACCTACGTACTGTTGCTGAGGATTTTTTGACAGAGAAAACCAATAACACTTTACCCGACTTAATTTTTTCGACTAAATTTTTATTTTTCTAAGACAACGAGTACGCACAAGGAGTAATTCTCGTGTCGCTGGGGACTTTACAAACATTCAAACAACGAATACAAAAACGCCCAGACTACGAACAACTATTGTGGATCACACAAATTTTGTGTGGGCCGTGTGGGACAAAAGTTTGTGATTTTTGGGATCGAACCCACGGTAGCAAAGCGACCACTTAAACCACTACGCCATCCGTGCAGTAATTATTTAGACTAGAGTCTACTTTACTTACTTTAAAGACCTCATGCAGCAGTCGTATTCAGTACCGCTGCTGTGTTACCGAGGCGGTCAAAATGCACATAAATATTGCGGGAAAACCCAAAATTTTGTTGTGTGATCCGAAAATAGACCTAGGAGCGTCCTTTACGGATATTTACGCAAGACGTAATTTCACGTGCTATATAACTCTGCTTACCCTCTTTTGCTCTAAAGACAGCTAGGCTTACGTTCTTTAGATCTTTTGTAACATCGTACTCATAGTAAAGTGGTTAGGTAAGAGCAATTTGTCAGTTATTCACTCGGGAATTGTAAGCATTCAGTTATCCACTGTCTGCGGCTTCTTTCGTTGTTGACTAATCTTATTATCTGCTGTAATCATTACGTATTGCTTTTCCTGATTCTGTCTATAATAGGCTTTGTTAACATGCATAGGCTCTTGTCTGTATATTCCACAGACCTACCTCTGTGGAATATACAGATGCTGGCTATGTTTTAGTGACCCTAATTTTATAACACAGTAACACAATCTTTTGCTCGTGGCTTCGGTCGCGTAGAAGTAGGTTAGGTTAAGTTATGTTAGTAACAGTACTTTTTAAATAAAATATAGCCTATTTTACTCGATGATAGTATAGCTTTTCTACTGGTGAAAGAATATTATGGTGAATTAATATTATATAATCGGTTAAGTAGTTTTTGTGTTAAATACAAAAATGTTTTTGTTGGCAAATTAACTATTAGTAGCAGTTTGGAGTCTGGAAAGGTGCCTTGTAGCCAACAATAGACTCGCTCACTTTATGTAACCTGATAAAAAAGCGATTATAACTATATATTAATAAGTGAAGCAATAACATTGTACCCTTTTTTACGAAAATTGCGCGGGCAGAGAAGTATGAAATTTGGCACAGATAAAGTTTATATGGAGAAGGTGTGGCGAATCCTAATATATTTATAAAATATGCATTAGAAATACATAAAATTTACGAAAAAGCACTACACGCACACAACCATGAATTTGACACACGTAGTCGAATCGCGTTCGTAGTATTTCGGCATTGTTTGGCTGACGTCATACAATTCTTCGTAACTATGATTACATACCTTATTTATATGTAAAAAAGAAAACAAAGCAGCAAGCTTAGGAATATCGTCAATGAAAGAGTATAATTAAGTAAATAATAATTTATTTGAGAAAGATATTTCCATTTGCTACGATCCTGACACACTTCTCTGGCTTCATTCACTTTCATCACATTCCTCATACACGCCCGTCGGTTCAAGGTGCTCTTAACCTGGCCTTTGGCCAGTTATTAGGGTAAAGTTATAGACAATAAAACCTTAGTAACGATCAAACTTAAAATTTAAATCCATTATGGTCGAATTTCGACCACTTGGCGACCGGACCGCTAGTTTGATTAATTGCTGTTGCTCTTTATTCTTCTTCTTAGCGTTTCGGTGGCAGTATATGCTCAATATTATATAGGTAGTTGCAGCCCAGAATGCAGCCACCTTGATTGCATCGTTTGAAGCAATGATCAAGTCCCACCATGCAGTTGTAGGGGCACTCAGGGCACAATATAAGATGCGACGTCGTTTGTTTGTTTCGTTGCCCCTTAATGCTAGCCCTGAAAAGGACATTAAAATATTTCCGTTTCTTTCAGTTGCTAAGCAGATTTGCGAATTAACTGAGGAAGAGATGCTCTTACTTCTCTTTAGTTATGGGCACAGCCATATTCATGGATAGTTAGTATACTGATTCTCATCGGGTGGTCCGCTGTTAAGTTGGCTGCCAATGTGAATAGGCGAAAAAGAAAGTTTATCACGATAAAACCATTACGATTCTTGGCTATAAGATCAGCCATTAATTTGACATTGGTTCCAAAGAAACTGTATGAATAAATGTAATGATGACGTAACTGCTATTGAATTGAAAGGTTTTGGTTCAATGCCAAGGACAATAAATGTGGTTCTTATGGTTTAGACCTTATTGAAATGTTTGTAAAATGATGTAGAAGAAAGTCAAAGCATGAGGAAGGACGTTGCAGACGGTTTCAGAAGAACTAAGAAAGATTTACCCTTTGGAGCCGCAGTCGCACAGCGGTGGCCAGATACAATAGGCTTTTTAATTATGTCTGACATTTCAAAATTTGACAGGTTAGTTAGTTGGACGTGTGTTGTCCGCACTTAGTCCCACAATTGAGCCATTGTGCGTAAGTGACCGATGCGAAAATTTTTTTCGGTTACTCATACCACCTCAGCTCCGTCCAGAAAGACAATAGGTTGGACCGGTGTTGCGCAGTCCTTCCTTGATCTTTTCTAGACTGTTAGTCCAGCCCGAAGGTTGCTCACACTTTTACAACGTGAGCCGGTGTCTCCTCGGTCTCCATGCAGCCCCTACATGATGTTAGTGATGTCAATGTTGAAAAGATGTTTGTTGAGTGAGCAGTGTTATTATACCCACTAGGTGGCGTAGGTTTTTCCTTGTGGTACGTAGGAGTTTTCGCGACAGATGTTTGTCTAAGAATGGGAGTGCTTCCTACGTCTGTCTACATTCCTTTGTTTCTGCCCACTGTACTGCCCAACATTTGACAGTTTAATACAAGGCAGTAAGATGTAGAAAAAAAAAGTATATATAGGTTATATTGTCTTCTATTTACGCGAATATTATTCATTGAAATTAAACTGCTATATACGGATTTTATCGCGTTGTTTATTTGACACTTTATTACAAAATTTTGAAAATTGTTACACTTCTACTACTATTAAACTTTACTAATTTTTAAGCTAATTAAATTATTATTAAACTATTTAGATTTAATTTATTTTTACACTTTCCCCGACGTTTCGGTTGCTTTTCAGCAGCCATGGTCACGGGCACGATATACAATATAGGTTATATAATACATCAACATTTTTCTATCTGCAAGAGAGCGACTAAAATGGACAGTCATTTTAAAAAAATCATGACTGTGATACCCGATATTCTTATTCCCGATATTTTTTTCTTTTTACCTTTTCCCGTCCGGTGCTAAACATAACAGAAAATCTATTGTTTCGATCATATGTGATATACTCGTATTATTAAGACAGTCTATACCTTTTTAATACTAGCGCCTCCAGTTATAGACGTGTTCTTGCCAACCAGTGGTTCGAATCGGTTCTTTGATTTGTATGTTTATTTTGATGTGTAGTGTAATATTGAAATAAAAATCTTTTATAATTTAAAGATCAATACTATTATACTATAAATGTAAACGTGAAAATGGTTATTAGTTATTCAAGTATTTATGTATTTAATTAAAAGAAATTGTATGTATTCTGAATAAATAAAATATAAAAAAATATCGGACAGTGAACCTATTAATAAAGCTATGAATTGAATCCTGGTTTGGGCCAACAAAAAGTTATTGGGACAAGAAATTCTCATTCGTAGCCCAGAGTTAGGAAGCTGGCGGTGTTACACGCTCCGTGCTTCGACAAGCACGTAAAGCTGTTGGTCCTGTGCCTGATCTCTCTCTGGTCGCGTCCCATCGGGTTAAGACACTTAGGGAACAGAGAGTGCACTTGTGTTTGCGCAAACACTTGAGCACTTCATGTCCTGCGTAGATGGCCAGTCAGAAAACTACAGTAAAACTGATCATATTTTGTATTGTTTGAAGGCAGACTATTTCTTTTGTGTAGCAGAAACGCTGCTCGCATTTCATCTTTACATCGGTTGAGTCGTATGCTTGTTTGCTACCTTTGTCGTAAGGTTAAAAACATGATTTAAATGTAGATATACCTTAGGTACGTTTGAAATGAGATCATGTATTGGAATTCATACGTCAGTTCACGACAGTGGGAAAGACCAGAAAGTGATGCTGTGGTGACGAAACAAGTCTTCGGTATTATTACCGAAGACTTGTATATTCAATTTGTTGGTTTATACCAAGTAGTGAGACGAATCATTAAGCTACTGATCTTCGAACTGTGGCCGATAGACACTAATATATGTGCTTAGGTATAAAATAATATTACTTGGTTTATTTTATATGTTGCAAGTCGTGGCTGGGATACTTCATTTATTTATTTATTATTCCTATTGCAAATACAGGTTCCAGGGATGCTAAGTACTCATATAGATAGTACAACAGCATTGTACTTGGCCTCGCGGCATGCAATTAAACATAATACTTACAATACTTAATCTATTAATTACAAATTGTATATTCTATTCAATTACATATACTAAATTATAATTTAAGTTTATCTTATAAATATTTAATACAGTAATAACTTTTCTCTAACAATATTTTTTTTAAATATTTTATCATTAAGTTTTATTTCTATTAATATACTAAATGCAAATGTTTATGAAGATGCTTAGATTTTCATAACTCAATAACGGGTAAACCGTTGAACAGATCTGAGGGACCATGTCCTGGATTGTCACTATTATCGGGAATGTGTTGCCATGGAATTCATCCGTGACCGAATTTCGGTCGATTGATACTAGAAAGTGTTCTTAAACTTCACTTTGTTATTCTGTCACATATATTCGTCAGACAACTAATATTACCGTTTTATTAATTTAGTTTTTACTTAGTAGTGAAAAATAATGAGGCTTATAATTATAATAAAGCCACGTCAGACAGACAATGCGTTTCCTATTCTCATTACATAAATACTATTCATTAGCGAGCTGTATGTGATAGGGCTGTCGCGATTGCTTAGAATCTTTATTAAAATATTATCATATTAAAATGTTTTTACAAGAGATTTTGTCGTCGTCATTGTGATCGTTAAGAGAGAGTTTAGCTATTAAAAAAGCAGTGTATAGTTGGCTGGAGCTACATATATCAAGCGTAACACGAATCTCTGATTTTTCTAAATTATGGATGTATTAAGTAGAGAGAGACAGTCGGGCTCAAACCTGAAGCAGCTATGCAAGTTAGGTACTACAGGCTAGCTACGCACTATGTAGGCCTTCTGCATTTTAAACCTGCCTTTATATGATAGAAGTGAACTAATCTTGTGTAAAGATCTTGCAAAGAGAAAGATATAAGGTCAGAAATGTAGATGTAGTGACCCTTATGATGTTGTAATGCTTTATGTAAATCATGCGGGAATAGCAGATAATAAAAGCGTGAGGGTAGTAAAATTATTACTGCATTTCAAGAGTGCCGAATCTGAACATTGTTGCCTGTTCCATTCCTTTTCTTTTACCTCAACTTTAATTCGTATTCCCTCAGGAGGCGCGAGTAATCTCTAGTAATACAACCATTCGTACACTACGGTCACCGCTTACTAACAGTCGGCACTATGTACGCTTATTAGGTATGTTTTCTGATTGTCGTTTAAACACATATGTATATTTGCCGTGCAGTGTCAACCCTACCATCGCCGTCGGATGGTAGTGATTCAGTGCTGTGTTCCCTGTGTTTTTGCGAGCGGCTAGGGTGTTGCTCGCGCCACGTGCTCCAGGGCATCGAACCCGGCACACATCTCCTAAAGGAATACTATGTGCGACTACGAGGTAGTGGGGGCTGTTGTTGGCCGACCACTGAACAATATATTTGTTTTACAGGTGGATTCTCTAGGCATTCTGTCTTAAGAATTTAATATTTACGTTTTTGAATATTGTAACTAGGAGTTTGGTCACGTGGAGTAAGGTTGCGGCTGATCGTGAAGTATCGAGTTTAATTCTAAGATTAGTCGGAGTGTGATTGGGGCTTTTTGTTTGAAAATGTCTTAATTGCTACGTGGAAGCTGGAAATGTGGTAGGTATAAAATAGTACCCCAGGCTATATAACATTAAACTTAAAAACGTAGAGGCCTAAATAGTAGTGTCTTCTAATGTAACCTATACCTTCGACTTATGTTTTAGTTAACGGCCAAACAAAAGTTCTTGGCTTCCTGGTATCTAGTTACTAAGGAATTCAAAAACATTTTGATTGACCGGCCAATTGAAAGCTATCCTTCCCCACACTTGCGGAAACGATATATTTTACGACGGTACTCACAAATAAATCTTAAACTTTTACTAGGCCGTTCATTAGCTGTTTCACCCCACACGAATGTTGGAAAAGCACATTCTGTGTTGTTTTTTATAAGCGCTAGTGTCAGTTAAGGCATTGGATCCGTCAGGTTCAAATTAAGAGCCATTTGACGGACTCTATGGCACTCTAGACATGCCTTTTTTATATAACACAGACATGCTATTCATAGACACTTAAGCTATTCATTTTAGTGTCATTTTAAATTTTAACTTGTGTGGTCTTGTGATACACGACTCTGATTGCAGGGTTTGCAGTTTCAATATTTTTTATATTGACTTAGTTTGTTTGTATGTAATAGAGTCTTGTAGCTTTATTTGCACTTACTTTCGGACTGCTGAAAGTTGTCTTACTTTGCAGACGTATTGAGAACTAATAACAATGTAATTATATATTCTACTTACGTGGTTTATATATTTTTTTATAATAATCATAGCAAACGAACTTACAATTCGTCTGTTGAACAGTAACCGTAGCGTATTGTACTTACTTATAATATTATAAATGCGATTGTGAGTTTGTTTGTTTGTTGTGCTTTCACGCCTTAACTACTCGACTGATCATTATGAAAATTCGCATACACGTTATCAAGTCTACAGAAAAGGATATAAACACCTTTAAACCAGAAAAAAGGTTCAAATCTAGATTAACGCAGGAAAAATCTAGTAGTTTATAAAACTAATGGTATCGTGGGTCGTAACCCAAGAGAAAAGAAAAGAGAGACATGAAAATAAGAAAGGAATGCAAAGAAAGAAATGGGATAGGTAGGTACGTGATCATTCGAATCTCTTACCGAGGGAATGGCAAAAATAGTGTTACTACACTTCCACCATTTACTGACATGAGTTACCTGTTCTACTACTACTGCCATTACAGATCTAACATATTACTTTAATTTCTATTGTGCTAATGTACTTTAATATTATATTTCTGTTACATTATTACTTGCTTAAGTTCAAGTCTGTTTGCCGCTAGTTTAATCTAATCACGCATCTGATCTTTCTTCTGAAGGTCACACATTTGGCCAGAGAATGTTTGCCGAGAGTTTTCTATACTAGGAAACGAAAACACATTTCGTCCAAGTTGTATTTGTGACCACGGACCGTACACTGGCCGAAACGTCAAGCCTTTTTAAAAGACATGACCAAGCATGATAACTTTGGTACCCGTTTTCTGTTTCATTATGCAACGCAATACTTTAATTAGACTTGATGTGGTTTAGACTTTTCCTGTTCAATTGTTTCCTTCACATTTGCTTTACCTGGATGCTTTCTTGCTAAATTTCTGCCGTCAATTCATAAAATCGAATTCAAAATATTTTAATTCATTTAGATTACAAAGTAACACTTATTAATGAATATGAATTTACTTTCACATGTTGTCAAGTTAAGCAAAGCAAGCGCGTAAAAGAAATAAAAAGAACGGGCAAGAAACTCACGGCCACTATTTTTAATAATAATAATAATATTAGCTCTGTATAAATTCTCCCACTGCTGGGTCTCTTCTCCCTGGCCCGGTGCGGGTTGGCAGACTTCACATATCTTCGAGAACATTACAGAGAACTCTCAGACATGCAAGTTTCCTCACGATGTTTTGTCTTCACCATTAAAGCCAGCTATAATTGAGTTATTTATGCGCACATAACTTGGAAACGTCAGAGTTGCGTGCCTTGGAATCGAACCTGAGACCTCTACGTGACAGTCCAACGGTCTCCTACTAGGCTTTTTATCGCCAATTTAACTACCTGCTTATTCTAACCCTATATATAAACCATTTTAGTATTCCTTTCTCAATTCTTGTATACTATATATCTTTCACGCTACACCGCTCTCTTATCAGCGTTACTTATTCTTGTACCTATAATTAACACACAATTTGTTAAAGTCACATGCCATGATCCCGTGAGTATAAAACTATTGAGTTTGAACAAGACTATTTCTACGTTAATAAAGATACATACAACTTTAAATTTTAAAACACGTGTTCCAAAAAATAACATAATAAAATAATTAATAGAGGTCAAAGATTGCATTCGTTGTACAACAAAACAAAAATATTTACAACATAAACACAAAACAAAACAAAATACAAGCGCCATTTTCCCGCGCTTAAGAATATAAACAAACATTTGACGCCACGTGGTGCGCGCGCGCAAGGCGAACTTTACGCACTGGTCGTTGACCCGCCGCTCGTAACGAACACTTCTATCAAGTGATATTGATAGTTAATACGTAATATGTTCGCAGTAACTGTTTGATTTATGTTTAGTGAAGTAATTACGTGTTTTAACCTCAACACAAATTATAGGCCGCTGTAGGCATCTGTCAAAAGGTTAAACATGTTTTTAACTGCTTTTAGTTAGATGTTGTGTACAGCCGTCACGTAACATCAGTGCATCCTAACTAATATTGTAAATGCGAATGTGAGTTTGTTTATTTGTTTGCTTGTTACGCTTTCACGCCTTAACTACTCGACCGATCATCGTGAAATTTTAGATACACGTTGCCAGAGGAATACTAAAGCGCATAGGGACATAAATACCTTTTATCTAGAAAAAAGGACTGTTTCCGAGTGAGCGACGCGACGCCGCGCGCCGCGGACAAAAATTTTTATTTTATAAAAGGTACATAAGTTTGATTTTATTGTTAAGATCAGAATTTACATGTTATCAGTGTATGTACGGAATTACGAGTAATAATAATAATATTCTATCTCATACACATAACACCATTTAGCCCAAATTAAGCAGAGCTTGTACTATGGGTACTAGAAAATGGATAAACATACATATATACTTTTTTTTGTAAATACATATACATATATTATACATAGAAACACCCAGACTAAGACAAGCATCCATGTCTATGCACACAAATGTTTGACTTGTCCCGCACACTCGAACCCGCAACCTCAGGCGTGGCAGTTGATTACACTAACCACTTCGCCATTGAGGTCGACAAGTATTGTACACTTTTACGTTACGCCTACTACGCTTAGATCCCACGTTATAGGAGTTGATACTATATCAGTCGGACTTAGAGTTCAGATTTTTGCCCATTATCGGATTACGATGGTCGATCTTAGTCTATCAAAGCAAGGTTAGTTTGTGCATCACATAACATAAATTTATGACTCAGGTTCATTATACTCGTATTACCTAGAGTAATTTACCAACAATCCGAAGTAAATACTTCATAATTTTTAATTTTGAAAAGTCAATTTCCTATGTCTGTGTTTCCCGATGAGTACAATCTGGGTGTCTTCAAGTCACTAGTGAATAGGTATCTTCTAGGCAAGCGTGCTCCGTCGTTGACTGCATCTTCCCTTAAGATCAGGTGAGATCGCGGTCAAACGCAAGTCCAAACAGTATAATTTTTTTTAATAATACTACCCGCGCACCAGGCTTATTTCCTGTGACGCGGGGACATTACAAAAACTTAATCAACGGACATAAAGAACACCCACACTCGGACAACTGCTTGTGGATTACACAAATTGTTGCCCCGTGTAGTGATCGAATTCACAATATTCAGCGCAGTGGTAGAGGCGAATTGATTTAAGTGGTTCGCCATTCGTGCAGTCAAATTAAAAGGTTGAAGTAAGTTAATATGTCCTACAAATATATCGCATTTGAATTTTTAATGACTTACCATATTAAGACAATTTTATGTATGTAGATATATCCTTACTTTTGGGCTGAATTTTCCACCAGGAAAATCTGAAACATTTTCAAGGCCGCACTATCAGCATTTAAGGCGATAAAACGCAATAGCACATTGCTTTATACGGGATTCGAACACAAGACTTCACGATCCCGCAAATATAAGCGCAAAATTATAGCTCAACATGGCAATAAGCTGTGAACAAGATTTGAAGTGGAAGCATAACTACATCCGTCGGGCGATCAACTTTCCACGGCCGAGGTCAAGCTTCCTGTCATTGATTAGCACGGGGGGCAACGAAAGCAACGAATCCGGTATAATCAGTAAATAAATCTTATTGAATAGACTGCAATTAATAATAACATTTGAATGCACGGATGGTTTAAGCGGTCACCTTGCCTCTGCCGCTCGTGCCACGGGTTCGACGGAACAAAAATTTGTGTAATCTACATATTGTTGTTCCGAGCCTAGGTGTTTTTTTTGTCCGTTGTTTGTAAACTTCCGCTCGATACCGGCATTATTCCTAGGATTTGTATTAAAAAATCAAATAAATATATCACTCCTTTTATATAGCTCTCTATCCTTCTTGCTATTTATCCTACATGGTGGTGTTAGTCTTCTATGTTTTCTGCTTCTATTTCACCCTGTCCTTGACGTCTTCTTCAGAAGCATCAATATATACCTTTATATCTCTGCGCAACCCTTCGGTCTTGGGACTTCCTCTAGCTCTTGTTTCGGATAAATTGTAGTACCTGGAAAGGAAGTACGTACGACTTATATAACCAAAAATGGGTATTAAATATAATAAAAATAAAATGCTGATACAGTTGGTGTAGGGGATACTTAGAAAAACAAAATATGGAGGTGGATTCAGAGGCATGTACTTTACAAATGGAAATCTAACATCGTGGTGCCAATCTGCTTGTGACCACGGCCAGTGCATCCTTAGTGTATACCGAGCATGATCACGTTAATGCCCATTTTCAGTTATATCAATCATAAAACGTGAAATTATAAAAGTTATGAGTATTACACTCTTAATATGAAAAGGGTTAAGCCATAGTCCACCACGCTGGCCCAGTGCAATCTGGCAGACATGTCGCATCGTCGAGAATATTGTACATTACTCTTAGACGTAGACACCTCCTTGTAAAATTGACCTTAAGCCTTAAAGGAAGTGGTAAATAAATTCTTTAAGCAATACTTTAAAACTACAGAGGTACGAGCCGTGGAGTCAAAAATAAGGTTTCTTGCTGATGGTCATGGCGAAAGGAAGCGACTTTTCTCAAAATTTAGCATAATCCAGATAGTTAGTTACATGTCAGAAATATCGGTTGGTTTTAAGTTTATCTATCATGGGAACTAACCAACTCATTTAAATAGACATCATTGGCGCCACAGTCTGTGTGATCGCTTGACCGTCCATCCGGTGCAAGAAGTTCTTCTTTTTGTCAACTGCTAAAATAAATTGGTCGTTGACGACTGCATCTGTCACAGCTGTCACCAATTAAGCCTCAATTAAGCTGTTAAGTTCGCTTCCTCTTTAAGAACCACATTAATAACTGTTAAGTTACGTACGTCATTAGAAACTATTAAAATTTGTTTTTTATTCCTTTTTGTGTACTTTAAGTGGTCAACAAGCGTACAGTCCTCATGGTAGTAAACTGTTAATGTAACCTTTCATCCCATGGCGACGTTTACAAATATTATAGGTACTACTGAGTTGCCAAGTAAGCAAATATTCTGAACCTTTGTTACCAGCACAAAATACTAAGTTATCTCCAGAACACGGCCAATATGATCTAAAGCTGACACAACTTATGCTTATAATACCAGAAGAAAGATAATTAATCGTTGATAAACTTTCAAAAAAAGAAAGAATAGCTAAGGGTACTGATCCCTTGCTGTCAATATGATGTCTTTTGAAAGAGTTCTGGAAATCATAAAAATACAATTCAGCTACAATGTAGGATTCACAGACTTTCCAAGTTGGTTTGCATTCAAGAAGTTAACGTGCAAGCACACATAAGAATAAAGGCTCAGGTCTGCTTTTTAAGAAGACAGAGGCTACGAATTTCCTTTTGCTACAATCCTGACTTATGTATTATGCTTCAATTGCTGTCATCGCATACCTCTTGTAGGATCTTCTATTTAGACCTTTCGCGTTAACGTTTTTGCCGAAAGGTCAGGTTCTATTCCATTTAATACGATTATTATCTAGTGATTTCGCACAAAACCATTAATCAAAAACAATTTCTTAGAGGCCTGTATGTTATACAAACTCCATTTTAAAAACATGACACCTATCACTAGATCATTAACAGTTGATTTAAATATATTAGGAAAACCAGTTTCGTTTGACGATCTCGTAGTAATAAATAGATTGCCATGTTAAAATATATACATAACATATATGGCTGTTAATTTGACAGAAATTAATTGTCCCAAAGATAGGATGGTAAAAAACTTAATCGCGCTGCAAAGGAAGTGCTAAAAAGTTCAGATGTAGTTTTATTACTCATAATTTTTTTTGCACCAAAGCACCAAAGCAACTTTTCATCGCACCACACATCTAACATATCATTAAATTCCAAGCTTAAATCTTTTGTTTTATTAGACACTGATGTTGACGAAGTGGTTCAAATAATAACAGGTCTGAGGGACACTTCTCCGGTAGGGTGGGATAACATCTCCACCAGTATAATCAAAAGATTTAAGCACATTCTTGCAGCCCCACTAACCCATATTTTTAAAATATGTTTGTCTGACGGTATATTTCCGAACTCTTTGAAAAAGGCTATAGTTATCCCAATACACAAAACTGGCGATAAAAGTTGTGTAAACAACTACAGGCCCATTCTATCTTGCCAGCATTGTCTAAAGCTTTAGAAAAACTAATAAACAATCGGTTAGTAAAATACCTGGAATCGAACAATATACTTTCAGACAGACAGTTTGGTTTTAGAGCCCAAAAATCAACGAACCAGGCCGTTCATGTGGTAACTGATCACATAGTGTCTAACCTGGATAAAGGGATGCATACCATTGGGATTTTCTTAGACCTTGCCAAAGCTTTTGACTCTGTTTCGGTCCCCGTTCTATTAAAAAAGCTTGAATATGTGGGAATAAGAGGTACACAATTGAAACTACTTGCCGACTATCTTAGCAACAGATCACAATGTGTAAAACTCGGTAAAACCTTCAGCGAGGACATCCCTAACGCTCCCTTTGGGGTGCCACAGGGGAGTATTCTAGGAGTATCATTGTTTTTAATCTATATAAATGATCTATGTAACCTAAGTCTTCACAATGGTGTCATTGTGTCTTATGCGGACGATACGGTCCTGTTGTTCACAGGAAACACTCGTGCTGAGCTATATACACATGCTCAATGTGGTTTCGATACTGTTAATAATTGGCTTTTTAACAATATACTAACCCTTAACATGCTAAAAACAAAATATATCCGCTTCTCAATACGTAACAATAACATTAATGAATCACCTAACAACAAACTATTCGTTCACTATAATAAATGTCGTTCACATGCTGACACTGCATGCGCCTGCCCTACTCTAGATTCTACACAATTTATCAAGTACCTTGGAATAACACTTGACGTTAATCTTAATTTTCGCAATCACATAGACTTATTATGTAAAAGAGTACGTAAATTAATATTTATTTTTAAAACTATGCGTAGTGCTGCTAATTTTAAGTTAATAAAACAAATCTATCTGTCTTTGTGTCAGTCTATCATATCCTACTGCATTACTTCGTGGGGAGGAGCATCAAAAACGGTTTTATTGCCACTAGAACGCGCTCAAAGAGCTGTTCTAAAAGTGGCGACGTTTCGACCTTACATGTTTCCTACCTGCGAATTATATCAGTCAACTAATGTCCTAACTGTACGTCAATTGTTCATTCTGCACACCATACTAAAACAACATGCATTAGTTCCATTCAAACCACTCCCTCCGGACAAGAGAAGAAAAGATTTAGTCTGTACTAAGTTTCATGGTAAAAACGCCTTTATAAATAGATTTTTCCTATTCATAGGCCCTTTTTTATACAATAAATTAAATAAGTTATTAGATATATATAAATTAAGTTATAAACAATGTAATATAATCGTTACTAGGCACTTGCAAACATTGACCTACTCCGATACGGAAAATTTGCTTATAGTCATGAAATAATTACTATCAAGTGGCCTCAATGTTATTTTATTATTGCACCAATATTTATTTTAAGCGTATGCACATTTACTCTACTGGCGCAATACATATTTATTGAGTAGAAAAATAGCCTGAAACACAGGTGTAAACCTAGTTCAGGCAATTAATTTGTAAAACCTAGATCGTAAAGTAAAATGAACCTATACTGGCTCGTTTAGCTATATGTTAAGTACTTACTATTTATTAGATTATAAAATATCATAGTGTAATATTATTCAGCTATAAATGTATCCAATGAAATGTAAATTATTATTATTGAATAAATTATTATTATTATAAAATTATTATTATTAATTAGCTGTGAATTGAGAATCATTTCCCAGGTGCGGCGTTATGCTTTCTTGGTTATACAAATGTTTGATAGAATCCTGAGAAAAGTATGATATGTGTAGCAAACCGTGTTTATATTAGGGGTTTCACTGAAATTAGACCCGGCCAGCTGGGAAAGATACTAGTTATAGACAAACTTATATTATGTTCTTGAGATAAATAAAACTTCGAGATCCCTTAGGAAGGCGATAATAGCAACAGGAGGCCTTCTTTGTATCTCTGTTCTGTGGCCTCATATTAAATGATTCTATGTATTTATGCAGAGTGTATGCACTCTGTAGGTTTGTGTAAAGACAAGACAGTGACTAATGGAAATAATTGATGAGAGTCGTCCGCGTGCCGCCATTATTAAAACAATGAATTCCAACGTTCCTTTTTCAAAATCAATTATATTTATCACAGACTTCTTACATAACTTGAGAAACAAAAGCAATAAGCAGGTTGTTATAAAAAAATAATAGCACAACATAGAGCGCATTGTCGTACACGAGACTAGGCTGAATAATTAACACGTTTGCCTCACAAGTGACGGAGAAATCGCGAAGGGGAATGAACGCTAAATTGGAGCGGCCACGGAACTAAAGAACTAGGAAATGTTATACCCGACGCTTTTCTATCTTGTATTAAACGAGTTTTTTATCTTTGGGTGGGTCGACAGTCGTTTAATCCCACATTTTGTGAGTTATGCCGTATAGTAAAGAAATCTGCATCTATCTTTTGAATCGATTTGATTTTAATGGAAGCATCGCAGAACTGGAGTGTTTTGTTGATATGTATACCCTTGCTTGTGTTCTCAACCGTTCTACTTTGAAGGTCTAGTATACTCACAACAGAGTATATATCCTTCCGTGACTGATCTCAAAAGTAACGTAAAACTCTTGGCCCTACGCTAGATACCTCTCAGGTCGTGTTGAAATGCTGTTCGATTATCCGATCATCACAGTCCCTGATGGGAAGATGATTCTATAGAGGCTGCACTTGTATTTCTGTACACACTTGTGCAGTGAACTATCTTCTGCGCAGGCTGGTCCCCGTTTACCGCGTGTGATCAAAATTCGGGAGCCGACAGATTAGTCACACTTGTAAAAGTAAGATTTTACACATATTCTGATAAGCGCGGCTGGTTCAGTACATTCTCTCAGTTTTTCCTTCTGAAGCCAGTGTGTGGTAAGGCAGATATGGATATCTCGCTTAAACGTATACTTACCCTGCAAAGCCTTATATCTTATTCTTGCAATAAGTAATGTCTTATTCTTCCTTCAATCCTAGGTCCTTCAAGCGGGTCAGGCTAATTCTTAGACCGTCTAAGTAGAGGCATCGGCACCACTTCACGTGAGGGTGTGGTGTGGAGGAATAAAATACTGCTTACCGTTATTCGGAGTGTAGTCATTTTGACATGCAATAGTAAAAAAGGATTCTATTGGAACAGCTGTATCATTCAATCAGATAAAGCTGTCGTAGGAGCAAAATAGATATGGTGAAATGTGAGTGTAATTCGCTCTATGAAATAACTCTTCAATATAACAATTGTGACCCGCGCCAGACTATCCCAAAGAGGTATCCCAAAGGTATTTTCTATTCATATTGAACAGATAGCTCATGCACTAGGAATAATTATTCTTTTGTCACAGAAGACTTTACAATTACCCAAACCCACTTTACAATTATTTGGAACAACTATTTGTGGTTCACACAGATTTTTGTCCTGTGTCATCGATCCTACAACACTCAAATTAGTAGCAATAGTGAGGCGACTTCTTCAACCACTGCGCCATCCGTGCAGATCCCGTAAGTGTATTTCACCTCTACCTTATAACTTTTGCATGTCGTTACATGCAAGAGATAGAGCTGTTTATACTCAAAGGAGTAGGTAGGCCTTGATAGCGTAGTGGTTAGTGTAACCGACTGCCACACCGGAGGTCGCGGGTTCGATTTCCGCACAAGTCAAACATTTGTGTGCATGGACATGAATATTTGTCTTGGTCTGGGTGTATCTATGTATAATATGTATGTATCTACAAAAAAAAGTATATATGTATGTTTATCCATTATCTAGTACCCATAGTACAAGCTCTGCTTAGTTTGAGCTAGATGGTGTTGTGTGTATGTGATAGAATATTATTATATTATATTATTATTCACAGCTTGCCAGCTTATCTTAATATGCACGAACACTAAATAAATAAAATATATTTCAGTTTAAACAGCTGCCAATTAGCAGAACAATTTAAATAATTCAACCTATTCACGAGTTCAAGTAGTTCTGACAGAAAAATATAATACGTATAACATTTATAAAACAATAAAAATTTTCCTACAGACACATAACATAAGGAGTACTAAATGGTATTGAACCCTATTGTGACTACTATCGCAGTATAAACTAGCTGACTGCGTCGGTGGCACAGCGGTAATGAAAGTGACTGCTGTGCATGAGGTATCGGTTTCGAATCTCGACTCATGCTATGTGTAATTGAAATTTTCTGACAAAAAATGTTGAAAGATTTTATGGTATAGGAGGCAAACGAGCAGACGGATCGCCTGATGGTAAGCGATTACCGCCGGCCATGGACACCCGTAACACCAGAGTAGTAGCAAGTGCGTTGCCGGCCTTTTAAATTAAATTTGCCCCCTCCCCAGGGGAGGGAGGGGGTGGTTGGGCCTCTGGTACCCTCACTTACTCGACGAAACACAACGCAAGCGCTATTTCACGCCGGTTTTTTGTGAGGCCCTGGCATCACTCCGGTCGAGCCGGCCTATTTGTGCCGAAGCGTAGCTCTCCCACGGTAAAGATGGTCTATTCCTTGGTATGAATAAAACCTTCTTTGGTGTCGGTAGTAAATGAATGTCACTGCTGTGCATGCGGGATCGATTTTCGAATCAGGCAAATTGTTATTGAGATTTTCAGCCAACAAATTCTCAAAAGCAGCAAGAGTTTAGACATAGGTTGCGTAGACGGCAATGGTGTTATCGACTATTAATATGTGGTACTTAAAACTATAACGAAATATATGTTATATATCTGCAAACCCCTTCGGGGATTAAGGCACGAGACTCTGTATGTATATAAAATGGTCAGAACCTTGTCGTACAAAAGAGCCAAATATAGACAACCACATGTGAAATTAATTCAAAGAGCCATTTTTTAACTTATCTTTGCTTTAGCAGGGTACATTATAACAGAAAGATTTGGGTTAAAACTACACTTGCTACCTTACCTTTCTTAGTTTAAGTAACGATGAATGAAATTTAATTTGGCATCATACTTATAAGGCAAGATAATAAGTAATATCCCGGGCTTGCACTAAAGATTTCGTGAAAGAGCTGCAGCCGAGGAGTCAAAGAGCCGCAGCCCAGAAGTCAAAGAGTCGCAGCCGAGGAGTCAAAGAGCCGCAGCCCAGAAGTCAAAGAGCTGCAGCCGAAGAGTCAAAGAGCCGCAGCCCAGAAGTCAAAGAGCCGCAGCCCAGAAGTCAAAGAGCTGCAGCCGAGGAGTCAAAGAGCCGCAGCCCAGAAGTCAAAGAGCTGCAGCCGAGGAGTCAAAGGCCGCATACGGCTCGCGAGCCGCGGGTTGCCGACCACTGGCATAAGATATTCGTAGATCACCTGATATATTAGTTCCTAGAATTAGTACTAGGGTCATTGAACCCAATATTTGGGTAGTGGGTGCCCCTACCATTAAAGATATTAAATTTTATTTATCACATATAATTATATACGTGGCTACTAAGAAGATTGTTGACCTACCCGGTTAAGCACGTGTGTTTACATTTGCAATTTGGATGGATGACTCATAATTTTTTTTAATCATTGGTTGGAATTTAGGTTATATAATCCAATAGTACTGTTGTTAACATAGCTAAGCTAATATACTTGTGTTAGGAGTGGGTTCACATCAGTAGTGCATCAAATCGGATTCGAACCCATGACCTATTAAACGCAAATCCAATGCCTTATCCCCAGGCAAGTATGCCGACGAAGAAATGATTTCCAAACATTTTCTATACTTTTTTCTCTTTCACGGGTATTTTCCTAGTACGTTAAGGAAATATCCGGCCTTTTGGGAGGCTGTGTGAGGTGTAAGAGACTATTGCTTCATATGGAACCTAATAAATCTGGACTATGGGGATAGAGGTTTGATGGGCTGGTATATCTACATTGTTGCATTAGCCATCGTGAGCTCCCCGTGTCGATCCCCGAGCCGGGTGAAGTATCTATGATTTTTCTTGTAAGGCAATTTTCTGTAGCATCACGTAGTCTGCAAACGTGCATAGTCCACAGAGTAAAGCTGGGTGCATTACACCTCTTTCTATTACTTTCGGAGGAATCGTTTACGGAACACTTTATTAGACAAATGTGCTACTGAGTATTCCTTTCTAACACTGGTGGAGACGTATTACACATATGAAAAATGTATAACAATGGTGATTAAAGAACTAGCTTATATCGCCGAAGGAGTAGGCTGATGCATACTACATCTAAATTTCACCAGCCAAGATCTGATTTTTAGGTCCCAAGTAACAGAAGGTGACCATAAGGTCCGGTGGGTCCGGTAGACGGGTTTATACCCAGTAAGAATCCGTGCTGCTACTAAGAAATTCCTAATAGCAAAATCCAATAATATTTTCCTCGACCCGGGAATCGAACCTGAAAGCTCACGTACAGCATTCGCACTTACTGCGCCACGTCCATCCAGTATCTATTTACTGAATTTACTTACACATATGGTTACCATACCTATATTTCTGTATTACATAAGAATATCACGAATCGCGTGTTAATCATGACATTTCCACGTGCGACGCAGCCATATATTTTTAGATTGAACTCTAATGAACCTTATTTTGTTTGTAATCTATGCTGATGTAGTATTATTACAGCTGTTATGTTATAAAACGGGGTAAGCAGGGATGTATTGCCCTTAAAGAAAACAAGAAAAACGACCTCGTCTTAGGTCTTACACTTGTTTTAATGCCTTAAAGACAGCACGTTACAGAGTGTATTCCTTCGTCCACTTTCTTTGACAGCATAGCCCCGGACCCGGAATATTCCAGAGGTGGGTTGACAAGAATCTAAACAAAAATTAAAAGGATAATAAAGAAAAGTATTTTAACAGATCTATGGCTGTCGCTCTGGGCCCGAATCACAATGCAATATTGACAAAATCATAATCTCGTATTCTTTAATTTCCTTCACCAAAACTAAACCGATTAAATTAATTTTATTATAAATAATATAAGACAATTTTACGTGTGTATGTTTTTAATTATTTTACAATATTCGTTATTTTTTATATTGTTGGATGTTTGTACATATATAACCGAGTTAATCTTTATAAATTCCTAGTCTTTATTATATACTATAGGAACATGGCATCGTAATTTAATGTTGGCTTTGCTCTAGTGTAGGGACAAAACAGAGAAATAAGTTTGTATGTATAACGCTAGTACTAAATACTGGCCTTGTTTCCTTGTAATTACAAAACAATGGATTTCTAGACTCCATGAAGCTACTGAATATAACATAACAGAAAAATCTTTGTCTGTATCGAGAATCAAACCTATCACGATCACAAGTAACCTTAAATAAAAATGTATGCCACATCTTCAACGAACTACGCAAGAAATAGGGTATGCAAAATGATATACAAAACATCTTAAAAGTAGTATTTGTATGCCAACCTGTTGAGTAGTTTACTAGTAGCCATCTAACATACAGCCTTACATTTAATTAGCACAATGTAATATGAAATATAGCGAGGGGCGTGTCGCGTAGACTAGAAACATATACTCGTCAATGATAGCATAAACGCGTAGCAGTGTGTGTCTATGGTCACTAGACCAACGATAATTAATGTTGCCATTTACTTTTTTACAACAACATAATTATTTAAAATTGCTCTGTGTATAGATAACAACTTTATGAAGAGGAGAATTAAAACAAGCAGATCTAAACACATGTTTTTTGAACAGAGTTGTTGTAAGAGAGCCAGGTATATATTTCTTTTTAAATAAAATTGCCGCGCTGTGAGTAATTCCTGTGTCGCGGGGGACTTTACAAACATTCAAACAGCGGACACAGAGAACACCCAGACTCGGAACAACCATTTGTGTATCAAACAAAGTTTTGTCCTGTGTAGGATTCGAACTCACAATACCCGGTGTAGTATCAGTGGCCAGGCGACCACATAAACCACTACGCTATCGGTGCAGTCAACACATTTTTCAGAACTGGCGACTACACAAGAAGAATTTAATGTGAGTGAATGAAGCAAGATACATCACATACAGCCAGGATAGTAACAAGTTGAAATCACTATAAGATATACTATATATTAAACATTTATTTCAGATACTTTCATCCATATTTATGTTAGATACAATTACTTAAAAAAAATATAATATATATATATTGATAAATAAAATGTATAAAGTACGAGAACCCTGGTACACATACCAAAAAGTTCAATCTTAGCTTGGGTACCAGTGTTTAACAAGTGGACTGTGTTATTATTTTTACAATTTTTATGTGTTTAAACTACTGTATCTTTTAATGCCAATAAACGTTATTATCAACTATTTAATAATAAGAGGTGTGTCTGCTGCTACTGATAATTTTTAACACAACTCAACGAAATTACGAGAATACAGAGTTCTATGCGGCAATCAAAAAATTAAAAATACAGTTATTAGTACTGTACCTGTGGTATGGCAATAGGGCAGGGCGCCTTTTATTTCATGGCAAGAAAATTATGGCGAGCGAAATTCGGGTATGATATACGTTTCTGCTTACTCCTTTGGTGATTGAAGCTTGAGACAAAGAAATAAAGAAAAAGAAGTGGTTTTAATTGAATCTCCATACATACATAATTTTAAAAGATATAATTTATGGAAGGCGGTACATGGAGATCAAATTAGCTATTGTTGCAGTATAGACTGCAACGCTAGTATTCTCGCAGGCCTATGTAAAAACCTACCTACCTATTTTAAGTAAATAGGAATATTTATATGCACGTTTACTGGTATTACGAGTCGTGCCGTCGTATTACGAGTAACCCTGCCAATAATATTCTGCCGATAGAGTATATCTGTATTTTTTGCAGAAATCGAGCATTTTAGTCAATAAATCTGCTCAAAATTATGAAAATCGTAATACTTTGTAGCTCTGATTTAAAAACTATTGAAGATAATTGTTATTTTATGGTTGATTACTATGTATTAAAGTGTAAGCAAGCAGGTAAGAATAATAAATAATATTTTATGCATTGTTTTATTTTTTAAATTTCAATGTTGTATACCGCAGATATCTCCAAAAAATATAAAATTTCGAATTACTCGAAAATAGTTGACATTTGCCCAGAGGTCATAGGGGTCATTTGGTTGCAAATGATCTCTCCTACATCCCCATAACGGATTGCTGTCGTATTACCGGTAACCCTGTATACTGACCCCTTCTACTGTAGCATGATCATGGTAGGTAAGATCGACAACTTTAAATATTCTCCAAGGCTGGTAAAGCTATAATCTTTATATAAAAGGTCACTCATCTATGAAGAAGTTGGTGGCAATGTTAGTGACCTTGGTAAATTTATTAATCTGGCACTGCCTCATGGGTTTATGAACTCAGTAATTGAACAAAAGGGAATCTCCATGGATAACAACCTGTAGCTAAAAATTGCGTATATTTTATTTTAGTTTTATATATTTGTTTAAGTTAAGATATACGGCTGGCATAGTTGCTTAAATGGCTTTACTAATGCGTTGAAGGTTGTGAGTCCCTCACACGTAACAAAAAATTGTGTATCCACAGATTGTTGTTCAGAATCTGGGTGTTCTTTGTGTCGGTTGTTGGAATGTTTGTAAAGTTCCCCGTGACATAGAATTTATATATAATAATTGAATGTTTATTTCATAAAATTTGGATACAGTACACCTAGCTAAAAATAATGTAGGTATTTAAACTACAGTTACAATAGTAGATGTAACTTAACAAATAAGTATGTATACAATAGCAGCTTAATAATAAAACAATTAAGATCTAATGCGTACATACATCGTAGCTATGCATATTTAAACATTTATGATATTATAAATGACAATGGCGGTATACAAAAACAAATGTTCTTCACCTCCCGTGCTAGTCGAGACTGTGTGATGTGTGATATAGTGCAAGAGTTGTCTTCTTTAAATATAAAAAAGGGTAACGAATGGTTTCCCGAAGGCGTAGGCAGAGACTACATATATATAAGATAATCTACATTTAATTATTAAACACTTTTTGTTGATTATTTATTGGTACAAATGATAGTGGTTTTTCCGACAAGGTATTCTTAGTATAAGCACAGAATTGATGCCTGGTAAATGGCAATAAACTCTCTTCCTATGTAGGACCTAAAGCCATATCTGTTGAAACGCAGTTTTAATACACCTTTGCCAATCGATATAAAAATTGATTTAGGTAGGAAATAATAAAAAACTTATTAGTAAAAATGAGGGCATCGTACACCCCTGCCTGCCCCTACAACATGTGAATCCACGTGGCTGCTAACGAGCAAAGTACCTTGATCTCAAATTTCACAACAAAAGGGAAGCTCTACGGAAAATTACCTCAACATAATGATAGCGAATGACCGTCAGCGTCGTACATTTTAGAACATATAGCGAATCCATTCATTTAAAATAGTTCTCGATAGACTTGGAGTCATTCAACCCGCACTTGCCGGCTGTAGAGGACTATGCCCTTGATTACTCGTGGTTTGAAGAGCAATTGTGCAGTGTATTTACTTTTATATACATAGATTCACAGCTATAATACTGAAGGAGTAGGCAGGGGTGCTTAACATATCGAAATTTGTCAGTTATTAGGAGGATCTGTTGCAATTTACCGGGCACATAGTAAGACTCTATGCTGCAATTGAAAATTTTCTAAAAAAAGATTTCTATAATTTTTATTCGACCCAGAAATCGAATTCCATATTTTACAAATAAACATATGTAAGCTCAAACCTATGAAACATTGGTGGACATTCCTTGGACATTTCATTAAACGTTCTTAATTTCGTGTATAATCCCGGAGGAATTTTCTATAGCAATATGGAGTCTGGAAAAGAAGAATACAGTATACATGAAGTCAGCATTTCGACCTTATATGGAATTTAAATATGTATTCACATATATGTATATTTACGACTGTATATCTAAGCCGTAGGCACCTTGCCACACCCACATTTCGACATCTATATTTCTAAATCCCACGTAATACGGACAAGTCTATTGCCATCTAATATACAAAATATATTTAATATAACGATACCCTCCATCTCAAAAAGATTACGTACTTAATTATAAAGAAAATCTCAACAGTAGCACAAAGTTTGGCACTTACTAATAGAGGGCAAAAGACTCCGTGACATTATGCTGAAGCCAAACATAGCTGACGGAATAAAAATGAGATACATCCCTGCTTATCCCATTATTAAGTTAGTAACTACAAGTATGTCACGTGTTTATCTATCTGTATAGCAAAAACATTCCATTACGGAATAGTTAAATCATATCCCTAAACGCCTCCTAATCCCTAATTACGTAGAAACTAACGATTACAATTCATCTCACGTCACAATATTCACGTTTCGTCACATTTCGTCACCATCAGCTCCGTGGTCAGGGTTCCTCGCGGCCCAGAGTTCGTTGCCCGGTCAAATATTTTCGGCGTGACTATAAAAAAATCTGCAACTCCTATTATGATGTCACAACTGGTCTGACAAGTTTTGCAAGGACTTTTTTTGCTGTGTAATTATTTTTTACATGTTCATCAAGTTCGTTTGCATAACAATCCGATAATAACAATTTTAAAGTTGCAAACAGGTTTATTTCTATTTTAGAAGATGTTTTACGTAATTTTTCTTTTATTCATGATAATTGTTAAGTTGGAAGCAATTTTTGCATGGTAAGAAGATCATCATAAGAAACATTAAAACAACATTTACAAAAGTATCTTGGCTCGAGACAACTGCTTATTTAATTATCTAAAAGTTACTTCTTACCTTCGTATCAAATTAATACAGTTACAAAAATAATTGCAATTAAAACCGCAGAACAATCAATTGATACAATAATTTCTTACTACAATCGATCAGTAATCATATAAAAAGTTTAAATACCGCCACTGAGTAAGATACATTGCGAAATTCGAAAAACAAAATGGCGCCCGCTGTTTTTTGTCCATGCGCGCCAAAATAAAGTGGCGGTCGTTCGTTGACCTCGGCGTGTTGACCCGGTGTGACGTCGTGTGACGTGGCGAGTGTGACGTCACGTGGTGCGCGCGCAGCCCGCGGCCTCGCTCCGCGATGATTTAATACGACGTTCAAGGTTCCTTTTTGTTATAGCACGGATATTGTCCCATATTATTTCAAAGAAACGTACGCACTGATATTAGAAGGTTTATACGCGATTTCTTAGTATGCTATTTGTGTTTGCAGGATGTTGACTGATATGCAAATTAGTTAGTTTTATTTTAAATTGGAGTCATTGTATCTAGCTTGTTTTAGTTGCCAATGAGTAAGTAAATACTATATTAAATTTATTCAATGATATTTTAAACCATTGTGGATTGCAGCATTGTATGCGTATTTTGACTTTATATAGTACTAGCCAAACCAGGCCACGCTTCGCTATGAGTCAGTCTGATATTTTTAACAGCTCATTCCCATGGGAACCTCGAGATAAAAATGTATAAAAACACTCTTATATAGAAATATAACGCTGTGTAAAAATTGAAAATCAATTTGTCGACTACTTTTCGTGTTTTACAGATATAAGCAAAGCGAAGCTGAATTAATATAATTATATAATTTTTTTATATATATAATTTTTTATTTTATTTTATTTAATTAAAAATTATGTTCTCTTAATTTAATATTGACAATAAAGTGTCAATATTAAATGAATTAATATCCATCCGATATAATAAAATCCTGCTTAAAGAGAAATTCAGCACTTATAGGGTAATCTACTGTAGGTTTCCAGTATCAGAAGTTTGGTAAATCACCTAATTTCTGCATCTAAGCCTCGTTCCGGCTGCGTAAGGCAAGACATTTTTTGCACTGGTCCTCTTACCACTTACTTAATAGCTTTACGAATATTAAAACAGTAGACTCAAAGAACACCCAGACATGGAAAACTATAGGTGGGTCATGAGTATGTGAAACATATCACACAATTTTTGTCGTATATGGGGGTAGAGTCCTCGTCTTGGCGTACTGGTGAGGTAACCCCTGACAGAAGACACGATGTTTAGTAGTCATACTAAACTATTGAATCATCCGTTCAGTATATTGATCTGAATATAAAGGAAGATAACCGATAGTATATAGGATATTCGAAAAAAGTTGGAAGAAAGCACTGTACTGGATGGATGGATACCAGAGCTCCTGCTCTCAATGCAGGAAAAGAAGTCGACTTCGGTGTGGTCTTCTGTAAAGAGAAAGTGGTACGACATACGGGTAAAACAAATGCTGTTTCTTCTCTAATATATAAAAATACATCCTCATGTTTCACTTTAATATATATTTTAGAAGAAACTACTTGTTTATTAGATATAAATTTACGCTTGTGTTTGTAAGCGGTTATGGGGAACTTGAGTTCAACTATAAGATCTGGCGAGGTACTATTGGTTTTCTAATAGAATATTCTTAGTAGCAACAGAGACCTTTATACAATAAATGCTAACAATATCGACTCTAGCACATCGCGCTCTAAAACATAGCAAGTGACCAATCAAACAATTTCATAGTCTTGCTCTTGTCGATAGAGCCTCTTCCATATCTCTCTATTCTCTGCCATTACTTTGACTTGGTACGACATGACTTTAATTTTTCTTAACTTTTCTTATTATTATTATTATTATTATTTTCCGTTGCTTATTACTGGGTTTATGGGTGCTAAAACCATAGCTTGCAAATCCACGTGTTTTGTTTTTTGTGTCTTTAGAGTTATATATAGTTTATCTATTTACATAGCTTATATTATAACATATGAAACACACGTACCAAAAATGAATATTTTTATTTCGGGGATTTCCGTTCAATACAAGAGTCATACCAGGAAGGCTGGTGTCATTAAAACTCTTATATCTTGCATTACGTGGAGATTATTACCTTGTTCTTTATTTGGTTTTGATTCCTTATAACAAAATCAAAATTAACCACCAGTTTTGTGGTTATTTTTATATATTAAGGTCTCATCTGCCTCGGTGGCACAGGTGATAGCGGTAGTGTGTGTGACTGATCTGCATGAGGTATCCTGTTCTAATCCCAGGTCGGCCCAACAAAAAGTTATTGGGCTCTTCGACAAGAAATTCTTAGCAGCAGCCCGGAGTGAGGATGATGGTGGTGTTAAACACCTCGTGCGTCGGCAAGCACGTAAAGCAATTGCTCCTGCGCCTGATCTCTCTCCGGTCGTGTCGGATTGCCGTCCCATCGGTTATGAGACTTAGGGTACAGAGAGAGCACGTCAGTTTACGCAGTTAATATCTCCTGCGCAGATGGCCAGTCGCCGGTCAGATTGGCTGTCGTGACCAACAGTTAGTTCGAAGGACTAGGCTTTTCAAAGTTATGTGTGTGTAAATAGTTAACAATTACTCGCTTTAAAATAAAATATCATGAGAAAACCCGCATGTCTAAGACTTCTTCATAATATTTTCGAATTTATGTACCTATATAGTCTATCAACCCGCACAAGCATACTGGTCTAGACCAGTATGCTTGTGCGGGTCCTAGGGTCTAATCCTTCTTACGCTGTAAAGGTGTCAGTGCCCAGCATTTCAAGTACAGGGCTGATATTATTTTATATTTGTGGTTATATCTCCGAAGGAAGAACAGGGTATATGACAACTTTTCGCAAACTATGATTTTGAGACCATTAATCTAGTAATAGGGGGCGAATTTATTATCATCTACCGGCCAGAGTGCCAGACTTCGTCTGCTACTGAGAATTTCAAGTCAGGAAAATCTAATAATACCACTCAATAGTACCTGAGATTTCACCATGCCTGAGATGCTCTGTAGTCGCATTTACTAAAGCAACGCCATCGAGCAGTATATGACTTAGACCCGTAAAATGAGAATGGAATTTAATAATATAATAAATGTGAAAGTAGAAGTAGAAAGAAAAGTCTGAACCACAAAGTCAGTGTTAATTGTTGATATAGCCTGAAGGACGCTTAAATGCAAACAAATAAAAAAAATAACAGGTATGTTCTAAAAGTGAATTCTTGCCAAAACGATATCGTGTTTATTAAAAACTGCTTATGAGACAGAATAATTACCTATGTATGTTTGAATTCTATAAAAGGTTCGTAACTGGATTGTATAATAAATAAGATGGTAAAAAAAATGCACGAGATATTTTATTATTTTGTGCATTAATTAAAGTTAAAATATGAATACTAAAATATTTGGATGAATGGATCAGGATTTGTGAATGACAGAAATGTTTGGATTTAACCCCTCTCAATGGGACCAGTCTGGGGTTGAACCCGAATCAGTCGTTGTGGCGTACTGCATTGGTGGCCACATGATTATAGCATATTTACGGCTGTATCTGCTATAAGATTGATCACCACACTCTTCATTAGTCTGTGTTAAAATTAAAATAATATAAAATTAGTACTTCTAATTATTAATCTTGGTTTTAGTTTTAGTCTTGCAATAATTCTAGACCTGCGCTTAGTATATTTAGATTTTTTAATAGTTATCGTTGAAATGGCGAAATCGCTCTAAATATTTATTCAACATTTTAAACGGTTTATACTATTGACATTAATGACAGATAAAATGAATGTGAAACAAATATTTTATGATTAACGTAATACTTAACCTCACTTATTTTAACATAATAATAATTGCACAAATAATGCTTAAATAAAAATATTGCGATGTATAGTAATGGCATACACAGCATGTTTATTTTTAACTAACTGAAAGTATGATTCATTCGGTAGTTCTGTCTACATTAAAACCATTCTAAACACTCTCGAATGTATCACAGTATTTGTCTTACTTTTACTTGAGATATTATCACAAAAACATTACACCTAACACAGCAATATAAAAAATTAAAACACGCCAACTACACAAAATTACTGTCACATTAAAAATACATTACTTGCCAAAATGTCTGTAGGTCATACACACTGAACCATAATAGACAATTCTCAACAAAGAGTTTTAACTCACCTAGTTTTTTTATTAAATTAGCTACGATAATGTCTGTAGGCCATAGACAGCAACATAGTTAAATCAAACAAAGAGATTTAACTCGCCTAGTTCTTATAAGTGCTAAGTTCAAGAGTATATTGTTGTCTGTGGTTCAAGGAACGGAAGAAAGGCTCGACCTACTTAATTTTATTATGTGTATTCTTTGCCAGTGTCTAATTTCTTTGAAAGGCCTCTAAGTAGTATTCAAACAGCCGAAATGTCGTTTCATGTGTAAAACAGTTTGCGGGCATATTCTGTATAAATAAAATGGTGCATGAAATATAAATTTATTATACTTCCATATTTGAAATATATAATTATTATACCACCTTTTCGATTGCATCGCCAGGCATGAACACATATTAAGCGTCACACATAAGGTCACAAGTACGATTCATTGGTCGAGCAAAGAAAATGTACCTGCAAAGATTTTTGAATTGTTACGGCTAATTGACAATTTACTCACCTTGTTTTGCCTTGGATCAAAATAAAGTGGTGATATTATGTGATAATAATATATTAGGGTAGTTGACTCACAATTGTTTATAATTTAAGTCGAATAGTTCCGTTACTTATTACATTTGGCTAGCACATTGGACTATGGCTCAAACTCTTGGCTGTCAAGTGAACATAGAGAAGCTTATATAATTCTCTGGCATTGAGTGCCGACTAACCACATGGATGAGAAGTGTGCTACTATTGGTAAAAATGTATTTCACCGGCAGCACTTTCCTGGTTAAGTGATTTTTAATCCTCATCTATTGCAATAAATACACTTCTTATTTCAACTGCCTTGGTAACGCTGCAATAGTGAATGCGACATTTGTACATGAGGTCCCAGATTCAATTGCTGGTTCGGGAAAAGTATTATTAGAATTAGATGTCAAAAATTTTGTCGCAGCACAGAGTCTGTAACTGCATCCCGCAGTCTGCAATTACATAGCTTGCGTGGTGTTTATTACGTGGGAAATAAAAATTATTGAAATGTAGGCATGATACCAAGTATTTATGTAATTATAAAATTATATATATAATTTCAACAGGAAAATGTAATTTACAATTTGCTTTCGTATTTTTTCACATCACATCCACTTGAATACGTGACACATGGTAAACGTCAAATCCTGTGACGTAAAGTGCCTTTTGTATTTTCTATAAACGTCTGTTTACAATTACACTTTGTTTTTGTTTACGTAATTGTTTTCAACTGAGCTGAACTGTCGTGGTTATGTGATCGTCACTGCCAGGATTAAGGATACTTTTATGCAATTCTAGTTAGAAATACTATAACAATAATATGGTACCATTGACCATAAAGATGATTAAATGAATAAATTCAGATATGTGGCAGGAACTTTTTAAATTGTCTTGTATATTGGACTAGTTGGACTTGTCTTGTATGTGATATCTTGCATTAATGCCGAGTGAAGAATACAAATTTCACTTAAAATAAACAATTTATCTAAGGTACAAATTACTAGTATTCTGGCGAAGCAGAAATGCTTGTGTTAGGACTCGATTTATGTTGGTAAAATATTTAATGGCAAACGGACCCAGAACGATTCCAGATCGAAAAAATGTTTACCAACTTTCTTTAGAAGCAGTTCATACAAATTAAAACAAATAATAAATCCGGTAAGCTGTCAGAATAGGTCCGCGGGCAACGTGCGTTAGTCGCAGAGTACAACGGTCGACCCACATTCCGGGGTTCGACCTCCTCAAGTTTATTGCCAATACACACTCACACACACAAACAATCCAGATTTTAACGCCGCAGATACAGGCTGCAGCCAGTTGCTGTCTTGTTCTGCGACCCGGATATGAGAAAATATTGAATGTACGTATTATCTATACATTAGTCTATATTTGCAAAA
Organism: Catocala fraxini; assembly: GCA_930367265.1. Taxonomy (NCBI): domain Eukaryota; kingdom Metazoa; phylum Arthropoda; class Insecta; order Lepidoptera; family Erebidae; genus Catocala; species Catocala fraxini. The sequence continues at coordinate 15,182,329 of OV884047.1, read as the reverse complement.
GAGTGGGCATCCGTGTTAATAACATAACATAATTTGTTATATTTACGTTGGTCGATATTTGTTCGGTGAAAGAACTGCGTGAGGAATATTAGGTGTAGTTGTTTGGAATGTTCTCGAATTTGTGTTAAGTATGTCAAATAGTAGTAGCTGAGAAGATTATAGTAAACGTCCTTTCTTTCTGATAATATTAGGTCCAAAAGTGTGATAGTTTTAAATATACGGCTTTTTTGACGTTGCTGTTCGACCGTATATTGCATAAAATCGATTCTATTTCGCAGACGAGACGTAAAGTGTAATAAAATATACGGTGAAATATAAATATTACTAGTAATAGCAGGTGTTCTGTCTGCGGAGTAGGAGGAAGAGGGAGATAGAGAGAGAGAACCAAGAAATCCTGGTCAGATTTGAGAGGTATTCCACTATGCTCTATAATTAAAATTCAAATGGAAAAATGTACCCGATAGAAGACCTTAACACCTTAAGTTGTGTTCCAGCTTAGGCCTAAATAGCACCAAACTTCCTGCTTGCATCTCACCGTTACTTGAAGTACTCGGGATACCACAATGACTAGGCCCAGTCGACACAACATTTCCTAGAGAGAGTACTTACTCAGATATACTGCTTCTAGCTGTCATTAGATTAATCCACCGTAAACATTAGCAAAAAAGATCTATACTCGTCTGATTTAATTTTGCTGTTTGGGATTACCCAAATGCTTAAACTTGTTTCTGTAATATTTGTTAAGCTTACACCGCGCAACTAACGATAATCCACTGATATTGTTAGTAGAATATCGTTACATTATTTTTACTTTAGATTAACTTAAACATACATAATAATAATGTCTTCTAATCTGAATTTCGGTCAGGGCGGCCAGTCTTAACGGAGACTGACCATCTGCGCAGGAGATATTATAGTGCACAAGGTGTGTGCGCAAACACAAGTGCACTCTCTGTTTCCTAACTCTCATGATCCGATGGGAGGGCAATCCGAGAAGAGCGGAGAGAGATCAGGCGTAGGACCAACGGCTTTACGTGCTTTCCGAGGCACGAGGGTGTCTAACATCGCCAACTTCCTAGCTCTGGGCTGCTACTGAGATTTCTTAACAGAAAATGATAATTTCAAAGAAAATGCTAATAACTTTTTCTTGGCCCGACCCAGGATTCAAACCAGAGACCTCATGCACAGCAGTCTTACATAATCGTGTGTAGCCACCGGTGTGCCGCTGCCACTTAAAACGTTATACAGTGTAGGCAAGGCAGAGGTGCGTGCGTTGGGATCTAATTCGAGACGTCTGCGTACAACGGTTGTCCACTAAGTTATCGCTGCTGTAATCTATGATGAATTGATAAACAGAATACATAAGATAAGTCCCTTTTTCCCGCCTAGGACAACATTTCACAGAGAGACAGATTTTTTGTTTTCCTTCTTTGTCTTATTTCTGCACTGATTTAGTGTTACGGCTCTTTGTATTCGGTAACTGCCTCCGTGGCGCAGCGGTAGTGAATGCGACTGCTGTGCATGAGGTCTCGGGTTCGAATCCCGGGTCGGGCCAACAAAAAGCTATTGGGTTTTTCTGTAAAGAAATCTCAATAGCAGCTCGGAGTTAGGAAGTTGGCGGTGTTAGACACCCCCGTGCCTCGGAAAGCACGTAAAGCCGTTGGTCCTGCGCCTGATCTCTCTCCGGTCGTGTCGGATTGCCGTCCCATCGGATCATGAGAGTTAGGGAACAGAGAGTGCACTTGTGTTTGCGCACACACTTGTGCACTATAATATCTCCTGCGCAGATGGCCAGTCTCTGTTAAGACTGGCCGCCGTGGCCGAAATTCGGTCAGGAGGACATTATCATTATTCGGTACAAGGAGTTCGCCCGCTGAGTCGCTATTATACAGCTATATTGTTAGTATAGATCTTATTAATGCATATTAGAAAGTAGGAAAATACGTTCTGCAGTGTTCTAGGTCATCGTGATCATTCTATACAATATTGCAGTCTGTTGTGTATTGATAGTGCGGATATAGCTTTGAAATTAAAGGACTTGGAACGGAATTTGAAACCGTTTATTTTACTTTGTTTGAATGTGTTCTATCCCCAAAGATTTAAATCAAAAACAGTACTTAGATCACATAGAGAACGACAGTTTACATTTTCGAATACCAGTGAGCGAGAGAATATTATATTTATAATGCAGGTGTCATTTTGGCGTTGTGTGTCGGATGATAACTTAATGATTAAGTAAGGTGACCTTATGTAAACGTAGTAGGCGCATCTATTTTAAATCTTAGAGATCTTCAATAGTTTTGATTACTTTTAAACAGCTATAGCCACAGAGCCGCTGAAAAGCACATCCATAAATTATTTGTCCGGGTCTGGGTGATCTGCGTATCTTTTGTTACAAAGTTAGTAAAGTCCCCTGAGATATAGGTTTTATCAAAACATTTTTTTTTGCCTCATGTCGGTAACGTGCTTTTTATCCCTGATATCGCATGCCGTCTTAGGCTACAGTAACCACTTACCAGCAGGCTGTATGCAACCTTTTTGTATATATAATGATCTAATCTGTCACTTAACCTCACTGATTGGTTACCAATCAGATTGCAGCTGTTTTGCGCGCGTCTATTAGGTGACAAAGTACATATACCGTTGAACGTTCCTAGTTAGGTTTCAATCACAATTGTGCGTCTAATAGACGTCTATATAAAGATATTGTCGGTCTGTCTACTGTAATTAGCTTACATCTAAAGAAAATATATCGCCATGTGAGTGAAAGATCCGCAAACTCTTCCAGTAAACTCGATAATAAAACGACCGGACTATATAGAGATAGCTGGAAGCGGCCTCTGTTAGCTCGATCCCAACAGCTTTTTATGGTTTAGTCATAACTCATAAGATAGGCTGCCGCAGTGGTATTGTTGGAAAATACTGTGCGTGAGGTCTCAGGTTCGATTCCTGGATCGGCAAAACTGTTATTATGGAGAGTTTTTATGACGACAAAATCTCAGTAGCATCATGAGATCTGAAACTGTGCACAGTAACAGTAACAGCGAGTCGCCCATTACTATGTGGTATCTAAGTTGTGTAGGCGACTACTGTGCATGGGTCCTCGAGTTCAATTCCCGGATCAAGAAAATTGTTATCGTGGTGAATTTATAAGTCACGATACTCTTAGTAGTCTTTCAGCACGCGTTCTGAAAGTGTGCACGATAAACAGCAATCGTCTCGGCCGTTATTATATGGGTTCTAAAACAATACCTGGCAAAATGTGGATGTAATACATTTCTGGCTACACCTTTGGGGATATACATAGGTGTTGCACTATGTATATATTATGTATATGTATAGTGGTTAAGAGGTGTATAAAATGTCAACTATGCACAGAGGTCTCTCTCTTCCTAGCAATGTATCCCACATGGTGGTGGAGTCAGCTTTTTTTATTTCTCTCCTCCACTTCGTTCTGTCTTCGACATCATCGTCAGTAACATTGCATTTCTTCTTGTCCTTTAGCACTACATTTTTCTACCTTGTCTTGGGTCCTTCTCTAGATCTCCGACCAGGAACGTCAAGCTTTAGTGCCAAATTTCCGACGTAGCCTGGTGGCCTCCTTTTCACGTGACCATACCATCCCAGCCTACTCTTCTGCATCTTGTCGGCGATGTCGCGTACACCGAGGCTTCCTCGCACGTTCCTGTTGCGGATTTCACCGAGCCTGGTTATGCACAGAGGTAAAAAAAACTGAATATTATTAAAAGTTTATTCGACTCTGAATCAAAAAGATTTCCCTCGCGATATATGAATAAAAATGTACTCTTTTCTGTTGATATGGTTAAGAGGTTTCCAAACGAGCAATATTGGAGCAATATTTTACTATGATACGAGGCTGTAATATTTTCAGCTATAGCTCGGCCATCTCAACAACATTTTAATGCGCTATACATGCCAAACATATTATAGTCTGGCTATATACAGGGTGTCCGGTAATTAATGAATAACCTTGAAATGTCTTATAGCAGAACTAATTTATAAAAAAAAGATAAAAAATAAAGATCAAAAATGTGCAATAGCTAGTCATACTTTTGACTGTCTATCTATTAGCATAATTAGTGTTTAATAATAAAACAATAAAAAACCGATGGAATTCATTTATTTATGGTCGTAGTGTACAAGAAAGTTAAATATGATAATTAAATAAAAAATCATATCTCAGGTGTAGATCTTTTTCTTATTTTTTCCTGAACGGCCGTCAGTTCTTCTATAAGACATTTTAAGGTTATCCATTAATTACCGGACACCCTGTATAATACTGGATTTAACCCGTGGCTTCGCTCGCATAAATGTAGGTTAAGTTAGATTGGTAACAGTAGTCTGAATGCCCGAAATACGGGAGAGCCGGACATAACCCTCTCGCCTCTCCTAGTGGCGAGGGCGTATGAATCAGGTGCATTTCACCAAGAGGAAAAAAAAAAAAAGATTGGTAACTGTAGATCTTATCTTACGTGGGGGCCAGTCAGTGCAGACCGGCGACACTTCGACTCAGTGGGATCTTTTGTGTCGACACTCTACCAATAACGACCGCCATAGATGTTCATGGCAGCCGGGACAAACGGTTTAACGTGCTCTCCGACGCACACTGTTTTCTGGATGAAAGGTATTCTGTCTTTTTCTGTTCTCCTGGCAACGTGTATGCGAAAAATCATGATGATAAGCCAAGTAGTATAGGCGTGAAAACGTTACAAGCAAACAAACTCACATTCGTATTTATAACTATATTTTGCCCGTGGCTTTGCTCGCGTTAATGTAGATTTATGTAAAGACGCGATTTCACCCGCGTTTATGGTTACTGCGCCGTCCCCGTGGGTTGTAGCGTGATCTTATATAGCCTAAACATTTCTTCTTCATTCTTCGATAAATGAGCTATCCAACATTGAAATAATATTTCAATTCGAATCAGTAGTTCCTGAGAATAGCGCGTTCAAACAAACAAACATACTCTTCAGCTTTATAATATTAGTATAGATAGATTTTTTAGTAGCCTATATGTTATACTGATATAAACGATGGTTGTTGGTGTTGGTAGTTGCTACCTACCTATTATAACGGTGACCACGTAATTCTGTGCATTTACGCTTAAAGTTAATGACGCAAATAACGAATAACGACATCAAGGGAATTTTCAGTACTGGGTTGCCTATTTTGTTTTTATTATTTATATACTTATATACATAAACTAATGCCTATTTCCACGGAGAGGTAGATGACGGCGTATAACGTCTACATTTTGGCTGCTATGGTTTTTGGTGCCACGTATAGTGGCAACCCTTTAACCGTGTACCGGACAGAGTTCTAGACTCCATGACCGTTTATCATACCTGAGACTTTATACATAGCAGAGGCTCACTGCCGCTGCACCACCAAGGCAATATAGGCTGTGTTCTATTATCTTATACTATATAATTCGGCAGAACCAATGCTCGTTATAACAACCTAGGTGTAGTTTAGAAAAGCATATCATTAAAAAATATGTATTATCGAGACTAATAATATATAAAATCGTTATAAATAGAGATAACTATCGACTCTCATGCCTACAATTCTTAACAAGATAGGTCGATGATAACATGAACACGATGAAAAGAATTTATTATCGTTTACAGCGCTAATTTTCATAAATCACTCTGTAAATTGTATAAATTTCATAAAACTGATAACTGCCTTACAAAGCTAATGTCAAAAATCATTTAATCATGTAGGTTACAACACAGAAAGTATTTTGCTGTATTGATACGTTAGACCTCGTAATTAATTATAAGTTTACGCGTAAACCTATGCCAAGAGACCAATAAGGTAAGCGTCGGCGCCAAGAAAAGTATATCTATAACAAAACAACTTAATATAGTTAAATAGTTGGTACATAAGCAAACATGTATGTACCAAATTGATTCTACTTTTAGCTATACGTAGCGCTTCTTTCCTTGTATATAGGACATAAAGGAACAAATAAGTAAACCTACTTCGCATCCAACATTCTGCGTAATACGAAATTACCACAAAAAATCTATTCTATACGATGGTTGGACACAAGCTTATAGGTTAATTAATGGTAAGCGGTTGTTGTAGGCTATGATCCTTTGCCTATACCAAAAATATGCTTCACGCGTTGCGGTCCCTAAAAATAGGATGTAGGAAAGGAATGCGAGACTTATGAACTCCGAAACTCTTACTTAACTGACCAAACGTAGTACCAATGTTTCTATGTATAATATGGATGTATTTACAAAAAAGAAAAGTATATATGTATGTTTATCCAATAACTCAAGCTCTGCTTAGTTTGGGCTAGATGGTGTTGTGTGTATGTAATAGAATATTTTTATTATATTATTTACTGTACTTCAGAGGCTACGGATATCCATTTGCTACGATTCTGGTTGTATCCCACTTACTTCATTTATAACCTGCAAGTCGGTTTAGGACAGTTTTAACTTAGTCCTTCTCTAGAATGTCTCTGATATGATCGGAGAACGTTCACCCGGGACTTTTTGCTCTGGCTATCACATTTTTATTTGTTCCACATACTTTATTAGTTAAGATGATGTCTCGTGATCGTCTATACACATGCCTCATTATTTAAGTACACCTTTCAAATCTTGTCACTTCTTTTTTCTTTAACGTTGAAAACCTCTTATGACACTATTATTTATATATCCTTTAACAACACACTATATATACTTCTTAATATTTTTATTACTACTGCGTTTGTCCTACTTACATGACCGAGAAAGCAAAATTTTCGTATACCGAAAATTTAAATTTCGGTAATTTTATCATCCACAAAACAATTATGATTATACATACAACTAAACCTAAAACTAATATAACTAACTTATACCTAATGTAATAGAAACAAAAGTTCAATGTTAAAAAGGGGTGTAAAACGAAAAAGTAATTTTCAGCCTTCTAATAGGCGTCGCAAAATTCATCCGCATCACAGTCGAGTTGTAGAGTGCTTAGATGACTTACCAGTCTTCTGGTCTACACCAGGCAATGCTGCTGCCAGTATTGCCATTCACTATGCTATTGCCAAGAATAAGCCATAGCCACGTTGAATGGCAATGCTTATTCTTTCCGCCGAATAAAGATCATAATAAAACTCTAGTTACTGAAAGCGTTTATCGCCCTTTTAGCTATTTCTCTTATAAAACACGGACACTAGGTCTCCACGACCCTAGCGTACTAAGCAAACGACTGAAAATATAATTTCCTACTAGGCTTTTTCTTGTAAATGAGTCGTTAGAGAATGAGACTGTCTAACGATTCATTTACATAAAACATACAATTATGGTATTTTATAAAACATACACATAATTATGCTAATAGTTATTATATATGCTTTTATATTTTACATGATTCCAACAATTAATGACCATTACAAGGAAACTTGAAAACATTGTCAATGGGGTATTACAACAGTTACAATCCGCAAATGACGCTATGAAGCCTATAACTATAATAACAAACACGTCAGGATTTTCCAGGTGTAACAACTGATTAACTGAAATTCTCCAAATATGTGTACACGTACGTAGTACATAATTTTAGGGGCTATGACGAGCTATCTGGCTCTCTTTTATGTGTTCGTATTGAGCAGGTATACCGCTGATGTTTCAGTCCGCTACTGAGAATTACTTGTGGAAATGCCTAATTACACATTACTGCTGCACAAGACGCAAGTAATTGACGCGGATAACATGAAGCAGTTGCCCGCGTGGACTTTATGAGCAAATTGCTTGCGCAAATTCATATACGCTAACTATCCAGGTTACTTGATTTGATTACAGTACATGCTGCCCGGGCAAGTGCCTCAACTAGCACATAGCACTCGTGTAGTGTAAAAAAGCTATACATTGATAGAGTATGCTCTAATATTGCAGCATACTCAATTTCCACAATAACCGCAAGCCACATCCAGCGATACCAGGATCCCATAATGGTATAAGAGTTGTAGGACACCCGTTATCTCACCATCCGAGTTCCGAGAGGTTCCATATCAGGATGTAACTGTAGTATAGCTTAAGTAACGATGTAGTCTGATGTAGGTCAACCGTTAGATACTAAGTTATGGCCCTGGGCGGGCCAAAGGAATTTTTCGGTTGATCTATGAGCTGTAATAAATAGGCGACGGAAATTAATGTTTTGGAAGCTGTTTAGTACTTTTTTGTGCTTGTATAATTGCAGTACAGTGTTTGATGTATGTTTATTGTAAGCTTTGGTATTATATCAGCGTAATAATGGACTACTGCTGTTAGGCCTTTCTCTCTTAAATGATTGCGTGGGAAAACAATCAGGTCAAGTTTTTGGTATACATGTTTACTGCAGAATCATCATGCGTTAATGCCAAATGAAGCATGATTGATGATTGCAAGTCATCAACTAGAACCGCAGGAAAAAACCTATTTAGTATCTCCTACTTATAATATGACGTTTGGTAGTACGTGGCTCATTCCTAGATCAACTAGAGAAAACCCAATTTAAAAAATGGCTGGTACTCATCATTGTTTACATTGGATTTTCTAAATGTTCAATAGTACGTTACTAGTAAAGTAATTAGATGCATCAAGCTTATATGAGCTCACGTGTCGGACTTATAATTCTCAGTCATCACAGTCATATGCAACTGGCACAAATGTTCTCATATGAAAAAGTACCTACATTTGTTATGTACGTGAATCAAACTGAGTCATGGCGCTGCGTAGTGATGATCGGACCACCGTAACCAAACACTAAATGTCCTGTTACGATGAACATATGCGACTTATCTTGACTACTAAATATGTCTTTTTGTGACAAACGACTGCAAAACTATGTCAGTGTATGATCAAAGTAAGGTAAACGTGGATGAGTCAGACCATAGGTATTGCTTTTCAATATGGCATTTTTTGGTGAATACTGAATTAGATCATAAACTAATTTTACTACTAGGTACTATAAATAGTTTGGTTTGCTAACGTTAATTGCGAATTGAAACATACTTACAATATCAGTTTGTCTCAATTAACTTTTGGTTAATTTGCTTCTTAAATATTTTGTGTAGAGACCAGTATATTCGATAGTGGCTTGATAAGCGAAGATAAAAAATCGATAAAAACTAAAAAGGGTCTTGGTATTTTTTATTTAGTTATAAATAAAAGGAACCGTAAATTATTTCAATTCTCGCTCCATGCTCTTGCTTTGCTGAACATGGCAACAGGTAAATGTAAATTTACATTAAAAAGGTAACTGTGATGTTCATAAGTGTTACTTTGTGACCTACATGTATAAACATATTTTTGCTTTTAATTTCATTTGGCTAATTCATATTGGCAGTAAAATCTTTTTCTGTAAAGAAAACATTTTAGTAACCAAATAACTATTGAGTTACTGGCCCCTAACCATGTCTATTTAGGGGCAGAACTAACACCCGTTAACTTGCTGTAAAGTAGAGCTAAATAATGGCTTGTTTTGGTTGTACAGTGATTATATACGGGTAACATTCCATTACTTGCATCGCATATCAAGCGGTGTGACAGTTAGTTGTTGCGTCTCGTTACTTGAGATCAGAGGCTTTGTGGGCCAACCGTTAGAGGCCTTATGCTGTGTTATGTACGCAGAAGGAAATGATACGATGGCCGCCTTTTGTACATTATATATTAGTTACAATTGTACCTCGACATAAAGGCTAAAAATTAAGTTTCACAAAAGATAGCTTAGGTTTTTAACAAGAGTTTTGGCAATGCATAAACTAGAAGAAGATCTATAATTTTTAGAAAGAGTGTGTTTGTACTATACCTTAATTAATATGTTTAATTAAAAATGGCAATAAACCTGAATGAACAAAATGATGAAAAAGATTTCTTCCCATTTTATTGACGAATAAACTGGAAAAACATCTAGAAATGTCAGGCTTGCCGATATTGGATTCTGCGTAATCTCCGCTAATTCCGCATAGAGGCTTTTAATAAAAAAAAGATCCTGGTTGGCTATCGGCATATAGAAACTTCTATTTTACTAATTTACTCTTTATGGGCAAAGTAATGAGTCAAATTTACCATACAAATTATAATTACCTGCATCGAAATGTGCTTTACACCAAATTTTTTTTTACAAAATCTCGTATTTTGAAAAATTGCAATCTCTTTTTCGATTAAATTAAAAGAACAGTTTTAACATAAAACCAATAACACTAAACCCAGATTTCTTAAATCTCCAATTTACAAGACAAGTTCATTAGCCAGATCAAATAAAGAGTGACGCATAAAGGAAGCTTTACATTCTAACCGTTATCCGTTGCTTGACCTAAAAACCAAAATTATTTTAAGTGCCAAATCAAAAAGGCTTTATGTAATTCTGCCTTTATTTAAATTTGGGTCACGGTGGTAGGACGCGTCATTTGTCCCGTTACGAACAGTTTGACACACTGCTATAATGGCATAACTGTACCTTTCTTTCTGATAAATGATTATATTTTTAACAGCGCTATAAAATTAAATGTAGCAGGAAATAATGATTCTGCTAAATGACTCAAAATATTTTGATAACAATGCAAATTATCTGTTGTAATTTTAAGGAATTTTTATGGGAGTCTTGTTGCTTAAAATTGGGATTTCTGATAAAGTAAAGAAGCCTAAGGAGAAATACCTACACTACAGTAAATGGGGTTTCCAAGCTTCTAAAGAAGATTGATTACTTTTTAGAAGGCTGTGCAATGTGTGAGTTACGCTGATATTATAAGCACTCACATATGCTACTGTAATCGATTATCATTGTTAAGGCTTTATGCTTGTTTGCTTTTTGGTAGTATTTATAAATAAACAATCTTTAGCAGATAATGAAGTTTGTGTAATATATTATAACTGTTTTGTACCTAAGCATGAAGTTAGCATAGGTCATGGTCCTAGAAAGGGGCGATTTTATATACTTCTTTAAAAATAATCAATTTTTTAAAGAATAACAAGATGATATTGGTTTTCACATTACTAGAATACTTGTCAACACCTACAGATAAGCTATTATACTCAGCTAAAGAATGGGTTCACGTCAGTACGGCAATGAGCAAGATTCGGCAATCTATGCAATTAGAGCCCAAGATCAATTGCAAGTCCAATGTCATATTCGCTGGACTACCGCCGTTTCAGATTTTTATTAAGATACTTATACGAGATCTGCTTACAATATATTTCTTTACTAGTAAAGCTAAGAACACCAAAGTGTAAATAAATAATAGCGAAATGATTATTTAAAAGATTTGGCTTAGGCGATGTACTAGTATCCGAACTAAGCTTGGTCAGATTGAAAGTTCAGAAGAAAAGTGCCCAGTAGTGTACCAGTATTAAACTGGGTCGATATTGAATTGACCTATATTTTCAAAAGGTTTCTGCTTAAGACAGACAGTACCGCATCTATACTCAAATCAACCGTCTAACGTCAAGAGTATTACATAAGCAGATGCAAGACTGTCCTGTCTGCTTCCATAGGGGTAGGTATTGATGTCGACCTTCAACTTAGAACTATATATGTTTCACACTAACATTTTGTCATTCACTCTCATCTTGTTCTTCAAGCTCGCCAGTTAACTTAAGATACTCTTAACCAGGTTTTCCTCCAGAAGATTCTGATCAAATTCCTTTACATTCTCTCTATCTTATCCACACTTGCCTTAACTACTTTCTTTGCCAATATTTTTTAACCATTCTTTCAAACATGTTGGAACACCTTTCACCGCACTATTTAATTATTTTAGCATATATATACACTTAATAAAAACATAAATCCATGAAAGCACCTCCATCTACAGCCTAACAGTAAAATTGCACACCGTTTTAGCCAATTTTAGTGAAGTCAATAAACTATAGACGTAGCCATTACCGACCTGCCTTAATTCTTCGCATAAATGTGACACTTGGGGTGTGAGTTCGATGTCCGGTAACGGTATACATTTTATCTGGGTCACAAGGCTTCGCTAATATCATCGCAACGTGTATACCGTTAGTGGCAAGATCATACTACATTAGTGCCTCGTGGCCAGTTTAAAAAGACCCCTAAAAACAACCTCGTTGTAAAGAAATTATTTCAAGGGTATGGTGTTTGGAAGGTCAAGTTGTGTGGTCGTAATACGAGAAGGTTGTTCGAATGGGGTTATGTAACTGTTAGCTACACGTGCTTGAGGTCCGTGGGATTAATATTATGTTATAAAGTGCAACAATGTCTGATTTTGTATGTACCTGTGTTTGTTTTTATAATTGTGAGCGTCAGGTGACATATTCTGTTGCAGTTATGAGAATGAAACGACTTGGAGTCGCGATGACTCTTATGATTTGCATTTTTGGCGAAATGCCATCGTCTGGAATACGATATTGTGACATGATTGTTCAAGTTTGCTCAATGGGTCATATGCACAGCATCTAAAGATTTACTCACAAAATTAGAGAATTACTGAATACAAGTATTACTGGAAAATAGCACGTTATACGGCATTTTCTCAGCATAAAATGTGATAAAAAATATTCCAGATCCCAAGAAGTGCGTTTGCAATACAGGTGTTTTGGTATACAAATCGTCATCTTGAGCTGCGCCGCACACACTGTCCCATGGTGTCTCACTCTCTCTTCTTCTTTACAATCGCTGCTGATGAAAACTGTACTAGGATTCTTGGGATTGCCTACTTAATAATTGGCAAGGCTGGTACTGCAGATTTGCGTCCCGACTGAAATGCACAATAGCCGATCCTGTCCCCTTTCCTTAATCGTAAACTTACAGCCGGTTCCTATATTCTCCTCCTACTCACCCAATCTTCCACTTGACAACACGTATTTCCAGACAGGGAAATTGTAACAACATAACTCGCAATGCGTAACCCGAACCAACATACGTACACATTGTCTTCTATTTACGCGAATATTATTCATTGAAATTAAACTGCTATATACGGATTTTATCGCGTTGTTTATTTGACACTTTATTACAAAATTTTGAAAATTGTTACACTACTACTACTATTAAACTTTACTAATTTTTAAGCTAATTAAATTATTATTAAACTATTTAGATTTCATTTATTTTTACACTTTCCCCGACGTTTCGGTTGCTTTTCAGCAGCCATGGTCACGGAGAGACTATGACTGACATATATTCAACGCGATAAAATCCGTATATAGTAGTTTAATTTCAATGAATAATATTCGCGTAAACAGTAAACAATATTTAATAATTGTGATCAACTGTTATGGCAACTGTCCATCTGCGCAGAAGGTATAGTCCACAAGTAAAAGCGCATACAAGTGCACTTCTAACGCTCATAGTCCGATGGGACGGTAATACGGCACGACCAGAAATAGATTAAGCGCAGGATTTACTTTTTGTGTAATCCTCGGTAGTGAAAGAACGCCGTGCTGCGTTAGGTAATATGCCCGGAGTCCCTCAAGCCTCGTTAATCCCGAGGCATAAGTTTAGATTTTCCTGAGTGCGATCGTGGAATCCCTGGTTCGATTGCCAGTTCGACATTCCTGTCGTATTCTTTGTAGGAGTGTACAGAAAATAAAAACGATGCATGATGTACAGCCGTAAGTCTAGCTATTGTTAGTCCGGCTATGAGCCCACAGTCACATTAGCTAGATAGACTCGCCCCTAATAAGAGGCACTCATAATAATGAGGTACTTAAAATCATAGCTGGTGAATGAGGGGCGTGCTATACATCTCTACCTATTTCTTCAAAGATACAAGATTGAATTAATGCTATAATTATATTTAATACATTAGGTATCAGTACTACGTAATCATTTTTATCAAGTAAAACTTATTTGTTCATACAATATTCATGGCCGAATACTAGCGCAACATAAATTGTAGATGTTAAAAATACGGAAGGGGCAGAATTTAATTAATATTAAACAAACATGTAAACATATAAACATGTAATTTAATATTAATAATTATTATTTAAAGTTTACTAATTAGTAACAATAAATGATTTAATTGCTACAGTACTAGGTTTACATAAGTTGGTAACGAGTTGTTTCATGTAAGATAATTAGATTGATAACGCTGTCATAATCTATCTAATTGATCGAAAATAATGTTGGAAATACGTACATTATATAAATATATCTAAACTATCGTAACTAATATTATAGATGCGAATGTGAGTTTGTTTGTTTATATTTTACGCTCTCACGCCTTAACTACTCGAACGATCATCATGAAATTTCGTATACACGGTGTTAGGGATATAGAAAAGGACATTGGCCATAGATATGTATAACTTTTATCCAGAAAAGGTACTGGTATCGAGGAATAAAGCTTATTGTCATAACCTACAATGCCGCGAGCGAAATTTCGGGGACAATCTAGTATTATAATAAGGGTTAAAGTATGAAGTTGCCATTGTATAGATTACTATACAACGACAACTGTTAAGATACTTAGAATAGAATTGACATAAAACCTTCACGGTGTGAGATTTTCGGGTGAAACTATTTTCACATGATACCTATAAGACGCTTGCTTAAAAAAATGTGCGACATTCGATTTTCGACTTTCAATTGTTTCTTTATTCAGCTTAGACGGGAAAGATGGATACTTCGAAAATCCGAATCATTTTTGAATACGAGTTCCAACGCGGAACTAACGTGGCATAAACAGCTCGCAATATCAACGCTGCGTTTGGAGAGGAGACTGCTAATGAACGCACCGTGCGTTTTTGGTTTAAACGCTTACGTAATGGAAACTTCGACTTGAAGAACGAACCACGTGGAAAACCGCCCACACAGCTGAATAACGCTGAATTGAAGGAGATGGTGGAAACCGATCCGAGTCAAATAAAAAATACCCAGGAATTAGCGGCATGGTTTAACGTTACCCTACCTACAATATTGTCACATTTGCATCAAATCAATAAGATAAAAATATATGAAAATGGGTACCTCATGATTTGACTGATCTGCAGAAAGAAATGCGTGGTGAAACTTGTGTTGCCTTGTTGAATCGGTACAGAAATAAAGGAATATTGGATCGAATTGTGACATGTAACGAAAAGTAGATTATTTACGATAACTGTAAGCGAAAAATGCATTGGCTGGCCCCAGGCCAAACGCCGCAACACAGTGCCCTAAAGCAAAGCTTACTAATAAAAAGGTAATGGTAACTGTTTAGTGGTCTCTTTATGGTGTTATTCACTATAGCTTTCTCAAGTCTGATTAAGCAATAACAGCAGATGTTTACTGTGCGGAACTTCGAACAATGATGGCAAAACTGACAGTGAAACAGCCCCAACTCGTGCATCGATCTTCACCATTATTGCTCCATGACATCGCAAGACCTCACACTGCACGAGAAACCGTTGTAACTCTACAGGAGCAGCAGTTAGAAACTATACGTCCACCATTACCATACCATTTTTTTCGTGAATTGGACAATTTTCTGCGTGATAAAAAATGTTCTTCCCAGGAGGCAGTACAAAAGGCTTTCACACAGTTTGTCGAATCTAGATCCCCGGAGTTCTATCATAAAGGCATAAATGAACTTTCGTTTAGATGGCAGCAATGTATAGATAATGAGGGTAAATATTTCGATTAAATAAAATTGGTACATCATAGAAAAAAACGCGTTTAAATTTATCAGTACAAATCGGCAATTTCATATTTTAACCACTAATATAAATTGAGAGTTTGTATGTTTGAATGCGGTTATCTTAGGAACTACTTGTTCAATCTAGAAAATCTTATTGCATTAGATAGCTTATTTATTGAGGTAGGTTATAAACAAAAATCATTTCGCTACGAGATACGAACGCGAAATTGTAACTATCTGTAAATATAATTTTAAGCTGGTAAAACCATGTTTGTACAGTACTTTGATAAACTTGTAAACTTTTCGTGTCTGTATATTTAATATATATTTAAAGATGTATTCAGGTTAAATTTATCAGGGGATCCCGGAAAACGAATTATCATCGAGCGCCGAAAAATCACTTAACCGTTTTGAAGCAATTTTCACAATTTGAGTATCTCAAAATAAAGAAAACCACGTCCATGAAATTCCTTTTACGGACGAAGTAATAGTTATATATTAAGAATATATTGTTTTCTTGCTTGAATTGTTTAATATTGCCATTTCATTTCCGTCGTTTCAATCAAAAGAAGAATCCATCTATATACTTCAAGCTATCGCCTGAACTCAAAAACTTTATATCGAAAACGTTGAGCTGTTTAATGAAATTTCATCAAAGTCTGTGCTGCATTTATTATATTTATTGAATTTACATATAATAACAATAATTTACTCGATCATAATATTAAAATTATGGGTAAAATAGACACCGTAAAATTTTGCTTTAGCTTAGGATAAATCGTGAAGGTCTCAGAGTTGATTCCCACCGTCAGATCGGGGGTCTGAAAGTCTTAATTCGTTTTATTCACGGTGATAAAATAAGCGCTCAAACATTACAATACCAACGTTATGTCAAAGGCAATAAAATAAACAGAGCAATTAATTATTTATTAATTAGTAATTAATGTAATTACATTAGCATAATGCACACAATGTACTAGGGATGTATAAACAGTAGGAGGTACAGATTGCAGTAAAACTTTTATCAGTACTTTATAATAATTATAAGTAAGTATTACAACTGATTGCGTAGGTATCAATCGATAAGAGTTGATAATGATTTATAATATTTTTGCGTATTTATTTATATATGTAGTAACTAACTAGTAATATAAGAGTACCATAGGGCGCAGGGAATATTTTTTGAAAAAGCTTAGCCTGGTGGTAGATCTTTCGACTGCAACGCAGAGCAACGCATCTCTGATTTTTCAAAGTTATGTGCGTGCTAAATAGTTCATTATTGTTTGCTTTAACAGTGAAGGAAAACGTCTTGAGGCAACCAAGACTGAAATTTTTTCATAATGTTCTCGATGATATGTGAAGTCTGCCAACCCGCACTGGGCCCATGTGGTGGACTATGGCCTGACCTTTCTCACACTGGGCAGAGACCCGTGTCCAGCAGTGGGACAGTTTTATGCAGGGCAGATGATATTATAATAAGCAGAGGGCCGATAGTCAGAATTTTAATGAAAGCAGATAGTCGAACAGTACTACGTGTCAAATAATGAACACAAACACAGGAACGCGTTCGTTCATTTTGAAATTACATACGTACGTGAGGACACTGAGAGACAGATATGAGGTTATCCGTCAAAGAACCAAGGCTACCGACATAGCTCGCAGAATAAGCAAGCTGAAGTGGCAATGGGCTGGCCACCATATCTGTAGAAGGACCGATGGCCGTTGGAGCAAGCGAGTCCTAGAGTGGAGACCACGGCTTGGTAAATGTAAGGTAGGACGCCTCTCGGCCAGATGGACCGATGGCCTGAAAAAGGTAGTTGGGTCAGACTGGATGCGGAAAGCGGAAGTCTAGATGTTGTAGCGTAAAATGGGAGAGGCCTATGTCCAGCAGTGGACTGCGATGGGCTGATTGATTGATTGATACATACGTTGTCTCACACCAGCATTTCCGAAGGAATAGACAAATGTGCCTTACATTTCACCCGTTTTATTGGGTCTCACGCAAGCTTATATTGCCGTTTACCCGGGACCACCATTCTTAAACGAAGTGATGCTTCTGAGAAATGACTGTCAAAAAAAAAATACACTTTGACTGATCTGGGAACCGACCCCTATATTTATTCTTTCTTTTTTATAAGACAACTCCCTCCCTAGGAATAAATCTGGTGTAGCTGGGGACTTTACAAACATTCAAACAACGGACGCAACGAACACCCAGACTCGGAACAACCATTTGTGAATCAGACAAAGTTTTGTCCCATGTGGGATTCGAACCCACAACACTCGGCGCAGTCGCAATGAGAGCCGATCACTTAAACCACTATGCCATCCGTGCAGTAAAAGCAGTCTAAAGTAAAGTGCTTCGGAAAATGCATGCATGCTGTCCGTGAGACCTCTATTTGTCTAACGTTATATAGGTCACTAGGCTATTAGTAGTGCAGTATGTTCTTACGAAAATAATGGAATAGAAATGTGAGTTTGTTTGTTTGTTACGCTTTCACACCTTAACTACTCAACCGATAATCATGTAAATTAGCAAACCTACACGTTGTCAAACCGAAAAGGACATATGGTACTTTTCATTCAGACAAAAGTACTGTTACTAACCTCACGTTTACGCAAGCGAAGCCTTGGGCAAAATATAGTAGTCATATAGTTATTAAAAAATATTACTTCAGTTTTCTTGTAACATTCGGAAATTCAATTCGTACTTAAAACTAAATTGGGACTGAAATACCCACGTATAACAAGAATTATTAATTCCCAGTAAAATATTATACATAGTTTAGGTTTTTTAGGATTACTAATTGTTACCTAATACATAACTACATAATATAATTTTCTTTGGAATAAGATCGATTTTCCTTAACATTCTTGTGGTTACATTATATTTATTTAGTTATTTACTCGTTAAAGGTTATTTATAGATATTTAGGTTATATCTTTATATATTAAAATTTGGCATCCGTATTTTTGTCTCCGAAAAACTTGGAAAGTTGTCAATGGATTTGACTTGAAATTTATACACAACTTTTTATCCCGAGGTACCCACGGGAATGAAATATAGGACACTTCCCCTTTTTTGCTTATCATCTCTCATCACCCGCTTTAGGAACTAATCCTGTGTCGCGGGGGCCTTTACAAACATGCAAACAACGAACACAAAGAAGATCCAGACACAGAACAACTATTTGTGGATTACACAAATTTTTTTCGCCGCTTGTGTTATGTTGGATTCGAATCATAACACTCGGCGCAATAGTTTTGACCCTTTAAACCACTACGCCATCCATGCAGTTCAGACACAGTTCCTAAATCCATGAGAATTTTCTAAAAGAAAAACTTAATACCACTTTTGCCCAACTTGGGTATTGAACTCGAGTGCACACCAGTCGCATTTACTACCACTGCGGCACCGAGGCAGATCTAATAATATGAGTGTAAAAATATATAATTATTTGTAACCCAAGACGTAGTACGTAGTAAGACTCGAAACGTAGTTTTATCATTCACTTTGAAAGAAATTTCAGGCATTACGACTGTTTTGCTCAGTTTCGTATACATTACGCTATACTGCTTAACACCTAAACATCGTCTCTATACCGAGCACTCAATGAAAATTATGCAATTTATATTGTCGCAAATCCAGTGGCGAATAGCGTAGTAGATTATATAGGTATGTTGTGGCTTATTTAATGATATGATGTGTTATTGATTCATATGTTTATTGCTTATAACGAGTATTCCAATTTACAGTCGTAATTAGTTAACCTTAGATTGCAATTGGCGTCGCATCATTTGCAAAAAATATGTCTACTGGGCAAATAATATTGCGTAACAATTCTCTACCAAAAACGAGGTTTAGAATATAAAGCCAGTTAACAGTAAATATAAAAACAATATAACTAATAGAAAAAGATCCTCTACGAGTATAATACGAATACGCTATGTTAAATAAAACATATTATACCTATGTGAATGTTTGAAGCTATACAGCTACTCCAAAAGTGTCCTTATAATTAGGCAATTATCATGGCCACTTCTCGAATAAAATCTATTGATATATTATAGATCTAGAACATAAAAATATATGTTGGTGTCAGTCATAGTTCCTAACTCACTCGCTGTATAAATAATAAATTATAGTGCATTGAAGATTATACAAATAATAATTATTAAAAACTTGATTTGATGTGACCTTAATCCGTACAGCAAAACATAGATATTTATAATAAACATATTTTTGTCACCACTTCTATAATATAGTGGTATAAAATTAATATAAATTAACCCTAAAACCGCCAACTGAGTCAGCCTATTATAAAATATATAAACTTAATAAACATATAGAAAAACAATATATATATTTGCTATGAGTTACCAGGGCAGCAGAATCCGCTAAGAGATGTATAGAACGCACGCATTTTATTTCAAATACGTGCCACGCGCTCTTCGCATACCTACAAGCAAAATATTGTGCATATGTGTGTGTGTGTGTGTGTGTGTGTAGAAGGAAAGTAAAAATGGCTGTGGAAAATGTTCGTAAGACTTCACTTTTCGTTCGAAATTATAGATAAGACAGGTATTTTTATCATGTATTTTAAAACGTCGTTTTATCGAAATATAGGTATATAATTATTTGGTTACGTAGACTATTTGTTCTTAGGTATTATTCGTTTGATTATCACGTAAACTAAATCCGCTGAATAAGCAAAATTCAAAACGCATGCGCGAAGAAAACAACATGGCTTCTAAAGGTTTTCTTTTGTTTGGGGTCACGTATAAAGTACAACATACAATAAATTTTTGAAATATTTTAATATTAAACTTTTATTGTCTTCTATTTACGCGAATATTATTCATTGAAATTAAACTGCTATATACGGATTTTATCGCGTTGTTTATTTGACACTTTATTACAAAATTTTGAAAATTGTTACGCTACTACTACTATTAAACTTTACTAATTTTTAAGCTAATTAAATTATTATTAAACTATTTAGATTTAATTTATTTTTACACTTTCCCCGACGTTTCGGTTGCTTTTCAGCAGCCATGGTCACGGGGACCTCCCCGTGACCATGGCTGGCACTAGTATCAAATAAACAACGCGATAAAATCCGTATATAGCAGTTTAATTTCAATTAAACTTTTATTTCGTTTTATTATTTTTTGTTATTTATTATAATAATTTATTGATTTAATTTTGAATCGTCATCGTATTATTGACATTCTAAAAATGCAGTAATATGCTACTGATATCATCTAGGAACCATCACAGAAGATATTCGAATTATGTATCACTAGTCAACATATTTCTTTTTTGTATTTATAATACTTTGAGACTTCTAAAACGTTTCTAAAAAGACTTTTACAAATTGTTAACTATCTGTTATCGGCCACTTCATACCACGGCTAATAGTCTCAACATTATACAAAACTATGTCAAGTTACACGTACAATATAATACCCAAGCTAGCTGTTGCTGGTTGCAAGTCTTGAAATATAAAAAAACATTAAAACAAAAGCCAACAACAATGTAAAAACACAGTCAAGCGTGAGTTGGCTCATCAACTCATGCTTAGTAACGTTTTTACTTTGTTGTTGCCTTTTGTTTTCTATGCTATCCGGATGGTTCTCTCCGCGCATGACTTGAGGACACCGATCGAGATGCACTTGTTTAAGTGCCACGTTTTATGACGCCACTTAAAGATATGCTATACTATGTTTCGATTATGAACCATTTGTATACTAGCAGATTTAACGAGAGATAACATAAAGTAGATTTTCCTGTATTTTTTTTATAACAGAATGAAATGTGGGAATATGCTTGCTGGATAATAACAAGGTTATGTAGCCCTAAATACAGAGGGCGAAAATTATTTTTATAATTATATCAGCACCAAGATTTCGATCAGCGAAAATGAATTAATCACTTCTTTTTGAGTATTCGTAATAGTTCAAACAAAGTTTATACAAAAAATTTGGAGAAAATTTGGGCACAGTAAGCGTGCGTTTCCCATAAATATTCCAATATGACTACATTTGCTAGGTCAGCTAGTACTAAAATATATTATTCATTTATTGTTAAAAATCTTGCAGTGATAAGAAATATATATAAATCCAAGGTGAAATTAAATGTTATGTAATATTCAGCTATCTGAAGTAGTAAAGTAGAAATTAACTTTTTATTGCATTGTATGTATGTATAATACAATAAAAAGTTACTTTATCATCTGATAAATTAGACAGTAATTTGAGCTGTTCTTATGCACTAAGCGTCTAGGCATCTGAAAATAATGCAGATATTCTTATTTAGTTTATTAATTAAAAAGCTGGTTATAATATTCAAAGCCTGAAATATTTTTCATAAAATATATTATCTCATATTTGCCAGTAGAAGACAAACCTAATCAATTAGTCACTGATAATAATCTGTAGAGAGATATGTAAATGTTGCTTGATAGGAAAAACTGACCTACCTGGTTATAATGCCGGAATAAACACACATGTGCGGCTGTAAACAAATCAGATGCTTTCTCGCGATGCATACGAGATAGCCACACTTTGTTCTTTTACTTGTAAACACAGTTTTCATTCATTTTGTCGGCAATGGTGCGAATAATTAGGTAGATTATTCGATATGGCTCTTGAGAAGGTAATAAAAGGAGATACTATGTGAAATATTTATGGGGTGTTATCTCTACACTCTTGATCTTTCATTAATACTTTTGAGGAATGTGACTCTATTGCAATTTCTTAGCAGTTCCTTTCCATCTGTTCCGATCTTGTGCCAAATAAAGGTCTTCAACGACATTTTCAATTTAAGCGCTATAACTTATGCTGCTTTAAATGAGGCTTTAAAAAGTACTACTGTTAATGTAGCCAATATCTAGGCTGTGTAGACGCAGCTGGATTAATCAATATAGTTAGAAATTTTGTTAGTTATAAATTGTAGGTAAGCACAAAGGTTCTATGAGAAATATTTATGGGGTGTTTTAGAAACTTTATCTTAGATCACTCACTAGTTTTGAGTAGTTTTGAGTTATGTATGTTACTGCGTACAAGCACCAAATTCATGCAGGCTCTGTGAGAATACCAGCGTTGTGGCTATACTGCAACATTGCTGACGTAGGACCTTATTTGTTCTTATAATTATTGGTTGTTTCCTGTTACCTTATGAGCGTGGAACAAATAAAATTATTTTTCTTCCTGTTCTTTCTTTCTTTCTTTATTGAGGAATAAGTATCTATCGCATTTGCTTTATGTATTACTTGCCTGATCTTATGCCAAATGGAGATCTGTGTTCCTCAAATTCCCTAACGCTAGGACTTGTCCTTCTCTAAACGATGTTTAAAGAGAGTACTCTTGTCACGGTAGCCAGAAGCTGGCTGTTTAGCCGCAGCTAGATTATTCAATAAGGTTCTTAAGAATGTAAAAAAGTAGATATGCACCTATTATGTAAAATATTTATGGGATGTTTTAGGAGATTTTTATCTATCATCGAGAATATATCACGAGCGCTATGACATGTTGATTTTTAAACAAGGTTCTAAGAGATTCTTGTCACGTCGGAGGCATGGCTAAGTAGACGAAAATGGATTATTCGATAAGGTTTTAGGAAGGTAATTAAAGTAGGTACTATGTGAAATATTTATAGGATGCTTTAGAAAATTCTGTATCTTTGTCACTTCTATCCATATGTCTGGATCTTGTTCTGTATTCAGGTCTGTGTTAACCGGCGTCTTTAAATTGGCTTACAAAAGCTTCCAGTGAATTTATACGTCATATTTGGTTGGTAACAACGTAAACCAATTAAATAATTATTGGTTAGTTGCTAAATGCTAACTAAAGCGATAAGAACTATTAAATTAAAATATATAATTTGACGTAAAAAATGAATGAAATATATTCCTTGTTCTAATCGCCATTTGTATTGTGTGACGTATATTGTGGTAAACCATAGAAGTCATTTTTATGATTCAATGGCAACATTTTCCTTCCGTTAGCGATTGCGTTTCTGTGGTAATTACATACATACGTGGCAATATATATATACGGCTTTTCTTTTACCCTTTCTTTTCCGCATTAAAAATTAAAACGCCGCCACCGCAGCCCTACGGCTACCCGCCGAGTAACTATCACCCATTCCCGTGGTGGACTTTACAAACATTTAAACAACGGACACAAAGAACACCGCTCGGAACAACTGTTTGTGGATCACATTTATGTCCTGCGTGAGATTGAACCCACAACACTCTGCGCAGTGGCCATGGCGAGCCGACTATTTAAACCACTACGCCATCCGTGCAGACAAAGGTGTGATATGTATTGCACCTACATATCACCAGCAATTTTTTTAGGAACTGTGAGTGACTGATGTGTATCAGGCATATCTCCAAACTCCGCTTTGTTACTAAGAATTTCTTCAAAGAAAAACTCAATAATACTGTTCGACCTGAGAATTGAAACCGGCACTGACAGCTTTAGCTACACGCAATAAAATCACTTGACATAAGTTTGAAGTTGACGTTGTTGAGTAGTCTTCCTGAAACTGGATGTTAGTTTCACGTATAAATGGGCAGTATAAAGTAGTATATAGGGCCTAATACCAGTTACGAGGAAAATTTCATTTTTCTTTTGTTAAATTTTGGACTGATAAACTCGGTAGAGGTCTGCTCGGCCTAGGGTCTAAGCTGTTCATCATATAAGATACAATTAGTCAATACCCGTTTTTATTTCTACGTACCTGTTGTTATGATATAAATATTTAATTAATAACCTGTTTTCTATTTTCCTGTTACGTGTCTATTTCATAATAATATGTTTAGTCAACATTTAAACACTCATGCCGATAATATCCTTAAAGACTCAAGCTTTAGTTGCTGTTGGTGGCAGATCAGCCAAACACCCACCTGATTGTAAGTGGTAACCATCGCTTAGTAATATGACTGTTTAGTCATTATTCATAGTCTCATATGGGGCATATCCTCAAAGGCGTAGTAGGTTGAAGTTACTGTGCGTGCAGATCAGCCAAACGCCCACGTGATGGTAAGTGGTAGCCACTGTTCGTGGACATGACTGTCCCTTTTGGTATCACATATAGATTTAGGAATTTACGGGCACCATGTTGTTAACTAAGTTTTGACGTCGAAATATGACGGGAGGATAAGTATTTGTGATTGAATAAAGTATTTTAGTAATTATACATTACGTATTTTAGTAATAAAACAATTAATGACTGCCTTCACCATGTAAAAGTGCCTTATTCTAACTAATATTATAAATGCAAATGTGAGTTTGTTTATCTGTTTGTTTGTTACGCTTTCACGCTTTAACTACTTGACCGTTCATCATGAAATTTCTCATACACGTTGTCAGGAGAACAAATAAGGACATACGGTACCTGTCATCCAGGAAAAGCATTGTTACTTATCTAACCTACATTTACGCGGGCGAAGCCGCGGGCAAAAACTAGTTTTTATTTATTATCGAGCACTAATTAACACAATCGGTGTTAATAAAATGCTATCATATCGCGCTATGGCGGTTGGTTTGCAGCCGATTTGCAGTAGTGTGAGTGTGTATGTATGAGTGGTCCGGCTGACTTGAGAGAAGATATTTTCTAGTTAGGGAGATGCTGTCTATAAATCCCACATCTATGGCACAGTCCACGACATAAGTAGCTAAATATTTGCGAGATTTCGAATGGTTCTATAATTTATAGTATCATATCAGTTATAAGGGGATTTTTGGAATCTTTATTTTTTGGAAATTAATGGAAATTGGGTCTGCGGCGATTCTGTAGTGCGTCAGGCATGTTTGCGGAGGCGCATACAGACTGCTTTGAAGCTGTAATGCGAAAGAGAACAGCATCTCTGATGCAAAGGATTCGCCGGAGCAACAACAGTATCCTGAAGGTGATCAGTGATAGCCTAGACTGTCCCTTCCTGTTGCACTGGACCCGTAGGCATAGCGGCGGGGCCGGTACAGCAGGAAGATACATGAATTAATTTTAATTTTGATTTTAATTTGAATATAGATTTTGATTTTGATTTTGATTTTGATTTTGATTTTGATTTTGATTTTGATTTTGATTTTGATTTTGATTTTGATTTTAATTTTAATTTTGATTTTAATTTTAATTTCGATTTTAATTTTAATTTTAATAATTGTATAACTAACATAGTTTTTAAGTTATTGTTACTAACAACATATGGATAATACTGAAATAAATGTTTATTATTATATAAGTGTATCTAATTTTTACAACAATAATAGTTAGAGGATAATTAATTTAATGATAATTTATAAATGCGGAATAGTAAGTAGAATATTTTTATGCATAATTATGAAATTGTTCAGCTACTTATTGCGACTGTATCACAGAAGCAATTCTAATGATACAACCAGCTGCTGCCTACCGTGAACTATATAGGTGACAAAGAAGCACATTAGCTATCGGATGGTTACTAGTTACTGTAACCTAAGTGCACCTGTAACACCAGAAGCCATTCCCATTAGGACCTAAAATAAACGTGTTTATAAACTGTCCCACAGCTGGGCACGGAACTTTTCTCATTATGGTTAGGCCGAAGTTTACTACGCTGGTCCAGTGCGGGTTGGCAGCCTTCACATATCTTCGAGAACATTATGGAGAAATTTCAGAGATGCAGGTCCTCAAGAGATCACAATTAAAGAAAGAAAGAAAGAAAGAAAGAAAGAAAATAATTTTATTTGTTCCACGCTCATAATATAAGGTAACAGAAAACACAACCAAAAGTACATATAGAACAAATAAGGTCCTGCGTCAGCAATGTTGCAGTATATCCACAACGCTGGTATTCTCGCAGACCCTGAATGATTTCGGTGCATGTAGGCAGTAACATACATACATACAACTCAATTAAAAACAAAAATATCAAAAGACAAAAAAAAGAGTAACTTAAATAAATTAGGCAGAAGGTAGATGGCAGAAAGTATTTTCATACTAAATAATAATATTGGTATCTATATAATATAATACTTATATGTATACATACATATAGAATTAAAAGTACCTTGAAAATAATAAAAAACAGATAATATAAGATAAGATAAAGCGACCTATAATTAAATTTTAATACACACATAACTTTGAAAAGTCCAAGTTCAAACCTCGGGATCATACTCAAGACCTCTGCGTAGCAGTCCAACGGTCTCCCAATAGGCTGTCGCTACTAGGGAGGAAGGTATATTGCACTCATATTTCGCCATCTTTGTTTTAGATACCACGTAATAATCTTACCTGTATATTTTTCCTGTTACGTTACTATTTCATAACTATAAAGTAATATGTATCTTCAATAAAGAAGTACGTGTGCCAATAACACTTCTGCTCGTGGTTTTATCTACGTTATGTATCACAAGTTGTGGTCATATTAAAGAAATGTATGCGTGTCATATGCGTGCCATGTTGTGTCATGTCAGTCTAAATGAAAACAAAGAAAATAATTTTCTCTGGATTTGATTTATGATGGTCTCATACCAATATTATTTTCTTTTCTTCGACATTTTCCGTGGAAATATTATTTGCTTTTGAAAATAAGGTCTTAAACTTACAAATGACGCATGTGCCTCCATGAATGAATTCAGGTTCTGTGATGTACTATTCTTAAAATAATGTGCCGCAAATAAATGTAAGTTTATTTTCTTTTAATGTATTTTTCTTTATTTATATCTTTTACTTTACCGTACATTAAAATATACTGTTTTAGTTATGTAGTAGTAGCGATTCATACAATTTTACACACACATAAACAACATTTTCTTCTAGCAACGTGAACTAAAGGCGTCAATGTAACCAGCCAGCACCACTTTACACACAAAGAATACTAAATAATTTGACAGTTGATCATTTCACCGTTTCACTACTTTTTTTAAATATCGAATGTAAACAAACATTCACTGAGCTTTCTACTAGCATTGCGCGCCATCACAATGACTCGCACACCAACACAACTTTCAATCGTACGCACATATACATGTACACTCACACATACAAATAGTCGAAAATCAACCTTTCTCTAGTTCATTTTCCCCTGGTACAGCCGGTGGCAATATTTTTTTTTCACCACGAGACCAAATGCCAATTTGGTCGGTCGTTGTGCCAGTTACGAAAGTTCATTGCCGGATACCGTTTGCCGACCTACCTTCACAATTCGCTGGTATTTATTTTGGACAGACAGTTAGGTTTTATTCGGCATTAAAATGCTGTGCAAGATGAGATCGGCCGTTACGATAAAGGTGCCGTGCCGTTTATTGATCGGTGACGTGACGTGTTAGCACGTGAACTATACATGTTCATTCATTAATTCATATACGTAATATTTCACAATACTACGTCAAATAACCTCGTTTTACAATGTAAGAAATCATGTCTCAAACATTTCAAATTTACGGATTCGAAATTTTGATTGGAGATTCCTCTTTTTAACGTGACTTTCGTATGAACGGGAGATTATAGCTGTAGGTTTCACACTTTAAAACCTCGATAGAAAGACTCATATATGATCATACAAATATCTGTAAGTCTAAATATGGAGCAGCCCTGCTAGGCATGAAGTTTATTCAATTTACAGAAGTTCACAGTCAATAAACCTTCTGTTGTGTCCCTTCGGTAAGTAGGGTTTCTGGGTTCCTTAAGGAGGAGGTATTGTGTTTTCAGCGATGATTTCTATACGATGTCACTAGTTGTCACTAGAGTAACATAAGTGAGTTATCGTTTAGTATCAAACTAGCCGTATGCTTGTTAGTCGCCTTGGTTGTATGGAAAATATGTCTAGTGCAGGAGCCTAACCGATCACATCTATATTAATTAGCAAGAGGACCACAGCAAAGCATTGCACCTTTTAAAATTTTCATTGATGTTGTCAATAGTTTCACAAATTCAGAACAGAGCATGGCACAAAAATCTATCTATAGATTAATTATTAATTTTGGAAATCTTGTGATGGATGGAAAAATCTATCACCTCAAAATTGGCATTGGCACAAAACCACAATACTGTTTATTCACCACTTCGCGTTATTTTCTGTTTGTCCTCATTTTCATTATTTACAATGTTTCGGCCTGAATTAGACGGACAAAGAATCACCTACCAAACTTCGATAGTTATTAGCACTTCACGAATAGCGCAATCGATTTTCAGTGCTAATCTTGTTATGTCGCACCGAATATTGTGGCTTTGAACTTCACACAGATGATCTACAAATATTGGCTACGAGTTTAATTAACCAAGATGTCATACATCTTCAATCAATCAAACTAAAAATATTATATAAATTCTTTCTCGCTGGAAACGTAGTTATAAACTAGTTTGGGCTAATATCTATAACTGTTCTTTATAATTATTGTAACTGGTAAAATGTAATTTAAACAAGAAAATCTACGAAAATACCTATAAACGAAATTTTTCAAACATTTAGATTTGCTCACTATTTTTCAAGATACTATCTTTTCAACATATATATGACTTCGAAAAGTAAGTCGCTCGATGAATAGCATGGAGCACTACTTACTTTTCGAATTCTCGTGCATAGTGTGGGCAGAGCGCGTTTTAGTCAAAGCCAATTAGGAGAGACTAAAAAATCTTCCTCTCGTCCTAACTTTCATTCTTTTTCACGAAGAATACGTAGATTCGAATACACGCGGTACCCTTAATGTAGATAATATTTTATTTGCAATCTTGGTAATATTCGAAAAACCACCTGTAAGTAACGAAGAATCTTACCAAAGATCTTTACAGCCTAGCCGTTCGTGCTTTGCTGCTTATATTGCAACATTTGTATACATATTTCAGAGTAGTAGAGCCTTGCTGATTTCAGCATGAATGGGCTGGCTCGACCGGGGAAGGACTACCCTCTCACAGAATATCGACGTAAAATAGCAGTATTCCTACTTTTGTGTTTCGTTCGGTGAGTGAGAGTACCGGAGGTCCAAACACTCTTTTTCTCGCTTTCCGGTCCTCCTCCTTCCCACTTCCTTTCCTAAAAGGTCGGCAACGCGTAAGTGATGCCGCTGGTGTTGCATGTATCCATAGGCTACGGTGACCACTTTCCATCAGATGGGCCATATGCTTGTTTGCCACCTTAATAGTATAAAAAATAAAATAAAAATATGGCACAATGATTTAAATGGACAAACTGCATCAGCCAAACCACAGCGAGAAATTTTAGCCTCAGGTGAATTAAAATTTCTATGTTTTATGCCTAGGATTCTATCATGGAAAAATTCCAACTATTAACCGAATTTACATACTTTCCATATTTTAAATTGCATACCGTCATTTTCTGACATACATGCAACAAAAAAAATTACTATGAAATATTCTACGAACGAAAAAAGTAGGTACATTCAACCAGTATGTATCGTACTACAAAAAAGCAACCTGCCAAATTGTAATGTTCACATTTGTATATGGCATTGGTCGCGATACAGTGCCAATCGTTCACGGTCGTAGTGTATTTAGGCAAATTGGGTGAAAGGTGAACGAACTTCGAAGTC
Source organism: Catocala fraxini (assembly GCA_930367265.1). NCBI lineage: Eukaryota > Metazoa > Arthropoda > Insecta > Lepidoptera > Erebidae > Catocala > Catocala fraxini. Next base: position 15,152,190 of record OV884047.1, on the reverse strand, counting down.
ATTTCACCGGCCGTTGACTCATCGTAGCGATTACAACGCTATCATTACTGGCCAAAATTTCGCTCGTTATTTAAAATATTTGTCTGTGGTACTGCCTAGTTGGTGTGGCGGAGGTTCACTGTGACCGTGATGTCTCGAGTTCGATGCCCGGGTAGGGTCCACGTGTGCTAAGATATTTTTTTGGTCATTTTTCATTGAAACCTGGATTCTGTCTCTGAAAGCTACCAGTCCTGGATGTCATGAAAATTTATGACAATCTCTATAACCTGACAAATATATAATAAGTCTAAGTCAGAAGATTACCTACGGCCTGAATAGCTCTAACTCAAGCGAAAAAAAAGCGAACGCCTAGTAGAGATTACTTTAAACTGTTTTGGGTTCAAATCTATGTCGCACGCTTTCGAAGTACCTACGTATTGTAAAGTTAATTATCGCTTTAACGGTGAAAGAAAATATCGTGAGGAAACTTGAATGTTTGTGAGTTTTCCATCACGTTTCCAAAGTTATGTAAAATCTAGAAGCCCGAACTTAGTGGAGGACATTCGCGAGTTATGCCCAAGACCTTCTCATTATAAGAGAAAGTCAGATTCGTTAATAAACAAGACGTTAGTATGTTTCTCTTATCTCAGGCATTTTTCTAACATATTACATTAGAAAGGAACCGATCCTTTGGGAAGCTTACACGGAGACATGGGTCCAACGTGAAGAGGCCCTTCGAGAGTTGTAATCTAAAGTAGGGCAGAACACTTACAGCGGCACTAGCCGCAGTAGACATAAGACTATCGCCAAGTATGGACTTTAATATATCTGGGCTATAGGATGGGTATTTGATGGACTGATATTCATTGGTACAATTACTATATTATATTAACATGGTCGTATCGGAGACAATTTTGAAAAAAAAAATGTATTATTATTATCATCAACGTTCAAAAATGGCAAAGTGAAATAATGATTCTAGAATCTTTGAGTGTACGTATGTGTAAAACTACTTAACAGATTCTGATACAGCTTTCGCAATATGCTAGCTTCAGTTTTAACTTAAAGTCTAAGTTATGCTTTACCTAACTCTGCTTAGCACAACTGGAGGTATAGTGCATAATATCAACTTACACCAGTTGTAGATGAACTATACTACACATGATAAGCAGTAGCTACATTTCTTTCTTTCAAAAATAAATAAATGATAGTAATGTCCTCCAGACCGAATTTTCGGCCACGGCGGCCAATCTTAACAGAGACTGGCCATCTGCGCAGGAGATATTATATTGCACAAGTGTGTGCGCAAACATAAAGGCACTTTCTATTCCCTAATGATCCGATGGGACAGTAGTCCGACACGACCGGAGAGAGATCAGGCGCAGGACCAACGGCTTTACGTGCTTTCCGAGGCACGGGGGTGTCTAACAGCGCCAACTTCCTAACTCCGGGCTCGTATTGAGATTCCTAAACGGAAAAACCAAATACCATTATGTTGGTCCGACCCGGGATTCGAACGCGAGACCTCATGCACAACAGTCGCATTCACTACCGCTGCGCTACGGATGCAGTAAATAAATAAAAAAATATATTTGATACAAAAGAGAATATATTCACTGTGGGTACATCGTTATTAGACAATAACTATATAGTATGTATTTTATTAAAAAGTACTGAGACTGTTTACCAAACTAGGCTAGAGCTTATATTTTGGCTGACAGTGTTCTGTCGTGGTAATTGACACTAGAGTACGTATTTAGATTTAGATGTGAATGTTGCTATCTAGCGGATTACAAGAATCGAACCTATTGCCATTTACTAAGCAAAGATCCAGACTCCGTGCTGTTTCTAAAACTTGACTCAAAACCCCCATAGAACTTTGCACGACACAGAAATAGAGTCCAAGACCTTATGCACAGCAGTTGAATACACTACAGCTGCGACCACCGAGAAACATCAACCTTTCTCTAGCTAGTCCAAAAATAACGTATTTTAATTTTTCGCGTTGGAATGTTGATAATTACAATAATCTATGCGCATAATTAGAAATTAAACAAGTGAGTAACGGCCATGAATTGCCGTTTATCTTAGAGTTTGAAAAAATGGTATCACGTGACCAGAGGTCAAAGGTCATCGTCATTTCGGGGTATATCGACTATGCTGAGTCGAATGGCGTTGATCGTAAATCTCTAGCTCTTATGGTTCTTGAGTTGAAAGATGGTATCACGTGACCTTGAGATCAGAGGTCAAACGTCATAGTCATTTCGGAGGTATATCGACTATGCTGAGTCAAATGGCGTTGACCGCTAGTCTCTAGCTCTTACGATTCTTGAGTTGAAAGTTGTATAACAGACAGACGGACGGACGGACGGACAAAGCTGTTGTAGAAGAGTTTTTTCGAACTCTAACAGGCAAGTTCAAGACAATTTAATTCATTTGGGTGATATTGGGTCAGTGGGGAGACCAACAGACTACAATGCAGAGGGTTCGGATTCGAACCCACGTCGTGCACCTCTGACTTTCGGAAGTTATATGACTTTTGAAAATTATGTGCGTATTGATTGACAATTATCGCCTGCTCCGTGCCTCGGAGAGCACGTTAAGTCGTTGGTCCCGGCTGCCATGAACATCTATGGCAGTCGTTATTGGGAAAGTCAATACCCTCTTATATCCTGACACTGGTCTAGCCTTAGGGTATCGTTAGCCTTCGGGTTGCGGAGATCAGGTGGCAGCCGCTCCGTGTAAAAACTGATATCCAGTCAAATCCGGTTAGACCAGAAAAGCCGACCCCAAGTGACTTGGGAATAATAAAGGCTAAGAGCGAAGAGAAGAAGGGTGATATTGGGTATATTCGTATCATGTACCTTACTTCTGGAAAATCGAACGGGGTTGAGTCGTCTGGAATTTGGGATAACATTTATTTTAGAAATTAATTAGTTGAGTACTGATTTGATTGCTAGAATATGTGCTATTCTTCTGTCTTTAAAGCAGTGCTCTAGTAAAATCTTAAAACAGTGAATTCTATTTGATTGTTGTCTGCACGGATGGCCTAGTGGTTTAAGTACTCACCTCGTCTATCACAAATATTTTTTTCGAATCAACCTTGACTCGAAAAAATCATTTGTGAATACCACAAAATGTCGGGTGTCCTTTTAGTTCCTTGTTTAAATTTTGTAAACTCCCCGCGTCACAGATTTTATTTCTTTATGTAAGTGTGTATACAAAAATTTAAACAAATACGTTAAAAAAATGTTGGCAAACGTTTACTAACCAATCAGGACAATCTCTAGCAGTAGCAATAGTGTGATAGTATATCACACAAAAAAAGTTTCCACTGAAACTCCTTTTAAAATGGATTCAGGCATAGACAATAATGTCTTTAATTATTAACCTTTGAACATTATGACTAAGTTAATTTATATTTACATACCTATAATATCCGATAAGCATGGCATTTCTGTCATAAATGGAAATGCATGTTGCATTTTCCTTCCTGTCATCATTTAATTAACTTCATAAATACATATTTATGAAGTTAATTAAATGATTCAAATTGTCTAGTATACATAGTACAAGTTCTGCTTAGTTTGGGCTAGGTGGTGTTGCGTGTATGTGATAGAATATTATTATTATTATTATTATATATTATTGTTGTTATATAATTAAACACATTAATGCATTTATACGTAATCTCACACTTAAATAACCGAAGGGATAGATAAAGGTGTATTACACCCAAATTTCGCCATGGGTTTAGGCCCCATGGATTTAGGTCCCATGGGTTTAGGTCTCACGTCATAGAAAGCGAGTCTTTCTGTGTACCGCCAGAGGCAGACTCTGTGCTGCAACTGAGAATATGTAGACAGAAAAATCCAATAACACTTTGCTCCAACTTAAATTGAATTCGCGACTTCACAAGCAGAAGCACACACACACTGGAAACTATGCAGCATATAAATATAATGAGCAAGTAACGTGTTTTCATGTACGGGGTGTACATGAAAACACGTTACTTGCTCATCAGCCTCATCAGCCTCACTTTTAATTTCAAACTTGTACCAGCGTTGTGTTTACACTGCAACATTGCTGACGCAGGACCTTATTAATTGATATTTATTATATTGGTTTTGTTTCCTAGAAAGTGTATAAGAATGTGGAACAAATAAAGTTATTTTTCTTTCTTTAATTCTCTGCTCAAACATAGCTTTCTTTCTTCCTTCGATCTGAGGTCTTTTTTTAAACCTCGCTTCATCCTTGAAGCTTGAAAGTATGAAAGCGCACCTCTTTAAGGCGTCAAAGTAGAGATGTCGGCACCACTTCACGTGTGGACGTGGTGTGCAGGGCTGTGCATGTTGTGATCTACACGACTGTTTACCATCAGGCGGATTGACAGGCAATGATAAAAATATAATTACTCATTTACTGTAAATATTCAGATTTACTCAAAAGACGTAGTCTGTCCGGATCTATAGGATCCCCAGACTATAAACTATATCGGCTATGTTTAGTTCCAACATAATAGGGGCTATACTATTGCCAGTCAATGGCCATGTCTGTAGCCCGCGCTGATACCATTGATTGCATATGTACTAGAGACAACTTAAGTAAATAAAATTGTAACACATGTTAGAGTGCTTTCTAAGGCGCAGTGTCCATATTTAAGAAACGAGTCGTTTACCTACGGACAGTAAATTTGTGTCACATATGCTATGAAAAATATGTCAGAATTTAACTGTTGGTAACTAAAACTACTAGTTTCTTGATATACGAACTGGGCCTTATGCAATTATTGCAAAGACAGGTTTGAGTGCATATTTAGAACTTGCACTTTTGTGTATTACGCTACTGCTTAATTAATATTGCACTCAATCGTGTCTTTCCAATAATCGCTTAGCGCAGATTGAGTGGAAGGAATGCACTCTAACTCGGGTTACTAAAATTTTCTGGAAATGTCTCTTCTGGCACGTAGTCTAGAAAATGGCTACGACGGAAAGTTTGAAAATTCGATGTATCTGGGTATTGAATCCGTTCCTTTACGATCTACAACATCGCAAGCACTCATGTTACGTCACTTGATGAGACAGTCTACGTAAATTTTCTAAATTAAAATTAATAAGACTAATTATTTAAAGGTTTACACTATTTTTGATACTGATTGTGAATAAGCTATGAATTGTACAGATTAAAATATATTTTTTTAGTTCGGACTATCACTATAATTATACGTTTGAGTGGACGATTAAAAACCCTAACGTGGGAGAGCCACGCTTGGCGCTTCGGCACGAATGGGCCGGCTCGACCGGCGTGATACCACGGCCTCACAGAAAACCGGCGTGAAATAGCGCTTGCGTTGTGTTTCATCGAGTGAGTGAGGGTACCAGAGGCCCAACCCTTCTCCCTCCTGGGGGTGGGGAGAAACTTAAAAGGCTGGCAACGCACTTGTGACTTCTCTGGTGTTGCGGGTGTCCATGGGCGGCGGTAATCGCTTACCATCAGGCGATAGGCCTGCTCGTTTGCCTCATACATCATTAAAAACAAGTTAGATACCCGATACAGCAAAAGTGATTTTTCGTTACAAATTTTCTTTAGTACCACTAAATCTTGCAACGTGGTTAATGCATTGCATTAGGGTCCTCCCTTATCATATAGGTTTAAAATAGCTGGTGAAAGGGGTTTTCACCAAAAGGTAAAAAACCTCTGTCTATCCCACGGGTTATTAGTGTAAATCAATGTATGTGTGTCGTAATTTCTTATTCAGAAAGAGAAATCCAGTGTCTAAAACTTAGACTCATTATTTGGACATATGTTTGTGTTTTATTTAAACCTGTCCGTGAGATCTCAAGTTTGATTCCCGGAGCTACTAGATTAACGGTTAACGATAACAACCTCTCCCTTTTATATTCAAAAGATTTTCACTCGCTATACATTTAAAAAATGAACAACATATTAAAAGAAAAAGTTCGGTATTTAATATGATGCGATAATTTTGGCTTCCGTCGGGCGCGGTCGCAAGCGCATAGCGTCGGTGCTCCAAACATTGACGTTCGCTTCGCACAAGCGCGACCACTTTCATCGAGTCGGACCTCGTAGAAAGTTAGGGAATCGACTATTTGACACGGCGAAAGCTCCAAGCTTTGTGCCACTTCACACATATTAACCACAATTTGAGGCCAGTTTATACAAAAAATGTAACCAGTAATTTTGTGTATTGACTTTCATATAATCACTGTTTTGTTGTTCCTGTAGGTAAGCAAGACTGCAAGTTAAGCTCTTACATTCGTGAGGAAACGGGTTTTATACAGCCTTATTAGATCTGTAGTATGGATTGTAATTAATAGAAGTCATTACGCTATCGCTGTGGTATCGTATAATTCTTTTGCGATGAAATGGATGGATGTATCTTTGACTAACCCTGTTTATGCCAGCGAGAACGTGTAACAAGACCACATTGGTTCTGGCAGGGGTGAATAAATATAGCCATAATCGACGACCGTGCATAACAAATGTGCGTGTAGCAGCAGTGGAAATCCGTTGCTCTGAAGATGTAAAAGTAGTTGCATCCACTACATCATTATATAGAAGACACAATTTTATGATATATGGAAACTGAAATTTCAAAGGAAGGCCGACGCCGAAGCTGCAATATAACCAAATTGAAACCATATTGGGTTGAGTGTTGTGGTTTCTGCAGTCAATGAGGAAACATCTTTAAAATACATAACACTTTGTTTAATATATGGATGCTGGAGAAGAATAACATTGTGAGTAAATCTGCATGACTGAGAGCTCTCCAGAATGTTCTCGAAGATATGTGAAATCAGTCAACCAGCATTGGGTCAACGTTGCAGAATATGAGACTAACTTTTCTGAAAACTGAGACCGTGCCCAACAGTAGGACAGTTTATATACAGAGCTGATATTATATTTATATCATTATTTATCCATCAATGAACTCGCTGCCCTCTACCACGATATCAATCACCATATTTTCGCTCGCCACACCTTAGCTTTGTGCAAAGGCCTTTCGAATGAGAGGTGTACCGCCAGTCATGTGAGTTTCATACGAAATGTATGAATCTAGGTCGACTGTGGTCATTGACCAGGCGACCGCCCAAATGACAGTTGGAAATGGCTTGGTCGAGTTTTAGAAGCATAGCCCCGGGGCAGTGCCGGACAAAACGATGGTTACTGGTTTCTATTAGTCTTAATTTGAAGAGCTATTTGTTTATTAGGCTATTCACTGACCTAAACATAGCTATGAGAGGTGGATTAAACAATAAATATTTATATTGAATCGAATTAGGCGTTATTTGGCGAAAATCCATAGTAGTGTAATAGTGCAAGTTGGAGTGCGCCCGGGTCCCAGGACGTGGCTGTCCCCATCCAGAGGAGTTCGGTACTGTCAATCTTTTTTTATTGCAAAAGTTGGGGTGGGCAATCCGAGGGTGCGTGGTGGGTTCTTCCAATTTTTTTTTAATGCCTGTTTCGATTTTTTTGCCAAGGATACAAATGATGAATCTCCGGCTGGCCTGGGGCAATACTTTAAGTAAAAGTAACTAAGAAGTACCTTCTACTAGGCAATCAGCGACAGAGTAGTAAAGATGTGACTACGGTGTACAAATATCTATATCTTTTTTATTAACTTTCTTTTATCCTGTCTTAACTACGTTCCCTAAGGAAAGACGAGAGTGATGCCTCTGATATAGTAAGTCATCATGAGCTACCATAGGCTACGATGAGTGCTTGCCATTTAGTCGGCCTTATGCTTGTTTGAAACCTGTAATACCTATATAACAAACTGAGGATGAAAACCTTCAGTAATCTTCGGGTTCTTGCTAATATGTAACTGTAAAAAAAATAAGCATTGTATGTTCTTCTATTTTTTTTATGCTAATTTTAAACATTTTTATTTTGGAGTACAACATTCGTGATAAACGTCATTGGGTTTTCCCTCGAGCAATTTTCAATGGCAGTACGGAGTCATTGAGTTCTGTAGACGAATATCAGGCTTGCTTTTTGTACGTAGTATCTTAAAATAGCTGCCAAATCATTGCATGGATTGCAAATTGGCTTAAGTGGTTACATCGCTACTGCTCATGCGCTGAATGCTATGGGTTCGGTCTTTACCCCATGTAAGAACATTTCTGTGATTAGGTCGTAATTATTTTGAGTCTGGGTATTCTGTATATCTATTGAATGTTTGTATATTCTCCCACGGCATAGAGAATCTCTAGTGAGTTGAACATTTAATAATATAATATATTATATCACATACACACAACACCATATAGCCCAAACTAAGCAGAGCTTGTACTATGGCTTCTAGACAATGGATAAAATAAATAATGAATACATATTACACTATACATAGAAACACCCAGACCAAGACAAACATCCATGTTCATGCACACAAATGTTTGACTTGTGCGGGACCCGACGAACCCGAAACGTCGAGCGTGGCAGTCGGTTACACTAACCACTACGCCATCGAGGTCGACAAAGCTTAGAACTAATAATTATATCCTAGCCAAATCCTTCGGAGAATACGTATTTGTAAGAATCACTCCAGCTGCCTGCTTATCTGTCATGCCGATTTTCCTCAGGGATTGCTGTTTTCCTGTTTTCTTGTTTATGTAAGTATATAACATGTAAATGAGGATAATATGTCGTGTGTTTTGTATTGCCTGTTTTATTTACACATTGTACAGCAAAACATGAACAGCAAAATATGAATGAAACGACGTCAATGCTTACGTTGTCGCTATTATCGACGACCGGGCTTCATTCATTAATAATATTTATATATAAGGAAAATAACTTTAAGCGTATATATACATACTTACCTAAGTAAACCTGGAGTTAAAGACTTTGTCTTAGAGTAAATAACTCATCAAAAGTCAAAGTCAAAAATCATTTATTTACTTAGGTCACAAAGTAACACTTATGAACGTCAAAGGGGTTAGTGAGTTTATTACATTTACTGAATTTACATTTATGTTAGTTGCTAGGTTCAGGCATCATTTGAACTTGAAAGAAAATGCGCAAAAATGCATAGTAATGAATAAAATTAGTAAAATTATTATTATGGTCTTAGTTATAATATATTTTGTATAGTTTATAATATCGTAACTGCATAATTTGATTCCTCCTTCCCCATTCTACCATCGGACGACCAGACAAGCAGACCAGCGCCACAGGTGGATATACCACATTTACGCACGAAGCGCTTTGCTTCCACTTTTATAATGCGTACCGCAAAGGAGTGGAACTCACTACCTAAGTCTGTATTGCCCGATGAGTACAATCTGGGTGTCTTCAAGTCGAGAATAAATAGGTATCTTCTAGGCAAGCGTGCTCCATCGTCGACTGCATCGTCATTTACCATCAGGTGAGATCGCGGTCAAACGCAAGCCTATAGGAAGTAAAAAAAAAGGTTTTGAGTTATCCTGCAAAGATATTATAATTGTGATTAAATAAATAAATAAATAAAATGTATTTACATGCCGTTGTATCTATGTCTAATGAGTAGGCAATTTAGGCAATGTAGGCTTCTACTCAAAAATAGCTGGTGAAATGTATTACACCGCCTCACTACTATCTAACTCCAGTTGTTCTAAGTCCTACGTGAAAAAGGACGAGCGGTGACGTATTTCCAGTCTTTGTGTTATTATTTCCCTGTTAATTATTAGAATGCCAGACAGGCCGCTGGCATGCCAGGTTAAGAATGTCCTTACAAATGCCTAATAAGACTGCTTGATCTAAGGATCTGCCCTCTTAACGGAGACTGGCCAATTGCGCAGGAGATATTATAGTGCACAAACGTGTGCGCAAACACAAATGCACTCTGTGTACCCTAACTCTCATGATCCGATGGGACGGTAATTCGAGACGACCGAAGAGAGATCAGGTGCAGGACAAACGGCTTTACGTGCTTTCCGAAGCACGGGACTATATCTAACACCGCCAACGGCCTAACTCCGGGCTGCTGTTGAAAATTCTTAACAGGAAAACCCATTAACTTTTGTTGTTGGCCCGACCCGAGATTCGAACCCGAAACCTCATGCACAGCAGTCTTATTCACTACCGCTGCGCCACGGAGGCAGCAGTACTAACTAATGAAATATAATTAACATTTGTGATTAGCTGTTTAATGTATTCCAAAATTTGCTTACCAAAAATAGGTTTGAAATCGAAACTTTCTGATCGTAAAATTTTTGGAATTTTAATTAAGGATTTCCGTAAGATAAGGTGAGATAAGATATCATTAAGTTATTAATGATACATAATATTGTCTTCTGTTTACGCGAATGTTATTCATTGAAATTAAACTACTATATACGGATTTTATCGCGTTATTTATTTTTACCATCCGTCAAGTGCCAACTACCTTTACAAGATGCAGGGGTCTATAAAATAGATTGTGACTGCGGACTCTCATACATTAGTCAAACCAAGAGAAGCATAGGCATGAAAGAACACATAGCTGATGTTAAACACCAACGCTCGTTGAAGTCTGCTGTGTGTGAACATGTGCAACAGGGGACCAACCACTACCTGAGATTTGACAAACCACAGATTCTCTCTAAAGAACACAGATTCCTACCAAGGATGCTTCGCGAGGCTATTGAAATCAAAAAACATCCTAATTTCAATAGAGAAGATGGTTGGAATGTACCACCAGCTTGGGATCCAGTCATTCAAATAGTCAAACCCAAGAAGAAGCAAACCACAGCTAGACTTCATGATACTCTGAGCTCATTCTGCGTAAATAGAAACACCAATGATTAAATTATGTTCGGGTACTTTGAAATAACGACACTGGAACATTGAGACAACTACCATCTTAGTCTCCCCGTGACCATGGCTGCTGAAAAGCAACCGAAACGTCGGGGAAAGTGTAAACTTAAATATAAATAGTTTTAATAGTTTTAATAATTTAATTAGCTTAAAATTAGTAAAGTTTAATAGTATCTAGTAGTAGTGTAACAATTTCAAAATTTTGTAATAAAGTGTAAAATAAATAACGCGATAAAATCCGTATATAGTAGTTTAATTTCAATTATTAATGATATTTTTTTTATGTTATAGTAGGTAAACGAGCAGACGGATCACCTGATGGTAAGCGATTACCGCCGCCCATGGACACTCTTTTCTGGCTGCCGGCCTTTTAAAACGGAGTACGCTCTTTTCTTAAAGGTTTGTAGGTTTGTTTGTTTATGTTACTGATATATTATTACATGAAAACGCGGAACGGCAAATTGAGACCGAGCAAACCAGGCAGCGGCATTAACTTTATAATAATAATATATGTATATACGGAAAAAAGGGCCTGCCTCGTGGGCGTAGCGTTAATGAATGCAGGGTTAGATTCCCGGATTAGGCAGTGTTATAGGGATATTGTTAAGAAATTGTCTGTTGATTGAATTATTTTGTTAAGTCTCCCGTGACACTTCAATTATGCCTAGTGCGACAGTTGTCTTTTTAAACAATAAAGAACTAAACACAAAAAAAATTCAGTATGAATATTACAATATTACTGAAGAAAACTAAAAAAATATTTACTTGCTATTTTGGTTACAAATTACTAGCATTATTGTTGTTGAATTTTTATATGTGTTCTAGATTTTGTCTGCGACTTCGCACGCGTAAATGAAGGTAAGGTTAGGTTAGTTACAGTACTTTTTTCAGGACAAAAGATACCCTATGTCCTTTTCTGTACCCCTGACAACGTGTATGTAAATTTTCACGATGATCGGTCTAGTAAGTAAGGCGTGAAAGCGTAACGAACAGACTAACATTCACATTTATAATATAAGTTAGGGTAATAAAGATAAGTATAGATATTGATACTGATACAGTAAAAGCCACGCACAGGCGCATGTATCTAATTTGTATAATGATGAGTCAAGAGAAAAAGAAGCGATGAGAGTTGTTTTGATATGTACCGGATGCTGCAAGCGGATCAGGGAAAGTGCATGTGAATAAGTGTTAATAACAGGCTAGGAAGATCCGTTTACCTATCAATGTTTAAGGAAAATTATCTAACACTGAACTGAGTGCAAATTTATTATTTGATTGCCTTACAGACTGGTGACTACGTAAGCTTTGATGCGCAGGTATGCGGTCCGAGGTTTAATTTTGCTGCAGAGCACTCCGAGTGGAATGCCGCGGCCAACCATAACAGTAGAAGTCTGTCATACTCTGCTCTGCTCTGAGCGGAACAAAGGGGATGACTTGATAATTCGAGTCGTATGTTTACATTAAAGGAAACAGAATAATTATTTTCCAGATCTACTTTCGCATTTGTAGTATTAGTATAAATGTCGACTGCACCGATCGTGTTGTGGTTTAAGTCGTAGTATGTATGTATCTTATGTGGGAGCCAGTCAGTGCAGACCGGCGACACTTCGACCCAGTGGGATCTTTTGTGTCGACACTCTCCCAATAACGACTGCCATAGATGTTCATGGCAGCCGGGACCGACGGCTTAACATGCTCTCTGAGGCACGGAGCAGGCGATAATTGTCAATCAATACGCACATAATTTCAAAAAGTCATATAACTTCCGAAAGTCAGAGGTGCACGACGTGGGTTCGAACGCGAGACCCTCTGCATTGCAGTCTGTTGGTCTCCCCACTGAGCTATCGCTGCTTAAGCAGAGGTAAGTAGTATAGTCGGTTCGATTCCCACAGGGGCAAAATTTGTGTAATCTACAAATAGTTGTATTAAGTCTTTTCGGTTCTTTGTGTCCGTTTTTTGAATATTATAATATGTCAATTTCTCCGCGACACAGGATTTAATCCTAGTGCGGGATTGAAGATAGAAAAAGAAATGTTTGGATTATTTTACGTTGGCAATATTCTGTTACAAGATCGCGGTCATATTGTATGTATTATGATAATACTAACAACATCGCAGCGATATGTGTTCGCAATTAAAACTATTTTATATAAATTAATTAGAGGCGCCAATCACAAATACTGCCAGTCCGAATGTAAAATCTTTTTGTGTTAGATAGCTCGTTTACTGAGGAAGGTCTAGCCTTCACGCTTGGTCTTAAATGAGCAGAGTAGATAAATTATAAAAAATCCATATTAAACGCAAGTTAAATAAATAATTTGAAGCTGAAAATTTTGTATATGAAACGCAATAATCTCAGGAACAACCAGACCGACATGAAAATGTAACTTTACGTGATAACAATTAGAGTTTATGGCATCATACTCTAAAGGAGGTCACTAACACACACGTCATTTATCTAAACTAATATTATAAAGTGAAAAGATTTTATTTTTTGTTAGTTTGTTTTTATGTTTAAGGATTTAAATCAAAATCTACTCAACCGATTTCAAATATTCTTTCACCATAAGAAAGCAATATTATCAGTAAACAACATCACAAAATATTATCAAACAAAGTCCCCCGCCGCGTCAGTCTGTTTGTCTGTCTGTTCGCGATAAACTCAAAAACTACTGAACGGATTTTCATGCAGTTTTCACCAATAGATACAATGATTCATGAGAAATGTTAAGGTGTATAACTTTTTAAAGTTGTACTCTCCGTGCGAAGCCGGCGCAGATCGCTAGTAGGCGATATTTTATTTTAAAAAATACTGTTTCTAACTATCCTAACCTACTTTTACGCAAATGAAGCCACGAGCAATAGTTAGTCGCAGATAAAACCGCCGTACATATCTAGTGAACCTACTAGAAAAAATCACCTTTCAGCATCGCAACACCCAATGAGTCATTCATTAATGATATGAATCCGTAGACAGTTACGAAAGTTTCGTGATTTCGGTATGTTTACCTCCGTGTTGCGAAAGTTCTCTCAGACGTCACTCTGACTCATTGTTATTTCCTTGTAACATGGAGTCCATTCATGCACAACTTATAGAAGGATGTCGGTATAGTAACGCAATGAAACGGAACCTTGAGAATGACGTTAGGACATTCCATTGAGAAACAATTTAGGCTATTACCAATGTTATTTGTGAATGGTATTCATGGTTTGTTGTGATGTTGGTGAGGTTGATTTATATGTATAGTATGGTAAGGTACGCGTATGGATGTGTAGTAGTTCCAGGGGTGAGGCAAGGTTACTGTCCTTGTAAGCCTTGCATAAAGCCTGAAAACTGCGATGTAATGGGAATCCCGAACAACTAGAGCAGCCCTCCTGACACAGAAGATTACTGCTTAACAACTTTGTGTTGTGTTCCTATGGTGAGAAGGGTTTCCAGGCTCTTTAAGGAACTGAAGATAAGTAATCTTTCTCTCCCGCGTTGTAGATACAGCAAACAGCGACATATATCCCCAGGTATCACATAAATATTTTTTATGACTTGAGTACCGTATCTCATCTTAAGTAAGGAGGACTACTCCCAACGCCCAACTATTCTTAAAATAATCGCAGCTAATTATTTTTAGATGGTTCGTATATTTTTTTACATTTTAGTTTATAGTGAACTGTGGTGGAAGTTAAAATATTGTTCTATATCTACATTCACTATAGACCATTCATCCTGTTATGTGGCACCTAAAACATACCTGCCACGATGTGACGGCAATTTTAGAAGTCATGCAGTGCTGGTATTTGCCCTCGCATTTTAGGGACGCCGTACAAATTAGAGCAATACGGCTAGAAAAATACTTTTACCTTACAGGAGATCGCAGACAATTTACCTTGTGTTGTGTACCCACAATGAGAAAGATTTTTAACTTTTTTTTTATGGGTTGCGTCAAGTTGATATTCCAGGTGTCGCAGACGTCCATAGGCTACGGTAATCGGTTACAACAGTCAAACAGTACGCATACTTATTAACTTGGTTCTATAAAAAAGGCCCTCTGCCAACCTATTCGGAGACCTAGGCGTAAGTCTATATAATATGTAAAAAAGATTCCGTTTGCAAGTTGGCACTTCGATCGTGCGTGGCGTTATCACTGCGTGTGATTTCCGATCGTATCACACGTTAGAGATCGTTGACCCCATGCCGCATCCGAACACTTTCGTAGCGGCTAGAGACAATGCAGAAACGCTAACTATTAGGGGGTCGATGGCCGGTAGCGGTTGCCTAAATGCACGTACTTGCAGTTGCCATGCAATAATCACCGACGTTTTACGTGAACGTTTGTCGGTACGTGTTTTAGAATATGGTTAGGGGTTTAAGTGGTCTAGGTGACAATTTAAGATTTGTGGGATCGACACATGAGACAAATATGTATGCCTTCTAAAGATGTTACAGGGGTGCTGTATGTGGTCGTCGACATTGAAATTTTGTGGAATTTTACTTGATGAGATGCCAAGTGTTGCTAATAGAAAAATAATTACAGATTATATCTTTTGGCCATTTAAAGCCTGATTTTAAAATGAACGTATATAAATAATAAACAGATTGCAAGATAAATAATATATACTGCTAATAGTGATATACCAAAATTAAATACTGTATATTATACCAAAATTAAATAATACTTTGTTGGTCACAGAAAAATGTCTACGAAGCATCCAGGAATGCCCAGTGAAAGCGCTACGCAAGATATAGAAACCAATATGCACTGTTAACTGTCAACCTCCAAGGACACAAAGAAAACTTATAGCCCAGAGATAGGTGCATTACACCTACATTAACGCTAGCGATATTTTAGGTCCCATGTTGTAAAGGAGGAAGTTACTGCCATCTATCGGGCACATTTCCAGGTTTCGTGTTGCTATTAAGAATATTTAATCAGAAAAATCTAATAACACTGTCTGACTTGGAAATCAAACGTGGTACCTCAAGATCGTATGCAGACACATGCCACAGAACCAATGAGGCATTACATTAAAATAATTTTAATTACCAAACTTTACTTAAAATAAATTCTATAAATTATAAATAAAAGCCGATAAATTTATGTAATTGTTTCATTATTCGCATTAATTTGATTTAATTTAATTACATATCTAGTTTAAAGCAGCGATAGCTCAGTGGGGAGACCAACAGACTGCAATGAATATATAATAATTCTAGCCTTAGCGTATCGTTAGCCTTCGGGTTGCGGAGGTCAGGTGGCAGCCGCTCCGTGTAAAAACTGATATCCAGTCAAATCCGGTTAGACTAGAAAAGCCGACCCCAAGTGACTTGGGAATAATAAAGGCTAGGGAGAAGAAGACTTATCTAGTTTATTTTAATTATAATAATTAGTGTTTTATATTTTTTTTTATAATTATTGTTTCGACATTTACAATTTTATAATCATTTATAATCTATATTTTTAAATTTCATTTCATTTTTATATTATTTATTTGTAAGCATAAAGCATCAGTTTCTTTTAATTTGACATTAGTTTTGTTATTTTAACACCATTATTAGTTTGCACGTTTATTGAATGTCAAAAGTTTTATCACGTTTTCAACATTTATTTGTTTTTTTACACACGAGCATAGATTATATTTTTTTTATTTTTTGTTAGCGCATGTCGTGGCTGCCTATAATTGAGGCAGCACTATGTAATGGATTTCTGTGTATGTATAATTACAATGTTTTAGTGTATGCTTTGTTGGTTGTCCTTAAATAAATAAATAAATAAAAGAAGTCCGCAGTCTCTTAAGTCCTTTGCAACCGAAAGCAGAATTTAAAATGTATATTTTATATTCCTTTTTATAGCGAAACTGAGGGTAAGATCCGTGGGTGATAGGTTATCAACCTGTGTGCCTCGTCGAAAGTTATCAACTTGTCTGCCCAATCCAAATACATAATGGCTACGGATCCGTCTTCGTAGAATTCCGTCTCTGCCTTATCGGCAACTGGAGATGTTAAGAAGGTAACTCTTGCATTTTCTTGCTTCAATATAAATTAGTGGTTGCCCGCTATCTTAAGGGATAGGTACAGGGTATATAGGTACCACATTTATCATATTTTAAATCCCACGTAATAGGTGGAGAGTATTTAGCAACCTCTATTATTTAGTTCATCTAGTATTTAGTTTACCGGGTGCATTGCAAACAAGAGTTATCCGCGAATTGAATCGAGGTTCGCCCGATTGGCCCCAGAAATAACCGCAGCGTTATGTTACGGTACCAACGAAGTATTCAAATAGGTACTTCAATTCAAATTTAGATCAGGTTTATTTCAAATAGTATTTAAAATTAAAATTTAATTGTATTGTAAATGTTATTCAAGGTCAATATCATAAGTCATTTAAATTTTGAAATCTATTTTTATAAAACCGTTAACCCAGGAATATTTTTAAATGTTAATTAAATGATTTAGGTACATCATATCTTAAAAGGCACATTATGTCAACATACGAAGTATTTAATTATAACAACCCTTACAAATTGTTTTATTATGCGTTTAGAATTTATATAATATATTCTTTTCTATTTTGGCCTTTTAAAAGACACCGCCCACTAGAAATAATGCCTATGTAGTATTTACTATTTGTAAAGTCGTCTACTTTACAACCATTGTAACGAAGAATATTCTTTGATCTTTTTTTTAGCGCTTTTTTATTTTAGCTATATAATGTCAGCCCCATAAGAAATAGAAATCATTTGTGCAAAAACATGTTATAAATAGCTTCAGCTGGTTTTGATGTAGGTTCAGCTAAAACATTTGATAATGCTCCAAGATATTTTATATTTATTTCAAATAAATGCACATATGAGTTCCTCTGCCTCTGATATCTCTCACACTCAGCTAGCAAGTGTTGGAAATTTTCAATGATTCCACACACCTCACAATTAGGCGAATCAACTTTCTTCATGAGATGTCCAAACTTTCTAGATGGGTAGTGCCCTGAGCATAACCTATGTGCTACAACTATTTCCTTTCTACTTAACCTACTATTTAAGAACCAAGGTACATTGGAAGGCTCACATTGTATGGTTCTGTACCAAATTCTTTTTTCTTTACTTCTGACATCAAAGTATTCTTTAAAATTGTCCCAGCATTTTTGTTTATACTTTCCTAACGAAGAAAATATAACCGGACAATTTTTTTCTATGTGGGTATCGGAACCACAGTCTTTGACCAGGTGATATAGTACACTTATAGACTCTGTGGTCACTACTGACAATTTCTGAACCACTTTTCCAGACTAGAAATCGAGACCTCACGCACTGTCAAACACGCACTGCGCCACCGAGGAAATCCTATCAATAAAAAATCGTTCTAACTGATCGTAGGTACCAGAATAACAGAATTCTCGAAGAGGTCACCCAAATTCGTACTGTTTCTAAGAACAGTCTTACAATCTCGTAGAGTAGCGGGACACCGTAGCCAAGCCCCCGAGGTGCTAACGACCTGGCGTGTGTGATCGGACGTCCGATACAACCGATTAGTTAGAGATGTAGTAGCGATTTTTGTACGAATCGATTTTCCGTTTTATGACTGCCTTGTTGGTTACTGCTGCGGTGGTACAGCTGGTGCGTGTGCGATTGCTGCGTATGAGGTTTCGGGTCAAGCAAAGTGTTACTGGGATCTTCTCTCAACATTTTCTCAGTAGAGGAGAAGTCTGGAACTGTGCCCAATTAACAGCAACAGGCTGGCTCTCTATTACATGAGATCTAAGAGCAAATCTGGTGAAATATGTGTGTCGTCTACACCTCTGACTAACACTTCGGGAATATAACCTGGGTTTTGTTTAAAATGTTTGATGGAAAACTGTTCACTAACCAACCCGGGTATGACCCTAAAGACATGACCGATCGTATACTTTAAGTTTTGGATTTAGAAAAGATGAGTATGATTGGTCGTTATGCCCAATTTATTTATTATAATAATATCAGCACTGTATATAAACTGTACCACTGCTGGGCACAGAGCTTTTCTTATTGTGAGAAGAGTTAGGCTATAGTTCACCACGTTGGCCCAATGCGGGTTGAAAGACTTCAAATATCTTCGAAAACATTATGGAAAGCTCACAGACATACAGTTTTCCTCACAATGTTTTTCTTCACCGTTAAAGCGAGTGATAATTTACTATTTAATACGCTCATAACTTCGAAAAGCCAATAGTGACTTGGGTTCGAACTCGAGACCTCTGCGTGGCAGTCCAACAGTCTCCCACTAGGCTATCACTGCTGTATTATGTATGCGTTGGCTTATTCGAACGGTTCTAGAGCGATTCGGCATTTAATTGGAATAACTTTGATATACCGAAATATTGACCGTTAGCTATAATTATATTCGAAAATTTCGAAAAATGGAGGTCAAAAGACATTGATCTGATTAATATGAAAGTTTAAAGCCGGATTTTGATAATTATTTACAGATTTAATAAGGTAAAGCTGTCAATAATAAAAATGTATAATATCATAAATAACGCAGCGGTAGTTCAGTGGTTAAAGCATTCGATTTGCGAGCCAAAGGTCGTGATTACTGTCTTGAACCCAATGTTAATATGTGTGTGAGTTGGGAGGTAGCATGAATGCTTTATTTGCTAACTTAAGTTGGCCGTGACATAACTTTTTCTACCCCTTCGGGCTACTAGCGATATGTTGCATTGAGATCGTAACATATTAAAGATATTTTTTTATTAATTACCAGGTAATGAACCTCAATGGTTTCATTGAACTTGCGACCGAACTGTCGTAGTTTGATTTCTGCCTATTGCATATCCAACGTGAACCCACTCGTAACACAAGCTTTAGCTCGAGGGTAATTCTCGAGCTTAATTTTAATTATTTAGTATTCTTGTTAATACAAAAATACCTACTAAATAATTTAAAACTCAATGTGCATCTTTAAAAATAAATAAGCAATATGCATGCGTTATATAAACAACCAAATTGAAAATTTATAAATATATATTCTAATTGTGCCTCGCGGTTTCACCCATGCTTATGAAATCTGCTTTGCACCCGTGGCTCGTAGCATAACGTTATATAGCCTATAACCTTCCTTAGGAATTGGGCTACAAAATGCAAAAAATATTGTTCAAATCCAATTGGAAGTTCCAGAGCTTAGCACATTAAAATAAACAAACTCTTCAACTTTATTATAATTATATACTAATCTATCTTAAAATTAGGTGCATCTGCACTGATTCACTGTCTTTTTACTCTGTGGGCGACGCGTCGCGTCCGGCGCTGCGCAGGCGCAGGTTCTGCGGAAATTACGATTATACGTCTCGGATGTTGATTGATCGTGTTTAGGATATATGACCATAATTTTTGTTTATACATCAATGATTTATAAAAGTGGAGGAAGCAATTGAAGTGTCTGGTAGACTCTAGTTAATTGCCCCGTCTTTGGTAGGTGCAGGTGTCTCTTGACAGATTAGACTTCGTTCGCGACAACGATTGTTTATGTTTTTAGCTATATTTGATGGAAAACGGTTAAGCCATTTCTGCGATTCATTTGTTCCGAGTCTGGGTATTCTTTGTGTCTGTTGTTTGAATGTTCGCGAAGTCTCTCGCGACACGGGAGTAATTATTCCAAGTGCAAAAGTAGTCGCTTTTAAACAAAAAATTAAAACGTTGTAAGGAATGACCACGGATTACTGCTTGCTACGACCTTGGCACAGCAGTCTTGCTTCTCTTACTCGCATTACATTTTTCTTGGGCGCCTATATTTAGGGTGCAGAGGTGGCGGCTGGCGACAAAATGAGGCTGGTGTCTGTTGGCGTCTTCTAGACGCATTTACTGATACTGAGCCTAACAGACAAAAGTCTTACTATATTATACTTTGACCGAACCGGGCATCGAATTACGATTTTCAGCAAATATAAGCGCAAATTTGTGCTAAGGAACAACTACGAAATCTAGGTATATTTCTATTTTATCCATTGGGCATTGAATTATAAGTGTGATATATGTATGTACATCTGGTTCGTTCGTTTGAGAGAAGTGTCCGGTAAGCTCGCCTCATGTTATGTGGATCCAAAAATCATAGCTGGCGCAATGTGAGTGTAATTCATCAATACTTACCTCTTTGGAAACTGGCGGTGACCTTGACCTTGGTTTCTATCGCACTCCCTATTACATGGGACCTAACAACATGGGTCTTTGCTAGTTGAAGGATATATTTAAACAACATAGCCCGCAAAAACTGGCGTTGACCTTGACCTTGATTTTTATTTGCTCGCCTCCTGTTATATGAGACCTAACAAAATAAGTCCCTGCTGATTGGTTTTAACAACACAGCTCGTGAAATGTGCATGTCATACACCTTTGCTTACCTCTTCGGGGATACATACGTTAGGCTATGTTAGTTTGTACGTTTCCTGATTGACCTTGACTTTGGTATTTATTTATCTTTGCACTACTAGCACCACATACATAAATTGCATTGAATTAATAGTTCTTATTTCCTCATCACGCCACACCCCCACTTATATAAAAATCGATGTTTGCACTACCGGTCATTGACCTTGTGCCGGCGCATCCACACTTTTGGCTAGCTCTCATACATTACGTGACGGAATTTTTTAATTGCCTCTCGTTCTTCCTTGCTCTATTTCCAATTGTGTAAAAGAGACGGATGGTTTTTATAATATACGTATGTGTAAATTGGAGATTAAAAATTGATTTTTCACAATTGAAGTGCTTGTTAAACGGAAGAGAGGTAGCATTATAATTGGCAATGTGAATGAACGTTTATCGGTCGCTGGAAAATATGCCGCGATATTTTTATTGCCAAGATCCTGAAAATCTACTTGCGATAACGCTTAGCTTCAACAATGGCTGAAATATACCAGCTGTTATGTAATTTATCGCTTCGCTGGTCTTCGATAGCCTTGTTTGCATGTTGGATTACATTTACGTCTGTGAGGTCGCGGGTTAGATTCCCACGTGTGTTAAGAAATGTGTCCGGCAGTCTGAGCTGGCAAAATATGGCTTTGATACAGCATTGCCTATAATTCTGGAACTAATTTTATACAATATTTTTGTTATATGAGACCAACACTGTATGCCAAACTAAATAAACATTTAAACATAATCTTTATGACGATATCTGTCGGTAAAATCTTTTGAATGACTGGCTATCGGGTAAAAGTTACCATGAGACAGAAAGCTTTATTACTCTGAATTAAAACATTAACACGCGCTCTTTAATACACACAGTCTATCACTTACCCACATACACTCATATAAGCTCACGCTCTCACCCAAACCAACACACCTACACTCATACACACCCTCAGACACAAACATTCATCCACTCACATACACTCACAAACACAAATACACTTGCAAACACGCACTTGCATACAAAACACATAATTGTCATCATCTATATAGTCTTAATGTATAGTTATTATTAAGTAGAATAATATATTTGTACAGCGTTAATATAGTAACTGTTTCTATCTGATGCAATTACTGTAAAAATATCAGTCGAAAGAGACTGGATCCCGCAACACAGGGTATCCTAGTGCGGGATTCAGTATCACATCTACTTTTGTAGCTTAACTTGTATCTTATATATGAACTAAATAAACTTATTAAATTAAATAAAAAAACTAAATTTATACAAATTATTTCATTGCGTAAGGTCTGATTTTCAATTTGCCGATGGGTAAATTAAGGATTTGACAGGTTTTCTATATAAACACACACATTATTTATTTCGTAGATAAAGCTCACTCTGTGTTTGAAATATCGAACCCAAGTCAAATAATATAAAAATAATATAATATAAATAATAAATCACTTTAATTCCAATGTACAACATTCGCGTAAACCTAAGACAGTATTTTGTATATCACTTTTTATTAAGTAATTGATTTAGAGTGCGTTTATGTATATCATATATAGATACGTAGCCACACGTCTATATCCTCGAAAGGGTAGATTGAGGTGAATCTTGAACTATACATTTACACCATATTAAAGGTGGCGAGAGGCGAGCTTATTGTCGTCTACCAGGCACAGTTCCAATCACCGTGCTGCTACAAGGAATACCCTAACAGAAAGCCCAATTACACTTTAATTGACCTGAGAAGTGAATCCAAGACCTCATGCTCAGCATACGCGTTTACTACCGCTGCAGTGTACATGTACCTATATCAAGTTTTACAAAAACACGCAACGGAAGCTCTCAAAAGGAATAATTTTTTCCCGTTTCTGCAACATTTTTCATTGATGCTCCGCTCCTATTGTTCGTACCATGATGTTATATAGCCTATTGCCTTCCTCGATAAATGGGCTATCCAACAATAAAATAATTTTTCAATTCGAACCAGTAGTTCCCGAGATTAACGCCTTCAACCAACCAAACAAACAAACTCTTCAGCTATAAAATATTAGTATAGATAACAAATTAACAACGTCTATAATGATATTCTCAATAGTAGCTCGAAGTCAGGAATTTTGTACCGGTAAATGCCAATAACAATGGAAAATGGCAACAATAATAATAGACGAATCCAAATGATGATAGATGAAGACAAACATATAAAGTCACATACGCGTCAATATTGTTATAGAAACTACTTTTTTCTAGATAAAACCGACCCTATATCAATTGCTGTTCCTCTGACAACGTGTATGCATAATTTTATGATGATCGGTCGAGAAAAGGTAACAAACAAACTCAGATTCGCATTTATTATAGTAGTATGATTAGACTTTATACAGATTTACTCTTCAGTCAAAAATATGATGTGGCCATAAAAACATCTAACAACGTATAATTATATAACATCAAAACTAAAAACATAAAATAGACAACAGAATCGATTCTTACCTATTTACAATCACCAAATATCAAAAGCCAGCTGACTCTAAAAGAGCTCCGAAAAACCGCGCAAAAAGTCGCCGCGCCGACAAACATATTCAAACGAAGTCTGAACGCTTACGCAACAGATCATTTCGTAGTCAATAATGTCATAATTTACTTGTATTATGCTTGTATTAAACCGAAATGTCCGTTTCTTGAACCCCGTTTGTATTCAGAAGCCGTAGCCTACTTACCAATGGAAATTATCCTTAAGAACGTATACCTACATGCTGCCACCAAATTGTCTGATTCGGATTTTCGCGAACTTTCTATGCGTGTGCAAATTTTCTGTACATTTAAGAACATGTCGCATTTATGTTGTATATAAATTCAATTAGATGTTAATCCCGTATTGAGTGACACGGAATAACATGATTTTTATACAGATGTTGATGGAATATCTTTATATGGGAAGCAGTATTTGGTTTTTCCTGTTCTAGTCTTATGTAAGTGCCAAAAATATCTGGTCTTTTACATGTCCAGACTATGCATCGAAAACCGATAATATGGAAAAAGTATATAGTATAATTCGCCACCAATGTAGTTTGTGTAAATATATTAAGCCTTATTAATTGAAAGGGTAAGGAAATCAATAAACTTTTTTTAGTTCTCTTCTGGACATAAATTCTTACAAACGTGCCTTTTATGCTAGTACACTACAAAAACAGCTATGCGAGGCTGTAACCAAAAGCTATGTACAAAAAAAATCTACATTGATAAATAATATATTTAGGTATATTAATTACAGTAGATAATACATTTTTAAGAACAAATTGTTCAGAATTAATTATGAATATATATTGTATACAATTTTAAGCAAGTATATCAGATACCGAATTACTTCAGTCTCACAATATAACCTAGAACAAACATGTATCAAAACTGCCACCTAAACCTATCTCAATACTTATTTAGATAGGTATAACAATACCGGGTAACATATAAAATAATCTATTAGGTATAAAAATATTAGCTCACGTAGTTACTCAAATATCCGCTAAAATATATCTAAATAGAATTGTATATTCCAATAAGGTTTTCTTTTAAGATATATTTAAATAACAGACATTGTCCAAACTAACATATTGCAAATTTCGCATTGTCGCATATTCGCAGCAATCAACACTGCGACAAAGCAACATAATATGTATATATAAACAGTAAAGACAGTACATTCGAGCGATGAAATCATCAAATGAATACTTACCTAACGATCTTGTTGGATAAACAAATCCAATTATATCCTAGTTGTGCCCGCGGTTTTACCCGCGTTTATGGTTACTACGCCGCCCACGTGGGTTGTAGCGTGATTTTATATAGCCTATAGCCTTCCTAGATAAATAGACTATACAACAAAAAAAAAAGAATTTTTTTTAGTTGTATAGTCGTAAGTCGTAAGTATAGTATAGTTGAAAAAATTCGTATCAGTAGTTCCTGAGATTAGCTCGTTCAACTAAACAATCAACGAACAAACTCTTCAGCTTTATAATATTAGTATAGATACAGAATATGAAAAGCAGGGAGGGAAAGCAGAATATTGCATGTTGGACTGCTACCCAGAGATCTCGTGTTCGATCCCAAGGCGCATCTTTGACTTTACTTAGTTATGTGTGTATTAAAAAGTTAATTACCGCTTGCTTTAGCGGTGAATCAAAACGTAATGAGGAAACCTGCATGTTTGGGAGTTCTCCGTAATGTTCTCGAAGATCATATATCTTTGAGAACATTATGGAGAACTCCTAGACATGCAGGTCTGCCAACCCTTACTGGGTTAGCGTGGTTGACTATGGCCTTACCCTTCTCACACTGAAAAGAGGCCCATGACCATTTAGCAGGGAGACTTTTTAATACAGGGATAATATTATTATATTATAGAGAATATTCAAACTTCAAACTAGGTAGTTAGCAAATATGATTATTATACACGTTACGTTTAACATGTTAAACATTAAGATATAATGTATAAACTATTCTGACGTCATATTTTTAAATTAACGTTATATTTTAGGTATTTTGTCGGTAGACGAGTTAGCGGCACACTCTGTGCTAAGCGGGGCCTTCTGCTCCAGGAAATGACTGTGAGCAAGTGATCAAGGGAACATAGACTAACCAGAAAGAAGAAGAAACAGGTGAAAATATACTGACCTTTAGGCAAAATGCAAATAAATGAATATTTAAATCTATGCCCAGACTGGACTATAGCCTAACCCTTCACACACTGCGGAGAGATCTGTTCCCAGCCCTACTGGGCAAAAGGGACAATTGACCAACAGGGCTAATAAAATATTAATATTGAGAGAATCCAATGTAACAAGTGACATACGTACGATACGTCAATATCTCCGTTAAACTATTAACTCGAAACTTAATAGTATTAGCTACTATTCGGCCATCAAAAACATTTATAATAATTTAATATAAATAATTCTTAAGGATGATAAATAGCAGCGATAGCTCAGTGGGGAGACCAACAGACTGCAATGCAGAAGGTCTCGGGTTCGAACCCACGTCGCGCACCTCTGACTTTCGGAAGTTATATGACTTTTCGAAATTATGTGCGTATTGATTGACAATTATCGCCTGTTCCGTGCCTCGGAGTGCACGTTAAGCCGGCTACCATGAACATCTATGGCAGTCATTATTGGGAAAGTCAGTAACCTCTAATATCCTGACAATGGTCTAGCCTTAGGGTATCGTTAGCCTTCGGGTTGCGGAGGTCAGGTGGCAGCCGCTCCGTGTAAAAACTGATATCCAGTCAAATCCGGTTAGACCAGAAAAGCCGACCCCAAGTGACTTGGGAATGATAAAGGCTAAGAGAGAAGAATTCTTAAGGATGATAAAGAAAATATGTCTTTGTGTACACGATGCAAGTAGTCGGGCTGGTGCTTGCTAAATGCGCAAGTTACGTCCTACTACATGGTCATTCTATGTATTTGCGCGGGCTACATGCACTATACGCATTATTTGCGCTGAAGGTTTACACCCGATTATACATCGGTACACCTTGTTTGTGTTGAATATTTTTTATATTTTATCGTTTTCTTCCATATCTACTGTTATTAATTTCTATTAAATATTATTAATTACAAAGTATCATGACACTTGTATGTATACGTACTGGTTAGTGAATAATTGGTAAATTTATCAGGAATTTCATTCTTGTGTCATATATTTAAGTCTATATATATATTTACTGTTGGCTACTAAAATAAAATAAAAAACTTGTGCTCGTTCTTTAAATTGTGCATGTTACTTTATATTACGAGTTCACCGCGACTTTTAAAGTCATCGAAACATCACTTAGTAAATGATGATAATATAGGCTTAAGAAAATATCACCAAATGGTTCTCAAATATCATGATTTTAATAACAAATTCGTCATGTTAAACTGATATTTATTTTCTTCGTTGATACATAATTTTTTCAGTTCACGTGAAGTTTTTTTGCTGTATTAAATATTAATGCGTCCCGACATTATAATTTTAATGTCAGCCGCAGGAATAAAGTTTACATTAATAGAAATCATTTTCTTTATTGGTTTTGCGCATGATTTGTATAAGATTTTGTCGTTTGAACGTTTAAGGAAATAGGCAATACTGTTTTATATCTACATTTCGCCAGCTCGGCTTTTGGTTCCCATAATACCAATATACCATATTACATCTTCAATAATTATACACGTTACCAGGCTTCGTTTGTATCCATTAAAAGGGGCACTATCAAGTGCTTTAAAAGTATTTTTGGAAGACCTGCAAGGAAAACTATGGCTACAACAAGTGAATTCAAGGTACCAGGATGATAGTAAAGAACAGGTGAACGTTTTTGATTGCTTAATTAACACCAGGAGAGGTTTTAATACATTAATCATTATATTTTAATGACTCATGCCAGTGAATTCTTGAATGAGGTGCTAAGACTATTATATGTATAATAGAAGGCCTGTCTAATAACGTCTGCAAGGCACATTTACTGACCCTACCATAGAGTCAGTATCTGAGAATTTTCTATTAGAAAAACTGATGAATCGCTTGTATCTGCTGCCCCTGACGATCGGATGCAAACATAAGCGCATACTTATTTCACGTACTAACGATGCAGTAAACTTTAATACCTTCCCTTAATAATACGTTTCGGTATGTATATATTGTTGTAAATTTACATCAACAGAAATACTTTTAAAACATCCAAAACATTGCATTTTCTACCATCAAATCTGTATTCTATGTGGACCCAAAAAACTGCTTTAAACCGTTCAGTTATGATTTAAACATGGCAGCTACTTTAAATAAAGGATAATGATATTCAAAATTCAAAAGAATTTTCAGAACCGGCTACCGTCGAAATTTCACGCAATAAAACTACCCAAAGTTGTTGTTGTTTTACGAAAAATTTGTCAAAAAGTTTTTGTCCGCCGTTTTACCCACTGTTGTGTAGCGGTGTTTGTTTGAATACCGTTGGCACAGTGCACCCGCACGTCGTAAATTAGACAAAATAATGAACGGGAACGTTTGTAAAACTGTTCTTCGGTTATTTTTTCACGTCAGGTCTCCTCTGATGACGTAGCATTTGTTGGTTAAATACCACCATTAAATTATTTCTGAGCGATTTTGAACCCAAACCCTTTGAAATAAGGAGCTCCTAAAGCGTAAACAGTGGTGAATAGAGTTGTGCGGTGTAGCACATTTGTCATTGGGTTATCTCAACAGGCCATTCCGTTAGACAGCTATTGTCACTAAGTGTGACGATATTTTAACTCATAAATGTCAACTGTGAAACGTTTAAAGTTTTCTTGCGGTGAGTTACTTTATTTTATTTTAATATTGATATTCATATTAATAACAGCTCTACTTATAAACTGGCCTACTGCAGAGCACAGGCATCTTCTAAGTGTGAGTAGGGTTAAGCCATAGACTGCCACGCTGGCCCAGTGCGAGTTGGCAGACTTCACATATCTTCGAGAAAATTATAGAGAACTCTCAAACATGAAGGTTACCTCACGATGTCTTCCTTCACCGTTGAAGCGAGCTATAATTAACTATTTAATACGCAGTTCGAAAAGTAAGAGGTTCGCGGCTTGGGATTGAACTTGAGGCTTCAGCGTAATAGTCCTATGGTATCCCACTAGGATATCGCTACTTATTATACTTATTATAATACAAACATTTACTTAATTAGAAAAATATGTTTATACAAATCCCGAACGTATTTACTGACAGGATCAGTCACTGTCCCGTTGACACTTTAAGTGCAGCACCCAAAAAATTGTCCAAAGCCAACGAAAGCTCGATAACTTTCGAACAATTGTCAGCTACATCTACAATATCTCCTACAGTAGCACTTAAGACTACCAATAACAAAGATTTAGACTATATTGTCGCTTTGAAAGACAAAGAATCTATTCACGAAGTCTAAGCCTTTAAACAATACTTTATCGGTAGCTACACATTGTCACAATAAATGGCTGGTACCTTATATTGCTTCATGAATATTGCAATTAACCCTTTTACAAAATAACGGTACAGGGTTAGCAGAAGGGTTGGTTGTAAAAAGACTGTAAATCTTAGAAAAAGGGGCTAACGGGACAGTGGCCAAATTTTATATGTATTGGTGTTATTGTATGGGTAGGGGAATAAATCTGTGTTAGCTGTAATAAAAGTAGCAAAAAAGATTGTATTTTTCGGTTATGGAGGTGTTTGAATGTGGTGAGGAATAGAAAGGCTAATATTCTTTTTATGATTCTTGCGCATATAATAACAGGACTATATACTATTTGCGGATCATATTTATTTTACAAATTAATAACGCGGAAAAAGAGAATCCTTGACAGTATTTGAAACCGAAAACGTGACAAATTGTGTCAAATTAAACTATATATTTATGGTATTAAGTAAAACCATGAGTTGTTATTGTCGTCTATAAACATCTTAAGCGATACTAAACGCCACCCCTTGCATAAATAAACGCACGACTATTTGACCAGCAAGGTACATAATTATACTAAATGTCACATATATATGTGTGTATAGGTATGTTAAAGAAAACAGCAGTATAATATTATTAGGAATCATTACACAATGCGTCATAAGAAAGTTTATCTATTTTAAAACTTATTCTTTAATCAAAAATTCAGTTCAAACTCGGGACCTTCCGATTGATTGAGTGGGTAAGCACAGGCCAATGTCAACATGGTATAGGAAAATGTCAGGATCAACCAAGTATAGTAAAGCGAAATCTAAGCAAACAAATCAAGCTTATATCCACATTTGATTAATCTGTTTTCAAGATAAGAATCATTCACTTCACCAGATTATTGGTGACTATAGATATTGGTGAATACAGCATATTATTATGATGGACTTGTTTTCATGACGCTCAAAAATCGCATATCGCATAATATTATTTCGGCTATGCATATATTACTCATAAATGTGAAAGTATAACAATTCCATAGAAATAACTTGATGACTGTCATGTGACCTAATTGATGTTTATTGGCACTTGGCACACCTTGTTGTTTCAAATGTCGCATACTTGACAAGTTTCAAGATTTTTTTGACTCATCGGTGAAGAATGTCTATATCAAGCTCAATAGATAAATATATTACCTAAAGGTTATATTATAATTCAATTCAAAAGCATTTATCAGTAGTTATACTAATACGTGAAGCAAAAACTTTAAACCCCATTTAGGAGGAGTCTGGATTTAGCAAAGTTTAAATATGTAGTACGAGAGCTAAATACAAATAAAATTATCAATTACGGTCAAATTTTAAATATAAATTTCAAAATATGTAGTACGAGAGCTAAATACAAATAAAATTATCAATTACGGTCAAATTTTAAATATAAATTTCAAAATATGTAGCACGAGAGCTAAATACAAATAAAATTATCAATTACGGTCAAATTCTAAATATAAATTTCAAAATATGTAGTACGAGAGCTAAATACAAATAAAATTATCAATTACGGTCAAATTTTAAATATAAATTTCAAAATATGTAGTACGAGAGCTAAATACAAATAAAATTATCAATTACGGTCAAATTTTAAATATAAATTTCAAAATATGTAGTACGAGAGCTAAATACAAATAAAATTATCAATTACGGTCAAATTTTAAATATAAATTTCAAAATATGTAGCACGAGAGCTAAATACAAATAAAATTATCAATTACGGTCAAATTTTAAATATAAATTTCAAAATATGTAGTACGTATATTTTAAAGATGCCAAATAGATGGTAAAAATAAAAAAATCTATTTCAAGTTGGCAAGTCTTTTCAGTTACCAGTTACTGTTTATAACAATCTTCCCTTTTCTAATATATAAGCTGGTGAGTGTGTGGTATCATGGTATTCAAATAAAAAAGCGGTATATTTGACCTATAAAGTCGCAGCGGCACACCGGTGGCCAGACTGATTAAAGTACATCGTTGGTTATAGAGATTTCGTGAGTAGAAATTCTCTGTACCACTACGGAGTCTGAAAATATGCAAGCATCTTATATATTTTATGTACTGAAACATGGATAATACACCTTCACCTACCTATTTGGAGATATACTTGTAAGAGTCAGGCTATCCAGTTATTGAGAATATCCTGACTTCGGGAGTCGAATTCAATTCCTCATTTGGGTAAACGAGGTATTGAATACTTGGATATACTACTATACCGTGATACTTGGGTAAGTATCACTGTACTTGGACAAATGGTATCCATAGAATCGCATACGTTACAAACACACAGATTAACATTAAATATATATAAATAAGGAGTATCAAAAGTATTCCAATTATGTATAATGTCACTAAGCTCACTTTGTGTGTTTGTGTGTGTGTTTTCTTGGACAATGCCACTACTATATTTATAAATTATAATTAATTTATACACCCACTCTGCGCCGCTTTAACATTTATTATCTAGAACGACGATTTAGATAATGAGAAGCTGAATCCCGTTTCTATTTATAATACTAAAGTGGGAAACAAGCATTCAGCTCGTCTGATGGTAAACGGTGCCCGTAGCCTATGAACGCTTACTAGATGAAAAGGAATTACCAATCGACGCTTCAATCGCACGCTGATAATTGAAATTAAAGATGATAATGTGACTAATAATGTGAGACGCAGGTTTGTAGGTCTTCAGAACTCTTATTCACTAGCCAAAGGAAGAAACAGTGTTACTACAGCTCGTCTTACGCCGGTTGCCTGTAAAATCAAGAAGCTTAGGTGACTCGGTTTTCTAAGTTGCCACTTAATAATCCTTTACGGCAAACTTTTTACTTGATTTCAATGGGTTCTAGCATATTTATGAGATTAACCGGCAATGATAACTGTTCAAGGCTCCACAGTTTTGTGCCTGTATTAAAGTAAGGAAATACTACTCAATTTGACTCCTCGTTCCCCATTCTACCATCCGACGGCCGGAGAAACAGAACAGCGCCATAATAATATGGTGGATGTTCCATCTAAACGCACGAAGTGCTTTGCTTTTACTGTTACAATTCATGTATGTTATGGAGTCGAACTTTTAAGCTGTATTTGTCTGATTAGTACAAATGTGGGTATCTTCATATCACGAACTAACTGGCACTTTCTGAGCAATTGTGCGCCATCGTCCAGAACCAGCTTACCTGATATTGAGGTATTATGTAGTAGCGTCATCGAAAATATCACACGGTCAAACGCAAACATATGTTCAATAAATAAAAGCCCTTCTACGTTGAGGTAGACTAACCACAGTTCAAGAATACGCTCAATAAATTACCTCCTCTATATAAACAAACAAGGATTGCCGTTTTGGACTAAAACCTCTCAGAATAGACCGTCGTAATACCAGGACATTATACATGCGAGGAGCACACGTGAGTGGCGAAAAATAACGTTATTTATGTAACATTGACTCGGGACAAGTTTCCGGTCGGACGCGACTGAAACGATTGTCAAGAACGTTGACATAGAAATGCTGAAATTTGAATGAGGAATAGTTATATACATATGTACGTACATTCACACTTGTGTTTTTGAAGTGGTTTAACAGAAGTACATATATTCATTTATACTAGCGTTGTGCAGCTTCGTTTTAGGTCACACGTAATATGAGGCAAGCCTATTGTCGTCTTCTGGGAGCATTTCCGGATATTATGTTGCTGCTACTTGCAGTACAGTATCAGAAAATCCAAATAATGCTTTGCCAGATCTTACGATCAGCCACTTAAAAGCATAAAGGCAGTATTTATAATATTAAGTATGTCTACATCCTAACTAATATTCTAAATGCGAATGTGACTTTGTTAGTTTGTTTGTTACACTTCCACGCCTTAACTACTCGACGGATCATCATGAAATTTTGCATAGGTACACGTTGTCGGGATACAGAAAGGGGGTAAATATACCTATTATCCAGAAAATAGTACTGTTCCCGAGAGAAAGGCATTTATTAACAAAATTTACATTATCGCGGCAAAATTTTGTTGATTAGGCAGATGATTTAATCATTACCACAGAATAGATACGACGTTACCTTAGACACGGAGTATTTGTTAGCCAAACAAAAAACACAAGCCTACCGTTTTACACCGCAATAAAACTAGGTAAACGCAACCGAACATTGTTCAAAAATAAAAAACTTACCATTTAAAAAATTACCATAGTAATTTTTATTCATATTGTAATTATTGTGTTTGCATAACATTAAAAATATTAAATTTTAAACCCCGTCCTTGATTTTTACGAGAAGTGCGACCCAATTATTTTTTATTTTGGTATTTTCTGTATACGTATGTTTGCATAGTGCACGGTTTAATGTGACAATATTGTTAAAGGGTTGTTTGCTTTTCTAGTAATTGCGTTTGTGTACATGTTTTCAATAATAAATGTTAAAAATTACTAAAGAAATAAAAAAATATGTAAAGTTTATTTAAACTGGAACAAGGCGGCTGAGGTAGTGCCTCTATTCTACAAAAAATCGCAGACAAACAATATTGTGTTGTGTTCCTGCAGTTAGTGGTTTGCCAGGCATCTTAAGACTGCGCCGAGCGTAAGACGCGGTTGGACTGAATGACAGAGCTCGATATTCAAATCGGCGCGCGGCCGCCATAGTAAAATTGTATAGAGGATTGAAGTGCTTTTTTGATAAATATGTATCTTTATTGGAAACCAATAACTTAAATATTTGGGACGGACAAATTGTAATATAACTATTTATGTTTCGTTTAAGCTGTAAAATATGATAGATTTCTAATGGTATAATCTAAAAATCACGTAACACGAGCTTACGTTTTAGCATTTTTCGTGCAAATTTACGTAATTTTGTAAGCGAAAATATTAATTATTTTAAGTTTTTTACACGGAGTAATTGTAAACACATTCATTGTTATGGTAAATGTATATTTTATATTTGTATTAAACAAAAAGTGTTGATTTTATCAACTTAACTGTGACCACCTGTTTTGGCACATTTCGCTCGGC
The DNA here is from genome assembly GCA_930367265.1 of Catocala fraxini. Taxonomy (NCBI): domain Eukaryota; kingdom Metazoa; phylum Arthropoda; class Insecta; order Lepidoptera; family Erebidae; genus Catocala; species Catocala fraxini. Next base: position 15,118,031 of record OV884047.1, on the reverse strand, counting down.
GCAGTCTTAAGAAGGTGGTGAAATCGTTGTCCCATGTTTTGGGCGAAAACAAGCAAATTTCTGTTAATAGAAAAATGATCTAACCTTTACCAGAAAACCAAATTTCTTAAGTACCGTTAGGCCATTTTTAATAGTTATTGTTTATATTTTTATGTCGGTAGGTAAAATTGGCAATTGAACGTAATATTTTTGAATATTGCCTCACGAGGTACCTAACGGTAATATCGCAAAACATTTAGGGTTGTCTACTTTAAACAACGGCGTTTTTGATATTTTACCTTTTTTACGATTGTACATTTGCTGTTTTTTTATTATTTTATAGCCGCTTACAAAAAAGCTTCATGGCGGTCGCACTAAAATTGCAATTTCCCTTATATTTTTTACGATTAGAAAGTGCGTCAGGGCTGGTTATGACCAGTCATTGTGAGTTTTTATTTTTTGCATCTCATCTTCAATTGATGACATGTAATGCCGAAAGTCATTGGGTCTTAAAACATTGCGTAACAAAATAATAACGGTCTCTTTACAAGAATATCCTGTCAATAATATGGTATAGTAAAAATCAACGAGGGCTGAAAAAGAGATTTGTATAAGGCTGATGTGAATAGAGCAGTCAACAAGGTAACACCTACTCGTTCTCTGACAAGATCAGAGACGTCTTCCAAAAGGGCATGTAGATTTTGAGAAAATAAACGAAGCAAGAGAAACATTCTTGGATTGGTAGCAAGTGGCAATTTGTAGCCAGTGCTGAGCGGTTAGTGTAGATATGGATGCTTAAAATGTAGAAGGTAGATATACCTTACGCGGTAATAAACTTTCGAGTCCGTCTCCCCTCTAGGGGGGACAGTAGGGTTTAAAGTGAGTCAGTGCCTTTGGGTAGGTCTGTTTGTGTAGTGGCCTGCCGTTTCATACGGCGCGGGCGGGCCGAAACCTCGGCGGGGTCGCGACCGCATGTGCAAGTGATTCGCGCGGCCCCGTCAATAGTGGTTTTGTCGAGGAACACCGTGGTAGGTTTAGTCGGTATTCCGGGAGGTACATTATCATCTTTACCATCTTTCTTTTACCCCGGCGAGTCCGACATAACCCCTCCGCCCGCCACCGCGGAGGGGTAAGCGTCAAGCATTCACAAACGTAAAAAAAAAAATTGGTATAGGTCTTATTTCTGGTTTAAGGCTAAACAGATAAAAATAGTCGAATAAAATGAAGTCGATAAGCCGACCCACAATAGAGCAGCATGCTGAGCTATGACTTAATCCTTGACCTAGTGCGCGCATCTAACAACAGCAGAGGTTGTAAATTAAGCTGCTTGAACATATTGAATTCTACTACGTCTAATAGAAAGATTTCTGAACTCAATGATGAAATTTTTTAAGATAAATCCTAATAATAATCTATTTATTTTACCTTTAACCTGTCAGTTTTTAGAATGCGAGATATAATTGAACACCTATTGTATCTAGCCACCGCTGTGGCCCTGCCACTCAGCAGGTTAACACAAGAAGAATGAAAGAATGTCTGTATATACCATTATATGCGTCGAGAGGTACAATAGTTAAAAAAGCAAGAGCGATTTTAATCCATTCTCGAATATTTCTTAATTTATTTCGATCCAAGACACGCACCTCTGACTCTTCGAAGATATGTGCGTATAAATAGATAATTATCGCTCGCTTTAACGGCGAAGGAAAAGATCGTGAGGAAACCTGCATGTCTGAGTTCTCCATAATGTTATTAGATATGTGAAGTCTTCCAACCCGCACTGTACCAGCGTGATGGACCATAATACTACGACTTTCTAGTCGTAGTATTATAGATATAAAGTGTGAGAAGAGTTATCCCTTCTTACACTGAGAAGAGTCTCATGTCCAACAATAAGACAGTTTCATACAGGGCTGATATTATTGTTTATATTAATTTAAAATTAAACATTAGCTTCATACAAAATATTGTTATATTCTATTGCTAGCAAGGAAATACACATATTGGTAAGACAGATTTTACGTGACTCTTTTCACGCTTGACGTAAGCTGTGTCTAGGTATGCTTTACCAAAGACACGTTATTTTTGACTACATATTAATAATAAGGTTGGTGTATTTACTAAATGTCTGAATAACCTATTTATTGAATAGGTATTCGATAGGTTTACAAAAGACCCACACGTCATACCAGTGCGGTCACATGTGATTGCAACGCATACATAAGGTAATGTTATCCATTATTTTTATACTAGTTATTACCCGCCACTTCATTCGCACATTGAATAAACTGTCCTATTGCTGGATACGAGCAGTTTTCTCAGTGTGAGAAGGGTTAGGCTATAATCCACCAAGCTCGCCCAGTGCGGGTTGGCAGACTTCACATTTCTTCGAGAACATTGTGGAGAATTCTCAGTCATGCAGGTTTCCTCACAATATATGTCTTCATCGTTAATTAACTTTTTGATATGCACATAACTTCGAAAAGTCAGAGATGCACGCCATGGGTTTGAACTCGAGACCTCTGCGTGGCAGGCCAACGGTTGCCCACTAGGTTATCGCTGCTTTTTTATAATTGAAGTAAGTAAAATAATAAGTAGGTGCAGCGATAGCTCAGTGGGGAGACCAACAAACTGCAATGCAGAGGGTCTCGGGTTCGAACCCACGTCACGCACCCCTGACTTTCGAAAGTTATATGACTTTTCGAAATTATGTGCGTATTGATTGACAATTATCGCCTGCTCCGTGCCTCGGAGAGCACGTTAAGCCGTCGGTCCCGGCTACCATGAACATCTATGGCAGTCGTTATTGGGCGAATGTCGACACAAAAGATCCCACTGGGTCGAAGTGTCGCCGGTCTGCACTGACTGGCCCCCGCATAAGATACATAAGTAAAATAATATTAGCAATCGTATAATATATCAGCGCTAGCCTAGTAAGATAACAATTGGACAGCCACGCAGAGATCTGGAGTTCGATCTCAACGCACGCACCTCTGACTTGTCAAAGTTATGTGCGTATAAACTATGTAGATAACTTTCGCTCGTTTTAACGGTGAATAAAAACGTCAGGAATCGATGGTGAACGAAAATAACAAACGCGAGGAAATGTTTTCATAATTCGAAAATATATGAATACTGCCAACTCACACTGGGCCAGCATGGTGGACTATGGCCTAACCTTTCTCATATTGAGAAGTGGCTCGTGCCAAACAGTGGGATAGTTTATAAACAGGGCTGATATAATTATTATAATCATTTTTTTGTAAACTAAGTGTGCATAAGGTCTTAAATATTGTTTACTAAACACAACTAAGCGGCCTATTACAGTCATAGCAAATTTGAGGGCATTATAAAATGTACCCATAGCCAGTTTATATAACACGGAGAGGGTTCTACACTAATCGACATAAATCAGTTTGAATTTTGTAGGTATTTTTATTTACTTTATGTCGGTAAAAATTTGCTTTGTTGTATGTTTTTATAAAAAAATTACAAATAGAAAACGACGTAAGTAAAATAACCACAGAACAAAAAATTTACTTACTCTTTCAAAACTTGTCGATATATATTTATAATAGATACATGTTAGATATGCCTATCAATTGCCAATTAAATAAATATATTAAAGGAATATCCATTAAAATTTTTAAATAAAGTGAATTAATACATAAATCAACGAAATAGCTTCTGGGTCCTGTTGCTATAGCACATTGATTCATTAATAAAAAGGATTTGAATTGGATTAATGTATATCTGATTTCAAGTTGATCACATTAATTTAAATTAAGATCCCATTCTTATAAACTTTAATTTCATTTTAACAGGTAATAATTGGTATAACTTATAATATAAATTATTTTGCGCAGTTTTTAGCAATAATGCAAATTAGAAATAAGAAAATGAATTATGTAAAAGGAAAGTCAAATCATGTAGTAAAAGTCGAATCTACAATTAGGTACATTAAATTATTCCGCCATTTAAATGAACGGAATGATAATGAATTAATTCTACTAGATATTAATTCATCATCAATTACGCGTATATCCCGAAGGCGTCAGACGAATTTTCTTTTAAATAGTCATTGACGCAATCCCATATTTAATGATTACTAATTATTATTTCAATACTACACATTACACTAGTCTCGCTCCTGGTCACTGCGTTATAAAAATCTGTCTTTCACGTCTATATCTTGGATATCAGCGTTTCAATCTAAATTAAATATTGTAATATTAGTTCCTTTTAAATTTGTTTTTTTTTATGTTCTCACGATGTATTTGACAAGTATTGTCATAACAGCCAGTATTATTTTTAAGCCCTTCAAACATTTCCTCTTTTTGGCGGCAAATAGATAACGTATTCCGTCCAAGAAAGCTTATCTAACTTCAAAGCATATCTTAATCTATACAGAAGCACATTATTCAATTTAGTAATCCGCCATTGATAATATAATTATAATCCTTTTGAACACCCTCTCGTATCTTAATCCAGTCTCTATTTGAGACTTTATAAGTATATAGTAAATATAGTAACATTGTATTAGCTTACAGAAAATTTGTAAATTTGTTAAAGAAGCTAAAGGATATTATCTTTTGCTATGATAGCGGTCACTCGTTTACAGGATTAAAATCAACTTTAATTCAGCAATTTATGCGAAAGTTACGGATTAAAATTAATGTTTTAAAGAATTTTAGGCGATTTATTCAACTTTTTTTAAATCTGTACTTGTTTGACAAGCGGTCAGCCTGTGATTGTTATTTGATTATTAAACTAGGAAAAAGTATACAATGCCAAAGCCAATATTGTGATTATCTATGAGTAAAGAGTGAGATAATAAAAAGAGGCTGTGGGTTTCTTGCAGGCATCTTCTTAAAGGCCCTTTGCTTGCACTTAACAACTAACCTAAATGTAAATTTTGTAACTTCACTATTTCATAAACTTTGACGTTCGTAAGTGTCACTGATTTTTGACTTAACTTTAGAAAATTGCTTGCGCGCTGCCGTTATCTCGAAAAATAAGTGATGCTGGCAGCGTAAAAAACGAAGAGCAGTGGATCCTTGCTGACCACGGGGCTCATATGAGAAATAAGCTTTGTGTTCTAAACTCCTAGAAACCGTAGGTAGCAGTCAGGCTCACACAGATAAAAAGAACCATATTCATGTCCCGAATTCGTCGCCCGGTTCTTAGTTACTGTGTTTTTCTTACCAAAAATAGCAGCAGCCATTGCAGAGCAGTTGGTGTAATGCACTTTTACCTACCCCTCCGGGAATAGTAAATGTATGTAAGAAAATAGTTTAATTACAATCTTACTAAAATTGATGTTGGCATTTTAATAGTTATATTTACATATCTACTAAGAGCATCCTGTCAGCATCCATTTTGTATTTTAATTTATAGCTATTAAAAGTAGTTTATGTGGTTTTAATTGTTATGTTATTATCTGCTATTAAAACGTTACGACTACAAGATACAATTATAAATTAGTTATTAATGTAAGCATCAAATAATAATTCTAAGTTATAAAAGTAACTAGATGTGCCCGCGGTTTCACCCGCGTTTATGAATACTGCGCCACCCCCGTGGGTCGTAGCGTGATGTTATATAGCCTATAGCCTTCCTCGATAAATGAGCTATCCAACACTAAATTAATTTTTCAATTCGGACCCGTAGCCTGAGATTAGCGCGTTCAAACAAACAAACTATTCAGCTTTATAATATTAGTATACATTATATTTGTATTAGCAAGTATTGAAATCAAAATATACATCATATGTTTTTGTTTATGCCTGGTATAAAGGTGTATTATATCCAAATTACGCCAAGTATATGACATCCTACGTAATATAGGGCGAGAATATTATTTTATTTTTTTAAGCACACCAACTATACAATTACAAATGCTACTTAAATATAGAGTGCGTATTATAACATTATAACAGTAATCATACAAATGACAGGCATGCATGACAAGAAACTAACAGTCTAATTAATCACCGGTAAGATAATATTTAATAGGCACTATTTTGTGTAGATAGGTATGTGCTAAGTCCAAAAGTAGTTGTTGCACAGATACACAATTACATAGTGCAGATAAGTTATGCAAAGCGGTAATTATTTATGACATAGGTGCAATATAAACATTAAAAAACAAAATATTTTAAAGAATTAAAATCACGTCAATTATCGTCTGCCGTACATTTCTACAGCCTCCGTCCTGGTACTAAGTATGATCTTGTTGTACGCTCTCACTACCATACATTGCAGCCTACACCACAAGTTGCAAACCAAGCGTAGCTGCGCGCTCAGCATATTTTATCATGTGATCTATAAATTAGCGATACAACAAAATACGTCGACGCAGTTGAACGGTAACCAAACATATTAAATAAGCTAACTTTACGAAAGCATTAAAAGAAAGAATTAGTCTTAACTGTAATTATTTACGTTATAACTCTTTTCTCTATTACTTCAAATTCTTATTAGTGTGTGAAGTTACGAACTAATCAACCCGTACGGACCTATAAATAATACCAGCCCTGTATTAAACTGTCCCACTGCTGAGCACGGGCCTCTTCTCAGTGTGAGAAGGGCAAGGCCATAGTCCACCACGCTGGCCTATTGCGGGTGGCAGACTACACATATCTTCGAGAGCATTATGGAGAACTCTCAGACATGCAGGTTTCCTCACGACGTTTTCCTTCACCGTTAAAGCAAGAGATAATTAACTATTTAATACGTACGTACCTAATAATCCCGATAACACTTTACACGACGCGGAAATCAAATCCGAGACCTCATGCACAGTAATCGAAGTCACTACTACTTCTTAGACATAATTGTGATATTTTTTTAAATTTTACATTCGTTTATTAAATCAGTAACTTAAATATTCACTAAGATTTAATCTAAGTTCCATGTTAATACAGCAATTTAAAACAAAATATTTATAATGTTTCTCTTATTACAGGTATATTACATTAGTAAAGAACCAACGTGAAGAGGTCCAATTTAATGGAAGAGGAAGACCTAGACACTCTATGATCAGAGCGCCACCATTCTCGGCCTCGATGGCGTAGTGGTTAGTCTAACCGACTGCCACAAATGAGGTCGCGGGTTCGATCCCTGCACAAGTCAAACATCTGTGTGCATGGACATGGGTGTTTGTCTTGGTGTTTCAATGTATAATATGTATGTATTTACAAAAAATGAATATATATATGTTTATCTATTGTCTAGTACTCATAGTACAAGCTCTGCTTAGTTTGGGCTAAATGGTGTTGTGTGTTTGTGATAGAATATTATTATTAAGAGTACTTTTAACATCAGACAGACCATTGACCACATATAGCGATAAAAAGAAATACACCGCCTGTGTGTAAAAATTAATTAATTTATAATTAAAAATATATAATTCAAAAATATGTTTATTATTATAGACAGATTTATTGTATCCTCTAGTTTCTAAGATTCGTTACTCATATTTCTCAGAATATTTACTATGATAGCGATCTTATGTAATACATACACATTCGCTATACAAACATATATCCAAAAAGATATAGGCAGATGTATGTATTATTTTCATAATATTTCTCACAGTTAAGTTTAAGATAATGTCAACCATACTCATATAGTATAATAACATAGCTTAGTAAGGCGCAATCAAATCAAATAATATTATATATAATTATAATATCCACACACACACACACACAAGCACACACACACCCATACACACACCACACACACAAACACACACTTGATACTAACCTATATTGGAAATATATTCCTTTTTTTATTCCTGTTTTGGATTGTTTTCCCTACGATTCATAAGATGATAGAGGTTTACAATGGATACATTAATACGAGGGGCGCTGACTTCTGAAATACAGGGATATATACATAATTCAGGGGCCAGAGTTTCTATACAAATGCATATTCTAAAGCCTTATTTTTTATTCTATATTTTGTGTCGTATAACTTAGAACAATAAAGATTATTATTCTTAAGTTTACGAGTCCTACGTAATCGGGACTGCACATTACACGACTGTGCTGTTGTACAGAGAATTTCCTAACGAAATATCTCATTAAGGCCTTGGAATTAGAGGATTGAAGGATTTGGAAATCGAAACCGGGACCTCACGGTTGTGGACATACATCTGTCAGGAGACAAGACACAATCATCTTTATAATTAATTAATATTATTCATGCTCATTTAATTTAAAACAAATTTATTCATTTTTCTAATTTCCATGATTCATTAGTCATAATTCTTAGAAAATGGCTGGCATATGATATATAGCTGTTACGTAATAAGTATACATTTTATTTAATATATCCATTTATTTATTTGTTTTATATATTAATTATTCAATATCTATTATAATTTATTATGTAATTAATCGACTGAGAGCCCAGACACCTGCGTCATTTTAGCAAAGTGACGGTAGCTTAGTGGATTAGGCGTTAGACTAATAACTAAATGGTCGTGAGTTCGAACCTGACCTAAACACACTTCTAACACAAGCATAACAAAAATACTTTTAATAATAATAACATTTCTGTTTAATTATCTATACTAATATTATAAAGCTGAAGAGCTTGTTTGTTTGTTTGAACGTGCTAATCTCAGGAACTACTCGTTCGAATTGAAAAGTTCTTGCAGTGTTGGATAGCCCATTTATCGAGGACGGCTATAGGCTATATAACATCACGCTACGACTAATAGGAGTGGAGCAGCAATAAAAAATGTTGCAATAACGGGAGAAATTCTCTTATATGAAGCAGACGAAGTTGCGCGGGACAGCTAGTCTTCTCTCTTAGCCTTTATTATTCTCAAGTCACTTGGGGTCGGCTTTTCTGGTCTAACCGGATTTGACTGGATATCAGTTTTTACACGGAGCGGCTGCCACCTGACCTCCGCAACCCGAAGGCTAACGATACCCTAAGGCTAGACCAGTGTCAGGATATTGGATGGTATTGACTTTCCCAATAACGACTACCATAGATGTTCATGGCAGCCAGGACCGACGGCTTAACGTGCTCTCCGAGGCATGGAGCAGGCGATAATTGTCAATCAATATGCACATAATTTCATAGATATACATATAACTTCCGAAAGTCAGAGGTGCGCGACGTGGGTTCGAACCCGAGACCCTCTGCATTGCAGTCTGTTGGTCTCCCCACTGAGCTATCGCTGCTATTAATATATAATTAATAGCGGGACAGCTAGTCATATATAAAAACAGAAGTGTTTTATTGATACGTATTTTCAGAAACTAGTATTTTGTGATATTTGTTGTTTGTGTGTGTGTGTGTGTGTGTGTGTGTGTGTGTGTGTGCGCGCGTATGTACATACACTGACAAGCTTAAAACGCCATTCATATTTGTTTTATTTATGTCTATGGCCTCTATGGCGTTGTGGTTAGTGTAACCGACTGCCACGCCTGAGGTCGCGGGTTCGATTCCCGCACAAGTCAAACATTTGTGTGCATGAACATGGATGTTTGTCTTGGTCTGGGTGTTTCTATGTATAATATGTATGTATTTACAAAAAAAAAAAAAGTATATATGTATGTTTATCCATTGTCTAGAACCCATAGTACAAGCTCTGCTTAGTTTGGGCTAGATGGTGTTGTGTGTATGTGGTAGAATATTATATTATATTATATATATATATTATTTTTACTTGAGATTGATCCTTGTGATCGGTCTGGCTACTTACAAATGCTCTAAAAATTATAATTCAAATAATGTTATATATAAAATTCAGACTTATTACCATATATAATAATATCAACCCTGTATATGCCTGTGTATGTCTAACTGTCCCACTGCTGAGCACGGGCCTCTTCTCAGTGTGAGAAGGGTTAGGCCATAGCTTACCTAACCGAAGGGCTAGGTTATAGGGTTTGTACACTTCACATATTTTCGAGAATATTATGGTGAACCCTCAGACACGCAGGTTCCCTCACGATGTTTCCCTTCACCATCAAAGCGAGGAATAAATAGCTACATAAAAAGCATATAACTTCGAAAATTCAGAGATGTCTTTGCAATCGAACTCGAGACCTCTGCCTGGCAGTCCCACGATAGGCTATCACTGATTATCATTTGTATAACTTAGGTTAAATAAGTTAAAATTTTACTAGCTTCTTGCTTCCGACCGCGCCTTCACTCGCATGATATGTAATTAAAACGTAACCTATATTACCTAAGTATACCTATTGAAATAATTACATTTCTATTACTGAAAGAATTATTTGAATCAGTTCAGTCGTTCCAGAGATTATGCAACACATAGCAACGAAATCACCTCTTTATATATTAATGATATTATCCTTGTTTATTAACTGTCTTAATACTGAGCACGGGCTTTTTTTCAGTGTGTGAAGTGGTATAACGTAGGTGAACTATGGTATAGAACACAGACATTACTATTAACTAGCGGTAGCCTATTGTTCAAAATTCGACCATAAATGATTTGAATTTTAAGTTTGATAGTTATTTAGGTATTATTGTCTATAACTTTACCCTTATAATCACATTTCGTTTAGAATTCGCCAAGACTAAAAAGGTTAATTTACCTGTCTTTTTCAAACAAAATATTATTTACTTAACTATACTCTTTCATTGACGATATTCCTAAGCTTGCTACTTCGTTTCGTTTTTCCTTTATTACATTTATATAAGATATACTATTATGTAACCATAGTTACAAAGGATTGTACGACGTCAGACGAACAATGCCGAAATACTACAAACGCGATTCGACTGCGTGTGTCAAATGCATGGTAATGTGCGTGTCGTGTTTTTTCATTAATTTAATGTATTTCTAATGCATATTTTATAGAATAATAGGATTCGCCACTTCTTCTCCATGTAAACTTTAACTAAGCCAAATTTCATACTCCTTCGTCTGCGCAATTATCGTAAAAAGGGGTACAAAGTTTTTGCTTCACGTATTAATACATATTTAGATTATAATGCCAAGATGAAGTGGCAGTGGCAGATGGCCGTTGAGGCGGAAAGGTCCTACAGTGGCGGCCACGCACTGGAACACGCAGCAGGGGTAGGCCTCCGCCCACAAGGTGGACCGACGACCTGGTAATAGTCGCAGGAAGCGGTTGGATGCGGGTGGCTCAAGACCGGTCTGTGTGGAAAACCTTGGGGGAGGCCTATATCCAGCAGTGGACGTCTTTCGGCTAAGATGAGATAATAATAACAGCCCTGTATAAAAACTGTCCCACTGCTGAGTACGGACTTCTTCTCAATGTAAGAAGGGTTTGGCCATAGTCTATCGTAGGCCCAGATGATGGCCAAGTACGAGTTGAAAGACTTCACATATTTGTCTTTATATTTTATTAAAGAGAACTTCCGCACGACGTGTCTGTCCTGTGTCGCGGGAGACTTTACAAACATTCAAACAACGGACACAAAAACACCCAGACTCTAAACAACTATTTGTGATCCACAACACTCGGTGTGATGGCAGAAGCAAGGCGACCACTTATACTTACTACTCCATCCATGTAGTCAAATATCGTTAAAAACATTGTGTAAGGCTTCATTCACACGTAGGTACCACAACCACACCACATCGACGGGACAAAAGGTGATCAAGCAGTGGTTACGTGTGAATAGTGTCGCTGCAGCTTTTTGCAGAAGCGTTGTGGTTCCTACAAAATGTGAATGTGGTTGAGTTGTCGTTAGTAGTTGCGATGTGGTTGCGACGACGTAATCACGGTCACGAGTGCAGACAGACAGTTCGACACCGGTTTTTGCTGTTGAGCGTTTCAGTGTCGGTGCGTCAACGCAGCGTTGTGTCTTCGATGTGGTCGGACGCTAGTTTGCGGTGCCGCTGGTGGTTGCGTTGTGATTACGATGTGGTCGATATTACCCTTCTTCTCCCTAGCCTTTATTATTCCCAAGTCACTTGGGGTCGGCTTTTCTGGTCTAACCGGATTTGACTGGATATCAGTTTTTACACAGAGCGGCTGCCACCTGACCTCCGCAACCCTAAGGCTAGACCAGTGTGAGGATATTATAGGGCGCTGACTTCCCAATAACGACTGCCATAGATGTTAGTCGGGACCAACGATTTAACGTGCTCTCCGTGGCACGGAGCAGGCGATAATTGTCAATCAATATGCACATAATTTCAAAAAGTCATATAACTTCTGAAAGTCAGAGGTGCGCGACGTGGGTTCGAACCCAAGACCCCGTGCTTTGCAGTCTGTTGGTCTCCCCACTGAGCTATCGCTGCTGCGCTATGGTCGGTATCACCCACGTGGTCGATAATGACGGCAAAATGTGGTGCGTGTAAATTCTACTATTAATTTTCAATACAAAATTGCGGCCGCCCACGTGATGTGGTTGTGGTTGTAGTGGGGTTGTGGTACGTGTGAAACAAGCCTAAGATTCTCAGACATGCAGGTTTCCTTACAATGCTTTCTCTCGCTTCAGGGAACCGATAATTAACTATTTAACACGCATACAACTTCGAATAGTCAGAGAAACGTGTCTTGAAATAGATGTCGTAACCTCTGCTTGGCAATCCAAAGTCTACTGGACCTACAATAAAAATAAAAAAAATTAGGAAAGTATATTTTTTATAAACACATCTTCGCATCATCGCGGCATAGGAATTATTCCTAGTGTGGGCACTAGGAGTAATTCCTATGCCGCGGGAGACATTGTAAACATTCAAACAATGGACATAAAGAACAGTCAAACTCGGAACAATTATTTGTGGATCACACAATGTTTTGTCCCGTGTGGGGATCAAACCTACAACACTCGGCGCAGTGGCAATGGCGAGGCAAGCACTTAAACTACTTGCCATCCGTGCAGTCGTCAGTAACTATTAAATATGCCTACAACTCTGAAATTTAAGAAGTGTGCCTTGAGATCGAACTCGAGACCTCTGCATGGCAGTCGAACGGTCTCCCAATAGGCTATCGCTGCTATAATAATAATAAATAATAATATATATAATAATAATATATGTAAATAAATATTTTATATTATTTTTAATAGTTTTACAATTATTGTATTTATACGTGTGTGAGTCATTGTTTTATAACAACAACTAAAGAGGTTCGGTTGGCCTCTATAAAAATTACAGAGGTCATTAACCTATTACGAAATCGTTGGAAAATTATATTTATATCTTACTATTATTTTAACTTTGCAATGTAATTAATGAATCGCTACATTTTCATATTATCGTGTTAAGAATGGTTAAGAAGAAGGGATATTGCACCTACATTTCATCAAATATGTTGCGTCATAGGTAATCTTTTGTCGTCTTCCAACAGTTTTCGTCCTGCTATAGACAACAGAGTAACAGAAAAACCGATCACAAATTCGTTCGATTCGGGTATCGAATGAGAGACCTCCCAGTGGACAGTAAAAGAAACCACAATATTATGAAGCTGGATATATGAAGTAGTCTCTTATATATCCAGATTTTAAAATGCAATGTTTTTAGTTCAATCGAATAACGGTATACCGTTCAAAATTCAATTCAAATATCGAAGTGTACAACTACATAATATACGCAAAGGCACTAATCAATTCAGCCTAATGTTAACCTAGACAGGAGATTGTTTACCTAAAACGAAATATTTTATTCGCATATATATTGTATTTCGTGTTTCTGATGTCTGAGAGTAGCAAAACCATTCGTCGCTGGGGCATTGTTCCTAGCCACCCAAGAGTTCAAGATACGGGAAAACGATGCGCTCCAATTTTCCTCGTACTTTGAACTCGACAAAAACTGTTTTTGATCGTTCGATTTTTGAACGCTGCGCGCGTTTTGTTTGCGAAAATTTTAATAACCTCTTTAATTATGTTATATCGCTCTGGTACTACATTAATATTTATTAATGACATATTTTATAATTCACGCAAAAATATATTAAGCAATTTAATTATATTATTTGAATACGAATTTCGTTAAGATAAAGTAAAACATACGAACTTTTTTTATTTTTTTACAATAAGGGGTTCAGCAGCATCCAAAGTTGTAGTGAGATTGTCGCTTAAGCCACTTACTAAAGCAACCATTGTCTAATTTAATAAGAAGGTGAGAGGTTGCTAGTAGCACTCACGATTTAACTCTCTACGTCATAAGAAAATCTTTCTTTCTCGTCTACGTCTCAGAAATCGGCCATTTCAAATCAAATATAACATTCTAAATCCCACGCTCATTACTAAAAATAGAGAAGCAAATCTTAAGTAAACGTTAGTTTCTAAATAAACATTTTCTCCCACAGATATAACCTAATAGCAATTATTTAATCTATGACCCTAGTCTCATGGCGGTCTCGGTTCAATGACTTTGACATTTCTAATTTAGGCCTCGTATAACTTTGCTGATTTCTGAAGATAGCCATCGTCCTAATTTATATACAAGACTAGGTGCTACTTCATTTAGCAAGGTTATCCGCGAAAAACGTTCTCCACTTGAGTTCACGCCTGCTTTCTTTTATTTAAATTTGTTCGTAGTGAAACCAATTATTGTATATTAAGTTGGCAGACATAATAAATTATGATGATATTCGGATTTTTTCAATTTTTCACTAATGCCATTATCGATTTATAGCATATTGTTGAAAAGTATTGATAACGAACTTGTATTATTAAAATTATATTACATATTTAAATAGGTATTTTAATTACTATTATTCTGAGCACGTGTTAATAATTATTTTAAATTAAATTTGCATTGTATTTCAAATTTATAATAAAACATATTATAGCTAAATAAAAAGTAAAAAATACTTTATTTAATTTTTTGGCTTCGCAATACCAGAGTATAATAATTTGAATAAGGAATTACAAAAGCTATATCATATTTGAATTTTAAAACAGTTGTCGTGAAAAAATGTTGGACTCTCTTACACAGGTAGCCATTATATTTAAAACAATGAAAATAGTTCCGACGTCGTTTTAAGTAGACAATTAGATCATAATGCCATACAAATAAAGTAAGTATTGAGATTAATATTGGCTGTAAAGAAAGGGTGAGAGACAGACAGGATTGAAACGGGACTGTGGCCAACTTATATGGCGTCCTTATAAATTAAAACAATATGATGATGGGTAATATCATTTTACTGTAATATAAAAATGACTGACTATTTGTATCGTGGTATAAGTACCTTGACAGTCGCAGTACTACCAGAGAGCAAAGTTTTATTTGACAAAGTTGGCCAAAGAGGTTATGAAGTTAGGTAATAAACAACTACGAGCGCTCTATGCTTGTTTGCCTCACTAGTATTTTATAAATCCTGATGACGTAAATATCTTGACAGTTCATTATTACTACTAGGCATTGAAAGTTTCCACGCAGAAAAATTATTTAATTCCACACATGCACATGCATAAACATGGTGATTTTGGAAAGTTGACGAAACATAATATATTTAATTGTACTAATTTAATAACACTTATAAACATAAATACAATATGAAAAGTTATCATCCACCCACCGTTAACAATTAATTATTTAGCGAAAATCTAATAGGTCGAGCAATATCACCCTCGTACAAAAAATCGGCGTTTGAATCGTAACACGATTACTGCGTTTTGTCTGGTGACAGATATGGTGGTGGCTCACGGAATTACCTCTTCCAATCCTTAATCTAGGATCGGCATCGCGTCATTGATACATCTGGTATTGCGAGCAATCATAGGTTATGGAAAACGCTTACCAATGGGCGAACGGTAAGCTAGTATGCCACTTTTGCCGTATTGAAAACAGAATTCAAGTAAATTCTATCGACAGTCATTTTTATATAATAATAATATTCTATCACATACACAGAACACCATCTAGCCCAAACTAAGTAGAGCTTGTACTATGGGAACTAGACAATGGATAAACATACATATATACTTTTTTTTTGTAAATACATACATACCATACATAAAACACCCAGACCAAGACAAACATCCATGTTCATGCACACAAATATTAGACTTATAATTAGAATGTATTTAATTAATAACCGAATCGAGTTCTTTATTGTAACATTTAGCTTAAAAGGGTACGTACCTAAAGTAAGGAAATAAATCCTACGATAACTATTCCAGTAGGATTTCTGATGGCTGCTTAGTCGATCTGAAATCAGTTAGAAGTAAGGAAAAGCATTATGTCGACTTAATGTGTTGTTATAGATCGCGTACTGTATGATAGCCGGTCTGAAATTGTAAGTTTTAGGTCTCTTTGGTGACAGGGGGCGGGGGCGGGATGCAATCCGTACTGACTGACAGACTGTCCATGCGCAACAATTCGGAGACGCTATGTTCAGTCCAGCCATCATAGATTGCGCGATCTGTACCTGGGCTCAGCGCGTAATCAGCAAGTCAACGTAGGTATTCAAACCACTCAATCTTGGACAACTAATAAATCTATTAATAATATTATAAAGCTGAAGAGTTTGTTTGTTTGGTCGAACGCACTAATCTCAGGAACTACTGGTTTGAATTAAAAAGCCTTTTAGTGTTGGTTAGCCTATTTATCGAGGAAGGCTTTAGGCTATGTAACATCACGTTACGACCAATAGGAGCGGAGCATCAATGAAAAATGTTACGGGGAAAATTCTCTTATGTGAAGCAAACGAAGTTGGGCGAGTTAGCTAGTTTTAACATAAAATAAATATTGTTGTTTGAATTCCTGAGGCATCACAGATGTATCGTCTACATTTAGCCGTGTATGGCCTATTCACTTATCGTACCAAACGTAACAATATAAATAGTCCCTATACATAAAAAGTACATAAAAAGGCCAGCAACGCACTTGCGACTCCTCTGTTGTTGCCTTGCCTCTGATGATGGTATCCATGGGCGGCGGTAATCGCTTTCCATCAGGCGATCCGTCTGCTCATTTGCCTCCTATACAATAAAAAATAACATAGTCTTTCGCCGCTATGCCCGAAAGACAGGTACCTATTATATTTAAATAAATGAAAATAATACCGACGTAGTTCTATGTAGACAATTAGATCATCAAAATATACATACATGACTTCTCGTATCCAAGTTGCTGAAATAAAGATGCTGAAGTGGATGTGTGGCGTAACTAGGCTCGATAAAATCCGCAACGAGTACGTGCGAGGAAGCCTCGGTGTACGCAAAATCGCCGGCAAAATTAAGGAGAGTAGGCTGAGATGGTATGGTCACGTGAAAAGAAGGCCACCAGACTACGTCGGCAATTTGGCACTATAGCTTGACCTCCCCGGTCGGAGACCTAGAGGTAGAGCCAAGACAAGGTGGAAAGATGTAGTGCTAAAGGACAAGAGGGTATGTAGGTATTTATTTTATGGAATTGAACAAACGAGCTTTCGGATCGCGTGATGGTAAGCGATTACCGCCGCCCATGGACACCCGCAACACCAGAGGAGTCACGAGTGCGTTGCGTTCCTTTTAAATTTGCCTCTACCAGAAGGAGGGGACGGTTGGGCCTCCGGTAACCTCACTCACTCGACGAAACACAACGCAAACATTATTTCACGCCGGTTTTCTGTGAGGCCGTGGTATCACTCCGGTCGAGCCGGCATTTTCGTGCCGAAGCGTGGCTCTCCCACGGAAAGGAAAGCTGACCCCACCACCATGTGGGATACATTGCTAGGAAGAGAGAGATAATCTCTCGCTCCTTTACCCACCCGAAAGAATGGACAAAGGTGACACACCTACCTTTCGCTAGCTAAGGTTTTAAGTCCGACGAAATCTACAAAGAGAAGAGAAGGAATGCTATCTACTGGGCACACTGCCTACCAGAATTCTGCTTATGACAATATTCTAACAGAAAACCCGATTTGTTTTTTCGTAACTAGTATTGTGAAGCCGGGTATTCATTTAGACACGCAAACATAAGTACAAACATGGGAAGAAACCAAAGATGTGAGTCAATCGTATCGTATTCATTTAATAATTAATTAAGGAAGATATCCGATATAAATTAGTGACGTAACATTTTAAAAGATGTTTTCCTTGCGCCTTTATCATTATTGAATAACGCTAACGTCACAATGTGAAGTATACGTCGTAACCTATACGTCTCCTAGATTTACGACTATATTAACGTATATAACCACAGAAATCAATTAAAGAACCTGCAAATAAGACGTCAGGGCAGTCGACGTGATCAATGAAGTCATTATCATTAATTAATTAACGTAATCATTAAGTTATATTAATGTTTTTATCGTCATTGAAGACATGTTTGGGTTGTCTTACGTTTACGCGATTGTAACACAATGAATTTAAACTACTTTAGATATACCTACAAATTTTTAAAAGTAGTTTTTTTTAATGTGGTTCATTTTAAACACTACTTTGTAAACAATGAAAAAATGCCTGCCAAAAGGCCTCCAAAACGTCGGCGTGAGTGTAAATTTGGAGAGTTTAATAATAGTTCATACGTTTAAAATAAATCACAATAAAATCCGTAAGTAAGATATTTAATATATATTATGACGCAAGACTTTCGTATCTCTACGTTGGATAACGTCAGCTTAAGATGTGCAACACCGTTCATTCTTAGAAACTCTTAGAATTCTGCATACAAAACATTTTAGACATAAAGGTTTTATTTTAAATAAATAATTGGTTACATAAATGTGTACGAGAATGCAATTTAATTATTCTGTCACATGTTACTTTAAATTTTCGCATTAAATTAGCCACCCCCAAGAAAAATACATTGCAATATAAAGATTCGTCTTTCTCATCTGTACCTAATTCTGTACGTATCAACTTAAAATGTGCAACGCCGTCCGTTCTAAGAATTCGAAGAAAGTTAGCCCTTACCTACTTTCTAACCATAAAACAACTTAAAAGGTTGCAATTTTTTGCATAACAACAGACACAATGTATATTTTTGTATTGGCAATAAAATAGCAATTAAAACGCATTGTGAGCAACAAAGCGAGTGTTTTTTAAAAATGGCGTCCTTGGAAACATTTGCGCAATGCGTCTATAGGGTTATAAAACTATACAAAAATTCGTAAAGAATGACGCAAAACAGCAATATTATCAAGACATGAAAGTAATAAAAAATTGTGTTTTAAACAACAAATGATTTTGCACATAACTATTGTTAAACTATTGTTGTTAAAAAACTAACGTTGTACACTTTACATAGGCGGCATAATGGCAAATTTAATTGCAATGCAATTGATAATTATTAATTTCGTGTTTGCTCAATTACTTAATATTAATTTACAAGATATATGTATATGATTTGAGCAATCCATCATTAGTGCATGTACGTATTCGTAATGGTTAGGGTATTTACTATTATTATATACAATTTTTATATTTATCTATGTATTTATAAATATAAAAAGTGTATACATGAATAAACATAAAATATAATAAAAGCTAAATTTGACGTTTTAAAGTAACGAGGTAATTATTATATAACTAATCAAGTATATTTATGATATATCTCTGCGTATTATCATTTCTACATGTCATTTTTCAAATTTACCTAAAGGTAAAATATTTTACAGTGTTCGAAATATCATCCTTAAATACATATTTCGTTAAATTCCTATAACTTGAAATCGTTTTAATAATACACAATTATATAACAAATATTTTTCTCATTAACAAATCAATTATGATACCTGTTTTCAAAAAAACTATTTTGTACCGGTACTACACAAATTGCTATCATTTTCATTGTTACAAGAGTGATAAGTTGTTTATCAATAATGTATAATTTATTAACATAGGCTGCAATACAAACCGCAAAATGTGGTACTGTTACAAGCGTTAGGTGCGCTTAGTGATAAGCGATTATATAGCCTTTGATCGCTTGCCATACCAAAGATATAAATTAAAGATTGCAGAATCTAGGGCAGAGAAATTAAAGATTGGACAAAAAAGGATGGGTGAATTAGCTGTGTCTTACGAGCTACCTCTCTAAAAATGCTAGGTCCCTTTAAGTTTACAATAATTATGTTTGCGGGCCCTTTGGCTTGGTCATATTAAAGCCAGAGACCCGATTCTCGGATCGACCAAAGTTTTATTAGATTTTCTGTTAGGTTAATTCTCAGAAGTAGTACAGATTCTTGAAACATATTAACACATGGCACATGCCCGGTAGACAACAATAGGTTATCTCTACGTTACGTAGGACCAACTATATAAACTAGACATACTCATTCGTCAGTCTACAGGCGATTTCACTTGAGACAGTTGAGTCTGAAATATTAAATTAAAGGATGTGACTGACGGCACGGCAGGCGTAGCGAGCAAACGGCGGTCTGTCTCCGCGTCAAGTGTTTTAGCCTCGAATTACACATCAAACAATTAATTGCATGATCTACAGATCTGAGATTGAGTATACTTCGAGGTCGTTAAATGTATGTTTGTAAAGTTTGCTGCTACATAGGGCTTCGACCTCTAAAGCGAGAATTATATTTTGTAACAATGTAGTAAAGGAACAATTATTTTTACAAGGATGTGTAGTTATATGATTTAATAAAACCCGTCATTGTCTCCGCAACAGAATAACAAATCTAAGCAAAAGATATAAATCAAAATATGCAACGTGATAGTTAAACAAAACAATGAGATAATAAGTAAATGATCTTCATCATCAACAGTGATTACTGATTATTCTGTAACAATATTAATCTCTACGTAGTTTATTATCATACAGCCCGTCTTACGTAACGTAGCCTATTATCGCTTGTAGAGGGTATCACCCGGTAGTCAATGCCAAGAAAAAACGTGGAATTGGATTGTATGGAGAGAGGATCCTCCGACCAGATGAGCCGCGGCTCCTCATCTCTTTGTATTGGAGAGACTTCATACCTCGTTCTTTCACAGAAGAAAAAATATGGGATACATCAAAATGTAATATATCACCTTTAAACAATTACCCACACGATTAAGACCAGTTGTCTATGATATAGGAAATGTACCTTTAGAACTTATTACCGGGCAAACGCAGTAACATCGTAACTATTCCAACACCGGTTTTTTTTAATGTGGTACATCCTTAGGTTGTCTACGTAACTTGCATCTGTCGTTTATAAGACGCATACAACCCGCGGAAGGGTTTAAATTTCAAGAGCCATTAGTACCAGCAAATGTAGATGACCGCCAATTAAAAAAAAATACCAGTTGTCAGTGCGACTTGAGGTTAAAGAACTTATTTTTTTTCAAAAAGACTTACAATATGTCTCTCACATGAAAATAACAAGACGTCATTTATTGAAATACAAATTACTGACTTCGCAAGTAAATTCGATAAACTAACTAACAGAATACCACTGCAGAATCGAATACACACTTAATTTAAAAGCATATTGTTACCAGTTAACATAAAAACCGCAAATGATGCTTCATTATACGTAACAATCAAGACGTCCAAAACCGGAATAAGGTCATGATTTATTCTTGTATTACATAATATCTTTATACATAAATGACACGTAGAAGCTACAGCATTAGTCTAAGTTTATTTAAATTTACTTTATCATAATGTTCAGGCTAATAGGCAGTACGTTTTAATTTTTTATTGTTGGGTTATGCCATTTATGCATCCCTCTCCACGGTAAAAGGGGAGCAGAGAGGGTATATCGGGTTTGACCGGTGAAAGATGGAAAGTCTTGGATCCTACTGACTAAGCCTACTGAACGTTGAACTGAAACTACTTCAGCAAACCACCTAGTAGTGCCCAATGTAAGCTAAGCGCTTGCAGGCGACGACCAGTTGACAATTACTGAATCATTATAAATGTAATTTGGATTAATGCTGAAAAGCTCGTGTTTTGGTATTTGACAATGTCCTTGCTGATTCCAGCTTGCTGGAGCCGTGAGTGCTTCTATCTAATTTCGACGAAAAGTGCCAATATGTGCACTATTGTATTTCGGTGAGGGAGAAAGCCGAAGACCCAATTAATCCCTTAATGCATTTTTCTTCTTCTACGTTGCATAGAATAATAATATTCTATCAAATACACCCAACACCATCTACCCCAAACTAAGCAGAGCTTGTACCTACTATGGGTAGGTACTAAAAAATGGATGAACATGCATATATACATTTTTTTTGTAAATACATACATATTATACATAGAAACACCCAGACCAAGACAAAGATCCATGTTCATGGACACAAATGTTTGACTTTGGAATCAAACCCGTGACCTCAGGCGTGGCAGTCGGTTACACTAACCACTACGCCATCAACATATCAATATGAAGTCCGAAGGCTCACATACCTACCCATTAAAACCATCAAAGTACGTGAACTGGGCATATCATAACCATCTATCCTATAGCTTTTTTTTTCAATCTATTTTATATTCCTTTTCACCCCTAATATTAGAAGTCAATTATAGATTACAGTAAATGCTTATAACTTTGCGAGCTGTATGCTTGGTCACCTTGTAACATACCAGGTGAGTCGTCTAGTTATTTGCTATTAGTGTAGTGTACTAATGTAGTGTGTACAAATACGCAGACTTATTATTATACCTGATGACGAACATAGACTATTTTAATCTCAAAAAAATGTTTCTGCCGGATAATCATATTTCCTTAAAACCACAAAGGCGAAACCGCTAGTAAAAGTGAATAAACCTCAAAATAATACTTTCAAACTTAAAAGTTTTTAAAATGGTCGAAAATGTATGCAGATCAGCAGAAAATCCAGTCAAAACACGAATCTTAAAACAATAGAATATCGAGAATAGAGAACAACCCAGATTTTTAATCCAATGATTTAAGCGAAAATCTTCAATGGACAGATGGGCTAGGATTTCTTTATTGCTACCCGCATATCTAGAAAGAACACAGCAAAGAGGATTAAATATAAAGACATCCCAGACTTATTTTTTAATTTGTGGCTAACGATTTTAATCTCAATAAAGGAATTTCAGTAGACAACGGCGGATTAAAATAAATCTACTTAATTTTAATCCTGCAAGTATTCAATATTTTAGTTTTGTTTTGTCTTTAATTTCTTTTTAAATGGTAGCAAACAAAACAGGCGTTTCGTTTATAGGATTACTTCGGTAGTATTCGTTTAAAGAAGCTATTTGCCAACGGTAGCAATGGATTAAAAATGTTCGCCTAATTACACAGAAATAATAATAATTGAGTATTGTTATGCCTTGACAAATTGTCTGATTCACAAGTTAAGTTATACACATACCTATATAAGATCGTGGAACGCTGTCGCCTCCTTTTGTGAGGAAGTAATTTCCATCAAGCAGGCGGCGGTGCGGGAGAAAGAGTGCTTGAACTCTCTCCTCAACCCCAGAACCGGGCGCCGGAGGGCGCGAAATGACCTTCAGTCACCCTGAGGTTTGACCTGGGGGTGGTGGGCTGCGTAGGCCTGCTCGCCACCCGATCAGCACCAGGTCCGAGAGGCGGCGTGCGTGTTCCCACGTGCGCCTCTGTGTCGTGTCTTTGTCGACCCCCCAGGGGAACGGGCGAGGAAGTATTTTTGTGTAGTGGCCTGCCGTTTCACACGACGGGTTAAAACCTCGGCGGGGTTGCGATTGCATGTGAAAGCTATTCGCGCGGCCTCGCCGTCTATGGTTATGTCGAGGAACACCGTGGTAGGTTTAGTCGGTATTACCGGGGTATCTTTCCCCCAGTAAGCCCGACATAACCTCTCTGTCGCCCCGCAGAGAGATATGCGTAAAAGCACGTAAGATGAAAATACATATATATGTATAGCAGTTTTTACATATATTTTGTATATTTTAATATTAAACATATTATTATAAAAATAAATTAAATAATTTTAAAAGCATGTAAAATGGTTTAGCTGTATCCTAAAAACTACAAGAAAAATGTTCTGTAGCTCAGAATGAATATCAATAGATTTGTACAAAACAAAAAAACTTTGCAATATCTTTATTAAGTAGGTCAATTCAAATGTATAACCTACGTATAATATAGTGCGTAAAAAAGTATGTCACTATGATATAGTAAAGTAAACAAGTAAGTCTGAACTGCCGACTAAATCTTGATTGAGCTATCACTACTGCAGACGTAACGATTTCTCTCGCGAGATGCAAGTTCAAAGTCCCCGAGCTGCGCTGTCTTACTTTGATAATAATCTGCGTCGCGACTGTAGATTGGATATATTTACAAAATATACCTGTAATTGCTATTCAATTCATACCTGTTTCATACTAAGTATATCTTTCTGGTATATTTATTAAAAATATTTTATTTTATATGTTTATATTATATTTAATGTTTTTATATTTTCCTTGTTTTCTGTTTAATACGTGAATGAAAATTGCATGGGAATTATATGGTAATAGTGTGCGTTCAGAAATACCCGCTCCAGTCATAAATTGTCCTCAATGAGTAATGCAGAAATACAAAATATAAAGTAGGTAATAGTATTACTATAGGTATTATTATAATATATGGGATACGACAAAAATGATTTTCCTCAAAATAAATTCATATTTCAAACATATGATTTACATATAGAAATATATAAAACCTAATAAAAAGTCTTAATATATTTTCTACAATATTAATTACTAATTAAATTAAGTAGACAGAAATATAATTCTGTACAAAAAGTACAAAATAATATTTACAAAAAAGAAAGTTAAAAAGTTATTTTAAGTAAGTACGTTATTTAAAAAAAGTAGAAAATATTAATAAATGTATAATATAAATTATTAATCACATAAGTTAGTATCAAATGAAATGTAATGAGTGATACATATAAATAAATTCATACTTATCATATTAAACATGTTAGATAATAATATGAACATAGCCAGAATTAATATACTTACTGCAATGTTTATAAACTAAATGGTTCTATATGTCACGTACGTTTTAAAGAAATAAAGTAATAAATTGTTTACGTAGCTTTTGGTCGTTATTTTGATTTACCTATGCAATGCAGAGATAATATGAATCGACCTACTTACTAATAATATTTCATTATCTTCGTAACTTATAATTATATTAAATAATAATAGTACAAAAATTCAATTAATAATTATAAAAATAAACAAATGAAATAAAAATATTTATTTGTTTTATATTTGTACATGGATCAGAGGTAATATGATATTATGACCTACATAATTATAATATTTAATTACCTTTTATCTTCGTAACTTTGGTATATGACTGATAATTATGTGAGGTAATAATATTTAAGAAATACAATTTATTTGTTTTAAAGTAAATATTCAATTACATAAAATGTTATAAATACTCAAAATTAGTCTTTAACTTTTCTTATAAAAATAGTTATTATTAAATTTGAATTATTAAAAGGTATTTTTTTAATACCTACTTATTAAAAGGCTATTTAAAATAACTACAGTATCAGAATTGACCACTACTGTTTAAAAAGATAAAAAATAGCGGATTATCTGTTGCGGCATGTGCTAACTAACAACGTGGCATTAAAAAATATTGCAAAAAAGTATAATGTAAGGGCGGGGGCGCATAGACGCCCACCCGGCTGAAAGCTTCCAAATTCGAATCGCAAAAAAAATGCGCAAGTGCGCACGAGAGCGATTATAAAAGGAAGGCACGTGGTCGCGCAGCCACCAGTCGTAAGACAACCGCATTAGCGAACGCACGTTTCTCTAACTCGCGCGCGCTCCTACATCGTAAATAAGATCGATATTTTCAAGTTCAAGAATAATTTAATATGGACGTCAAAGTTTTGGATCCCACTGGCATCTATTGAAGACGCACAAGTTCAAGTTGAAATTGAAGATTTTATCTGAAAATTGACAAAGTATCAGTAAAAATGTTCGGATTAGATCCCACCGGTGTCTACTGAGTTTTGGAATTTATTGAAAAAATTTGAAATTCCTGAAAAATCATCGTTATCAAGATGTTCGTGCTTGACCCCACCGGAGTCTACTGATTTGGGAATAATTTCTCAAAGATCGTGACTTTCTTCTGAAACTGTTGCATCCTGTTCAGCAAAATGTTCGTGCTCGATCCCACGGGAGTGTACTGAAGATTTTTTTTTTCGTGTGAAGATATAATTAGTGCTTCAAAATGTTCGGCTTGGACCCGACTGGAGTGTACTGAACAACTGTTTTAGTGTTAAGTGCTATTAGTTAAAACATCAATATGTTTGTTCTTGATCCTACTAACGTGTATTAGGTTTAGTATATGTGTATTTGTTGCCATTTTGTAACATCGCAAAATGGCTCTCGGCTTAGACCCCACTGGAGTGTACTAGCCCACTTTAGCGAGATGTCGCTTCTCACCTTAGATTTGATTTGATTTCCCAATCATTTCTTAGCACTGTTTTAGTAAAATGTCAATAATATGTTGTTCATCAGTCCGTCACAAATTAATATCATTCAGTAGAAATGCATTCTCATCAAACAGGAAGAAAAGGAAACCAAATTTTGTAAAAGTAAAGTAAACTTTGTAATTTTGTACATAGGGGACCAAAGACTGTTATTGACTATCTGAAGAGCATAATATGTTTGTTTAAGTCTGTTCGAAGACTAGAACGGAGGTTCATTAATTTATTGAAGTTACCTTAGAGTAAGTGATTATTTATTGACTAACATTAGGTAAGTAGAATAATTTCGTTGAAATATCAAGAATTGGTGACAGCTATGTCGTCATTATTTATATCTCCGATGTGTTCGGTTGTCTGCCAGACTTGTGTTTCTTGCATTTCTATGTACCCATTGCATTTCTTTTAACTATGGCAGTGATTTTATACTCTTGTAAAATAATAAGACTGTTAGATGAATACTCTAGCTAATTGTTGCAGATTTAGCTGAAAATGTAGAAAATATAAATTTCGCAAAATTTAAACTGTTATTTAATTTTTATTTCTTATTTACCCTTTTTATTCTGCACACTTACACTTTACACAAATAATCTAGATATACAATATGATGTTAAGATATGATTTTAAATGTTTTATGTAGTACATAAAACATTTAAAATCATATCTTTGATAGAAAAACATGATAAGTATATTGTTTCTTTGTTATATATTGAATAACATTACTTTTATTAAATCACAGTGTAAGTTAACATTTTAGTGCTATTAAACATTTACACATCAAGGATAGGAAACATATTTTTTGAAAATGGAACATTGATACTGGCTTGTCATTTAACAAAAATAGTTTACATAACTAGAAGTTTTAAAAAACTGAAATAAATCTTCCTAAATATATTTTATATAACACATTACGAACGCATTTGATTGGTTGCATCAGCCATTTGCAAGCAACGTAACAACCTGTGGATAGAGAACGTGGTCCTAAACGATATAATGTCATTGAAGCGAACAGTTAATTAAAAAGAACACATTTACAAACACACATTAACGATAAAAATGTTAATCATGAAAAAATAATCAACAAAGGAATTAAAAATGGCCATATACTTCTTGAAATACATTTTAGTGATTTCTAGGCATTATTATATATTATTTTTACACTTGTAGCAAATGGAAATTTAAATTTAATTTTCTTTAAAATTATTTCAAACAGTGTTAGTGCATCGCAGCAGACACTAACTTCTAAATAAAGATGGCTACACAACATAGACATTTTCTAAAGAGTTTCTTTTCGCTCGACATTCAGAAATAACTTTAAGGAAACATTGAAATTTTAAGTCTGTGTTGATATCTAAAACCAATTTCAGAGTCTCTATTCTCCCATTAAACTGATCAAATAGTTTTCTAATCTATTCTTAAGGTGCAACACACACAAACATAACAAATGGAATTCTTGTAAATTTAAATAAACATCAAATGTGAACATACATTGTATTTTACATTTGACGTTAACTAGACTAGACAGCAACTCTATGTTGAACAGAAATTATTACGAGAATAAGCCCTTAGTATATGCCACACAAAATAATAGCAACATATAATTTATTATGTTTTAAAGAGATCATTTTGCAAAACTTATAATAACGCCACGGATTTACTGATTATAAAACAGACATTGGACATCGACGGACTCAAAGCCAACGGCTGCTCGGTGTTCTAAATATTTTCTCTTACTACGCAGTGTGCAAGTAAAAGTATGCGTATAATGTATGCAGTACTAACGTTGGCGATGTTACCTTCCAACGATGTCGAAATTCGACCTTGTTAATGAATTTCTTAAATAAAATAACTACGTGTAACAAAATTGTGACATTACATCAGATAATCGTTGTTTATATGTACCAATATTAAAGAGGTATGTGTTTGTTTATGCAGAATCTTTGAAACTTCTGAAGTAGTTTATTATTTTTATTAATTTATAGCTGTCTCTGAGTTTGACAATTATCGCCTGCTCTGTGCCTCGGAGAGCACGTTAAGCCGTTGGTCCCGGCTGCCATGAACATCTATGGCAGTCGTTATTGGGAAAGTCAGTACCCTCTAATATCCTGAGACTGGTCTAGCCTTAGGGTATCGTTAGCCTTCGGGTTGCGGAGGTCAGGTGGCAGCCGCTCCGTGTAAAAACTGATATCCAGTCAGTCAAATCCGGTTAGACCAGAAAAGCCGACCCCAAGTGACTTGGGAATAATAAAGGCTAAGAGAGAAGATAGCTGTCTCTGAGTAATCTAGGTTATTATAAATTTCAGTGTACAGAGACCCGAGCCGTCTGTCGTCGTCTAATGTTTTTTTAAATTAATAATATATACTACTTTATATCTGAGTTGAAATTAAAATAATGTTCATGTTTTGTTTTACGAAATAATTATCAAATTTAAATAGTCTGAGCTGCTTTATAGAATTATCCCGCCAAAAAGCTCAATAACGCTTTGTCAGGGATTATCCATTAATTCGGGCATCGAAACCAAAACCTTATAATCGCTCAGATATAACTGACAACTTATGCCGCAGGACCAACCAAACAACCAAAACACACCTACATATGCATTCTATTCGCTTCTCTATTTACAGCCAAAGACTGAAAAACCAAAACTACTTAGTATAATACAAGTGCTACATAGGGGTCAAAGGCGGTGACTGACTTGTCGTGATCGCGAGTGGTAATCGACCGGCGACCCTACCGATAATTTAGACCATGCATGTGACCTGAATCATCAGGGTCGCTGTTCCACCCAGCACAATGCTCCCTATACGTCACGTGTAAATAAAAGGTCACCGCCTTTTACCAGATTAATTAGAAAAAATATGACGCATACTGGCGCAAGTGAGACTACTGGTTGCGAAATACCGGCGATTGATTTGATTTTTGAGTGGGGTAAAATGAGCATCAAATTGGATGTATTGCCTTAGTTTTGTTCCTGCGATACCAAGTAGACACAGTCATGCCAAGAAGGAGTGGTTATGGGGACCATCAGGTGCGTCGCTGACTTATCTGTTGCCAACAGTAATAAAAATATAATAGTAAATAATGGCTCAGTCTTTACTAGTTGTTTAATATATACTTATAGGCTTATACTGGTTTCCCAAAGGGGGTAAGCAGAGGCTATCGATTGTTATTTATTATGAAAATGGCATTTCTCTCTGTTATCACATTCTTCATGTACGCGCTTCAGTGAGCGATTCCCTAGTTATTCTCTTAAAGTCTCAGATAATAGGTTGATTTGGAACAATCAGATAATCGAACGATTTGCTGCGATAGAAGTATTGTCGATATTATTATATGGCATTCTATAACTAACTAAATTCATATTGATTATGAAATAATTAGTATTATTATTACAGGTAATTGCCGATTGTGTGGTGCAAAGCTGCAGAAAATATATATTCATTTCGTGGTGGGAACCAATGAACAATTATGGACGATAATGCTTAACGAGTTTTCTGAAATTACATTTAGGTTAGTTGTTAGGTTTAGGCAAACTATAAATTGCCTGTATATACCCAAAAACACAGCCTTTTTAATTTTAATCGCAAAAAAATATAATAGCAGTATTTAAGCAGTAAATCCAGAAATTATTTTAATTTTGTACCCGGTTTAATATATTATTGGGATTTGCCATTTAACCGGAAACGTTGACATTGTAAACATTGTTCGTACGTCTAACGTTAGTGACATGACCTGATTCATCAATAGGGTCGGTGTTCGGCACCGAACGATGCTCCCTCCGCGTCACAAGTAAATAATAGGTCAGTCACCGCCTTTAGCGAATTAATCATGAAACGACGGAACAGATTTATTTTTATGTGGCTATTATCAACACAGACATGGACATTGTAAGATCCCGAGTTTGATATCCGTGTTAATCAAATTATTATATAATGAATTTTTCTGTAAGGAACTATTCCACAGCAAGACGTCGGCAGACATTGTAATAGGTTTTATTATGTGATTATTGTAATTATTTTTGGGCGATAACTTACATTATATATACACATATAATTAGCATAAACTTCGTAGTTGTGTGACAATATGAATGGGTTGAGTGGTTTTCGTGCCAATGCCAAAACGCTGTGAATTGTCGCTTCATTATTAGACTTTTTTTATTTAGCTAAAACCTACATCGCCCGCTTTTGGAATAATTCCTGTTCCCAGAGGACTTTACAATTACAGACAACGAACGCAAAGTATAACTGGATATAATAAGCGTACATTAAAAAAATTGTGTGATCCATAAATAGTAGCTCCGAGTCCTTTTTTTTTACACGACTAAGGTGGCAAACAAGCATACGGCCCACATGATGGTAAGTGATCACCGTAGCATATGGACGCCTGCAATACCAGGGACATCACTTGCGCGTTGCCGACCCTTTAGGAAAAAAAGGAAGTGGGAAGGAGAAGGAGTGGGAAGGTGGAAAGAGGGTGATTGGGCCTCCGGCACTCTCATTCATCAAACGAAACACAACAGTTGGAAGTTGCTATTTCACGTCAATATTCTGTGAGAGGGTAGTACTTCCCCGGTCGAATGGGCCATTCATGCTGAAATCAGCGATGCTCTGGACTCGGAACTACTATTTATGAATCACACAATTTTTTTCGCAAGCGGCGATCGAACTCACAACACTTGGTAGTGGCGAGGCGGTAACTTAAAATACAACGTCATCCGTACCGTCGCTGGACGATCCACAAATAATTGTTTCAAGCACGTTTGTCCTTTGAGTCCGTTAATTGAATAATTGTATTATGATTCAGTAAATATAGATAGTTTCGGACGTTCAAAAACAAAAAAATATTTAAATGAAATGTCTGCCAATGCTTCTCATTTGGAGACAACAAGAACAAGCCAACTCTGTCCCCAAAAGGGTACACAAAGCAATGTAATAACCACCTACCGCTAAACAATTTTTAGGACCCACGCAGTAGGGGCTTATTATCGCCTACAAGACCCAGTTTCAAACTCCAGTTGCTACTAAGAATGTTATATCATAAAAACGCAATAACACATTACCAGATCCAGGTTTCGAACCCGAGAACTCATGCTCAGCAGTCACATTCACTACCGCTGCACCATATAGCGTCTATACATGTGTGTAGGACTAACAAGCCACGACAGGTGTACCAATGAACTACAACAGAGTGCTATATATAATATCCATGACTACTTTATAAAGATGTAAATGCATTATTCATAAGAATATTCCTTTTCTTAGAATTCTTCTACAATGTATATGAAATTACAATTTTCTCTTCATGCAACCCTCTTCATTATAGCTTCTAGGGCTCAGTGGTTTGTGTATATGTCTGTTAAACATAAACTCCGGTGTTCGATTCCCCGGTCAGGTAAAAATTAATGTCTTTATCTGTAAAGATATTCTCTAGTAGATATTGCGCTAATGTCGAATTTGTCAATACATTTCTATCCCTCGGGTACAATACGTTTTTCTGGATGACAGGTACCCTATTTCCTTTTCTGTACCCCTGACAACGTGTATGCAAAATTTCATAATTATCGGTCGAGTAGTTAAGGCGTCAAAGCGTAGCAGACAAACTCACTGTCGCATGTGTAATTAGTAAGGATAACAGCCAGGTATTAGAAGTTTGTAGGTATTTACCCACCCCTGTGCCTTAGAAAGCAAGTTGGTCTTGCGCCTAATCTCTCTCTCGTCATATAGGATTACTGTAAAATTCGACTATGAGAGTGAAGAAATAGACAATACGAATCAGGCAAAGTTCACGTTTTAAGGCCCGATACTATTTCACGGATGGTATAGAGTAAGTTAAATAGTACCTTTACCATTGCCAGTGCGCAATGTTAAGGGGTCGATCAACAAGGGCTAGGTGCCGTAAAATATTAGCTAACAAAAAATAATACGTTACATTGTAAACTTTTGCAGTTTTTTTCTGATTATTTAATATGGATTGGATGATATTATAAATTAAGGATTTTTACAGTATATATACATTATAATAATTGTAACCGATTATTACATACTATGTCCAAAGCCAATGAACCTTGCTTTGACAGCAAAATTCTAAGTCTGCTATCCTACATATTTTTCTGTGAGAAATAAAAGCATACGGGAAAACCGCAGTAATTTTCACAATACATTTTCAGCCAATCTTATCAATGTAACTGTTAT
This sequence comes from Catocala fraxini, assembly GCA_930367265.1. NCBI lineage: Eukaryota > Metazoa > Arthropoda > Insecta > Lepidoptera > Erebidae > Catocala > Catocala fraxini. Next base: position 15,085,565 of record OV884047.1, on the reverse strand, counting down.
AAATATGTTATTTTTTCTATTATAATAAATAAGGCGCGTGCTGGCGATTGGACTTTTTTTGGCTCAAAGAATCAGCATTGCCATTCAGCGTGGCAATGCTGCCAGTCTTCTGGGCAGACTCCCGGTCGACAGCGATGCTGAGGAATTTTACGACGCTGCCTAAACCGGCCATCCTTTTTTATTAATTTTTACAGTCCCATATTTTGTTACTCTTCATTTTGTTCTATAAATAAGTAACATTTACGCTTTAATATAGCTGTAGCTAAACTAGTAGCGGGCAAGCTGAATGTTTCGGGTTCGAATCCCATACAGGACCATTATTTAGGATTTGTTCTGAGTCTGAATGTTCTTTGTCTTCCTTAATTGTATATCCGTCAATTTCCCCAAACACAGGTATGATATCCAGTGTAGGCGTTGTCTTCATAATTAAAAGTGCGATGACTTTAGCTCCCGGGTTCGATGCCTGAGTAGAGAAAAGTTTAAAAAAATGGTTGGTCAATTATCTTTATCAATACTGCGTCTGAAAATGTCCGATAAACGGCTATATACTAAAACTAGATGTGCCTGCGGTTTCACCCGCGTTTATAGTTACTGCGCCGCCCCCGTGGGTCGTAGCGTAATGTTATATAGCCTATAACCTTCCTCGATAAATAGGCTAGCCAACACCAAAATAATTTTTCAATTCGAACCAGTAGTTCTTGAGATTAGCGCGTTCAACCAAACAATCAAACTCTTCAGCTTTATAATATTAGTATAGATTATAACTATCAAAATGTGGGCGTAATAAACCTCAGCCTACTCCTTCAGGTAAAGAGTCGTGAGGCTATATATGCAAACAGACATTTTCCTTGTTTACATTTAGCTCAAAATGTCTGCAACGATTATTTAATCTTCCTTTGATTCATGGGGATTTTACACAAGCAATATTGAAAACAAACAACTGAATCGGATGTAGTTGTTGTTATTATTTATATAATAATTATTATATTATATTGAACATATGAATGAACGACATTTTTGTTTACTATATATTGTGGTTTCAGTACACATATGACGTAAGCTTGGCATAATACAGTTGATGTTCCTGTAAGAGATTGTTTAGTCGTAATTACATATATAGACTGAATCTGTGTATCCCTGGAACAGTCGGCTGAGTTCTAGTGCAGTCATTTTGACATCTAGGACTTGCGTTTTAGAAGACGGGCTTATACCTGTCAAGCAGGCTTTTCCAGATTTCATGCTGCTTTTTATTAATTGAAATTAATTAAACTTTGTAATCTATACTAATATTATAATATTAATATATATAACATCACGCTAAGACCCACGGGGGTGGCGCAGTAACCATAAACGGTAGGGAAACCGCGGGCACAGCTAGTCTCTTATAAACGTAGTTTCCGCAAGACTCCCAGTCTTGTCTTGGGAGTTGTTTGATAATAATCTTTGTATCGCTATTAACTTTACAAACAATAAAACAACGCACATAAAATATACCTAGATTCCAAACATCTTTGGACCACAAATGTTTGTGTTAAGTAACTCAGATTAATTCACATTAAACAAAGGGGCAGATCACATATGAATGAATTTTTGTTTACCATATATTGCGGTCACAGCCGTCTGACGTCAGGGGCTTTTGTTAACTTAATAAATGTTTAACAAATAAATTACCTATACACTTTTCATATACTTACCATAACCTAAATAATGTATGTGTTTTAAGATGCTGACACGACCGAGATAAAGTTTGGAACAGTTTTTAGCTCAATCTATACTTTAGTCTTTAACTGAGCTTGTATCTGGACGTGTCAGAAATGTTTCTAAAACGAATTGAGGACGAATTAAAATAAAATACGTCTGATTTAAAAAAATCGTTTCTGATTATTCTCATGTAGTCATAATTCAGTTAAGCCGGTTAAGCCTTAGGGTATCGTTAGCCTTCGGGTTGCGAGGGTCAGGTGGCAGCCGCTCCGTGTAAAAACTGATATCCAGTCAAATCCGGTTAGACCAGAAAAGCCGACCCCAAGTGACTTGGGAATAATAAAGGCTAGGGAGAAAAGTCATAATTCAGTTAACTACATCTAATTTAAATTCGGTCCTTAGAGCTGGGTATATGGTACATATCTTGGTACGAATTTCAAACAAATTAGAAAATGTACGTTTATATTTATTAATAATCTTGACTGAAGTAAAACCTCATGTTTTACACATCACTTTATTAAAAGGCATTCTAAAGTTAAGTACCTAGTTTATTAACTAACAGTGTCAAATATAGGATTACCTTAATGGTCCTGTCGCATAAAACACTTATGTTTGCAGTCTCCGAGAACCAGGTTTCATATTTTAGTATACTATTCTGAATATATGTACGAAGTCTGAAAAACATACTCGCCAGTCTCCACTATAACATGGAAATATCTAAAGTAAGCTGGCGAAATGTGGATATGTATAAAAATCGTGATAGAAATACACGACAGAATTCTTTATCATTATCATTACATATTATTAAAGTCCCTCGCCGCGTCTGTCTTCCTGTTCGCGATAAACTCAAAAAGTACTGAACGGATTTTCATGCGGTTTTGAGCAATAGACAGAGTGATTCATGGGGAAGGTTTAAGTGTATAATTTGATAAGGTTTTGTACTACCCGTGGGAAGCCGGGCGGATCGATAGTCTAGCAATAAAGTACTTCAAGTTATTTATAATCAATCCGTGGCCAAAGTGTGCCTACGCATCTGCCGTTCGTGTTGCGGGCTGGATTCTCCGGCAAGTGACGAATTATTTTACCACAAAATTGCACCCGACAGAAGTTAAAGGCGAAGTTTGTCGTTATCATAAAAAACTTTCTTAAGCAAAACATGGATAATTTTGAACCGAAGAGCGTGCATAAAAAATATAATGCGTTTCTGTAACTAAGAGGCAAGAGAGATACGTCAGGATCGTAGCAAATGGCAATCTGTAATCTCTACGTACCACACCAGGACGTAGGCATTAGTCTATGTATGTATGTGACTATGTATCATGTGTGAGCTGATATAGATGCGCTTACTGATTGTCTGATCACAGCTGGCGAGACCAAAGACGTCTAGTTTCTTTTAATATTCATCTTATGACTCTGTACCTTACCAATCCCATACTGTGGCCAAGACACTTTTAGCCATCTCAGATCAGTCGTGTGACTCTGCTCGACTGGCGGTATTTCTTTTTTACCTATTGGTATTCTTTGGCGCCTACTTCTCCGCGCGGGGCGACGGGTAGGTTATGTCGGGCTCACCGGGTGAAAGATACCCCGGTAATACCGACTAAACCTACCACGGTGTTCCTCGACATAACCATAAACGGCGGGGCCGCGCGAATTGCTTTCACATGCAATCGCGACCCCACTAAGGTTTCGGCCCGCCATGTGAAACGGCAGGCTACATAAAAAGACCTCCCCTACTGTCTCTTTGTGGGGGGGACGAAGACACGACACAGAGGCGCGGGTGGAACCCTCTCGGACCTACTGATCGGGTGGCGAGCAGGTCCACAAAGCCCACTAGGTCATACTGCTCGTCTGACAGTGAGTTATCGATCCTTATCCTGGACTTCCCGTTTACTCTCCACCTTTTACTTTAGGACGCATGGTGCAGGCATCCCGAATTTATCTATCTATTTATTTATTCATCACATAGTATATGGTAGGCAAGGCCTTAGGGTATTAGAGCTGATAGGGCTGTAGGTACTTTAGGGTTCCGTAGATTCTTGTCATATAATTGTGCGCGTATACTCTTTTACTACTAAGGTGACAACAATATCTTACGTTTTGTTATTTTCGCTGTACCACAGGGACACATCCGCGCATAGATCTACTAATTCAGATAAGTACCAAACATTCAAATATAGAAGCTCATCATAATATGAGTCACGGTAAATCACGCGATCATATTATTCCGTATAATATGCCGATAAGTCTTCAATACATATTCTTTATATATAATTAAAGATAAATTCTGCCATATGCTTGTGTCAGTAAAACTCGACAATTGGGCGATGGATTATTAATAAGAATATCAGCTCTGTATTTATACTGCATTACTGCTTGGCATAAGCCTCTCCTCAATATGACAATGATTCGGCCATAGACCACCACATTAGCCCAGAGCAGGTTAGCAGACCCACATAACTTATCAAAGTCAAAAGTTTTCCACAACGGGCTCAAAAAATTTTGCATAATATTGAATAAGTAGGTATTACATACTTCTTGGTCCGAAGTTGATACGGGAAGGGAAAACTAAGGTTTGGCTAGAGATACATAAAATGCAATTATGCACAGACACGTATTTCTCTGAAGCTGCTTCAGCTGCTTTTAGATCCCGCTTAGTAAAAGGCAAGCATATGCTACCAGGCACAGATCGAGACGCCATCCTGCTACTGAGAACTGAGAATTTCATAACAGGAAAACCTAACAACAATTTATGACCCGGGCATCGGATCCAGGACTTTATCGCACGTAATCAAACGCATTTTTTAAGCAAGATGGTAGGATATGCAATCGTTCATAGTGAATCCAATAATCAAAGTAAATCCTTGTGTACGACTCGCCAGTCCTACACAAGGATTTTAAATATAGATGAAACCTCACCGTAGTTAAATCAAACGCAAAATTTTCCACACTAAGAAGGGTATGCTCACATACGTTACGTTTAGATGATAGAAAACGATAATGTACAAATTTTAATATGAGTGAGCGGAATAATACTTAGTATATTTATAATTCAGATGCCATGTTCGCATTGTGTATCAGATGACAACTTATCATCCAGAAAGGTGACTATAATATATTTAAACGAATATATGATTTAAACGTTTGGTTGTTCGCATATTTTATCACCTATGTAGGATATAAAAAGCCCAATTCTGTTATATTTTTATCACAAGACTTCACTTATCCTCCTGTGTCATTATTATAGTCAAATTATAACGATCAACCCCGATCGTCTTTAAATAATTTACAATATTTTCCTTTTATGGTCACTGGCCCAAGGTATAGCTATATTTATCATGTAGGTACATTAATTGGAACATAATTGAATTTAAAATTGGCATTCTATAATGAAATATTTAATCACTTGTTAATACTCAATATTTCATTATAATGACATGGCTGACTACCGAAGTTGTCTTATAAGACTAGCATAGGGTTCGTCAAAAAGTTCATATTTTTGTCACCAACATGCTAGTGAAATATTTGATATTTGAAGCATAATCAGACCGGTCTTATAAACACCGAACAGGACACCAAACCAATAGACAGACTCCAAAGACCAGCCGTTATTCAAAGACAGTATTGGATTATTCACTATCGAGAAGCGAAACGCCTTGCCACGGTTTCCACGCGCCACCTAAGGGCTTTTTTAGTTTATTTAAATACACAAAAACAAATCACAATCGTAAAATTATCACATTTCGCAAATACAATGTTTTGACTTGGATCGCAAAATAACAGAAATGTGCACACAAAAAACACAATAACTAGACAAATAACAGCTCTACATTATCTAATTACAAGCATAACATTAGATTTGGACGCTTCTTAGGTTACGCTGTGATGCCCTCAGATAGGCGATCATACCTTGCTAACCGGACTGATTTCTGCACCGCAGAGGGAAAGCAGACACTACTGAATCCCCTTGCTACAGTCCATATACATAAATCGCTCTTGCTTTATTCATTCTCATTATCATACTTTGTTTGGGCTTTCCGCTCGCTTAATTCTTATCTTTTAGACTAGGCTACTGTTTTAATATGCCTCATTCATACTAATACTAGCTGCCCGGACAGACTTCGTTCTGCCAAAAGTAATTTTTCTTTTTTTTATGTTTACTTTATCACTAAGGGGTATGAAAAATAGATAGTAGCCGATTCTCAGACCTACTCAATATGCATATAAAATTTCATAAAAATCGGTCAAGCCGTTTCGGAGGAGTATGGTATCTAACATTGTGACACGAGAATTTTATATATAAGATTATAAAGCTGAAGAGTTCGTTTGTTTGGTTGAACGCGCTAATCTCAAGAACTACTGGTTTGAATTGAAAAATTCCTTTAGTATTGGATAGCCCATTTATCGAAGAAGGCTAAAGGCTATATACTATCACGCTACGACCAATAGTAGCGGAGCATCAATGAAAAATGTTGCAGAAATGGGGAAAATTCTCTTATACCAGCTGATCCACGCAACTTTATGGAAGTTGCGCGGCTCAGTAGGTCAGCTGGACTGGTTTAAAAAAAGAGTTCTTGTGCTACAAGCATAATAACTGTTTTTTACTGGCTACGAGGTATAGGGCAGAAACATCACCAACTTCTTAACTCCAGGCTGAGGTTTTCTGACAGAAAACTCTTTTTAACACCGGAAAAACTCCAAAATTCGATTCCGTGCAGGTTAATACGTGCAGCAGCAGGTAGCTGCACGTATTAACTATTAGATGAACAAGGTAGGTGTACGTATACGTTAAATTGTGTCCTTTTCCTGTATTAATTTACAAATTGTACTTCCTAACTATGTTTTCAGGTAGCAACTGGAATTACGAAATATCAGCAGGAAATACAATAATTAATTTAGTATCGTATGTTTAAATACGTAATTCGAAGAATGACAAATTTAGTTGACTGCATGAATCAGTTACGTTATTAATTTATTAATAAATTTGCACCATCATGTCATACCGTGTAATAATGTACTGCAACAAATATGAGACGTGCCAAACTGAATATTTAGATGAGAGATGAGAAGATGCGTCCTACGACTATTAAGTATGGTCACCTTTCCGGACGTTAAGTTTTTACCCGACACTCAAAGCATTATATGTCACGCTCACTTTACCAGATATCAAACCCGAGATCACACGGTCACACACAAATATAAATACAATCTTATGCCACACGTCCAACATCGCAAAACGACCTAGGTAAATATTCAGTATACATTGATAATATCATATTTGATACAATATGATATCTGAATAAGGAAATATTTCGGATCACAACTTGCCTATTACGTCATCAATGGATTTTGTTTCTGTTACTACCTCGATGTTTCAAATGTGATATCAAACTTTGACGTCATTTATTTCCGTAATGGTTTTCTGTGGCGCAACAGAAGATGCAACAGTTGTGTATGAGGTCTCGAGTTCGATAATATTTCAAGGAAAGTGCTTTTATGTCTCGATATTTTAGTAGCGGCGTGGAGTCTGGCACTATGTCCGTAATTGCACACAGCCGGAGTGAGATGGAGCATATAAAACCTATTGTAACCAAGACAATAACTCGCTTAACGTACCTTTATACTTACTAATATAGAAGGGGTAAAACGACAAAGCTTCTACTGAGAAGACTTTGAAAGAAAACTCGGCAATTTTCGTCTTTTCTTATACGGGGTTTGCACTTGGGGTCTCGTGATCCTCTATCACTCAAGCCGCTAGACCGGCGAGCCAGTCGAAGTCAATGAGACTAAATATAGATCTATGTACCTACTCTCAGGAAATACCGAAACGTCATTTTAATCTAACAACACCAAATAGATGTTTCCATATACAGTATTTCCCATGTAGCTTGTGTAATACTTAATTAGCAGACGCGATGCGAATATATAATGATAATACTATCTGTGTCCCGAGGATAAACCTTCTCGTGTTAAATTACTGCAAGTACCGATCCCCTTTTTAATCTACTGAAGAACAGCAGCATTAAAAAAATTACAGTTTAATAGGCTAGTATTTTTTATAGGAATTTTTAAGTAGTTCTCAATCAGTATAGAATCTGGAACTGTGCCCTATAGACATCAATAAGCACCCTTTTTTAAATAAAACGTAAACTTATATCATATACCTCTGCATATTCTTCGGAGATATAAAGGCGTAACGATACGTGAGAGCAATTTGCCAATGTTCATTTAAAATTTGCACCTGTACTTGATAGCTTGTTTATAAAACTAAAAAGATAAAAGGTAATTTTTTTCCAAAGTGTTCCGAGCTGTCAACATTTCTCTGCGACTTTGTTATACAGATAATACATCAAGGATGTTAATCCACATGTGGTAGGCATAAGTATCTTTCGTACACAATTTGTCAATTGCATTTTGTTAATTTTATACTCCACTTCTTTTTCTTTATAATTACTGCTCCGCTCCCGTGGGTCGTAGTGTTATGTTATGTTACTAGCCTATGTTACTTCTGAATAAAGTAGCTTTCTAATGGTCAAACAATTATTAAAATCGGTTCAGCAGTTTCAGAATTTATCTATTAGAAACAAACAAAGATATCCTTTCTGTTTATAATATTAGTATAGGTATAGCAACGATAGCCCAGTGGAAATATTGCAAAACTGCGACGTTCAGGTTATGAGTTCGATCCAAGTAACGTACTGTCATTTCGAACGTATGTCCGTCCGTTCGTCCGTCTGTTATACAACTTTCAACTCAAGAACCGTAAGAGCTAGAGACTCGCGGTTAACGCCATTCGACTCAGCATAGTCAATATACCCCTGAAATGACTATGACCCTTGACCTCTGACCTCAAAGTCACGTAATACTATCTTTAAACTCAAGAACCGTAAGAGCTAGAAACTCGCGGTCAACTCAATTCGACTCAGCATAGTCGATATACCCCGAAACGACTATGACCTTTGACCTCTGACCTCATATTATTTTGCATATTACTTGAACCATTTCTTCGAACTCTAAGATTTACGGCAATTCATTGCCGATTCTCACTTGTTTTGTTTATAATACGTACCGTATGTCTATTTTTGTTCCCCTGACAAAGTGTATGCAAAATTTCATGATGATAGGTCGAGTAGTTAAGATGTGAAAGCTTAAAAAACAAAAAGACATGCTATTATTCGCATTTATAATATTAGGTAAGATATAAACTTCCAAATTCGCAAATGTGCCTGCAGTAAAACTGCCTGGGTATAAAGGGTTAACTAGGGCACGGGTAACTTATTATATTGGTATAACTGTTAACCAAACAGTTTAATAATAATTGTTATTATTATAAAATAATAATAATAATAAGCGATGTGTTATTTAGTCATAAAGGGAATTACACGCACCCCCGTCATAATACAGTAATACAAGATAACGTACAGGCAGACAAATCTGAATTAATTCATATTATTGTGTTTATTGCTTATGTAATAGACACATTTGTTAAGATTTGCTTAATTAATTAATTGTAAGGGTAGATAAAGTAAATAAACGGATTCAGCACTTATTGCCAGCAAGCTTTTAATTATTAAATGCGGTTTCTCCCGTACTAAAGAGGTGCTACACAGACATTGAAACAACGGACATAAAAAACACTATTTATGGATTACGTAATTTATTGCCCTGTGTGGTAATCGAACCTACAATATTGCAGCGTACTGACAGTTTCAAGGTGACCACTTAAATCACAGCGCCATCTGTGCACTCTAGTAAGTGATTTGAAGTGGCAATCGGTAACTAACAGTCTGATATATCTAACCTGGATTTAGTAAGAAAACTTGTCAATCACGTGACGAGGATGGATTGAAAAAGCGCATATTAGGACGGATGTACAGACATTCTTTAACGTTCCTTACTTCTTTAAATTAAATGATCAACGAACTAGATAGATGGATACACAGCCTACAGAGGGGCAATAAATTACAGCTACTTCCTGGTTCAGACGGATTAGAAACTACAATAAACCTACTGAAAACTTTTAAATTTTGCCTTGGTATACCTATAAATATTTAATTTATAAGCATTTACCATGCTAAGGGATAATGTAAATTATAGCAGAAGAAAAAGACAATCCATGAATAAGGACTTGAATCTGCGACCTCAACGAACAGTATATGGGGCTTTAGAGCTCTCTAAGCAAGCACTTTTCTATCTGCTAAAGACTTCTTCACTTGTCCTGGAAGAAAAGCGTTTATTTTACCAGGACACAAAGTGGAGTGATACCCTTGTTACAAGCGTCAGATCTACGGAAACACTCACTGCCAGATATGCCGTATGTTTTTTCGATTGCTATTAGTGACAGTCGAAACAGCGGTCCATTTGGTGGTAAGTGGTGATGGACATGGCTGTGTTTTCTTGTCATCCCGACAGCGACTCTAAAGAAACAACCAATCCGCTCTGTTAACCAAAGGGATGACATACAAGCATACAGAGAAGGCTGAAAGGTGGTAGGCATAGGGAGGGAGTAGGGATTGAGTGGGCGATTAGGCTTACGGCGCTCAAAATCACGAGAACAAAACTTAACAATAAGAATCAAAATATGAAGTCTATGAAACGTATACGTAATGCTACTTTACGTCGATATTCTGCAAGAGAGATTACTAGAGCTGGTCTACTGATGTTGAAGCAAGGTTCTACTAAAACCTCACAATACTAATATAATGACAGTTTAGATTTCCAATTCGAATGTTTATTAAATAACATCAACCAGCAGCACTAGTCCACTTAAACGTACAAATCAGACCTCATTTCCTGACTTTATAAATACCATTATAATATTCAAATGACATACGAATTAATATATCCTAAACTATTAAACCCAAGGTATATTTCTTGGAACAACACGCCCACCGCAGCCGGTACTGCTAGCGGATCCTACCGTTGTGATTGTGAGCCGTCGTATCAAGGCCCTTCGGTTATGTTACTAGACACGGATAGGCGCCTCCCTGTCTCTTCAATACATAGAATTGTATGTTCGCTGGCTGTTATCCAACGCACCGCATTTCTTTGAACTAAACCACGTCTGTTTGCTGTTTTCATCAAAGATCTAAATCATAGATGCGCCGTACTACGTTCAAATATGGTCATATTTCTGAAGGTTAAGTTGTCATCCGACACACAATGCTAACATAACATTTGAATTATAAATATAGTATTATCACGCTCGTGCTCTATCTATATGTAAGTTCACTTTTTAGGTACGGTGCGTTTTAAGTACAGTGAAGATCCATTTATGATTTACCTAATTCATTAATTTCCATATCACATTTTTCATTTTAACTGCATAAGGTTGAGTACATCAAGTGTTGTGGATTCGACGCGAGACAAAAATGGGGATTGTTCCGTATTCATCCTATGACGTCTCATCCTATTTCTTTACTCATCCTAAACTATAATGCCTAACTGATCCCATTACATTATTTTAATAAAGTTTTATTATTCAACCGAACCCATGGCAAATATTACCGAAAAAAGTATGGATAGCAGAACAACCTTTGGCTTTGTAAAAGTAGGTTAGGTTAGGTTAGTAAAATCGGTTGAGCAAATCTTTCCTCTTTGTGATATTACTATAGATATAGATTACGAAAACAGTAATTTTTGTTCAGACCGTCACTCAAATCTCAGAGCTTGTGGGTAATTTCGTAATTGGTTAAGCTAGGAATACCTACAAGATGAATAAAGAATTAAAAATGAAATAATTGCTGTCAGTTAAGTAAGGAACGTAAATAGGTTGAGTTAGGAAAAAAAACAGTGTAGGATGAAACGTCATCGGATGATGCCGGAACAACCCAAAAATGTATCTGATCCGCAAATAGTGATACCAAGTGTGTTTGTTATTTGTGTCTGTTGTTCTAGTATTTATATGATAAGTATGCCTTTAGATTAGATTTAAATTGGTTGAATGAGCAGTTTGAGCCCGTAAGGACATCGACTATAATTATTATAACTTAGATTTTATAAACGTATTGTTATTGGGTTTCCTCTAAAATTCCTTAGTAAAAACTCGAAATCTGGATGTGTACCCCCAGTGGACGCCAACATCATCGCCCTTTACGGGATTATAAAATACAGTTAGGTAAATACGAGCGACCTTTTCTTTTAAGCACATATACATGTAAGTTTGATTTGATTATAATATCTATCTGGTAGTTTTTACTCTCTACTATCTGCTGATACTGGTGTATCTAGCCTATCAGAATGAAGCAATCCCAATTTGTAACATTTAATAAACGTCATAGCGATATTCTAGTGTCAGTCTGGCAGACTATTGGCCTGGTACGCAGATGTTTCGAGTTCGATCCCACTTCACCTCTGACTTTTCGTTTTTATATCAACCCTGGGTCTTCAAGAAGTCAAGACATGCACACACATTTAACAGATAACTCCATATATTATGCCTTATTATGAAGTTATCACTAAAGATTCGTTGCAAAAGACGAATTGTCATTACTTTAACAAGCGAATATAAATAGTCGATAAGTTATAAAACTTAAGAACAGTATTAATAAAACAAGTCATGACACAACTAATATCTACTAAATTTGGCAATATCAGTACAAAGGGCCTATGGCCTCGAGCGCTGCCATCTTAAATACTTAATTATCAGAAACAGGTTATTGGCCTTGACTTCAACTTAATTATGCCACGATCGTACTCCGAACAAATCATAGTTATTTTGATGACTATGTTATAAAAATACTCATAATGCCGGCTTATATGTTAGAATATTTTTTGCTAAAATGCAAAACAGCCAATATTATGGAGATCGTTGACATCAGGTGTTTAATAAAACATATCTTCTTACGTAATCGTTTTATGTCAGTTTTCATAGGCTGACAATATTGTAATGGTACCTTTAATAAACAAAAAAATATTAATTTTAACATTCTAAATTATTACTTCATGTAATTTTTTTTGTTAATTTTTTTAATTAATTTATACCTATATATTTTTTATTTAATTTAATATACATATTAATAAAGCTATTTAAAATGTTTTTTTAAATAGACTATATTCTTTTCCTAATGATAGAAAAAGAACGAAAATTCAAATGGTAGAGAGTCAAACTAAATATTATATAAATTGCGGTTAAAATTTGTTAAGCAAAGGAATATTCCATGAGATTTTTGTATGTAGTATAATACCCTTTTATTTTTCTTTTTACGTGGATTCATGCATTGGCGCATACCTCTCCGCGGGGGGCGGGCGAAGGGGTTATGTCGGACTCACCGGAGTAAAAAAAAGATGGTAATGATTATAATGGACCGCCCGGTCATACCGACTAAACCTACCACGGTGTTCCTCGACATAACCGCAAACGGCGGAGCCGTGCGAATCACTTTCACATGCGCCCTAAGCCTAAAAAGTCCTATTATCCCTCCCTTGAGGGGAGACGGATACGACACAGAGGCGCACGTGGGAAACACGCACGCCGCCTCTTGGATCTGGTACTGATCGGATGACAGGCAGGCCCACGAAGCCCACCACCCCCAGGTCAAATCTCAGGGTGGCTGGAGAGGGTTTAAGAGCTCCCTCTCCCGCTCCGACGCCTCCTTGATGGAAGGATAGCTTCCTCACAGAGGGAGGTGACGGCGTTCCACGACCTCTCACTCCGGACCATGGACTGAATCACGGCCGGAAGCTAAAAGGCAACCATACCGACTGCCGCGATTAACTCACGGCGCAGCGATGCCCAGGCGGGGTAGTCCGCCAAAGTGTGCAGCGCCGTGTCCTCTACAACGTCGCGGCAGTCGCCGCAGTGGTGACAACTGAGCGTCTCTTGCCGGCTTATACGATACAGGAACTGGCCAAAGCAACCGTGGCCAGTCATTACGTGTATCGGCCGGAAGGTGAGGGCGCCATGCCGCCTCTTTCAAAAACAGGTCTTACCGCCACGATTGTGGCGTGCTCGGTACTGGGGCGCACAAGTTGATTTCTCCATTCTTCCACCAGAACCTGGCGGAGCTTGGCCGTGCCGCCTCTATTGCGGGAGGAGCTCGTCCTTCGCTCCAAGCCAGCGCCTCTTGGCGCGAACGGTAGAGCGACGCCAGAAGCGCCGCTTCCAGGTCCAACGGCATCGATCCGGCGAGGAGGCTCGCTGCCTCGAACGAAATCGTGCGGTAGCCTCTAATTAACCTGATGGCCATTGCGCGCTGAGGCGCACTAAGCGCTGAAATATTACGGGCTGTAACGTTATCTCCCCAAAGTGGGGTCTCATAAAGGATGCGGTCCATGGCCGCACGACCCTTTCCTAGAGTCTCCGTCAGCAGGTGCCTGGCCCCCGTAGGTTGGGCAGCAGACGTGCGAGCGCACCCGCAGCTCCCAGGAGACGGGGGGCCAGTCGACTAAAGTGGGCTACAAAGTCCCATCGACTGTCGAGCAGGAGACCCAGATACTTAAGGCTTGGCTCGACAGCGATGCGAACCCCTCCTACCATGATGTGGGACCCTGGAGGTGGCCGATTCCGAGGGCCGTGGACACAGACGGCTTCGGACTTGGGCAGTCAAGTCCCAATCGCCGGATACGACTAACGACTTGTGCAACCCCAGCGGTCGCCAATATGGCCGCCGCCGCCGCCCGGTGCGACTTACCCCTCGCCGTGACAAGAATGTCATCGGCGTAACAAGTAACGCTGACGCCACGGAGGAGCGCACCTCGCAGCATCCAGTCGTAACAGATGTTCCACAGGAGCGGACCCAGAACTGATCCTTGTGGAACACCGCACGACATCCCTCGCCGACTCCAACCGTAGTGACCCGGGTATATCACTACCCTTTCCGACAAATATGCCACGACAATGCGGCGAAGGTAGGTCGGCACTTGATGAAATATAAGTGCCTCCTTAATACAACTCCAGGGCAAGGTGTTAAAGACATTCGCGATGTCTTATAGGGACACCGAGAAGACGACCTCGCCCCGGGACACCACATCCTCCGCCGGGCTCCTCACGCGCAGAATAGCGTCGATAGTGGAGCGCCCGATGTCCTATATATCCTACATATATTAAACATATTAACTGCAAGGTTGGTAATTTGATGCTCGAATCGGACATAGTGTTATTGGGCTTTCCGGTTAATATTTTTTACTTTTCTTTTAACTGTACCCGGTAGTGTGACCTAAATCTTAGTTGGCGACATATGGGTGTAATACACCTCCATTTTTACCTTTATAGATAATTTGCCGTATAACTACGTTTGTACATATTATAACAAACCAATGCAATAATACACAACCGTCATAAAAAGTTCGTCAATCTCTTATTAGTTGGCGTCAACTACAGTCTTATAAATCCCATTTTAAAAGGAGGTTCGTACTCAGTAGTAAGCCCTTTCCAAAGAGGTTCGTACCCAATAGAAGTGCAATTTATAACAAGGCCTTCTACAAAACTATACCTACATCTCTTAAATATTACAATGTTTCGAAACGGCTCAATAAGCACCCCACTACTTAATATTAGTTCCATTTACGCGAACGGACACACGACTCAATACAATATAATTCATAAACTCTACAGTTTATGAACATAGTTCGGCCTAAACTGCCTGTCTGTATATTCGACGCTGTATAAAGATAAGGCAAAGAAATACTAGCTTAATTTAAAGGAAAATTTACTTGCACGTAAAAGATAAAGATAGGAAACATTAGATTAAAGTTACAACCCAATGTTGTCGTTTGTGTGGTGAATGCTTGGCCCTTGTACTGCACTATTACGCAATACAGTTTTATTTAGTAATATATAACATGATATTATGTTTATGTTCCTTTTATATAAGCTCATGCCTTTACCCAAAACGAAATGGCAGAAGTGTATAATTCACTACAATGGTTTAGATCCCAATACCATGATATTTATGTTGTAAATTATAATCCTAATTCTGAGATTAGGATTATAATTTACAAGTACAAATATAGTTAGCTATATTCTAACCAATATTATAGAAGCGAATATGAGTTTGTTTGTTGCGCTTTCACACGTTAACCACTCGAGCGAGTTTCATGGCATTTTGCATATTGTTAGCGATAGACAAAAGGATATATCGCACTCTTAATAAAACAGCGACTTAACTCGAAATTTGAAAGTAAGGCAATTTGAACTCTAATTGTATATGTTAAATTCTAATATTATATTTGTATTAAATCTTTGCAATAGAGTTCAAATTTGTTTAATCCAAAATACTGAGATAAGTCTCTGTTTTATTAAGGGTGCGATATATATCTTTAATGCGGAAAAAAGGACTCTTGCCGAGGGAAGCTTGTAATATTACAAATGCGAATGTGAGTTTCTTTGTTACAATTTCACCCTTTAACTACATGACCGATCATAATGACATTTTGCATAACCATACGTTAAGGAACAGAAAAATACGTAAGGTACTTTTCATTCAGGGAAAAGTACTTTTTAAAGAATAGCTAGTGAAGTAATAAATCATATTATGCGTTTAATTATTTTTGCTAAAACATGAATAAATGTAACTATGTTACGTCATGAATTTGCGAGGGAGCAATTTATAGCGTTTTTAAATTCAGCACCGGATTCTTGCAGTTCCAATGTTATCTGAATACAAGCTGTTGCCATGACATTACGACTACTACTACAAACGAAGATCGTAGCCAAATACCCCTGTACTGGTTTCTTACGCTGCACGAACTGGCAACTCCTTTTTTCAGGGCCTTAGTCATTGCTAATAAGTAAGCATCATCAGGTGTTCATAGACCGGGCACTGCTGGGTGGGTCGCTGATTTATTTTTAGTTCCAGCGGCCACCCATCATTTAAGACAGGAGTAGGTACAGCGTGTTAGGTTTAGTCGGTAGGACCCGGGACTTTCCATCTTTCCCCTGGTGAGCCCGACCGTCCAATACCTGCGGCTCATCTTTTCCCGCAAGGCAAAGAGGCATAAATAAATATACACCATACCCCACGTTAAAAAAAAATGTTAAAAGACTACGCTAACCTTGTTTGTTCGCAACCTTTGTTGTATGTAAAAGTGCATTATGACGCGTAGGGCACACCCACTGTGACGTTTTTGATTATGTATAACATTAGCGGTTTTCCTTGCTTTGTAGCATTTGTAGGTATTAGGTAAGAAAGCGTAATAATCTACGTACGTAACCTTTTTGGTAAACCCTGCATGTTGTAAGAGGGTAAACATTATGCTATTCATCCTTTCCCTCTCAGCGGCCCGAATTCGAATTTCTGGCTGTCGATATATTATATTATCTATGTGTTCCACTGACCTACCGCACGTATAGCGTAGTGGTTAAAGACCTCCTCTTTGCCACTGCGTCAAGTAATGTGAGTTCGATTACCGCACGGGACAAAAATTGTAAGATTCACAAATGGTTGTTCCGGGTTTGGATGGTCTTTGTGTCGGTTGTTTGAATGTTTGTAGAGTCCTCGCAATACAGGAACTATTTATAGAAAGAGAATTGTCTTTTTAAAAAATCTAACAAAGAAGGCAGTCCGCAGGGAGGTATATTGAAAGGCCATTTTTTGATTTCTGGTTGTCAGTTAGGATAACCACCTGAATATACTAAGTAGATATATCACATAACCCAATTTCCACTTCCAGAAGACTTCGATTTGAGACCAAATATCTGTCACAAATACCAATAATAATAGCGACTCTACGCAGGAGTTAATATTGTGGTGCACAAGTGTGTGCGCAGTGTGCGCAAGTGCACTCTCTGTTCTCTAATTCTTAAAACTCAATAGGACAGCAATTCGACACAACCGGAGGGAGATGAGGCGCAGGATCAACGGCATTACGTGCTTTTGGAGGATTGGGAGACTCCTTTTTTCTACTAATATTCCAAACAAGTTTGTAAGGATGTTTGGATGTTTGTCACTCAATTACGCGTAAACTATTGAACCGATTTGGTTGAAACTTGGCATTAAAATAGACCATATTTTGGAATAACACAGAGTACCTACTTATCTAAGTTTGCGTTCGCATAGTCATCACACAGGACGAATAAAAGCGGTAGTCTATCTTATTTATTTCTTAAAGACACGCCAACAACATACATAATATTCAACATTGTTTAAAACATATAATTTAACATAGTTCTTATACCTACTAGCTTTTGCCCGCGGCTTCGCTAGCGTAAAAGGAGATTGAGTTATGTAAATAACAGTACTGTTTATTTAAATAAAATATACCATATGTTACTCGGTGATAATATAATAATAATAATAATAATGTCCTCCTGACCGAATTTCGGCCACGGCGGCAAGTCTTTAAAGGCGACTGGCCATCTACGCAGGAGATATTATAGTGCACATGCGTGTGCAAAAACACAAGTGCACTCTCTGTTCTCTAACTTTCATGATCCGATCGATCGTAATCCGACACGACCGGAGAGAGATCAGGCGTAGGACCAACGGCTTTACGTACTTTCCGAGGCACGGGGGTGTCTAACACCGCCAACTTCCTAACTCCGGACTGCTATTGAGATTTCTTAACAGAAAAACCCAATAACTTTTTGTTGGCCCAACCCGGGATTCGAACTCGAGACCTCATGCACAGCAGTCGTATTCACTATCGCTGCGCCACGGAGGCAGATAATATATGAAAGGATGATAATATAGCTTTCTAATGGTGAATTTAAAAATCGGTTGTTCGGTTTCTGAGTTAAATCCTTACAAACAAACAAACAAATAATGTAATTTTTCTCTCTATAATATTAGTATAGATAAAAGTCATGCACAGTATACACCAATAGATTAAAAATTATAGCATAATGAAAATTAACAAATTGACATTAAAAGAAAATCTACTATTAGATTTTGCCTGCGGCTTCCCTTCCGTTTTTTTTAATACATATAACGTGGCAAACAAGCATACGGCCCACCTGATGGTAAGTGGTCACCGTAGCCTATGGACGCCTGCAACACCAAAGCCATCACTCGCGCGTTGCCGACTCTTTAGGAAAGGAAGTGGGAAGGAGAAGGAGCGGGAATGGGGGAAACGGGGTGATTGGGCCTCCGGCACTCTCACTCACCGAACGAAACACAACAGTAGGAATACTGGTATTTCACGTCGATATTCTGTGAGAGGGTAGTCCTTCCCCGGTCGAGCCGGCCCATTTATGCTGAAATCAGCGAGAGGCTAATACTCAAAAAAAAAATTGCGTAGATGTGGGTTAGATTAATTTAGGCTAGAAGATAACAGTCCTTTTTTCTGGGTGAAAGGTACCCTATGACTTATTCTGTACCCCCGACAACGTGTATAAATTTCATGATGATTGGTCAAGTTGTTAAGGCGTGAAAGCGTAACAAACAAACATACAAACTCACTTTCGTATTTATAATATTAGTTAGTATTTGAATTAACACTAGACGGTGATAAGAAAAGTAAGCTTATAATGAAATATGTGACGTACCTATTTAGTTATGCGCATAATTGCATTGGATAATTATATGAATACAGTTGTAAACAATACCTACTTAGCATGGTCAAGGGCGCGGCGCACTCACTTATAAATAAACGTATTGTGATGTCTATATTGTCGAATATATTTCGAATGCATTACTGCATATCGCCGATGTTTGTGCGTCTACAAAACAGCCTGCATCAATAGTAGGTAGTACGTTAGTTGATACGTATTGTGTCATTCGAAATTTAATTTATTAACGTGACGAAATAACATAGTAATATGTACATAACCTTTTTTAGGTGTCCTATTCAGAATTGCGAAATTAAAATTAGGCGATAGATTGAAAAGAAAGTGAATTAAGTTAATAAATACTGGTTTAATTATCTAGTTATAATATAACTAGAATAAAAAGAAATACATTGGGTATTTATCAAAATTTTACCAGGGTAGCCTACTTGTAAACCGTAGAAAAAAAGTTGTGTGGAGTCTGCCAACCCAACTAAGCCAGCCAAGCCAGGGTCTACAAAGACCCTTCTAATCCTTCTCATACTGAGAAGAGGCCCGTGCCCAGCAGTGGGATAGTTTATATACAGGGCTGATATTATTATATAATAACAAGCAAGTGTACTGCATATATACCTAAAGAGTAAGCTATAATAGCGATATGTTAGTGTTAAACACATCTGTCTACACTTTCGCGAATATACAGGCATGAGTGTTATGTATTAAAGTATAAAAAACAAGGCAAGATTGATAGACAATAAATTTTGTTCACTAACATGTTAATATACAATGTTTATATTTAAAATATTAAAATTGATAAATTGTTTGATTTAAACTTTCTAATTTTAATTGAATCGCACGTCGTTTAATTAACAAAAAGAGAACTTAAATTACATGCAACTGCAATTATCTAGTTGTGAAAGTAACATAAAGATATTGTGCTGGTTCAAAACTTAATAACGATGTATTAAATTCTTCATACAACCTTCCCACCATGGCTGTAGTAAAATAAGAAAGTACCCATCATTTTAGGGCCGTTAACAATTAAAATTACAGAAAGTAGGTTCAGTAACTTAGTTAACTCACTATTCACCTCGGTGGTGCAGCTGTACTAAATGCGACTGCGGTTGCTGGTTCGAATCCCAGACCGCGAAATAATTTATTATTGGATTTTTTCTGATAAGAAATCTCAATATCAACCCGGAGTTTGGAGGTCGGCGGTGTAAGAGATCCCGTGCTTCGCAAAGCACGTAAAGCCATTGGTGCTGCGCCTGATTTCTCCCCGGCTGTGTCGGATGGCCGTCCCATCACCACCTAGGCAGCTTGTCCTCTTTTGGGTGTATCTTGGTCAAACGTCGGTGATTCAAGCATAGAACTCGTCTGATGTTACGTTGTCATCGTAGCCTATACTCTTGTTTTTTTTAATATGTAGCTTAGCCTATGACCACTTACTATAATAGAGGTTACATTATTTTTTATTAAAATACATTTAAAAGAACATTTGCTGGATGAACACATGAAATTGTTTTATCCATAGCTATATAATGCTTTCCTGTGGGAACCTAAGTTCTTCGCAGTGAATGCCGCAGAAACTAGTTTAATAATAATTTAGAAAGATATATCCTATCTGTTTGTCCAGGACACGGTCTATCTATACACCAAATTTTATCCAAATCCGTTTAACAGTGTATGCATGATTGAGTAACAAACAACAAAACACATTTCTGATATTAGTAGGATTACTTTCCTTTCAAATAGCTTTATTTTTGGTTAATTCAAACTCGGAGCTAACTTATTACCTACATTATTTTGTGGCTTGAAATGCACCTTCTTACCTACACTCTACTAACACAAAGCAAGGAAAACCACAAATGAAAGACAAAACAACAACGTGGGTGTGCCCTGCGTATCATGTGATGCACTTCAGTTACCGATATACGTGACAGACTCATACCTTCACATTAATAAACGAAAGACAGGCGTAAAAGCTAGCAGAAACAAATGTGATATCCTACTTTAGAACACAAAAACGTCATTACTAATAACACTAGCGTACAAAGTAAAAATAAAAACCTTGCGCGGTGCACACTTGCTCGCGCGCAGGTGGGATGCGCATGCGCCGTCCGCGCGACGCTTTCTTGCGCTAACCCACTTTTAGAGCAGCACACGCGTCGAGTCGCTGCATCTGTTTTTAAGCTTCAAGTCTGTTTTTTTTTGCGGGCGATATATAAACATTTATCGCTAGCGATTCCTATATCGCTTGGGGCTCTGTTCGTATATCGATTTGTATTCGTAAAGTTTATGGAATGACAACTTTTCGAATTTTTCGTTATGGCTAGCCAAATGTGAGTAAAGCATCTATAAAAGCAGCCTTAGGGTATCGTTAGCCTTCGGATTGCGGAAAGCACAGGCGTGAGTCTTTAATCCTGCTAATATTATAAATATGAAAAGTTGCGAAGATAATTGACTGACGGGCAAAGTGTTATTGGGGATTTATTTATTTCAAGAAACGTTTAATTTGGCAGTCAAAATGTATTTGAATAAAAACAGCGGCATATAATTCGCATCCTTAATAAAACAGAGACTTATCTCAGTATTTTGGATTAAACAAATTTGAACTCTATTGCAAAGATTTAACACAAATATAATATTAGGATTTAATATATACAATTAGAGTTCAAATTACCTTACTTTCAAATTTCGAGTTAAGTCGCTGTTTTATTAAAAGTGCGATATGTATAATATTCCTTGTTTCGCGAGAGAATACAGTAGTGGTTGCCCAGAAATCAAAATTGGAACGTAATTCATTAAATTTAAATAAATTATGTCTCTATATTTTTCGGGTTTTGCACTACTTTTCCTAGTTAATCAGCGATAGCCTAGTAGGAAACCGTTGAGGAAGTCATTTCCATCAAGGAGGCGGCGGAGCGGGAGAGGGAACGTTTGAACCCTCTCCCCAACCGCAGAGCCGGGCGCCGGAGGGCGCGAGACGACCTCCAGCCACCCTGAGATTTGACCTGGGGGTGGTGGGCTTTGTGGGCCTGCCCGCCATCCGTTCAGCACCAGGTCCAAGAGGCGGCGTGCGTGTTCCCACGCGCGCCTCTATGTCGAGTCCGTCTCCCCTCTAGGGGGGACAGTAGGGATAATATGTGAGGAGTGCCTTTGGGTAGGTCTTTCGTGTAGTGGCCTGCCGTTTCATACGGCGGGCCGAAACCTCGGCGGGGTCGCGACCGCATGCGAAAGTGATTCGCGCGGCCCCGTTGATAGTGGTTTTGTCGAGGTACACCGTGGTAGGTTTAGTCGGTATTCCGGGAGGTCCTTTATCTTTTCAACATCTTATTTTACCCCGGCGAGTCCGACATAACCCCTCCGCCCGCCCCCGCGGAGGGGTATGCGTCATGCATTCCCACAGGTAAAAAAAAAAAATTAGGAAACCGTTGGTCTGCCACGCATAGGTGTCGAGTTTGACCGTAAGGCGGTCTTTGACTTTTCGAAGTTAACGGCGAACGAAAACATCGTTAGGAAACCTGCATATCTATCTGAAGGTTCTACATAATGTTTACGAAGATATTATGTGAAGTCCGCCAACCCGCATTGAGCCAGCGTAGTGGACTATGGCCTAACCTTTCTCAAACTGAGAAGAGGCCCGTGTCCAATAGTGGGACAGTTTAATACAGAGCTAATATTATTGCACTTCTTGTACATATAAACTTTAAGTACACCCAATCCCACACTCCTCGTGCGCAAAATATGTATGCTTAAAATGATGCAAATTTTAATCTTCACATCTTAAAATATAGATGTATGTAGACTTTAAAGTAAATTCGAATTAGTATGAAATATACACAGTCAGTATATGAAAAAATTGTCACTGGATTCAAAGATATGTGCATAATATCAGATCAATTGGTCGGGAGGAATAAGTTTAAATTTCAGTTGCATATTTGAACTCAAACATACCAACTAACAAAGTATGGTAAATATAAGCTGTTAAAAAAATAAAACAAAGAAGTATATTACAGTATGTATTACTAGGTAATATGGCATTGAAATTAAACTACTAACGGATTTTACAGCAGTCTGTTCTAAACACACTACATTATTTTTGAATTTTCAAAACTATTCAAACGTTAAATTTAAAAAAGCTATTTAAAAACCTATATTTGTACTTACACTTTACTTTTCAGCAGACATGGTCACGTAAAGACTAACATAGTGGACGTCTTTCAGTCTAGTTATTTCAATCTACTTGCACATAAATAATAAATTATGTTCGACTTTGAAATAATCTAGACCAATTTTTTCTAATTACACTTATATTTTCCTATCATGTATTAAGTCTCATGTAATATGGGTTAAACCTCTAGCTATAACCATCTCCTGCTAGAATCCGTGCTGCAAATGAGAAATCCCTTTGCCCGACCCGGGAGTCGAATTCAGAACACAATCGCAAGTAAACATATATGCCAACTTATGCTTCGGAACCAACAAGTGTATCACTAAGTATAACTAGTGCTATTTTTAATCGATTCTTTAATATTATTAGGCTTACGTTCGTCGGACGTAAATCATAGCTAACAAAATGTGGGTTTAATA
Source organism: Catocala fraxini (assembly GCA_930367265.1). Lineage (NCBI taxonomy): Eukaryota > Metazoa > Arthropoda > Insecta > Lepidoptera > Erebidae > Catocala > Catocala fraxini. The sequence continues at coordinate 15,061,846 of OV884047.1, read as the reverse complement.
AACCTTTTCATACACTTTCGAGTATACATATACATACTATATACCTACGAATGTATATCCTTATCACGATATATAAACGAGTGTTTATATATGTATATTGACATGACATAAATTCTTCTATAATATACAGTAGAAAAATTTATGCATTATACGTTTACCAATAAAAGTTAATTTATTGTTTATATAATTAACTATATATATAACTTATAATTATATCAAAAGTAATTGCATAAGTGCTGGATTTTCATGGTGGGAAACACCAATAAAATTGGAATTAACTTAATTTTTTGTCACGATTTTCCTTATGTCTGTATGTGAATAAATAATTACAGTGGGTTCCCCAACTAAGTGGAATACCCACTGACTTATATGCGTGTATCGTTAAGACTCAATATGTTAAAATACATGTATGTATGCACATGAGTTAACCTATTGAGTCGCAGCGGCACACCGGTGGCCAGGCAATAGATTTTAATTATGTCTGATATTCTAAGACTTGAAAGATTAACAAGCATAGCAGTTAATGCCTATCAGTGATAAATTTGAAAAAGCCTATCAGTGATAGATTCGATTCTATGAATGGCTCAGTGAGTTAAGGAGACAACCCATCTTCTATTGATCTTAATATGAAATGTTCGGTCGCTGTGCTATTCGTGAATTTGTATTGATCTTGTCACGCGATCGGCGTGTGTTGCCAAGCTTAAAACATTTTATGCTTTTTTTTAGTGCTGTAAAATTCTTCACAGTAAACTAAAGAGATGTGTATACTATACTATGAAGAATGTAACTTTTGTGAATCCAATAATCTTTGATATCGATTAGGCATTTGATTACAAGCAATACGCCATAACAAACATTTAGAGTTAAAAGTCGTCTAAAATGTGATTTTGTAGCAATCGCATATTTGTATTACGATCAATTAAAATTATAGAAAAATATTTATATAGACACAGGGCACATAAAAGCAAAAAGACTTCACACACAAGAAAAATCATGTTTAAATAATTTTATTAAACGAAATATAGAAAGCGTCGACTCCATTGAATTCTCTATTCTAAAATGCATCTAAACAAAGGTAGGCGACGCATCTTAAGTGAGCTTACTCTCTCCTCAGGCCAACGCGACGCGCGACGGCTAGACTTACGTCAAACCTATATCAGTAGACATTCCTAGAACTATGTGGATACTAGGTTTTGAGCGAAAGCCGCGCAACTATTATTTAATTGAGTTCCTACCACTCGCGCGGTTGTTAAATACATCTGATTTTGAACTTAAATGGATTTTATGGAGTGTTACGCTTACACGAGTATTGCAGATCGCCTGCTTTGTTTAGATCCTGTAGTAATAGGCAAGTCTTTTGCCTATTAAGGCCCAAATTGTCAGAATATGTGCTGCTACTGACAGTTCCCTTTCGCAAAGTTATAATAGTTAAGAAGTTTTGAAAGATAGGGTAAACTCCACGCGACTGCACCTGCGTGATACCCAGGAAAATGCCTATGGATAAGTATTCTATGTGTTACAGGACATGGTCTAAACTGTGTGCCAAGTTTCATCCAAAGCCGTTTAAGTGATTGAGTTCACTTGTGATTTCACTCCTGAAATGATGCCCTATAGAAGATCGTAAACATACAAACTTGTATTGTGTTCCTATGGTGAGAAGGACTTTTAGCCTCCTTCAATAGAGACTATGCTCTCAGTAAGGTGCTTTGCTGCCTTTATCCTTTGGTTCTTCTATGCCAAAGATAGAAAAGCGCTTATGGACAAATGATTCAAATCACCAACTGTCCTGCAAAATATTGCAACTAAGGAGTATTTTGTCGTGACTCTGCGGTGTATAGAGTTTTTAAGCTACTTAGATATCATGTGCAATCAGTAGGCAGAAGCATAGCGTCTTTGATGACAGCAGGATGATTTCAATAAAATTGTCATGTGATTGATACCTGTCTTTTCAAACGACGGTATGTTAGGATATCCGCTTACCATCATCACCGTATACTTCTAAGTAGCACCATAGGTACCATCCAGATGAAAAATAAAAACAAATGCGCAATCCGGTAGTCGAACCCAGAGCCTCACAATCGGTCGCAAACATAACCACAATCTTGGGCCATGGCACTAGGAAGACACTCAAGAAGCATACCAATTTAAATTGAAATGCTAAACTTAAATTTATTATCCGAAATTCCAAAAACCATCAAAATTACGAAATGAACTCAATGAAAATGACCACATATTTTGGCACGCTTTGTAAAAAAGACAAAAAATCCAAGTAGCCGATCGTAATTGTTCACTAAGGATATTATCAGCGCGTTGCGCAAGCGCCGACGCGCGGTGAATAGCAAGCTCGAATCACTTACATTAACTAAACGCTATACAGTCGTCGCATTACTACACTGGCCGCGTGCGCGCGCGCGCAGTGAAAACGCACCGCCTATGGGACTGGCCTACCGAACCGTTTATATATTGGGTTTTAGTTGATTCAAAGTTAAAGTGATATTAAATAAAATTTTATCAATACAAAGCAGCTTATATTAAAAATGCTTGTAAATACAGGAATCATCCCTAGCATTATACAATGCTGTAACTGATCCCTGTTACGCAAGCGATACAAAAACACCCAGATTCGGGATAACTATCTTTAGTTCATGCAATTTTTAGTACCGTGTGGGGACTCAGAATCCGGCGCGTACAGTTATATTACATATATGTATGTAGGTACGTCACCATGACACATCTCAATCTAGGGGAAGAAACATTATGAATTTAGGTCTCATGTAATAAGAGGCGAGCTTATTGTCGTCTACCGGACATGTATCCAGACTTCGAGCTGCAGAATTCCTTGACAGAAAAATTCAATACACACACTATCCAATCCGGGATACAACACAGCGGAACAGCAGTCATTTCAGTATTGACTACTGCTCTGCCACTGAAGCAATTAATTTAGCTAGTTACGAGCCCCTCAGTTAGCTAGTTCGCCCCTCAAGGTTCGCCACCTGGAAGGTATTTGTTAGGTTTCTTCTTAAAATCCACCCAAAATTAGAAGCCCCGCTAAGCGGAGCTCTGTCTTTCTATGAAAGGGGCGAAAGTTAAAGGGGCGTACGGGCTCGTAGCCATTTAGCTGTTTATACGTCATATTTCGTTTATTTATTATACTAGTACGATGGCGATTAGAAATGCAGCCCAGTGTACAGTACATACATACATCGTAATAATAATAAGAGGCTCGCGTTGAATGGCTGAGTCAAGTCCTCGATTCAGAAGGCAGTATTGCTCGACACGGCGCGCCTAGTGCGGAGGTTCCTTTCTGTGGAGCCCTAACCACCGATAGCTTAGTCCCTGCATCCGCTACCGGTGGGTTTCCGTGGTTCTATTTTATATTTTTTATATATAATGTAAAATATAATTACGAGAAAATATTAAAATAAATGTAATAATAATAATATTCTATCACATACACACAACACTATCTAGCCCAAACTAAGCAGAGCTTGTACTATGGGTACTAGGCAATGAATAAACATAGAGGGAGAGGGAACGTTCAATCCCTCTCCCTAACCGCAGAGCCGGGCGCAGGAGGGCGCGAGACGACCTCCAGCCACCCTGAGTTGAAGCCTGCGGGCGGTGGACCCGTTAGGGCCGTCCACCGCCCGATCAGCGCAGGTCCGAGTAGGCGGCGTTCGTGTTCCACGCACGCCTCTCGATGTCGGAAAGGGGACTAGGTCCCCCCGCTTTGTTGTCGGGGACCAGGTCCCCCAACTACGGAAACTTTTATTGTATTGTGGGACCCGCCACGTCCATCGGCGGGTCAAACCTTTGGCGGGGTCGCGATTTGAATGCGAAAGCGATCCGCGCGACCCCGCCATAAAGGTGGGAGGAACACCGCGGTGGTTTTAGTCGGTTCAGCCCAATTTCCATCTTATGGGCTGGATCCCGACATATCCCTATCGCCCGCCCCAAAACCGGCGATGGGGAATGTGACGTGCACATTTCCCAGCGTTAAAAAAAAAATGCAATGGATAAACATACATATATTTTTTTTTGTAAATACATACATATTATACATAGAAACACCCAGACCAAGACAAACATCCATGTTCATGCACACAAATTTTTGACTTGTGCGCAAATAATCGATAACATACAATCGTTTTATATAATAATTAATCCTATGTAATAAGCTTACGTTAATTAATTATTGACTAGAAATTACATTAATATATAAAGAATTCATACGTTTTGTAGGTTTTTGGAACGAGTATGTAGTCTTCCTTCTCCGCTTAACGGCATTGTGCATTGTACTTGTCATAGATTACATCTATACCTACAAAAATTGTAACTGCTCGATACCTGTACATGCTTACTTCTATTATAAATGCGAATGTGAGTTTGTATGTTTGTTACGCTTTCACGTCTTAACAACTCGACCGATCGTTAGTAACAGTACTTTTTCTGGATGGAAGGAACTTTATGTCTTTCACTGTTCCCCTGACAACGTGTATGCAAAATTTAATGGTGATCGATCTAGTAGCACGAAACGTACGACGTTACGACGTAATAAAAAATCATGATGGTTAAGGCGTGAAAGCGTAACAAACAAACTCACTTTTGCATTTGGAATATTAGTTAGGATTAGTAAAAATATAGATTAAAATAAAGCCAAGCCAAATTGCAGCAGTTTATTTTATTTTATCAATTTCTGAGAATATAAATAAATATTAGTCTACATTTTATTAATGTTAAATATCTTGTTATGTCAAATGGTCGGAATAGGTAATGCAATTTGGGGTCAGTGATCTCAAATGTATATATTAATAAGGACATGCTAGCAAAATGTTAATGATCCTAAATCTTAACACTTTTTGAATCACGAGATAATTCTCAGAAATCCTTGATTTTGCCCACGGTTTCGCTCGCGTAAATGTAGGTTAAGTTAAGTTAGTTTTGTAACAGTACTTTTTTCTAGATGAAAGGTACCGTTTTTCCTTTTCTGTTCCCCTGACAACATGTATGCGAATTTTATGATGATCAATCGAGTTGTTAAGTCGTAACAAACAAACTCACATTCGCATTTATAATATTAGTTAGGATAATTAGACTGAAAGTTTGTGATTATTTTATTTATTTTATTTTATACTTGCATGTTTGGACTTTCGGATGTTTGTTACGTCGTCACGACATTTAGTACATTATACCGACGTCAACGGCATGTCAATAATTTGGATAAAACTTGACATACACATACAACATACCCTTGGTTAAAATACGGGATACTCTATATACCGGGATGCGTTCTCATGAAATTAACATTGGCAGAGGCGCAGATCTAAACTATTAAAATGATACAAAGATTATGTCAAATTACGTACACACACATAGTCTCACGACCATACCAAAGGGGTAGGCACAAACGTAGGGCCTCTGTATTTTGTCAGCAATGTTTTAGCCTCCACGTATTTATATTATTATACGGACTTGTGCAAGCCTATTTATTTATTATGGCAAGTAATTACAACAGGTAACAATCAAAACATAGTGCTTATACCAATGTAATAGGATTGTCGTTTACTGGAGTATTGGGAAATGCCTGACAGAAATACCCAATAACAAAACACAATCCAGCTTTTGAACCCAAGATATTATGTAGAGCAGCATACAAAATTCACGATAAATTTTGTTTTTGAGTCTCCTAGTGAACATAGCTGCTGTAAATCAAACGAAATGTTCGAGCAAAATGTAAACTTAAACATAAATACTTTTAACTAATTTAAATGGATATTAATATTATTTATAAACAACGCGACAAAATCCCTATAAAGTGTTTAATTTCAATGTATTCGCCTAAACATAAGACAATTTTATATTTTGTTTATTATAAAAAAGCATATCCATACTATGATAACATATCGATAATACCAAAATACGTACTACCTATTTCGATATCTAAAAACATCTATGATAAACATAATTGATGATAAGCAACTTATTGAAACTTGCAACACCAGATATATCACTTGCTGTGTTGCCAGCGCGAAGCACTGCAGAGTCTATTGCTCCCCTAAATTAATGCACTTTAAAACATAAATTTACGCTTCGGTATCCCAGAAGAGGTAGGCAGAGGTCTATTACACCTACGTTTCGCTAGCTAAGCGTTTAGGTCTCGTATAATACAGAACCTATTGTCCTTTACCAAGCATGCGCACCTATTGAAAATCTCTACTAATATTATAAAGCTGAAGAATTCGTTTGTTTATTTGTTTGTTTAGTTGAACGTGCTAATCTCAGGAACTACTGGTTCGAATTGAAAAATTATTTTAGTGTTGAATAGCCCATTTATCGAGGAATGCTATATGTTATATAATAAAAGGTTATGAAAGCCGGCAAATACTGTTTAGGATACAAACAGACATTGAAGACTCTTTGCCAAGGCAAGGCTAAGCTGGTCATCATTGCCAAGAATGTTCCTCCTCTAAGGAAATCTGAGATCGAGTACTACGCACTCCTGGCTAAGACTGGCTTCCACCATTACAGCGGAAACAACATTGAGTTGGGCACAGATTGCGGCAAATATTACAGAGTATGCACACTCGCCATCACAGACCCCGGTGATTCAGTCATCATCACCACATTACCAGAGTCACAGGCGTAGATGTATATCATAATATAACTTAACTTAACATCATGCTACGACCAATAGGAGCGGAGCATCAATGAAAAATGTTGCAAATAGGCGAAAATTCTCTTATTTGAAGTAGACGAAGTTGCGGGAGTCAGCTAGTCCATACTAATATTAAAATGCGAATGTGAGTTTGTTTGTCACTTTTTCACGCCTTAACTACTCGACCAATCGTCATGAAATTTCGCATACACGTTGTCAGGGGTACAGAAAGGGACATAGCGTTGGCGAAGAATAGAAATTTTTTGACGAAATTTAAATAAACGCCAGCAAAGCCGTGGGCAAAATCCAGCAGAACATTTTTTTTTCAAAATAATTTGGTATTTGTGTAATTAATGTCTAGTTTTTCTTTTAACGTAAACTAATTTATTAGGGGTATTAGGGGTGGGATCACGTCGGTAGTGCAGTGGGTAGGATTAGAACCGACGACCTCTCGATCGCAAACCCGATGTCGTGATCAATTCGGTTACCACCAGTCAGATTTTTTTTATCTTTAAAAGACAACTTCCGCACTAGGAATAAAGCCTGTGTCGCGAGGAGGTCTACAAACATGTAAATAACGGACACAAAGAACATCCAGACTCGGAACAATCATTTGTGGATCACATAAATTTTTATCTTGTGTGGGGTATTCGAACACACAACACTCGGCGTAGTAGCATTGGCGTGGCGACCACTTAAATCATCCATCCGTGCAGTGGGTAAGATTCAAAACTGATTACCTCTCGATAGTCCTTATGAAAGGCAGAAACAAAGAAAATATTATTAATTGCCACAAAGGCTAACTACATCATTTTTCTCATAAAACAACAACAAAACAATTAAAAAGACAACCAAATAAATAATTTGCAAACAAATATAATGACATTGTGGCAACAAATGGTCTCCATTCAGCTTTGATGTTGCAATAATACTGACGTATAACCGCAACGCTGATTTTCCCTTGTTCCCAGTCGTCACCACTGGCTTCGTTCCCACTGGGGACAAATAAGAAAAAAAAATCCATTTATTGCCAGTGGTGACAAATGGATCATTAAAACCTCAATTGTTGCCAGTGGTTAGATATGGGTTATCAAAATCCCAATTATTGCCACTGGTAACACTTAGGACGAAAAAAATCGCAATTGTTGTCAGTAGTGTAAATTATGTATTTTTAGTTGCATTACTATGGGAATTAAATTAAGACGAGTTTGAGTATCAAGATAGATGGTTAATTTGAAAAAGAATACCTTACATTCATTGTAAATCACATTATTAGATAATCACATTCGGTTCTATCGTAGTTATAGGTAACAAGTTCTATCGTAGTTATAGGTAACAAGTTCTATCGTAGTTATAGGTAATAATAACCTAAGAAGATATTAAACATAACTAGTAACTGATTACCACCTGCGCTAAGATAGGTCGACGGAGCCCCGCTTCTTACACGTTATGAGACGCACCCCTACCACTACACCATCCGGGTCGTCAATATTTATGAAATACTTTTTGGACATCTTGCAGATGTTACTTTACTACTGACAATAATCGGGAATTCATAATCTCGAGCGTCACCACTGGAAACGATAGGGATTTTCCTATATCCCGATCGCCACCACTGGTGACAGCTAATATTTCATTTTACCTTTCGTCACCACTGGCAACAAATGGTATTTTTTTTCTCGTTTGTCCCCAGTGGCACCAGAGCCAGTGGTGACGACTGGAAACAAGGTCTGATTTTCAATGGAGACCATCGTTACGATTTCGGTTACTACCTGTCTTACCTTAGACAAGACTTAAACTCGGTACATCACGAGGCAATCACAAACGCAAACCTATCACCCTATCTAACTATACAAACACCATGTGTTTATACTGCATATGCCGTTCAAAACTTAAATTGACGTTGACCCTCTCGCCATAACGATTTTTGAGAAACATTTTAGCATAAACTTAGCATAACGTATAGGTTACCGTCTTTGCAAACCATCGATTGATACGTAACCGCGTGCAATAGGCACATAGGCACCAAAGCATATGGCCGAGTACCATAAAAAGGCACGTTTATAGATTAGAAAACAAGGAACTAGAGATTTTACTTACAGCAGACTTGTTTTCTAATAACAGCCGTACGCTTTCAGACACAAGTGGAGAAATTAATAAATTAGTAATATTACATCCTAACTATCCTAACTAATATAATAAATGCCAATGTGAGTTTGTGTATTTGCTTGTTACACTTTCACACTTTAACGAGAAATTTTTATTACCAAGAGACATTTACAATATAAATTATTAACTATGTACATATAAACACATTTTTTTTTAAACTAACTTGTACCTAAAATATTATAAAGCAGAAATAAACAAGAAAAAGAAAACCAAAACCCTCTAATAGGCGTCATAGAATTCCTCCGCATCACAGTCGACTGGTAGTGTGCCCAGAAGACTGGCAGCATTGCCATGTTGAATGGCAATGCTTATTCTTTCCGCGAAATAAAGGCCAGCCCTCTTGTCACAGGAAGTGTCGATTAACCTTTTTGCTATGTCTCTATAGAGAGCACGAGCACTAGGACCCCATGACTCTAGCGTTTCGACCTCAAACGGCTCAAAAACAATCCCCTGCCAGGGTTTTGTATTTGCGCTATTTGAGTTTCCGTGGATGCAGCAGCAGCGCCAGCACAACCCGCT